>JAULUF010000055.1:5750000-6350000 GCA_031834385.1 Semotilus atromaculatus
TCAGAGCAGAGTAGACCAATCACAACAGACGGGGTCATCTGACCAATCAGAGCAGAGTAGACCAATCACAACAGACTGGGCCATCTGACCAATCAGTGCAGAGTAGACCAATCACAACAGACTGGGCCATCTGACCAATCAGAGCAGAGTAGACCAATCACAACAGACTGGGTCATCTGACCAATCAGAGCAGAGTAGACCAATCACAACAGACTGGACCATCTGACCAATCAGAGCAGAGTAGATCCATCACAACAGACTGGGCCATCTGACCAATCAGTGCAGAGTAGATCCATCACAACAGACTGGGCCATCTGACCAATCAGAGCAGAGTAGACCAATCACAACAGACTGGGCCATCTGACCAATCAGAGCAGAGCAGACCAATCACAACAGACTGGGTCATCTGACCAATCAGAACAGAGTAGACCAATCACAACAGACTGGGCCATCTGACCAATCAGAGCAGAGTAGATCCATCACAGCAGACTGGGCCATCTGACCAATCAGAGCAGAGTAGATCCATCACAACAGACTGGGTCATCTGACCAATCGGAGCAAAACGATCTGACTTAGAATAAAGTGTGATAATATCTTGAGCTTGTGTTCACTACAGATCTTATTTCGAGCATTTAAGCAAAATCCCACTGTAATGACCGTGTGCGAACTGTTTTCTTTAACACTGTCCGACAGAAAGTGGACTTTGTGAATAACGTGCAGCTGTCTCTGACTCTGGCGGCGCTGTCCGTGGGGCTGTGGTGGACGTTCGACCGCTCGCGCAGTGGGTTCGGCCTCGGCGTCGCCATCGCCACGCTCGCCACTCTGGCCACTCAGCTGCTGGTTTACAACGGCGTCTTTCAGTGAGTGTGCTCGTGTTCAGCAGCCTGACAGCCAATCACAGCACTCTGAGCTGTATTACAGGAGCAGTGCACTTCAGAAGTACAATTCCCTAATGATTTACTCTCCTTCACCTCTTCCAAGATGTTCATGTCTTTCTTTTGTTGTTGTTTTGTTGTTGAGGAAAACATTGCAGGATGTTTCTCCATATAGTGACTTCAATGGGGTCCAACGGGTCGAAGGTCCAGATGTGAGTTTCAGAGCCGCTTCAAAGCCTTGACACGATCCAGCCAGACGAATAAGACTCTCATCTACACAAACCAGCGGACATTTTATTAAAAAAAATAAACATTTATATACTTTTTAACCATAAATGCTCGTCCTGCATGTCCACAACTTCACTCAATAGTCATTACGTTTCCAGGTTGAAGGTCACGTGTGATCTGGGTCAGAAATGTAGGGAAGACCGAAAAACTCAATCTCAGTTTCTCCTCCAACTTTTAGTTTTTAACCTTTTTTTCTTTCTTTTTTGGCACATTGGCTTTGTAAACACTAGTTCGGTTCTTCCGCCTTCGTCACGCGTGACCTTTCAACCTGATCACGTGTTGTGTGGCACATCTCAGAGCTAGTGCAAGACCAGCATTTGTGGATAAAGTATATAAATGTTTTTTATTTTCTTTAAAATGTCGGCTGGTTTGTGTAGATGAGACTCTTATTCCTCGGCTGGATCGTGTCGAGACTTTGAAGCGGCTCTGAAACTCACATCTGGACCTTCGACCCGTTGGACCCCATTAAAGTCACTATATGGAGGAAAATGTTTTCCTCAAAAACCTTAATTTCCTTTTGACTGAAGAAAGAAAGACATGAATATCTTGGATGACGTGGAGCTGAGTAAATTATCAGGACATTTTAACTGTGGAAATTTTTTGTGAAAACATCAAAATCAACCAAAATCGACATTTTTCACGTGTTTTGCCTGTAGCTCAAAACTATACCATCCACACCAACAGACCATAACGCTCTGTTTATGATGAGAGCATACAGTGAAGAAAATAAGTATTTGAACACCCTGCTATTTTGCAAGTTCTCCCACTTAGAAATCATGGAGGAGTCTGAAATTGTCATCGTAGGAGCATGTCCACTGTGAGAGACATAATCTAAAAAAAAATCCAGAAATCACAATGTTTGATTTTTTAACTATTTATTTGTAAGATACAGCTGGAAATAAGTATTTGAACACCTGTCTATCAGCTAGAATTCTGACCCTCAAAGACCTGTTAGTCTGCCTTTAAAATGTCCACCTCCACTCCATTTATTATCCTAAATTAGATGCACCTGTTTGAGGTCGTTAGCTGCATAAAGACCCCTGTCCACCCCATACAATCAGTAAGAATCCAACTACTAACATGGCCAAGACCAAAGAGCTGTCCAAAGACACTAGAGACAAAATTGTACACCTCCACAAGGCTGGAAAGGGCTACGGGGAAATTGCCAAGCAGCTTGGTGAAAAAAGGTCCACTGTTGGAGCAATCATTAGAAAATGGAAGAAGCTAAACATGACTGTCAATCTCCCTCGGACTGGGGCTCCATGCAAGATCTCACCTCGTGGGGTCTCAATGATCCTAAGAAAGGTGAGAAATCAGCCCAGAACTACACGGGAGGAGCTGGTCAATGACCTGAAAAGAGCTGGGACCACCGTTTCCAAGGTTACTGTTGGTAATAAACTAAGACGTCATGGTTTGAAATCATGCATGGCACGGAAGGTTCCCCTGCTTAAACCAGCACATGTCAAGGCCCGTCTTAAGTTTGCCAATGACCACTTGGATGATCCAGAGGAGTCATGGGAGAAAGTCATGTGGTCAGATGAGACCAAAATAGAACTTTTTGGTCATAATTCCACTAACCGTGTTTGGAGGAAGAAGAATGATGAGTACCATCCCAAGAACACCATCCCTACTGTGAAGCATGGGGGTGGTAGCATCATGCTTTGGGGGTGTTTTTCTGCACATGGGACAGGGCGACTGCACTGTATTAAGGAGAGGATGACCGGGGCCATGTATTGCGAGATTTTGGGGAACAACCTCCTTCCCTCAGTTAGAGCATTGAAGATGGGTCGAGGCTGGGTCTTCCAACATGACAATGACCCGAAGCACACAGCCAGGATAACCAAGGAGTGGCTCTGTAAGAAGCATATCAAGGTTCTGGCGTGGCCTAGCCAGTCTCCAGACCTAAGCCCAATAGAGAATCTTTGGAGGGAGCTCAAACTCCGTGTTTCTCAGCGACAGCCCAGAAACCTGACTGATCTAGAGAAGATCTGTGTGGAGGAGTGGGCCAAAATCCCTCCTGCAGTGTGTGCAAACTTGGTGAAAAACTACAGGAAACGTTTGACCTCTGTAATTGCAAACAAAGGCTACTGTACCAAATATTAACATTGATTTTCTCAGGTGTTCAAATACTTATTTTCAGCTGTATCTTACTAATAAATAGTTAAAAAATCCTACATTGTGATTTCTGGATTTTTTTTTTTTTTTTAGATTATGTCTCTCACAGTGGACATGCACCCTACGATGACAATTTCAGACCCCTCCATGATTTCTAAGTGGGAGAACTTGCAAAATAGCAGGGTGTTCAAATACTTATTTTCTTCACTGTAGATCTATGGTTTTATCATTCATGAGGACTAGACTATTCTCAGGTTTCAGCCTTTATAATCCTGTACTGTGATTGGACTGTGAACAAGCGTGCAGCCGTTACACAGAGTATTGTGAGATCTATGTATGTTGTGTGTGTGTCTAGATACACCTCTCCTGACTTCCTCTACATCCGGTCCTGGCTGCCCTGTATCTTCTTCGCAGGAGTGATAACCGTGGGGAATATCGGACGCCAGCTCGCTCTGGTGAGCTCTTACTCTGCTCTACACCACAGTGAACAGTGTGTGATGTCAGAGGTTTGGGGTCACAAAGACCGGATGCATTACATAGATTAAAAGAGACAGTAAAGGCACATCATAATATTACAAAAGATTCCGGTTTCAAGTAAATGCTTCGTATTCATAAAAAAAAAAAAAACGGTTTCCACAGAAATATGAAGCGGCACATCTGTTTTCAACATTAATAATAATAATCATAAATGTTTTTTGAGCATCAGATCATCATATTATCCTGATTTCTGAAGGATCATGTGACACTGAAGACTGGAGTAATGATGCTGAAAATCAGCTTTGATCACAGGAATAAATTACACTTTACTATATATTCACATAGAAACAGCTATTTTAAATTGTAATAATATTAATAATAATATATCACTGTTTTTACTGCATTTATGATCAGATCAATGCAGTCTTGGTGAGCTGAAGAGCACAGTACAATGGGGAAAGTTTCTTTTAAAAGTAATGTGTTACAATATTGTGTTACTCCCTTAAAAAAAGGAACTAATTAATTTACTTACTTTTTATGGAAGGTAATATAATGAGGTAATGAGGCTCGATGTCTTCCGGCCTAACAGGGTTTTCTTTTCTTTTTTTTGCAAGTAGTAATGCATTCAACAACATAGCTTTATATAGAATATACCTTTAATTTTCTTTAAAAAACACTTTCATGGCCAGTTTCACAGACAGGCCGATTAGGCCTAAATTCAATCAGGACTTTTAAGTTACTTTGATAAACGGGAGTTAGAAAAAAACATTACTGGTGCATCTTGAGACAAAACAATGGCACTGACATATTTTCAGATATATTGCTTTCAGTTACACCAGCTCAAACATGCATTTTAGTCTGGGACTGTCTGTGAAACTGGGGGTCAGAATATTAATATTCTGAGCACTTTTAATATTTCCTGACCTCTAGAGCGATGTGCGTCCAACTAAAGATTTTCTAACATCACGGGTTATTTCCTTGCGGTGCAGTGCATGAGTGTCAGCGACTGCGTAATGGAGAAGAGAAATTGAATTCGACTCATTAATTAAACTGAAAAGACATGTGCATTTCTTTTCTTTTTTTTAAAGTGACAAATATTAATATGTATATTTATAAAGTAAATTGTTACTTTACTCATTAAATCAAAAAAGTAATCTGATTACATAATGCACGTTACTTGTAATGCGTTTTGAGTATATAAAGTAAGGTTAATAAGTCTTCACCTTTTTTTATATATATAAAAATTTTTTTGACAAAGCAATAAATCAAATGCAAATGATTAGATGCATTGCCCAATTTTGGAAGCTCTTAAAATTGTGAAAGGGCCTGTTTCCCCCCGTCTGCTGCTTTTGAAACTGAGCAGTGCATTGATTTGTGTTTGTGTATTTCCTGCAGTACGAGTACAAAGTCAGTCAGAAGACTCATCAGGACTGAGGACAATCCTCTACACACACAGGAGAACCAGGAAAAGCAGCGATCCGTCACTGAGGAGTGTGTGTGAGGACCCACAGATCCACCGATCACCTCCTCAGACGCTCTGTGTGTGTGTGTGGGTGTGTGTGTGTGTATGAAGTCTCAAACACACCAGCGCTGAGATGCAGTGAAGTGCCAAACGGACTCTGATTGGCCAAACCGCAGGACTGTCCTCACTGCAAGTGTGACATGGACAATATATTGACTGAATATTTAGACACGTTACATGCAGAGAGACACAACACAGTCAATCAGAGAAAATGATTTTCCTACTGTGACGAGACATTGGATCTCATTCATCAGAGTAATATGAGTTATCACGAGGGGGAGTCACTCCTCTGTTCCAGATCCCAGAGCACCATATGGCTCACATCCAGCACTAGTGGGCGTCAGAGCACCACCATACTCAGCTGGGAAGGGAATTGTTTAATAAGGTGTTTATTACAACTTCAATACTTTAATGTGATGCATTCCTCGTAATAACCTGATCATTCCCTGCTAGACCCAAACATCTCCTCTGTTTTGACTCCTGAAAGACGCATCCATACATACAGAAATCACTTATATAAACTCAGAATAAAAACAAAATGATTTTTAATGACATTCCATTGATAATTACCTAAGCCTTAAAAACTAGTGCTGGGCAACTAATAATCGCATCCAAGATAAAAGTTTGTGTTTACATAATATACAGTATATTTGTGTGTACTGTGTATAATTATTTTGTATAATACTCGCATGTATATATTTAAGAAAAATTTGTTATTTATATATAAAATATGTATATATATATAATATAAAAATGTATACAGTATATACATGCAAGTATTAAATATATACATGCATAGGCAAATGTGTGTATTTATACAAAATAATTATACACAGTACACACTCATATACTGTATATTATGTAAACACACACTTTTATTTTGGATGTTATGAATAGTTCTCCAGCCCTGATTAAAGCGAGATACGGCTCGGCTCTGCACTCATTCTGGATTCATTAAGGGAGTTTTTTTGTATTATCTTTCTTCTTTTTCTTTGCGAGGACACTATGAAATATTGAGTAGGGTGCAGAGTAAGTGGGATCAGCGTATTTTATTAAGTGTTTACAATGATCTTTTACAGCTGAAATAATTGTATAGAAGAAGAGTAATTGCAGTTCATGACCGTCAGAAACTGCATGTTTTTTCGATTACTTGATCCATGGTTTGTATTTAACCACATTTATTGTTTTTTGAAGTTGAAGTCACATGTTTGTTATCTGCATTATTAAATGAGACTTTCTTTTAAATGAATTTGTGTTTAATTTTATAATAATGTTTATTTTGGTTTCTGAGGCTTTTATTCTACAATCGGTGACTATTTAACCCTGCACGTGTCTATTGGTGTAAAGTGAGGTTACAAGTCAAGTCAAGTCATCTTCATTTATATAGCGCTGTTAACAATGTAGATTGTATCAAAGCAGCTTTACAGAGATAAACATAATTTAATGTAACAGAGATTGTTTTGGTTTTATAGCGGTTCTTGAATAATGTTATTTCCAGCTAAAGTTAGTTTTGATTGATTCACTTTCGGCGGAATGATCATTTGTTATTAAATTAGGGGCCGCTAAGACGACGCCGTTCTCTCTACAGACTTTAAACAGAACCTGTGATAAACGCTGATGGCGTTCACATGCGCATTAAGAATTGATTCTATAGTTATGTGTGTTTGAATATGTCGAGTGGGAAAGGGATCCTCCATAGGGAGAGGCTGGTTGGCCCTTCAGCACTGCACTGTCATCAGGTCCAGGCGAAGCTCCTCGTCAGATCAGATCTCGTTGATCTCAAACAATTCTTCTTATGATGTAACATCAGGGTTTAAGGGAAGTGTTCCCAGTTCCGGCTGATCTAATCTATGCAGCCTAACATTGAATTATAAAAGTCTATAATGTATTATGTGCAGGGGCGTAGGAATGAGTTTAACATTGGGGGGGACACCAGGGGCGATTTTAGGATTTTAATTTTAGGGAGGCTCAGGCCCCTATGAGAATATGCAGGGTTTTTCCTGGCTCAAAACGAGGAGGAGGTGGTAAAATCCTGATCATGTACGTATTTTAATTATAAGATTACAATTTAGTTTTTCACAGACCATATACTGTGATTCCCACGGTATTTTTGTGGGTGTAGCTCAATGCCTCTAGCGGGGTTCGGGGGCATGCACCCCCGTGAGAAAATTTTGTAGGCTACATTTTAAAGATAAATTCATTAATCTGGTGCACTTTGAGTCATCCAAATCCACTGTTGAAAATAAATAATCCACCCGCCAATCGCCGAACCTATGAATTCTCTGATTTAGATCTGCATCTGATCATCACATTACAATTATTCAATCAAATTCTCACGGCCGTTTCACACCGCAAGCATGAGTGGCGCGAGCGCGTCAGCGCAACTACATCGGCAGACGCGCGCGAGTATTCACACTGGAACCGTTTGTACAGCGTCACAACAGCGGCTCCCAGGCTACATATAGGCCTAAGCAAACATTTCTTTACAAAGACTTTTGTTTAAATTTGTTTTTAGAAGTTGGTCATAATAAACTTGATAGACTTAAGTTTGTTCAAAGCCCAAACTGAATAATTAAAAACAAGTTTAATGGGTAGCCACATTTTCTATACAATTTGAGTCTTCATTTTCTTTTCTGACATACTGCAGTTCTTGTTAAAACACACTAGACATACAAATTCTGTGCGTTTTGGGCACTTTTGTGTGAAATCATATTAATTTTGTCCATCAAAAGTGTGCTTTCACTTTAATTGAGCGTGAGCAGCGCAGCAAAAATAGACTCGCCCCGAAACCCCCGCTTCACGGCTGCTCCTGCTCGCGGTGTGTAAGGCAAGTCGAATGGATTTGGGAAATGGACCGGCCGGGATTTTATATTTTCGGAGCTGGAAAGAAAGACGTATTTGCAATCACGTCGATATTGCCCGCATAATCATACAGTATGATCAAATATTGGGGGGGACAAATTGTCGTTCTTTGAATATTGGGGGGGACGTGTCCCCCTGTCCCCCCATAGAATTACGCCTATGATTATGTGTATGCTAGGGCAAAGAGATGGTCATATTTCCTGGTTCTGGTAAGAACTCGAGCTGCTGCGTTTTGAACTAGCTGTAGTTTGTTTATTAAGCGTGCAGGGCAACCACCCAGTAGAGCATTACAATAATCTAGTCTTGATGTCATGAACGCATTAACTAATTGTTCCGCATTTGTCAATGAGAGCATATGACGTATTTTAGATATATTTTTAAGATGGAAAAATGCGGTTTTACAGATACTAGTTACGTGACTTTCAAATGAAAGATTGGTATGAAAGAGCACACCCAGGTTCCTAACCGATGACTTAACAGAGCAGCCATCAAGTGTTAGACAGTATTCTAGGTTAACAGCTTTACAGCTTTAATTGACACTTGATCTCTATATCTGTGGTATGCACATAAAATGATTTTTAAACTCGTCCAGTTGGTAGAAACAAACAAAGAAATCTATAAAATGGTAAACTTGTGTGTGCTGGTACGCATGCGTGGTAAACGTAAACCACGCGCGGCAGAAAATGTGAAGGGAAGCGCTTCTGAATATCAGCATTTTGTGCGATTTTGGGGACATGGACACGTTTACTTACTGGATTAGGATTGTCTCTATCTCTGGTAAAATAGCAATCGTGATAATAAGTGTGTGTTCATTAGGGGTTCAGAGTTTAACCATCAGAGTGAAAGTGTGTCATTTGGACGTGCTTTGTCTGAGCAATTTACACATTCAAATTATTTTAAACACGGAAGAAGAGGTGAAAATCTGGACTCGCAGGTGGTTATCTGTGCTTACAACTGCACACACACACGGAAGAGAGAGAGGGGTTTTAAGCAGCGCTAGAACACTGACTTGATTCCTCTGATCCTTTACTTGCTTGAACTGACACACACACACACACACACAAAATAATATCTAAAAACTCATCTCGACAAGTACCGTCGGTTATGTCATAAATGAGCAGTTGAGAAAGAAACCGGATGTGTGTCAGTATATTCGGTCCGTGCATTCGGTCTTAAAGTGACAGCAGCCTCATATTCCTGCTGTTGTCTGTGTCATTAGTAAATCAAATAAAAAACACCATCATCATCTACGATGCTGGAGAGAAAAGAAGACAGTGAGGGGAGCAGTCAGAAGTACGATAAGTGTGTGAGGTGAGTCCAAGCATCTCGACTGCGAGAACCACACCAACAGTTATGTGCACCCCTGACAATAATGCAATCAATGCATCACATATGACAATCTATTATTCAATAGTCGTGCAGCTGATTAAGGTGCATATGTGTGCTTCAGGGAAAACTGCGCATTCATACAGAACACTGATTAATTAAACTGATGCTTTTATTGCACACCTTCCAGCCAATCAGAATCCAGTATTCAGGCTATAATGAACTTTAATCAGGGTGGGTCACGCTCATGAATGAACGCCCCCTGATATAACAAATATTATTATTATTATAGTTTTATTATATTAAAAGCACAATACAGGGAAAATAGTTTACCTTCAGAGAGATTATGATTATAAAATGTAGTGTTTAATTAGCTCATATATAAAATGTTAGATACTTAACTGTAAATAGTTCTCACTTTAGATTAGATCATGGAATATTGGTGCTTTAAACCAACCTTTATTGAAAATTAATTGTATTATCATTAAGTGTTCATTTACAAATACATTAGGCATATCCCCAAAGCTAAACACAACCACTTGATAAATAAATCCATAAAATAATGCTGTCAATATAATTAGGCCTACATTCAATACAGTTTGTACAGTATAAAATTCACCATTTCAATGGAAAGTCTCTATGGAAACCCTGTGTGTGTGTGTGTGTGTGTGTGTGTGTGTGTGTGTGTGTGTGTGTGTGTGTGTGTGTGTGTGTGTGTGTGTAGATTTAAAGGGTGATGTTCAACATCACTGGTTCCTCCATATCTCAGTAACACTAACTGCTGTAATCCCAATTTAATGGATTTAACCGTGTCAGTGTGTGTGTGTGTGTGTGTGTGTGTCAGTCTGTGTGTGGTCCCATGCAACTGCTCACAGCCTGAACAACCAGTGATCTCTAACTCTCCACGGACAGTTATCTGGCAGAAATATGACTGCTGCCTCACACACACACACACACTCCAGCTCGCTCTGTAAAGGTTAATGCAGAAGATCTGCTTTGCGCTCAAGTTAATCCATTCTTCTCAGTCTCAGAATGTGTGAAGCAAGTGTGAACCAGTGCATTTACTCACAGCTGTTTGCCATTTATCTCTCCTCATGATTCCTGAACTCATTCAAACTAGACTTTCATTTTTAGTTTTTCACCAGTTTGAACACTGAATGACAAATGTATGAATTATTTTGTGCAACAACAATGTATTCGCCAATATGTTTAGACAGTTGCTTTTTGCGTCCATTTTTATTTTCTCAGGGTGGGTTTAATTTTAAATATCTTAAAGCATTAGTTCAGCCAAATATCCTGTCATCAAACACTCAAGCTCATGTCGTTCCCAACCCATAAGATTTTGTTTGTCCTTAAAACACAAGTTAAGATCATTTTTTTTAATATTCTGTTAGATTTTAAAATAGTCCATGAAACCAAAGACTGTGAGGCTTCAAAACGTGCATGAAGACGTTGTAAAAGGAACCTGTATCAATGCAGCGGTTTAATCTGGTCTTCTGAAGAGACACAATCGCTTTACATGAAGAACAGATTTAATTTAGACATTTTAGATTCATATATAAACACTGATCTCTTATCATTTTCTATCCATTGAAAGTCCATGCAACCAAAGACTTTGCTGCCTCAAAAAATATAAAAAGACATCATAAATGCAATCGATATGAATCAAGCGGTTTAATCCAAGTCTTCTGAACAGATTTAAAGTCACTATGAAATCAAAACTTTTTGTTTTTTATTGTGCAATTAATATTGCAGTATTTATTATATTTTTCATATTATTATTGTCCTTTATATTAGACTGTTATTCATATATAGACATTTATCAACCACATATACTGTACATACTGTAGATCTCATCAAATATGGTAAACATGGATGCTCAATGTGAATGTGTGTCGCGCAAGAACAAATCTCATTGATTTACATACATTAATGTATGTTTGTTGATCAGTGTACATATATATATATATATACTAAACATAAAAGAAGATCCATCATTCCTCTTTCCTCACAAAACATCTCTCAAAAAAATATGAGTACAGCTTTCAAATAGCAGGGGGGTCTCTCGTGCGCTGCGTGTGAATAACACAGCTCTTGATATGTGTTCAGGCTGATCTCTGAGCACTAAAGGCTGTTCAGACACACACACACACATTAGTCCAGCTGGCTTGTTTTCCTGCGGATGCTGACGAGTGCTTCTTTGTTTCTGACAGCTGACAGCAGGCCTCATTCTCCTCAGCACACAGCAGACACAGACGGGCCAGGTGAAGATCTCCCGCAGTGTGTTCCTGGGCTCTGAAGTGGAAACCAGCGGACTTGAACCGCACAGGCTTCTTCATTAGGAAGGATCTGCTGGACAGCATGACAAGCTCACAAAACACCACAGTCAGCGCTGATCATGTGCCATGACATGTTAGTTGAACCACTCTAATTTCATAGAAGTGAGAAACAGTTTTAGGTCATTTAGAGCAGTAATTTCCTGCTCACACCTGCAAGTTTACAGTAATTCAGTATCATCATTAGCCGACAGCCTGGACTCCATGGACCAGATTTGCGCCTCAGCGAGGGGACCAATCACAGAACGGGGAGGGGACCAATCACAGAACGGGGAGGGGATCACAGAACGGGGAGGGGACCAATCACAGAACGAGGAGGGGACCAATCACAGAACGGGGAGGGGACCAATCACAGAACGGGGAGGGGACCAATCACAGAACGGGGAGGGAACCAATCACAGAACGGGGAGGGAACCAATCACAGAACGGGGAGGGAACCAATCACAGAACGGGGAGGGGACCAATCACAGAACGGGGAGGGGACCAATCACAGAACGGGGAGGGAACCAATCACAGAACGGGGAGGTAGCAGCGAGACGATGACGACGTCTATGCGACACACCGAAGCAGTTTGTTTATATCTATGGATCCAACACGGCAGCAGACGCGAAGTTCCCTTTCGATGCAGCCTTAGATATTGTTCTAAGTAGTTTAGAACGCAAGTTTATTTAGAAAAAAGAGCAACTTTTCTGTCGCTCTTCATACGTCATCTGGTATAATTGAAACGATTGGCTATGATCTACGTACAGGCGCATTTGATAGACATTCGTAGCACCCAATAAACGGCTCTGGGCATCCGTAAACCATGCCTCAAATACGAGAAAATCGTATCGCTAAAAAATCGCTAGGTACCAGAATATGGCCGAACATTGCCAGCACATTGTGGAGGTCCTTCAATGCCTAAGAGAGTTTCACCTATTCCTGAATGCTTAAAAATGCTCCTTCCATATATTCTTAGTGCAGTTCCTTGGTTATAACGTCAGTGAACACGGCATCCAAATGGACTAAGTACATGCATTACGTAAGTGGCCCACACCTTCAAGTGTCAAAGAACTCCAACGCTTCCTATATTTTGCAAACTTCTACCGGCGATTCAACCAGAACTACAGCTCCATCACCAATCCATTAACAAACCTCCTGAAGAACAAGCCCAAGTCTCTGTCTTGGATACCTGCTGCCGCCACCCAAGCTTTCCAGAGCCTCAAGGAAGCCTTTACCAGTGCACCGCTCCTGGCAGCAGGGGGATCCAGCCCAAATCCATTCATGTGCCTTTTTTTTCCAAGAAACTATCCCCGGCGGAGGTTAACTACGACATTGGGAACAGAGAACCGCTTGCTTGAGAGGAATGGGGGCATTGGTTGAAGGATGCTAAGGAACCATTAATTGTTCTCACTGATCACAAGAACCTTCAAAATATCAGAGACGCAAAGAGAATCAACCCTAGACCGGTAAGGTGGGCGTTATTCTTCACTCACTTCAACTATTTCATATCGTCCAGGCACAAAAAAAATGCTAAAGCTGATGCCTTGTGACATCTCCATGCTCCTGTGCCATCTCGAATAGCCTACGTCATCTGGCAAACTCCGCACGTTCCACAATACTCCTGGTCACACCTACGAGTGGATTTCGCTACAGACCCACCTCCCTCTGACGGTAACACATGCATCCTAGCAATTGTTGACCGAAGTCTTGTCGTCTGATTCCTCTAAAGAGTTTGCCCACAGCCATGGTCACTGCTGAACTCCTGTTTAACCATGTGTTCCGGTATTGTGGAATCCCAAAGGGCATTGTGTCAGTCTTAATCATCCCCAGTCGAGTGGGCAAACGGAGAGGAGGATCCAGGAGATCGGGTGCTTCCTGAGAACCTTCTGCCATGGCCACCAGAACCCTTGCAACCAATTCCTTGGCTGGTTTGAGTACGTACAGGCTCCCTCTGCCAGCCTGCCACTGGACCAAGCGGCAACATTCTAATCTGAAAAATGAAGCCTAGCCGGAAGTGCGAAAAACTGCAATACATTTAAAATCCGCTAGGGGCCGGACCCAAAAGGGAGCAAATGTCCATAGACCCCCATGTTAAAATGTCAGTTTTCACAGCATAAATTCATGTTTTTACAGGTTGGTCCCATGGACTTTTATTGTATTTGTCGATAGGTTCCGAGTGCCTGACAACTGTGAGGGGGGTGAATTTTATTCTAACTCGTTAGTTTAGATCATATTTAGATATAAAATGTATGACAAATAAGGGCGTGGTTAACTTTGATTGACAGCTTGATTGACAGCTGATAATGGGCTGCGCCGAGTGGAATTCCTGAAATTTGACGTCTCGGCCATGATCTGACACAACACATCATACATGGTACATGGATTTCCCAAGATTTTCCAAGATGGCGCCGCCCATACCCCCCATAAACGGCCTCAAAACCGTTCTTCAGAATGTCTATGGGTGACGTGACAGACGCTTTGTCCATATTTTTTACAGTCTATGCACTGGACTCACTCCCTTCCAGTGCATACTCGGCTACCAGCTTCCAATGTTCCTTGGTCCAGGGAACTATCGGATGTCCCGTCGGTCGATCGTGGGTCCAGAGAGAGTGAGAGGGTCTAGGACGCTGCTCTTCTCCATCTGGATGCCCGGAGAGCCGAAACACACACAACCGGGACAGAAGGTTTGCTCTCTACCCGGGACATCAAATTGCGCCTGCCCTGAAGAAGTTGAGTCCCAGATACGCTGGCCTCTTCACCATCATCCTAGAGATCAATTAAGATCAGTCACTTACAGTCACCTCTGCCCTACAGACTTCACCTTCATTTCACATCTCACTGTTAAAACCTTACCACTCTGGTCAAAGGTCAAAGGTCAGCTCTGTTTCTGGTTTGCTCCAGAGTCAGTGAGAATGCATGTTACTACTGTGGAAAGCTCTGGAACCAAAGCAGCTCCTCATGAATCCTGTCACGCGTGATCATCCTCATTTCAGCCTGACACTTTTTAAAAGTTTTAAACCAACCACAAATCTGTCATCTTTTGTCCTTTATTACTCGCAGTGGTCTGTCTGGATTCACAAACACACCACACTTGCTGAGCAGAGGAATTAAATTCATGAATATGTCCTGCAATAAATCATTTGAATAACTGACAGTTGCAGTCATAAGCAGAAGACTCATTCTGAATTTATTATAACACTATTTGATTAATTGAATTGGTAATGCTTCTTTTACCTTACGTGCACTTATCACTTACCTAAGAAGTACTGGCTAATATAAGACAAGTACATGGGTTAGGTTTAGGGGTAGGTTCAGGGTTAGTACCTAGTTATTACCCAGTTATTGTAATTACTATAATAATTACATAGTATGTCCATGGGTAACAGGACTGTAAAATGAAGAGTTACCATTTAATTTAGGTGTTTAGTGTGTGTGATGCAAATAAACAGTAAACATAAAACAATAATTTTGTTGAACACATTTTTTTTTTTTGCAACAGAATACCAGCCAGTTTGGATTACTTTTAAAATTTTTAAAAGATAAATAAAATGCAAAATATCGATTTATTCCTTCTTTATTCCTACCCCAATTATAGTTATATTTAAACCTTCAATGCGTTATTATTCTGACATTATAAAATGTTTTTACCGACATGGTTCAAAGAGTTATCACGTCTTTCATTATGTTTATTGGCCTCATCAAGTTCAATATTTTCAGTCTATGTAAAAAAAAAAAGGAATTTTCTGTATTGATTTTTTACAGGTGTTTTATACATATTTTGAATTACAAAATATTGTGCTTTGCATTGTGCTTTTATGGTTGACTTATCAAAGAAGGTACTGATCATTTTTCATCTTACACTGAAAGTGATTTATTTATTTGTCTGAAGAAAAAAAAAAGAATGGCACAAAAGCACAATAATATGAATATAAATAATGTGGTTTCATGCAAGGCGCTTATTAGACATTCATTCTTAAACTGATCTTCAACCCCAAAACAAAGAGGAATATGATTTTTTCTAATTATAATATGTGGCTTTTTACAATGCAGACTGAAGTGCACATGCATGAGCAGAGAGGATTCTGGGAGTGGATGAGGGTGTAACTGTGCTGTACACATCACTACATCATTTCCTCCGGCACAAATATAAGATGCTGTGAGTTTAGCTCACTCAAACTACTATACACACTTAAAATATTACGTTTGCCATAGATTTCCCTGACATGTACTTCAGCAGTAGATCTACTTCTTCACAACCAGATCTAGATCTACTGCAGACCTAAAGCAGGTGCCTGTCGGGTCAAAGGTCAGGACCTCAGTGTGAGCAGGGTCAGATAACTGGTTTTAAACGGTGTGGCAGCCACCTGTGCAGAGGTCAGAGGTCAGGGGTATGGAGGCCACCGGCAGCCACACAGAGACTGTGGGAAGCAGATACAGTCACACACTGCTGTCACCACACACTCTGGACAGACTATAAACATGCATTCGCCATCAGAGGCGATTTCAACATTTATCATTAAGGGGCTTCAAATTAGTTTTTTTAAAAATTATTATTATTATTCTTGATTCTTACATTTAATCCTAAATAAGTGGTAAAATTCCACCAGAGTTCCACTGGGGGCGATCATCCGAGTGCAGAATGAATGGGAGTCTATGGAGCTAGACCGCTAAATTTGTCTCTTTCATCCGATTGCCGTTGAGAAATCTCAGATTTGATTGTAGGTTTTGCAAGTTCAACATGAGTTATAGGTCGAAAGTTGAATGAACGAGTACTTATGTCCTTTCCATTTCTTACAGGTTGAGTTGTTGCCCATTACACGCTAGCATTCTGCTAATGATGCTGATTGGTCAGTGAAGGACTGATTACAACCAGAGATACCGCTTGATGGCATCGTGGCATCCGAAGCGGGACCAGAATGTTAAGGCAGACTAAACTCTTCTAGCACGTGTGTTTACCTGTGTCAGCTGTGTTACCTGTGTCAGCTGTGTTGTGTGTTTACCTGTGTCAACTGTGTTGTGTGTTTACCTGTTTTAGCTGTGTTGTGTGTTTACCTGTTTCAGCTGTGTTGTGTATTTACCTGTGTCAGCTGTGTTGTGTCAGCTGTGTTGTGTGTTTACCTGTGTTGTGTGTTTACCTGTGTCAGCTGTGTTGTGTGTTTACCTGTGTCAGCTGTTTACCTGTTTCAGCTGTGTTGTGTGTTTACCTGTTTCAGCTGTGTTGTGTGTTTACCTGTGTCAGCTGTGTTGTGTGTTTACCTGTTTCAGCTGTGTTGTGTGTTTACCTGTGTCAGCTGTGTTGTGTGTTTACCTGTGTCAGCTGTGTTGTGTGTTTACCTGTGTCAGCTGTGTTGTGTATTTACCTGTGTCAGCTGTGTTGTGTGTTTACCTGTGTCAGCTGTGTTGTGTGTTTATCTGTGTCAGCTGTGTTGTGTGTTTACCTGTGTCAGCTGTGTTACCAATGTCAGCTGTGTTACCTGTGTCAGCTGTGTTGTGTATTTACCTGTGTCAGCTGTGTTGTGTATTTACAGCCCGTTCTCATCCCAAGGCGTAATATAATTACGCTTTTGCCAAAGCGTCTATATCGAACGCGCATGGTACCCTTTAGCGTCAATATGAGACGCCGAAATATATGGGTCAGAAGGCGCCTCCTAGCGGTCTAACCCTAACCCTACACCATACCTAAACCTACCCATCTCTCTGCGTGTTATATTGACGCTAAAGGGTTCCATGCGCGTTCGATATAGACGCTTTGTCAAAGTGTCAGAATATTACGCCTTGGGATGAGAATGCGTTGGTATTTACCTGTGTCAGCTGTGTTACCTGTGTCAGCGGTGTTACTTGTGTCAGCTGTGTTACCTGTTTCAGGGGTGTTACCCGTGTCAGCTGTGTTACTAGTGTCACCTGTGTTGTGTGTTTACCTGTGTCATCTGTGTTACTAGTGTCAGCTATGTTACCTGTGTCAGCGGTGTTGCCTGTGTCAGCTGTGTTGCCTGTGTCAGCTGTGTTTGCCTGTGTCAGCTGTGTTACCTGTGTCAGCTGTGTTACCTGTGTCAGCTGTGTTACCTGTGTCAGCTGTGTTACCTGTGTCAGCTGTTATCTGTGTCAGCGGTGTTATCTGTGTCAGCTGTGTTACCTGTGTCAGCGGTGTTGCCTGTGTCAGCTGTGTTACCTGTGTCAGCTGTGTTACCTGTGTCAGCTGTGTTACCTGTGTCAGCTGTGTTACCTGTGTCAGCTGTGTTTGCCTGTGTCAGTAGTGTTACCTCTGTTACCTGTGTCAGCTGTGTTTTGTGTTTACCTGTGTCAGCGGTGTTACCTGTGTCAGCTGTGTTATCTGTGTCAGCTGTGTTATCTGTGTCAGCTGTGTTATCTGTGTCAGCTGTGTTACCTGTGTCAGCTGTGTTACCTGTGTCAGCTGTGTTGCCTGTGTCAGCTGTGTTTGCCTGTGTCAGCTGTGTTACCTGTGTCAGCTGTGTTGCCTGTGTCAGCTGTGTTTGCCTGTGTCAGCTGTGTTACCTGTGTCAGCTGTGTTATCTGTGTCAGCTGTGTTATCTGTGTCAGCTGTGTTATCTGTGTCAGCTGTGTTACCTGTGTCAGCTGTGTTGCCTGTGTCAGCTGTGTTTGCCTGTGTCAGCTGTGTTACCTGTGTCAGCTGTGTTACCTGTGTCAGCTGTGTTATCTGTGTCAGCTGTGTTGCCTGTGTCAGCTGTGTTTGCCTGTGTCAGCTGTGTTACCTGTGTCAGCGGTGTTACCTGTGTCAGCTGTGTTATCTGTGTCAGCTGTGTTATCTGTGTCAGCTGTGTTATCTGTGTCAGCTGTGTTACCTGTGTCAGCTGTGTTACCTGTGTCAGCTGTGTTGCCTGTGTCAGCTGTGTTTGCCTGTGTCAGCTGTGTTATCTGTGTCAGCTGTGTTATCTGTGTCAGCTGTGTTGCCTGTGTCAGCTGTGTTTGCCTGTGTCAGCTGTGTTACCTGTGTCAGCTGTGTTTGCCTGTGTCAGCTGTGTTACCTGTGTCAGCTGTTATCTGTGTCAGCGGTGTTGCCTGTGTCAGCTGTGTTACCTGTGTCAGCGGTGTTGCCTGTGTCAGCTGTGTTACCTGTGTCAGCTGTGTTACCTGTGTCAGCTGTGTTACCTGTGTCAGCTGTGTTTGCCTGTGTCAGTAGTGTTACCTCTGTTACCTGTGTCAGCTGTGTTTTGTGTTTACCTGTGTCAGCTGTGTTATCTGTGTCAGCTGTGTTACCTGTGTCAGCTGTGTTACCTGTGTCAGCTGTTATCTGTGTCAGCGGTGTTGCCTGTGTCAGCTGTGTTACCTGTGTCAGCGGTGTTGCCTGTGTCAGCTGTGTTACCTGTGTCAGCTGTGTTACCTGTGTCAGCTGTGTTACCTGTGTCAGCTGTGTTTGCCTGTGTCAGTAGTGTTACCTCTGTTACCTGTGTCAGCTGTGTTTTGTGTTTACCTGTGTCAGCGGTGTTACCTGTGTCAGCTGTGTTATCTGTGTCAGCTGTGTTATCTGTGTCAGCTGTGTTACCTGTGTCAGCTGTGTTACCTGTGTCAGCTGTGTTACCTGTGTCAGCTGTGTTACCTGTGTCAGCTGTGTTACCTGTGTCAGCTGTGTTGTCGATGCCTCGAGAGAGAAAAAGTGTAGAGTGCGAAAGCACCAAAGTGACTGAAGGATTGCCGTAAAGCAGTATCTCTGGTCGTACGATGTGTATGACGTCATTGACATTTTAAAAGATTTTTTAAAGCAAATAAGTGACTCTAAAAAATCTAACACCCAGCAATGTGTCATTTCTTTGCATCTCCTTTCGAATACAACATTCAAATTACTAGACAAAAAATTATATCTGAATGGGACCGAATGAATGGGAACAGCCTTTTTCTTTACACACAATCAGACACTCACAAACATGTTTACAGAGTCATGAATTGTTTCATGAATGAATTGTTCATTAAAAAACTAAATGCAGGATTATTGCATGCGTGTGTATGTGTGCGGGCATATCTGTGTGTGTGTGTGTGTGTGTGTGTGTGTGTGAGAGAGAGTCTCTCTATGTGTGGTGTGTGTGAGTCTCTCTCTCTCTCTCTCTCTGTGTGTGTGTGTGTGTGTGTGTGGTTTCCCCTGCTGTTCCTGCTGAGCATGAGTGATCATGAGTTTCCTCCACGCACAGTGGATCTGAAACGTTGTGGCAAAACCTTTACATGTTTAGGAAGTGAGAAATCCTCCTCTCTGTCTTCAGCTCTGCAGGAGGGAGAGAGAGAGAGAGATGGAGAGAGAGACCTTACAGAAGACAGAGAGAGATAGAGAGAGAGACCTTACAGAAGACAGAGTGAGATGAGTCTAGACTGCGGTCTGATCACTGGAGCTCTTCTCTTTGTCATGAGCATTTCTCTGAGCACTGCCTCTCTGTGCATTCATCAAATAAATACTTTTATAAAAATGCAAAACTGTTTTTTTTTTTTTTTTTTTTTTTGTGGAAGTTTAAGTTCAGATTAGACTACAATCATTATTAAGGGTGTAACAATATTGTGTCACAATATATTGCAACACAAAATTGCAACAACATGTGTCTGTATAGTTCACCCAAAATGAAAGATTAGACAGATTTGATTTGGCATCAGAGGGTCACACCTTTGAGCTCCCACATTTTTAAATAATTATTAATACATTAAAAATAAAATGTAATATTTAATAAAATACAATATCTAAAACTTGTTTAGATATCATGGACAGTGTGCAGGCATATGTTTCTAATATAATTGTGTATTTTTAGCTGAGCAGAATTATGCTGTTGTATTAGCAGAAGAACCAGTCCAAACCCATTCAAGTGTAAAAAAAAGCTTACAATAATTAACAAAAGTGGACATTACATAAAGTAATTTTTTTGGCCATTTAATTTGAGCAACATGGACGTAAATATCTGTTATTTAGGAAAACAAAAGACAGTTTAGCTCTATAAATGCAGTGTTTTTGATTATATGTTGTTGTAAAATGTTTCATCACCATTAGTGTTTTCTTCTGTGATTTTTAGCACATGTAAAACAACTTGCTTTGGTGTATAGAGTTCATTCTATATAACCGTTTCAGTTTGTTCAACTACATTACTATTATATGTAACATCAGCGCTCATATTAACGGGAAAAAATGCAAGCTGATCAAACTTGAATGTTCAAGTAATAAACATTATTCATTTTGAGTTAATGGGACTATTGTGGTGAGTTTAATGAAAGCACAGGCCACATTTAATAAAAGTCCCTCTGTAGTCAATCATTGTATCTCTTTAAACTCATCTTTGATCACACAAATTACATATTTAAATTTTTTTCCTTGAAAATAAAATTCTTCACTCCTTAATGCCTGGTTCAGATTACACTATTTTTTTTGTCTGTTAGGATAGTCACTGTGTCAGATTTTGACTCCTAAAATCTTGTCGTGTCGTGGACAAGAAACATGTCAGACTAGCCTACACATTGCTTCCTGACCAGTCAAGTTTTAGAGTTTTCTCATCTTAAAATTCACATTACATTGTTGCATGGAAGTTATGAATAATAACAATCACATGTTTTGTAACATTAGCGCAGGCTTGCTCTCTTAGCATGTGTGTGTGTGTGTGTGTGTGTGTGTGTGTGTGTGTGTCTGTGTGTGTGTGTGTGTGTGTGAGAGAGAGAGAGAGAGAGAGAGAGAGAGAGAGAGCTTCTGTGGGTGAGTGGGTGTGTGTGTGTGTGTGTGTGTGAGAGAGCTTCTGTGGGTGAGTGGGTGTGTGTGTGTGTGTGTGTGTGTGTGAGAGAGCTTCTGTGGGTGGCGGCGGCTGCAGTTGCTTTGAGCAGACCTAACAGGGGTTAAAGGTCAAAGGTTTATAAGGAAAGAGGTTAGTAACTGTTTTAAATAGGGTAGGAAAGCTCCAAGTCGCTCTCCACCCCCCACCTGCTCATCACTGAACACCTGACACACACACACACACACACACACCACACACACACACCCACACCCACAGAAACTCTCTCTCTCTCTCTCTCTCTCTCTCTCTCTCTCTCACACACACACACACACACACACCCACAGAAACTCACTCACACACACGCGCGCACACACGTGTGCACACACACACAATCACGCACACACGCACACACGCACACACGCACACACGCACACACGCACGCACACACACACACACACACACACACACACACACACACACACACACAGACACACACATAATCAAACATAAACAAAGGAAAGGTATTTTAGTCTATGGAAGCTTGTTTCCATCACTCAATAATAAGGTGATAAAGATCATCGATTTTTCTCTCACATAATAAACTCAGTTGTGAGAAAATGTCAGACTTTTTTTTCTCAGATTTTGACTTTTTATCTCACAATTCAGAGTTCAGAATTACCTTTTGTATTTATTATATTCTGTGTCAGAAACCAGCTTTGATGTAAGGCTTTATTGGGAGTCGGCCTTGAGATCTGACATCTCTGGTCATCATCTATACACACATATTCTCTGGCTCGAAATCCTATAAAGAAATCCCTTTCTCCATCAAGGATGATGGTAAATTAATAGACTCGAAACAATTAGCAACACTTCAAAAAAAAATTATGTATCCGAACTTGGCTATCACAGGTTGCAACATAAAACATCTAAAACTAATCTGAACCGATTTAAAATAATATTTAAAATTAATAAATTAAATTATTTTTGTTGTTGTTATTTTATCATATATTTGTTCAAAAGAGTTTTGGTTTCTCAGTGTTTCTGGGAAACTGACTCGTGTGTGTGTGTGTGTGTGTGTGTGTGCGCGTGTGTTTGTTTTTGTGATATATGAGGACACAAATGTGTATAATGACATGCATATTACACTGGTATTACAACTTACACGTGATATATGAGGACATTGCATGAGTCCTCATATTTCAAATAGCTTAAAAAAACATAAAAAACAATGTTTTTTTAAAAATGTAAAAATGCAGCATGTCTCCTGTGATGGGTAGGTTTAGGGACAGGGGCAGTGTGTGTGTGTGTGTGTGTGTGTGTAAGGGGATAGAATATATAGTTTGTACAGTATAAAAACCATTACGCCTACATGGAATGTCCTCATAAATCACAAAAACAAACCTGTGTGTGTGTGTGTGTGTGTGTGTGTGTGTGTGTGTGTGTGTGTGTGTGTGTGTGTGTGTGTGTGCGTGCAGCAGATGGTGTGTGCAGTCATGTTGACTCCTGACCCTGTGGTTGTAATGAGGGCAGATGAACTGCTGTAACGTTGTGTTTCATCATGTGTAGTCTCTCTAAACACACAGACTGAGACGGAGAGGTTAATTCATTAATTTCAACTCATAATTATCCCATTAACCTCCGTAACGCTACGGAACATCACATCATCTCCTCATTATTCCAGAACCATTTACTACGACCAGTGAATCATTGCAAACTGAGCATGATTGATTATTATAATTTAATCAATAGACAAAAAACTAGATATTCACATTCACGCTAACAATCGTGAACCAGCCATATCTCAGCACCAGAACTGCCTAGCCACGCCCTAGCAACCATTTAGAGGACCCTAGCGACCATATAGCATCAAGAAAGCAATGTCTCAGCACCAGAACATCGTACAAACAGCGGTTTCCTCTCTCACAGTCGCCACAACACTCCACGGCCACAAACTCACTTTTTTTTTGTCAGAAATTGTACATGTCAGTTTTATTTAATTTTTCTTGTCTTGTCTTTTTTGTTTTTAGTCTTATGATTGTGGGTGGATCTTGGGCTTTGTTGTAAATAGTTATACACACAAAATGTTTAAAGGGGTGTTTGATCGTGATTTCACTTGTCTAACTGTAGTTAGTGTGTAATGTTGCCGTTTAAGCAGAAACAACGTCTGCGAAGTTACAACGCTCAAAGTTCAAAGCAAAGGGAGATATTTGCTTTTAAAGAAATAGTTTAAGGACTACAACAAACGGCTGACAGGGACTACACGAGCTTCCTACTGGGTTAGTGACATCACCAACCCTAAAATTTACATTAACAGGATTTATAGATGATCAAGACAGAATATGCTAATCAATGACTAGAACATAACTCCACATTAGCTACATAAATTCATCAACTAACCATTCAGAGATGTTGTCACTTCTTCTCGAGTCTCTCCATCATTCTGACTTTGGTTTGAACATAAAAGGCTAAAAGTGTTTAAAATGTTCAGTGTGTGTGTGTGTGTGTGTGTGTGTGTGTGTGAGGTATAAGGACAGGAGCTCTTGTAGCTCCGCCCCCTGTGCTGGGAGCAGCAGCTCATTTGCATTTAAAGGGACACACACAACGGTGCGTATAAAAAAATATCTGTGGGGTATTTTGAGCTAAAACTTCACCCACACTCTGGGGACATCAGAGACTTATTTTACATCTTGTGAAAAGGGCATTATACACCCCTTTAATAAATAAACAATCACAAAAAGAATGTGACATATTCAATGCTACACATGCAGAACTCTACCTGCATACAACAGGACATGTTTCTTTAAACAGTTCAATAAATAAAAAGTTAATATTGATTAACTTAAATTATAGACATAATATTCACAGTTACTTAGTCTGTTTTTTTTTCTTTCAATTTTTTTCAAGCAAAGCCAAAGCAAAAATTATTGTTCCAATAGAGAGCAAAAACATTTCTTTTAAATTGTTACTTTTCTTCTACATTCCAAAGTATAATGTCCTGCTTTTACTCTGAACATTCCGAACATTCCGAACCGCAGAGATGACATCAGCGCCGAGACGCTGGCTTTTACTGTAAGATACAGTCAAACCAAAAATATTCAGACACCAGATATCATTTTTTATTTTATTAGTGTGTGCAGGACACTATAGTTAATTTGTGTAAATGAGGAGAGCAAAATAAAGTAAACTGTGACATATTATAACCCAAAAATTGTCATACAGTGACTACCAGTAAAATTTGGGACCAAAAATTATTCCGACACTTTGAGCTGATCATGTTTTGCTGAAGTGTTTTTTCTGTAATAACTAATGCTCTTTTTACACACAGACTGAACAACATGAAGCATTGCTTGGTCACTGGTTGAGCTAAACTGGTATTATCTAATGGTGTAGTTAAATTTAACAGCTGACAGATATTCAACATAATTCATGTGAGAGTTTAACAGAACTACGGACAAAACCAGTGAAATATCAACTGATCTGAGAACTCTGAGCTCTTCTCATATTTTATTATCATTCTCTATAGCGAATAAATTATGATAATTTTTTAACTTTGACTGTAAGCGGCTACCTGTAAATTGAATGTGTCTGGCTTTCGGTGTCATTCATTTCCACATATTTTTTAGATGTACAAAACAGCTCTTTATGCTGATTTATATTGCTTACCATTATTTTAATGAATTGTCACACTGCTTTGAATATCCGCACTTTTACTCAAGTACTTGATTTGTGTTCTTCGTCCACCATTGTCTAGGCCTTTAACTAAGATGGTTTATAATGAACCGTGGAGCAATAGACAATCTGTGGAGCGAATTTATCATTCACTTTAAAACGAGTTGAGACACTGTTTCCATGGCAACGCCCTCGCCACACGTATAGCTCTCAGAAGCAGTGATGCGAGCAATCCCATAATGCTCTCTCCCGATCCTTTACGTGCGATCTAAAGGTCAGAGAGCATGTGCTCCCCTTCTCCTGATCCCTCTCACACACACATTCATTAGCTGATGTCACTAAAACAATGATAAATGAGTGTGTGGGGCTCATGAGGCCATTTCAGCTGTGCTTGCGGAGAACACTGTTAGAAACGTGGAATTATACGGTGCTTCTTTTCGCTCTTGACATAATTAATAATAGATAATAACATATAATAATGATGCAAGCTATTATGTTCGTCTTAAACATGTAACCGTTTAAAAAAGGAGTTTGTGATAGCCTAAGGCGAGTCAGTGTATTCTGTTCAGCGTCAGTGTTTTCTGTCTGACAGTATCTGTGTTGCTCAGGAATCATCCCTCAGTGTGAGTGTGTGTTATGGATGACTCCTGTCATGTTGCCCTGTTAGATGTGGTTGACCACTGACTGGCTGATAGCATCTGATCCCGGCCGGAGATTTATTACTGCTTTCCGGAGCTCAGTCTTGTCTGCACTTGGCTCATCCTCGTCTGAGTGTGTGTGTGTGTGTGTGTGATTTGAGGCCGTATGTCCGCTCTCTCTCTCTCTGTCCGCTTGCAGAAATAATAATAATAATAATAGGTACTGACATCCTGCAGACGTGCACACACTGCAATTTAGACCTAGTCTGCACTGCATCAATACTGGATGTCAGAAAAGGAATTTTACCGTATATTCTTCTCTACAGATGTGCTGTGTGTTAAAGTGAGGGGTGGAGGCCTTTGATTGACATGCATTCAATATCGCTATTTTATGCTTTCCTGTGCGGATTTTTTTTCCTGGATTTGTAATTCTGGTTCTTTTGTTCATTTTCGAAGAAATTTAAAAAATGTAGAAAGTTACGGTTATGAGGGTATATGAATATAATATAGGGAAGCACAAAGGATTTTTTGGGGGGGGGGGGGGGGTGAGACCCATTTTAACAACTATTAGCAGAATCCAATATTGATACAAATATAAATTTTGTCATTAAATTAGAAAACGCAGTTTTTATGTATGTGTCCTTTTAAATGCAAATGAGCTGCTGCTCCCGGCTCAGGGGGCGGAGCTACAAGAGCTCCTGATGGAGAGACTCAAGAAGAAGTGACAACATCTCTGAATGGTTAGTTGATGAATTTATGTAGCTAATGTGGAGTTATCTTCTAGTCATTAATATTCTGTCATGATCATCTATAAATCGGGTTCTGGGGGCAGGGTTTATGTAAATTGTAGGGTTGGTGATGTCACTAACCCGTGAGGAATGTCATGTAGTCCCTTCAGCCGTTTGTTGTAGTCCTTAAAATATTTATTTAAAAGCAAAAATCTCCCTTTGCTTTGAACTTTGAGCGTTTTAACTTTGCAGACGTTGTTTCTGCTCAAACAGCAACATTACACACTAACTACAGTTAGACAAGTGAAATCACGATCAAACACCCCTTTAACAGAAAGTTTCCGTACTACGGTGAATAGATCTAACTGTACATTTAATGTATTGTAAATGTACAGTTTTTGTAAGTGAAAAAGAACAAGTCATTGTATAATTTACAGCGAATAAACATAAATTGACATTCCCACAATTCCCGTTGATGTATTTTCATTGAAATAACTTTGTTCAATCATTTTTTATTGATATAACATAGAGAATCACCATTGGATTTATTTTTTAACTATGAGCCGATTCCAAAACTGATACCGTCTTTAAAATAGATTATGTGTGATGGACATTAAAACAGACAGCAGCGCAGCAGGAATATTAGGCTCTGTCACTTTAAGAGCTTCAGGATCCAATATACTGATACACACATGCGACTGACTCAGTGGCGGCGCCAGGGGGGAGCTAGGTGGTGCTGTAGCTCCCCCTATAATAGCCATAGCACCCGCCCAGCACCCCCAAGAAATGTTTGTAATTTTTTATATTTATATTTGAATGTCATGTTTGAATAGTCTTTTTCATGTTGTTAAAAATGGGAATAAATAATAATTAAAATATATATATTTAGTTTAAAATAATGCGCGGCCTGTGATCTTTGGCCAATGGGCGCAGCGCCCGCTGAACGTTTGACCTTAACGTTTGTGATTGCAGCTTGTTTTAGTTAGGAAATTTAGCAAAGTAAAAAATACACTACAAAGGACCGTTTTTTGCTCCCTAAACGTCCACGTTCTGAGTCACAACCTAAAGGAAAACGAGACCGTGAAGGTGCTAGATTTGCAGGATGCTCTCTGCACACGCAAGGTCTCTCGCTCGCTTTCCCTCACCTTTCTGTCGTGCGCGCGCGCTACGCGGTTTTGAGCACACAGTCTTCATCTCGCATGCACGTTCGCTCTAGATTCCGGGAGATTTGAACTAATTTGCGGTATAACTAGTTGATCGCGAGTGGCTCAACAGGTAGATTTATAAATAAACTCATCTTTCAGTCATGTGACAGACCGGGTTGACACTTCAGCATGAGAAAACCGTGCGTCCCACGGCCAATGCGCGAGAGTTGGCAGCTCTAATCTTGCTGCGTCCTGCTGGCTATGAAAGACTTTGTCTTAGGTTTAGCAACCTATGAAACTAATAATGAACAATTTGAAAATAAAACAACATAGGCTAAGCTTAATTAAAAATGGCTTAAGAACTATAGGCTATTTAGAGGTGGATAAACGCAATTTAGAGGTGGGTAAACGCACTTTGGAGGTGGGTAAACGCTATTTCCGAATTTTGGGAGGTGCGTAAACGGCGTTTACGTGCGTTTAGCCTCCACTACATCCCTGTATATATATGCTTGCTTTAGTCGCGGAGCGAGTATAGTTAATGCGGGCATGTACGCGCGTTGTAGGGTATACCAAGTGGTCTGATGCGACCTCCATAATGAAACGCCCCAAAATTCAAAGCACCTTCTCTTAAGTGTTAAGCATCCCCATAGCACCTGCAACCGAAAATCTCTGGTGCCGCCACTGGCGACTGTTTACTTTCACTTCAGCCATAACCCTCTGTGGGACACTCGTCAAGATGGGCATTTTGATATCATGTTGTGTGAATTTGTCTGTTTATGCACAAGAAGAGCTCAGTTCAGTATTCGCGCTTTGGATGTGAACACAACTTCTCACACGGCGAGTACCCCATCTCCCTGTGCTTGAATCTTTAAATTGGCTAGGCTTAAAAACATCTTCCAAGGACAAACTTCCGTAGCGATTGCATCTCGACTCGTCGGGACCCTGACCAAGTCCTTATTGTGCAGCCCTGCTGTATTTCCTACAATTGAATTATTTTACCCAGAGAAAATGCTGGAGGATTATGCAACAGACATTTTACCACACGCAGTTTAAAGATTCACACATTTTCATAATAGCCTAGCCAATATGCAGATGGTTTTAAATTCTTAAAAAACGCCCGATAAATATCGGCGGGCGATACATTGGTGCATCTCTAATATATAGTATTTTGTCCACAATTAAGAGTAACATTTAACAGTTTATTATCTATTAGCCTATTTAAATAAAAAAAAAACGTGAAAAGAAAAAATATCACATGTGGTTTTTAACAGATATGTTTTTAGTTGGATAATAAACATCTGTGTTGCACTTGAGGGTGTTGCAGGTTAAAGTCATCTGACGGTGGTTTGGCCAGTTAAACCATTGTCCTGGAGGGAGAAAGCATTTCGTCTGATGGTTATGTTCTCTCCTGTAGGACGGGGACTTCGGGATGTGCAGATATGTTGATGAATGATGTTGGTAGGCCTATATAATTATCCGGTTTCTCCTGTGTTATACGGTCACATCCGGTCCGGGTCCACAGTAATGAAATGCTTCAGTGATGAAGAACACACTCACACACACACACACACACACACACACACACACACTCGCGTCTGCTCTTTTCACATTCACCCTGTGATCAGTCTCCAAGCATTCCTGCTTTTCACACTCATCCCCTCTCTCGATCCTGCTTCCTCATTTAAACTTTTCATAGCTTTGTTGAGTGTGTTATTATTTGATAAATATTATTTTGTGCACCAGACTTATCAAGACATTCAACGCTATCTCACGACCAATTCGTACGAATTTGTACGAGTGATTAAAAGGTGGCTAATTCGTACGAATTCATACGACCTCACTCGTACGGATTCGTACGATTTGTCTAAACCCACGTGACGGGTAGGTTTAGGGGCGGGGTCAGGGGTAGGTCATGTGTATGAATTCATACGAATTTGCCAATTCGTAAAATATGTACGTTCGTGGTTTGGCTGCTTATTTCAAGCCCTTCTCATCCATGATGTCCCCTACTTTTTTAATCCAAAAATAATCGCAGTGTTTTTTGTTTTTTTATTCTATTCAATAAAAGTTTTTTTTTTTTAATGTGTCTGCCAATATTTACGGCTTGTTTAGGGTGTGCCGGATAAACTTTTCATGTATGTGCTGTGAAGTTTAATGTGATGAACAATTTTTTTCAATGATTTTCAAAAATCTGAATATAGCAAGTAGCTATAGGCAATTTCATTAGTCTAATTGTAGGCTGTAATTGTGGACCTTTGTCAGTGAAACAGCGGTATGTAGTGACATATAAGGTCACAGGAATAATGACTTGTCAACAAGGCTCATCCAATCAGAATACAGAGTTGTTTACGCTCATGTATAATGTCCCACCACTGTTATGCAACCTAAAACAGATGATTATTATAAATGTAAACTTATTGTACAAAGGAGCTAAAGGCGGTGTGCCTTTAGCCCCTTTGTACAATATGTTTACATTTATAATTAATGTAAACATTCATTATAATTATAAATATCTTTATAATTAAGATAAATGTGCTTTTCACAACTCATGTTTGTACATTAATTAAGCAAAAGATTTTGTGTGAAAATAAATCATAAAACTTTTTTTTGTTGTTGTTTAAAAGTCTTATAAATGTATGAGGGTACACAAGGTAAATGACACACAGTATGGATGCAAATTCTTTAGATAAAATAATACGTTTTTAATTATGTCTAAGCAAGTTAATACTTGTTCAGAACAATCACTGTAGCAAAGTTTGTACTATTTTCTGTTTATTTTAGGGCTGTCAAATGATTAATCACGATTAATCGCATCCAAAAGAAAAGTTTGTGACTACATAATAAATGTGTTTGTACTGTGTAAAATTATTTTGTATATATAAGTACACACACGTGCATTTATATATTTAAGAAATTTAATATAAATTATATATAAATCTATATATAGTATATACATGCAAATATTTCTTAAATATATACAAGCATGTGTATGTATTTATATGAGCCGGATCTCATGAAAGTGCGTATCAATACCACGAATGTTATTTCTCGTGCCATTTATATGCAAAAACGTGTATATGATACGCAGTTTTCGCGTGCATATGATACGCACTTTTGGCGTGTAATACGCACGCAACCCCCTTCCCCCCTCCCCCTAACCCTACCCAAGCGGTTTTCAGTGCGTAGCATTTACACGCAAAAAACATTTTTGGCGTATGACACGAGAAATAACATTCGTGGCATTGATACGCACTTTCATGAGACTGCGTTGATTTATATATATAAAATAATTATACACAGTACACACACATTTATTATGTAAACACAAACTTTTATTTTGCATGCGATTAATCGCGATTAATCATTTGACAGCCTTAGTTTATTTTGAAAATTGATCAATATTTTCATTATATGTTTATATAAAAAGATATGAATATTAAAAATACAGAATCATTTCTGAATTCTGAAAGCATTGAAGGAGATCCCATAATAATTGTATATAGATTTACAGTAGTGACAAAATACATATTTATCATAATATGATATGATTAATATCATATTTGTAAATATGATGGTTTCATTATAAATATGGTGATTATCTCTAAGGTGGACACCCAACTTAATATATTATATTTACCATCTGAATAACCGTGTCATGTCAACAAATGGAAAAATCAGTCAGCTGTTTATTATCATGTTCATTATTGTGTCTTTCGCCTTTTACCCCAAACACCATAATTTTACATATTCTTCTGTTACTGAAACACTGTTGCTTTACTTACATTGAACATAACTGAAAATCATTAACACTACAGGACATTTGTCTCAAAAATATATTCAATAATTTCTCATTTGCTACTGAACTAGCGCATGAACTTTGCCAAAAACCCACGTGCATCTTGAACAGCGGATGGTAAAGTTCTGCGGCAAGTTTTGTGCCAGTGGTTTAGACGAAACTCTAATCAACTTTAGTTGAACTTCCTCAGAATGTTCCCATACTTTTTTTTTTTTTTTTTGCAAGGAGACCTTTTCTGTTATGAAAATAGAACTTTCTTTTGAGGTTGCAGAACATTCCAATAATGTTTTATTAACCCCTTTATTCCGGGCCTATACTTTTAAAATATCCCTGTTTTATGTCTCAGTATAGTGCCGACACAGTGATCATTTGTCCCAGCACACTCTTCCCAGAGTTTTAAACTAGTTTATCTGTTTATACGCACACAGGCAATCATGTTCGTTAAAGGACATTAACCGAATGCCAAATAAACCCATATCATAATTTAAAAATAAAGCGATTCGTTGTTCGCATAGGCCTAGAATGAACAAATGCGCACTTGGCGAGGGGGTTTCAGTGGAGGACTGATGCGCGGTGGACCACACACACACACACCATGCTGTGACCGGCTTTAAACGCGTTATCCACGGTCCGACAGGAACTTCATTCCAAAAATACTGTCGGTGGAAACCCAAGACACAGATGGGATCTGCGCGCGCTCATGAATGCCCTAGCTACTGAATGCCAGTGGAAACCTGTCGCTGCTGAAATATGGCTCGTGCACAACAGTGACGTCATGCACATCTACCACAAGCCTGGTTCTCGCTTTCTGAACTCGAGAAGGAAAGGTAACATCGATGCGCTTTAATTCTAGCATCCTGTCCTTCGATCTAAAGTGACTTCAATTAAATGGATTTCCGATTTCAGTTCATAACTTTTAATTAGGCTGTCGCTGAAGATGCAGGGGGCAATGTGTCTATTTAATAATCTTAAATAATGAGAAGAAAATAAAATAGGAAGAAATCTTTCTACCGTAGGTTCACAGAACTCACAAATGTCCCAATTTAAGACTGGTTTGTTGAAACATATATAAAACATGCAACAAACAAAACCACTGCTAAAAACCATTTATGCAAGTGGACTTTTGAATAAATCTGATGAGATCTTGCAACACGATCTCATAAAAGTGCGTATCTATACGACGAATTTAATTTCTCGCATTTATCCGCCAAGACATTTCCAAGAACATATGTATGCCCTTCTCTTCACAAACTGGCGCTTTAATGTGTGCTTAAGCATAACGACGGCTGTTTGGGTTATGTGTGTGTGCGTGCGTGCGTGCGTGCGCGCGTGTGTGTGTGTGTGTGTGTGTTGAGGGGGAAGGTGGGGGACTGAATGTTCTCTTTGCAAGTTCAAAGGTATGAAAATGATGAAGAGCTGAGTCAGACTCAGAGAGCTCATAAATAGGCCCACTGAGGAATAAAAGCAACAGTTCAATTCAATTTCAATTTTAGTTTAAAGCCCCACACTTAAAATGTGTTCCCAGCCAGGACTGTGAGTAATGAATATGTTTTGCAAACGCCTATTGTTTACAGTGCTGTCATACTATGGCAAGTTGCCAGAATGAATATTGCTGCTAATAAACATGAAATCTTACATTTAAAAATCTAAACTCTTCCACAGCATTTGTATTTAAAATGTAACAATTTTAAAATGTAACAATTTTAAACAATGCAAAAAATAAGCTACAATAATTAATGAAACCAACATAGCCTATACTAAACAACAGCTAAAGTAACGCACACACACACACACACCTTCCTCTTTGCATTTCACAGCGGCATTAGTTGTGTAATATTGTGACGAATTTTTCATTTTCCTCTGTTACAAGTCGCGATAGATATAAGCATCTGCTAAATGCATAAATAAAAATGTAGGCTAGTTTAACTTAATTTGTCTTTTGACTTAAAAAACTGTTGAAATATAGGCCTACTAGTAGCATATACACGTCAAATGAGTGCGTATAAATTACGCTGTGAGTATAAATTGTGCACGAAATATTCTATGAATTGTTTCATGTTTTAACGCCAATCTGTTCCATCGAGTCCGAATATTCTCTTCAGTGTCGATACATCTACGGGTTTATCTGTGTGAACAAAACATTTTTATCCGTGTTATCGGTGATCTGTTTCTCGTCATCTCTGTTCAGTCCTGGCGGAAGAAGAGAAGTGAGCTTTATAGCAGTGATATGGCAGTAACATCTGCAGGAACAGCGCGTTTGATCATATTATTATTCGTTTCCAAATCCTACACAAAATAGGCAAAGTGACGCGTTCTGGATCTGAATGTCTTCAATCTCTTCAGCCGAACTAACGTGGCAGAGATGATGGAGATTAGATTTATAGGCAGGAGTCGAAGTTTATTATTTATCAAACATATTGAAGTCTTATATGATATTGACTATGATATATTATAGATATATGAAGTCTATTTCTATTGTGGTTTTAAATAGGTTTAAGATCTCAATGAAGTGTGACTCACTTCTGAACTTGACAGTGTGTGATTGCACTCACTGAGCCTGTCCGGGCGCGTCTCGCGCGTGTGTGTGTGTGTGTGTGTGTGTGTGAGAGAGAGAGATAGATAGAGATAGAGAGAGAGAGAGAGAGAGAGAGAGAGAGAGAGAGAGAGAGAGAGAGAGAGAGAGAGAGAGAGAGATGCAGATGCCATATGCTTCAGGCTATGAGCTTCAGAAAACAAACAGTGATCCACATCTGGATAAGGTGTTCACGACTCACTGACATTGCTTTGATTAATCGGTTACAAAAAAGGCAAGGTATGTCCACAAAATCTCGAACAGCCACTATCCTGTTCTCAATCTCTCAGAGAAACGGGATGAGCGGCTGAAGTGTAGAAATAACAAGCCTTATACTTTCCCTTCAATCAAAATATTATTGTTAAATTATTATTATTATTATTAGTAGCCTATTGTGTAGTCCTTCAGTTAACACGATATATTTTGCACCAAGTCTTTCCCAGCCCACATAAATATAAAATGAATGTCGTATTTCTTTACCCTGCCCTGTTGTTATCAGTCTATATTTTAATATTGTGGTAACACTTTACAATAAGGTACATTAGTTACATTAGTTAGGACTTACAGCATTTATTAATCTTTGTTCATGTTAATTTCCACATGTACTACTTTATTAAAATCTTGTCAACATTAGTTAATGCACTGTGAACTGAACAAACAATAAACAGCTGTATTTACAAATGTACAACCATGAACAAATAACACGTATTGCTCATGGTTAGTTCATGTTAGTTAATACATTAACTAATGTTAACTAATAAACCTTACTGTAAAGTGTTACCAATATTGTAAATGCAATGTCTTGTTTTGGGTATCTGAGCAGTTATTTTATTATCTTTTAGTGTTTTGGATGGTCTATTGATTTAAAATGCACCAGACTATGTGTGGAGATGTTACATTATATTGTGTTTTACTTTATATTTCTATATGACAGACTGTCATGTAAAATTATGCAAGAGTCGTTTTACTGTGAGAAACTTGAGTAAACATAATGGCGAAGATATAATAATAAAGGGACAAAGTAACAGAAGTCCAGGAGAATAAATGGCCGCGTTTTGCAGGTACAAAATGTTTTTATTTGGATAGAGTATTAAATATCTTGTAAAGAATAATACCTGATATCAGATAAATCTCCCATTATTATCCCATCAGCAAAGAAACATATAAAAAATGTAGCCTATACTGTAATCTGAATAGCCTACATGAATCGAATAACATCTTTGGCACGGAAGAAATATTGCTTTAAACAGCATAAACACAAGAACTGTTGATGAAATGTAAAGTTCCATTTGACGGATAGTGGCACGTAACAATTTCAAACAACAAAACGCGATTTGAATTGCATCCTCAAAATCATGAGGGCTGCGTTTTCAGCAATTCCACATTTTTGTATTTAAAAAAAAATAAAAATCACCCGCTCGTCCAAAAAAGGTTGATAAAGTAACTTATAATCTCCCATTTTTGACGTCCGGTCAAGTACTATAGTTTTTCTTGCTTCCCTCTGTCCTTTCTCTCCTGGTCTCTGCTGCAACACGATGTCATGGAAATGCGTATCTGTAGCACGAATTGCAATTTAAATATAAATATGCACACAAAAAAAACGTGCATATGATACGCACTGTAAATCCCTGGGTATGTAAATGTCCCTTTGGTGAGTAGGCCTATTACGAGCCATAAAGTGCGTATCATGCACGTAAAAACATGATACGTTTTTTTTTTTTTTTTTGCGTATACATTGCATGATAAATATAATTCGTGCTATCTGTACGCACTTTGATGAGCTCGGGCTGCTCTGCTAGTGCCTGTCCTGTTCCTGAACGGTGTTGGTGGAATGGTTGTACAGTCCCTGCGCCATCAGCTGCATCGCCAGCCCGTTCTTGAAGCCGCTGGCCTTCTTGAGTTTCGCCCGCTTGTTCTGGAACCAGACCTTGATCTGCGCGTCGTTGAGGCCGAGCTCGAGCGCCAGGGCCCGGCGCCGCTGCTCCGCGATATACCGGCTCTCCTGGAACTCGCTCTTCAGCCGCTGCAGCTGCTCGGCCGTGAACGCGGTTCTGCCTCGCTTGTCCTCACTGGAGCAATGCTGCTTTTTCAATTTCCGGGTCCGTGGGCCTTGTGTGGGGACAACAATGAGAGGAATCCATGAATATCAACCAGCTCATTAAGTGTCAAAGCCAGTCTGGACTGCACACACAATAGGGCACTGGTATTGTTGTCATGATGCCACACCGCTGGAATAAACCCAGCAAGCACTTTTGCGTTTAAAAAAGCCGTCCAAACACAGCACAGACGTCTAGCCTAAAACAAGGCAACATTTGGGCTGTCAGGGAACATTTATTAGACCTCTAAACCATAGCATAAGAATAGGCATGAAATGAAATGAGTGAAGAAATGAAACCAAACACCTTGTAATCACTGTTGAGTGCATGGAATATACATCTCGCAAGTTATTTAGATAAAACATGTAACCAAACTCAAAGTTAGAAGTGTGTTACTCATAGCCGGACTAGGCTATATCGGGTCTATTGTTAAACCAGACGGTGACATGACGGCTATTGCCTGCTGGGAAATGCACATCAGAAGAGATTCTTCTTAAACAACAATCAGGAGCTTCGAAATTCCAGTCAAATGTACTTAATTTGGCAAGGTTTTGCACGCAGATTTTGTAAGTAAATTTCACACATGGAATTAAGCAAAATCTATTTAGGCCTAACTGAACTAAGTAAAATGAACAAAGAAGGTAAGTAGCCTACATTTGAACTTTGCCAGTTAAAGTTTGTTGAGTAATTTCTACTTAGCTTAAGTTTATTTGCAATACCCATTTTACTCAAACAATATAATAAATTAAGCCAAGTTTAAAGTGTGCGCGTAACTTAGAACATCTAAGTAAATAATACGGACATCATCTCTTCATTAATAAAATGATGCACCAGAACACACAGATCTCAATACACAATAACATTGATTATTTTTTAGTATGAATAGAAAATGAACTCCAGATGTCACGAAACAGCAAGTTACTAAACACAACAAAAGCAATAATAAAACAGTAAATACCGCTGGAAAACAGTGAACTTTCACCCTTATTATTTGGCAATCCCCAGTGCATGATGGGAACACAGTATCAGAAAGTTGATGGTTTTAATTAATTTTATAATGCTGATATTTACGCTTTAATTTATACGCTTAAATTTAGCACAATAGAATTTACTTAGTTTTTAAATGCTTGCCTGAACTTATTTAGGTACAAATTACATTTATTTTTTTCCTGTAGTAGCTATTTACATCACCACATGATCATTTTAATCTGAATCGTTGCTTCCGATGTATTCATTTAACTTCTACACATAGCTATTGTGTATTATGTGTATTGACATTAGTATTGTGGACATATAAACTATATTTTAATGATGTTGGTGCTGTTACAAATAAAAAATACTAAGGCATAATTAAGTCTAACATGTTTCTTATTTTAAAAGTAGATGAAGAACCTAAGATACACGTAACCTCGACAAAGGCTTCTTTCGATTTTTTTTTTTTATGTTCTTCACATCGAGAAAAAATGGTTCTTTTGGAAAAGTGTTCACTAGTTATATTCGTTGTGCCGTCCAGTTCCTAAATGCAAAATTCAGCAAAGAGAAAGAGACTGAGCGACATTAGCATAGGCTACATAACCTTCCACGGGAATGAACAAAAACAAACCTTCATCCATTCATTCTATTTTAAATAAATTTTAAACGAAAAAGAGAAATAAAATATAGCATCTGATTTAAAAAAAAGAACGAAATCAAAATGAATAAGCTAAATATGCGAGACTAAATAAATTAATAATGTCAGTAACAAAACCACAAGCGTAAAGATACAATTCGAGCTCAATCAAACAGATAATTTTTTCTTATTTTTTATATATGAAAATATATATATTCAACAATTATTTAGTTTTTGTTCTTGCAAGACGTTTACATAACGTTTATTATTAAACGACGTTTTTTCAATGCGTCTGACAAGACTTTTTCCAAGATGATTATTATTAGGCTATTATTGTCCTTGTTATTTAAAAAAAAAATCAGTCTTGAATTCTACAAACTTACAACTTGTTTAACTATTTTAAACATTCGGTGATCAGTGAACATTCATGTTTTCACAAGCTTTACTAGATCTAGTTATTATTATTAGCCTATAATATTTATATTAATATTATTATTGTCGTACGTTCAACGTTTCCTTAATTGCATTGATTAAACATAATTGCAACAAATTAAATAACTCAAATGAATTATTTTTAAAAAGATTGTCTTATAAATGGAAACCCATAATTGTACAGTGTATTATTAGGTCTGGATCGTGCATGTTCTAAATGATGGCCTTTTCTGTGCTTGTGTATAGCCAACAGTGTGTGTGCTTTCCTCAGCTCGAGTATTTCTCCAGCTCGTGAAAGTAAAATTGCAACGATCGAAAATAGCAGAAAATGAATTAAAATACATTTCATGTTGCTGCTTTTAGTTTAGGTAACAAAATAATATATGGCCTATACAGAAAGAAAATACACTTAACAGAAGTATATTATTTGTTACCGTGCCTTACCAGATGAAGGCCGATCAGAGTATCTCGTGCAATAAACCCACGCGGGCCACAGGGAGTCTTTCCCGCGCGAGGCGCGTTCACCTTCACCTGGGCTAGCACTGGATGAGTCTGAGTTCCCTCTCTCGCCCTCGGGAACCCGCCCGGTGACCGGAGACGAGCCGGTGGACGAGCCTGATGATGACGATGATGATGAAACCCCGTCGCTCCTGCAGCGGGAACCCGGGCAAAGCGCGCGCCTGGCAGAAACAGCCAGCACTGACGCGCGCGCGCCCCGCTCGCGCCTGTAGCCGAAGTCGGGTCTCAGGATATTATCAATGAAGAAGTTCGTGTTTCCGTGCGTGTGTTGTGGAGAGGCCAGAGAAACACTGTCCTCCTCAGCCTGATCCCGCGGCTCCTCCATAACAGCTGAACCTGTTCTGAACCTGTTCTGCTCCAAATATAACGTTATCTAAGTATCCGTGCCAGCGCGCTAATTCCCCACATGTTGTAAGTCAACTTGTTGACATAACGCTCGCGTGTTGTCTGTCACCTCGAGCGCGTTTTGAGAGGACTGACAGCGCGCAGGGTTCGCACACCCTCTGCATTACCAGACCCGAGTTTGACACCTCTTTTTTTCTGGAGCTCTACTAGTGCACAACCACTCTTAGTGGCCGCTAACCGGAAACACATGAGATCACGCAGATGAGCGCGAGCCTATCCATGACAAAGAGCTGTGCGCGCCACGAGTGTCCGTTCCGCGCCTGTGCGCGTAGATATCAAACATTCTGCCTCCTGTCACGCGCAAATTCACACACCAGACAAACAGAGAGAATTAAACTTGAAAACATGTCTTCAGACATCTTAGGCCATTTACAGATTTTTCTAGTAAAATAATCTCATAATAAATTAATTATAAGATCCCCAAAAACCACCCCTAAAATGTAAAACTAAATTGCGACCGCATGTAGACCTACAACAATACTTTGCAAAAAAGATATGCCTGCGTCACTTTTAAAGCAAAGCCCAATTAGCTTGACAAGTGGATAAGAGAGTGTATTCTAAATGCTTTTATTTAATTTAAAGTGCAGTCAAATAGATTAATCGTAATTAATCGCATCTAACATTAAAAATGTGTTTATATAATATATGTGTAGGCTATATAAATTATATATATAGTGTATATACAGTATATTATATATAATAGTCTAATATATACAGACATGATATATCTAAAAATTTAAATATAAAACTACCTATGTAAAGATAGGCTAACCTACCACTACTATTCATATTGTAGGCTATAGGCCTACTCATTGTATCCCTTACACAATTAACTATACGGTATTAGTAAAGCTGTGGTTATACAAAGGTAATCAATCCGCCAAACTCACTACACTTTAACTACAAAAACAAAACCCTGGTTAATTTTCGAGATAAAAAAGTAATATGTTACATTTAATTTAGACCTCATTCAGGACAATTGAAAGTCAAATTGGAATATATAGCCTGAAATACTTAGCCTATCGCGTTTGCTCTTAATTAATTTCTAATTACGACAGTCGGCCTATTACCGGCTCATTGTGAAGAGCAGAGTCCGCTATCTCTGCCACAGACGCGCCTGATGGAAACATAATTTATAGCTTTTAATTAGCGAGCATTCAACGCGATCAGTGGGGCGTTTATCACACAGACAACAGTGAATACAACAGAGTTAAAGCGCTGCCACAACACACACACACACACACACACACACACACACACACACACGCACGCACGCACGCACACGCACGCACGCACGCACGCACACACACACACACACACACAGACACACACACACGCGCGCGCGCGTCCTGATGAGGCTTGGCTTGTAGCAAAAGCTCTATTTGCATAAACGGCTGAACTGACAGCTAAGTGCCCAGTGATTAATTTTATCGCTCACATGGCAGAGTTTTTGTGAAAGTATGATGAATGTATTTCTTCATTGTTAAACTAAATGTAAAGACCCTGGATATAGTCCAATGATTATGCGTGGTTCAGTTGTGCGCAGTGTTAGGTGGTGTAACTTTCAACAGTTTAAAACGGGTTTATTTTGAGCTCAGTACAACATCAGGGCAGATATTCGTAAGTTTCGAGGAAAATCGTTATTCACAGAAATGAATCTCTGCTATTCTACAACCGTTAGAAATTCATCACTTCAGTATGGCCTATAGTTGCAATAACTGTTCAATCGTAGGCGATGCGGTTTCCAAAAGCATCGATGGCCAACTAGGCCTATCGCAATTTCCATTGAAGCTTACAACGACAGTGCCTACTTGCGAACATATTTAGCTTTGGGAAACTCAATATAAAAGTAATAAAAACACAATATAAAAAATGTTTCTCTATAAATGGAAATTGGGCTATAAAACATGCACATGGTGAATAATCTTTAAGAGCTCGAGTATCATGTTCTCGGTCCACACACACCATATATGGACTATATATCAGGACCTTCATCGGGTTCATGGCATGTTTTATACATCAGGATCATGTGAGTAAAGCTGTGTAAGTAGACAGCGAGTATCACAGATATCGCCACGCGTTCAGTCCTGCGTGAAGAGCGGCTCCAGAACAGATGTGCGTCGGTCCAGCTCGAGATCATTATATTCCAGTGCGACTTACATTTCCACTTCAGATTACACAATACAAACTGTTAAATTAGGCGACTAGACAACGGGGCGAAAGGCACATCTACAGTGTATTATTGCAGATTTTTTTTTTCGTGTTGAACATTGATGGAGCAACTAATTTTGTGTGAAAATAAATCATAAAAGTGCAGTTTTGTGTAAAAATCTAGAGGTTTCAAGACGGATCTTATACCCCACAGACACACGGGGTAAAACCAGCATTGGGACAAAAAAAAAAGACACACCGCATTGATGCAAATACTTTAGGTAAAATAATATTTTAGTTTTTAATAATGTCTAAATTAAGACAAAACAATCACTTTAGCAAAGTTTGCACTATATTCTGTTTATTTTATAAATAAAATAATTCATGTTTGTTCATTAACTATACTGTCATTAATGTGTTCATTTTAAAAATACAAAAACACAATTATTTATTATTAAAGTAAATATTCTGAAAGCATTGAATAAGATCCCATAATAATTTAATAAAGATGTACAGTCACAACAAATCATGTTTAATTATATAATTTGATTAATATATTTTTTAAACATGATGGTTTTATAAATATGGAGATTATCTCTAAGGTGGACACCCATCTTAATATATGATATTTACCATCTGAATAACAAATGGAAAAGTCAGTCAGCTGTTTATTATCATGTTCATTATTGTGTCTTTCGCCTTTTACCCCAAATATCATAGGCCTACTTTTACATATTCGGCTGTCCATTTTCTCTGATCTTAAAATTCGAACTCTCTTTTTTTTTTTTATGGTCCAAAAAAAAAAAAAAAAAAGAAAAGAAAGAAAAAATATATAGATTCCCACATTTAGGGATAGCACAATGCCTAATTCTCTTTATGGAAAATATTGACATCTTTAAAGACAAGTGGAGCATCTGGCGAAATGTTTTATTGTAAAATAATAGGCTATATATTAATTCGTGTATGTATTGTGACTTTAGGCCTGCCACGGTCAATATTATTTAATTGGCTAAACTATGGGGGAAATAATCTCTGTGTAAACGTTTCCACATCTCTGGTTGTAAGACGAGTTTTATTAGTTTATCAGTTCAACAGAATAGGCTAATGATTTTAACCAAAACAAAAGTGTTTAGTGTTGAAACAATAAACAGCCTAGATGTGATTAGTATGTTTGTTTGGGGGATGAATATGAACATATGAACCCCACCACTGCAGATATACCGGTATTGTAATATGTTGCGTCCTCTCGTGGCCGGATAGAACAGTGACGCCACAGTCCTGACGAAGAGCGCATGCGCGAGAGCGAGCTCATGTTTATCAGTCCGCTAAATGCATAGTGAGGTCATTAAATTAATTACAAACACAGCAATCCATCAACTCTATTAAATTACCTATTACCTATTAAAACCATTGCCATATGGTTTCCAGAAGGGTTGCCAATTGTAGGGGAAAGTGGGGTAAGATGAGCCATTTTTAAATGATGTGTTCCTCAAGATCAAAGAAAATTAGGCAGAAGTACAATGAAAGTATCTAAAGTAATTTCAGGATGTTTCCTCTTATTTTAAATGATCCGAATACATCTATGACAAAGGGTTCTAAAAAATAGAATTTTTATATATATATATATAAAAAAGAGTTCCTATGGCTCAATTTACCCCAGGTTAGGGGTAAGTTGATCCGAGTCAGTGGTTGCACCATCTGGGTGTAAACTGAACATCTAAATCTGAATCAATTTCAAAGATAATTTACCTCTTTTTAAAACTAATTTAATAATCAAATGATCTTTTACAAATAGTCATATTTCTTTTCTTAAAGCCAACTGAAACAACATAAAACCAAAAGAAGTTATAATTTTAATCACTTTAATTGTTTGAATTTCTAAAACAATATGTTGAACACCAAAGTTGTAACCTTCACAAAAACAGACCGAACAGAGAGTTTGTTGAGGAACATTAAATGAAAATGAATTAGAATTAATACATGCCACTGAAACTAATACACATTTAGTCGAAAGGTTCTTGGCATGCAGTTTTTCTGCAGTGTTGAACATGTTAGGCCTTTAGTGATTCCAGGTGGATATATACATATATATATATGATGGAGCATATATATTGAGGGATTTGGTGTAGCTACTTACATTGATAATACGCTCAAACTAAAAATTAATAATAATAAAAAAATAAAATAATAATAATGATGATTAAACCAGTTGCATAATATTACACTGAAATGTATACTTCAGGGATTTAATTATGGTGGGGTAAGTTAAAACACTGGCTCAATTTACCCCACAGCATCTGACTCACTTTGCCCCATAGCTGTCATTTTGGTACAACTAGCTTATACCAATTCAGTTTTTCAATAGGGCAGTACTTTATAAATAAGCACATAAATGATTGACGTTAACAAGTCTACATTCTTACACTCGGTTATGAATGTTTTCCTCACCTCTTCTTCCTTGTTATCATTACACCCTCTTCTGTGCCTGACAATCACACTATCCCCTATTGCATAACAGTCATAATCAATTAATGCAAAAGCTTCAGAAGGCCAGAGAACTGACGCAGGACATGCACATGTTTAAGTCTATATTATCTGATTTACTGGAGTATAATCACCCGTGGCTCCTCATCGACTACACTGTTCGTCTACACACACCAAAAGGGGGCAGTGAAACACACGGTCATTCATCTTGTTCAGCAAGACAGTGTCATCTAAACACATTAGCATGGCTGAACCGTTCCCTAAAACAACAACTCTTTTTCTTACAGTCATTGATGAAATATGGCCATTGATGCATTACATCACGACACGACAGTGTGTCATATCTCAGAATCGCTCATCTCTGCACTCAAAGGATCAATTGCTCCTCATGGTTGGTTTTATGTTTTTGTTTTTTATTTTCTCTTTTATATTTTTCTGTACAGCACTTTGGTTCCACTTGTGGAGTTGAAAGTGCTCTAAAGTTGAGTCATCTGCACATCTTTAGCATTTAATTCTCCTTAGTGCGCACTAATGTTATAATAACTTCTGGAATGATTTGTGATACTGACAATTGCACTTGAAATGTTCTTACATTTACACAATTTACACGTTAGATCCACTCCGCTGAAATCTGGTATGGCTGTGCTTGCAATGTTTTCACCCTTGGATTAATAACTTAATAATCTTCTTTTACTATTCTCATGTGTTAATCTGTCTGAATAAAGGCGTACTGTAATGTGATGAAACTTTCATTTACAAAATGATCTGTCATTTTTACTCCTCTAACTTTCAAATAAAGTGATAGTGGGGCCGTACATATCAACATTATCAAAATAACTAACAGCTTGTGTCTTTCTTTGCATTGACAGTAACTACTTTTTGACATGTGTATTAGTTCTGCATGCCTCGAGAGTACGGAGACAAACGCTGTGTTTATCAGCAGAGTATACAGAGATTAAAAAGTACAAGCATTGACAAAAATGACAGTGAAGAGTCATGCAACCCTCTGTAAGAAAAATGATTACTTGCACAATTAAATAAATATATATATATATATATATCCCTTTCGTAAGAAAAGCAGATTCTGGGTCAAGTGGCACTGCCCAAACGAGGCCTTCCTTCCCCAATATCATGAGTTATACAGGACAACATGACCTTTTAGAAAAGAGGATCTTATTTATGATCACTATTTAGTCACTAAGGGTAATAAAAAATCTTCTCGCAGAGCAGTACTGGGACAAGAGCACTGAAAAATGCTGAAATAATTGTGTATAAAATGGATTGTTCCGATCCTGAATTTTGATTCATCAATACAACATTACAGTTTTAAAATACACAATTTAGTATCAGCTGACACAAAACAGCAGTTCACATACCGGTGCTCTTATCACTGCACAGCTCCCATAGAAAACAAACAAAAAATGTGTAATTGGTCACATCAAGGACATGATCGTCTCACTGTCATACATTTATCAGGAGAAAGGAGACTTGAACAGGATGCACCTCGAAATAAATACTTTTGAATGAACATTATGGAAATATTAATTGGAGATTGACTTGGACCTATACTAATAAATACTGTATTAATAACAAAGTGTACGAAATATACTTTAAAATTATACATAAAATTTACCCAACAAATGAGTTCCTAAAAAGATATAAAAATGACCTTTCTGAATACTGTACATTTTGTAAAAAGGATACTGAAACCGTCTGGCATATTTTCTTTGAATGTATATATATGTGAAGTTTTTCTGGATTGATGTGGAATATTTATTTAATATGTTGAGTGGAATTAAGATTTGCATAGAGAAAAGGGATGTTTTTTTTAATTATATATATATAAAAAAGATATAGACAAGAGTCACGGTTTTATGTTAAATTTGATTATACTTGGTAAGTTTTACACACATGTAAATGGTCTGAAAGGATTCCTAACATCTATATTTTAAAGCTGACATGAAGATTTATTTTGAAACACTGAAAGGACTCTCAAACCGCAAAGCAACCAGAACGATGGACATCTTCAAAGAATTAAATTCCTCTTTTTAAGTTTAATTATACATGTATACCTCCTTTCCATTATGTTTTTTCTCTCTCTTTTTCTTTTCTCTAATATGTGATTTGAATGTTCTCTAAATCCATTGATATGAATGTTATCTTAAATGCTCTTCATATTTTATGATGCTTTGTATTAATCTAGAACAGTATGTGAAACATTTGTATCTACTGTAATATGTCATAATAAAAATAAAAATAAAATAAAAAAAGACTTGAATGGGATGCGGCTGCTAAAGTTTACTCTTTCTGAGCAGTTTTTGCTGAGTCCGTCACACACAGATGAAGGTGCCTATACAGCAGATGTCCTGTTAACTGGACATTTTTCGTCATTCAAAATCTGAAATCAGTCTCAATGTAACAGATACACTGAGGGTAATGATCTGATTGTAACTTGTAACTGTAATTCTCACTCCTGTCCACTTGGTGGCGAGTGCGCTCTTGCTTACTATAAAGTTAATAGGCAACGAATGGCTTTTCTGAGTTTTTAGTTTTATTGACGTCTTTCTGCTGTTGAAACACTGAGCGATTACATGAGAGACATGATACGGATTTCGGTAAGTTGGACTGTATCTTTCAACGTATTTTCTGATGTTCAATCACAATTCGTTTGAACTGAGGCGCTGATCTCTCGCGCCACAATAAAGAGCGCCAAAACGGTATTTATTGTTTGAATTTCATTTTGTGATAAAATAAAATGGACAGAATGTGAAAGCTGAGACTTTGTTTCATATCAACTAAGCACAAAGCTTGCGATTTATTGGACAAACATTCACGATGAAACCTGAAAAGTGACCCAGTCTCTGTTCAACATTCTCATATATTAATAGGCCTAATCTATATGCCTGTCCTGTAAGTTCGTGAATAAAAATGAAAATGTGAACAAAAACAGATCCTATTAAATGTCTTATATTATCATTAAAATATGAAAATTAAAATGACGGTAATAGATTATGAGGAATTTTTACGACCCTGATGCGGAGGTCTAACGCGACCTCTGGCCTACAATCACATACAGCGTGTTAGTGGTCAAACATAAAGGGACATGTTAATGGAAAAAAAAGTTTTTTCTCACATCCCGTATTTTCCGACCAACTTGTCCATTAGGGGCTTTAAAGTTACGTTTGTAAAGATGTGTTTTAATGTTTGCTTGACAAATTCTCGTTTGAAAGATTCAAGAACTTCACTTGCGTTAGCATTCCCATTGACTCCCATTCATTTTGACGTCACTTTGACTTTGCGAATAACTTTACATCTGAGGCGTTTAAAGACTCCATTTGTCCATTATTTATTTCTAAAGACACACGACAATGTATAAAGGGCTCCATTACCTTCTATGTTACATTCTGGCCCCGTAGAAACCGTTTTTGTAAAAATAGGCTAACGATTGCGTCATAACCACTCGACTCTCTGTCGCACAGGACAGAAATTACCGTACAGACAGCAGGAGAAGCTCGCAGGCAATCAATTCATTAACTTAATATGGTGTACTGGCGTTACATTTTAAAATAAATACTATACAAATGACTTACTCCTGCTCACTCACGGCAAAGAACTCTTTGCTCAAGCTCGCCGTCTCTGCAAGATCAACGTTGGCAGTTTTTACGCACAGCTACTAGAAGATTTACATCTGTCAGACAGGTTGCTCACGTCATCGAGGTTAGTTTGAGTCGGTTTGAGTCTGCGCAACGGAAATGCTAAAAAATCGCTAAAAATGGGCTTCAGTTGTCTCAACTGAGTTCCAATGAGATGGCTCTGTCCACTTCTTATACTGTCTATGCTTCTACTCCCACGTCAGTGTGACGGGCCACCAGGCAGTTTCAAGTGCGCCTCCGTGTGCAGAGCTTTTATCAAACACACAATGGTAAACACAAACAGCAATGACAGTGTGAAGGCACCATAACACTGGTGGGGCTGCACGATATTTAAGAAAAATGCGATATGCGATAACTCATTACATAATGCGATATTCGATGCTAAAGTGTCAAATAAACTTAAATTATCTTTAAAATATATTTAAAAATATATAACCTACATACATTTCACATTCTTTTTGTGACGAAAACACCCCTACAACTTCCGAAAGTGAACAGCAATGTTTTACTGTAGCAAGAAGTGTTATTTTAACATCAGTGTAAACCACAGGGTATAGGGCATTAGGTTTATTTAACAACAGAAACTGAATAATCAAATACGGAATAATGTCACAATGACAACATCCAGGATCAACACTGTTCATGTACCGCAGGGTAAGATTAAATTCATTTACATTTAATCAGTTTAATATGAAGAGGCACTGAATTGTAGACCAGTTAGCTATTTATGTTTGTCCGTTAGCATGGACTCACTAACTAATTGTAACTTAATAGTAGTATGACAACCAGAAAATGAACGTTTTCATCTTCATTGGGATTTGGGTTGAGTCGTTAGGGACACGTAAGTGTTCCCACTTCATCGGATTAATGCACAGCTTAGCGCAGACATTTTGCTCTGTCTTGTTTGGGTTTAGGAAATTGAATAAAATAAACTCCATTGCCCATCCTCTCTGGATACCTGGAATCAGTGTTACAAGTTCCCCAGGCACATCGTTTGACCACTTTTGTAGCATAAACACCATCAAACCGATGAGAGCTTCACATCTTCCCATGTTTCTCTTTGGCGCTAAAACCTAAAGATGTCCGAGTTCTGGTTGCCGTGCAACTGATACTCAACTGCCATTGGCTGATCTGCGGTCGAGGGGAGGGGCTTACCGACAGGGCAAATGTTCTGAAGACAGAAACCCCATTTGAGCCATTAGACACATTAGTTAGAACTCCTGAAGACAGCATTACTTTTGTCTATTTCTTCAGTTAGGAAAAGTAAAAGTGATGCGGAGATGGCGTTTATTTTTATTACCAGGTCCGTAAGGTATTTTATTGAACAACCTTTGTAGCTCTCCAACAGAGTTCATTGTAAAGCATCATCTATTGTGAAGGCTCATTTCATTATGGATGTTGTAGTGTTTTGCTGGAATTTTCAGAAGTGATCCACCAGATATAGACGGTTTCCACCAGAATAAAAATGGATAAAAACACATGGATAGTCAGTTGATCGGGCATGAACACTCAGCTCTGCAGGATCTGGCCTCTATACGGCGGTGCTGTTTACAACACACACACACACACTCCCACATACAAACATGCAGCTGCAACTTTTACAGAAACCTCAGCAATTATATTTCCTCATTTGCTCTCTAGAATAACTTTTTTTAAAATAAATAAATAAAATGCTTTCCTACTCCTGTTGCACAAGTTGTTAATGACCGACTTCCTCGTTCTACTTGTACGGCTCAGGCGTTTTGACAGTATTCAGCGCACCTCCATTAGTTACTCATGAGAACAGAGTATTTCTACGTTTTAGGACTGTCAGTTGATTAAAACAATGAATCATATGCTCTGTGTTAACATGAATACATTTTTTTTTTTTGCATGAATTATTATAATAATAATTTTTTACTCTTTTTGCTTTTTTTGACACTTTTCATTATACTTTGTAATGGTTAACAATATTATAGGTCCCCCTGTAATGGTTCTTTTGGGCTGCGTCCAAAAACGTAAAAATGCTGCTTTCATGCATTTCAATGCATCTGAAGGTAGGAAGACTTTACTTCCAATCTCCTGAGATTCCTTCATCTGAATGATTTTTAAAGGCAGCATAGATGTACTCGAGCGAGTATGTGATTTGGGACGCAGCCCTAGTTTCTAACCAGCGACTCATTTTGTCCCTGCTGTGCAGCTTTTTAATGTTTATATTGTGATAGCCATTATGTTAAATCATTTTTTAACTCTTTTAGGCTGGAAGAAGTACCTTGGATTCTTTTCTAAAAGTTAACATGAATTATATTGAACCGGCTGAAATGTTCTTATAAAAATATTTTCTTTTCCAAATGTGCATTTTGAATAATAAATACATTTCCCTGCTAACCTGAAGTGGTGAAGTGTACATCTTCTCATTTATGGTTGTTTTTTTTTTCACTCACTGATCATATTTCATACCTGTTGAGTTTTAATTTATTCATGCATGTGTATGCTTGTGTGTGTTGCTTGTTGTGTATGCTTGTGTGTGTTGCTTGTTGTGGTCTTATGCCAGTCTTTTAAAATAGTCTGAATGAGTGCAGTACTTGCCTTATGAAGAAATGTAACAATGTTAAACATATTTAAACAGTAACACATTGGCAGCGCTACTACTATGAATGACAATTAAGAATTTTGGCATAAACATGTAAAATATACAATAAAAAAAAAAAAGAGTGAGTAAAACATTTAATACAATTAAATAAAGGTCCGCTCTGATATTATTCATAATAATATCTCTTGTCCAGTACCTGAAAAAGTCCAGATTTTTATATCTCCTTGATTTTAAGTGGCATTTAGTCAACTAGGGCTGCGTTTAAATATGTTTTTTATGCCCTTCCCTCGCTAACTGAAAATTGAAAATTAACAAGACTTATGTCTCAAAATATAGTCAATAATTTTAGCGATTCGTACATTGAAGTCTACGGGGTGTATATCCCTGAAAGCTCCCATTGTAAGTGTGTTGTAATAATTATTGTCTTCAAGTAACACACTCTGGTGTTGAAATAAAAGTATAAAAGAGCACAGAGCCTCTTGCTCCCAGTGGACCGGAGCTCTTTATAAATGCTACCGTATCCCTTCCTCTCATTATTATTACGGTCACCGACTGGATCATTTATTTATTAGTGCGGCCTCTTAGCCCTTCAGAGGTCCTCGCTCCCAAACCCAGTCGTCTTTACCCAGGCTCCCACAGCTAATGAGGGCCAGACACCGGGAGAGGAAGGCAGGACTGCAGAGAGGAGCTCCCCGGAGAGGGGGACGGAAGATGAATGATAATCATAGCTTAGTGTCTCTTAGATACAACAGACAGTGCTAGTTAAAGAAGGATCGTGAGAGAGATGTGTGGAAGCAATAGGGTTTTGTGTTTGAGTGTACAGAAACATAAGACACATTTTAGAGTCAAAAGTTATTTTAAAGGGATAGTTCACTCAAAAATTAAATCCTGTCAGTAATTACTCGCCCTCATGTTGTTCCAACCCCTTCTTCGGAAGACAAATTAAGATATTTTTGATTAAATCTGAGAGCTGGATCACTCCTCCATAGGCTTTTAAGGGAATGAAACTTGCCGGGCCAGAAAAGTTATTAAAGACATCGTTAAAATAGTCCAAGTGACTACAGTGGCTCAATCTACAGTTTATCAAGCGACGAGAATACTTTTTGTGCGCAAAAATAACGACTTTATTTCAACTATTCATTTCCTTCTCTGTGGGCCTCGAGTGAGTTCTCGTAGTGTAACAGCGCAGCGCTTCTGTGATGTACGTCACGTGCAGGCTCACTATTGGCCGACGCTGGTCATGTGTGTGATGCGTGTGACATACGACACAGAAGCACAGAAATAGTTGAATAAAGTCGTTATTTTTATTTGTTTTTGCGCACAAAAAATATTCTCGTTGCCCTAGCAGCTCTGATAAACGTACAAGAGTCTTTTCTGCAGTTGTACAAAATATTCTCAGATATGTTGTAAAATGCTTCACATCGCCACCTGGAGTGCACACTACATCGAATTTCACACACTTTTGCGTCACCATATGCACGCAGATTTCCCTCCCCACAACGCTCGTCTAAACGCAGAATAAAAAGTGATAACGCAATGCCACTTTTGCGTTTCCATGTAAACATAGCCTTAGTTTTCATTCATTAAAACGTTGTCTCAGTGTGGATGGAAGGCCATAATGGAGAGAAAAATATGTTATGAACAAAAAAAAGACACATTTTAGAGTCAAAAGCTATTTTTCTGTAAGCCCTTTATTTTGCTGTGTATAAGTGTTATGAGTTATGACAGTTTTAGGATAGCACAGTATACATGGAAGAGTTTGTTTATACATTCATATTGTACAAAGGCAAAAAATATATTTGCACACACAGAAGTCCCATTTAAAAAAAAATGCATGAATGACACCATGCACACTTTTTTTAAACATTTGACAAAAAGAATTTGGTTTCATATGATGAAACGCTTTCTAACATTAGTGGAAAATAGTTCATCTGATTAACTGCATCTGTGTGAGGAGAACTGACGTAAAATCACCAAAACACAGACAAAAATGAGTTCTTGGTGTGAGAATATTTCCTTTTTTATTCAGGCACAGGTAACTCCCACATCTTCACCGTGGCTACAGTTATGAGTTTCAATTCCTCCATGTGGACAGTCAAAAATGTTCGTCTCATTCCCGGTACATCTCAACTCATCCAGCCAGATTTTTCCAGTTCCTGCAGGAGATACACAGCAGACCGTTCAGAGAGGGTTGTGGAAACTAGAGCCAGTATACCAGGAACCATTAACTAAACCCCTTAAGCATAGACAGATACATCACCTGCACCGGCCGTGTACACCTGGGTGGCCCTCTGGAAGCCCAACATCTTACACACCACCAAACCATCCACGCTGTCAAAGCTGTCATCACACACCGTTCCCCAGACCCCATTATGCAGCACCTCCACTCTTCCACGGGTGGAGCTTCCCACTAAACGAACCGTAGCTAAAGACGAATACACATATGTGAGACATGTTTAGGCATTGATATGTCATGCTAAAGTGACTGCTATTTTGTAGAGTAAACAAAAAACAACAACATACAAGAATCTTTGAGAATTGAATAGGCTAGACGTTAACACTAGCTATGTTTTCATCCACCTATATTAATGCAAAATATTTGGGTTATCGTATAAAAAACGCTGGATGGAATTTTTTTTTAAGGTTTATTTAGACATGCGCATATACTACAATGAAAACACCTTTGCAGAATAAATTATCCTTTGATGCACAACAATAACCTCATGTGACTTTGCCTCAGCAGAGGCTGTGATTGGATAACTGGAGTAACCAGCGGACCAATGGCATCGCAGCATCTCAAATGTTGGTTTCTGAAACGCCTGAATCAAAGTCTGTCATCAGAATGAGTTTAATTGTGTTTCCAAACACCAGCATCCGAACGCAAGAGAACATGACAGCGTTTATTGTGTTTCGTCTGACGCTCTGAGACGCAACTCATTTATGATGAGCCTGATTGCAGCAACTTCCATTTTTATTACAGATATTTTGTGCCATTTTTCATGGAAGTGACAATTTTGCTCTCTTGAACACATGGGATGGAAACTTTGCTTTATTTGCAAATGTTTTATTCCAATTTTGCACACAATTTAAATCTTCAACGTTGGATGGAAACATAGCTAGTGACACACAGTAGTAGAGAGAGATAGATCAATATTTATGGAAATTACCAGGCACACCACCCTTGGGTCCTACATCACCCTTCGCACCCTTCAGACCTGTTTAAGACCATCATACATGTACATACAATCAATTCACTTGCAAAACAGGTTAATAATCACATAGATGCTGTGCACTCACTGATATCGTGGATACACACACAATACGCCAAAACATACCTTGATCTCCTTTTTGCCCTGGGAGAGAATAGGGTAAGAGGAGAGGAAGTCAGTCAAGAAACAGACACAGATAGATGTTGCCGCCTTGTCATTAATACACTTTTTAATAAACCCACCTGAATCGCCTTTACTGCCCTTTACTCCATTCAGACCCTGAGATCCTGGGAAACCAACATACAACATCAAACTCAGATGACGACTGCATGATATAAACCCAATGTTTATCATCGGTTTTCTTGTCCATCTTTATTTACCTGGAAAGCCTCGATCTCCCTTTTCCCCCTGCTGTCCTGGGCGCCCTGAAAACAATTATTTACCCCAAATTATTGGCAACAGCTTATATCAATTTTATCCGCATGTGTTTTTAGCACTCCTACAGTACCTGGAATGCCAAGGCCACTGTCTCCCTTTGGTCCCGGCGAGCCTTTTTCTCCGGCTGGTCCTCGCAGGCCAGAGGGTCCCTGTGGACCAGGAGGCCCTAAAAGACCAACCACAGGTGAGGCCACAAATCAATGAGGAATTATGAAATTTCATGGGTGCATCATTCTGCCTGAAAACAAAGTCACGCTTACAGGGTACCAGGATGATACAATGAGCACTTGTGAGGAAAAACTTGAATCTCTGTATTTGCTGAAGTTGGCAAGTTGTGGTAGAGTTTTGTGACTTTGAGGTAAATACTGTCTGTGAAAAAATCTGTAGTTTTTGGAAATACCTGATTACTTTTGTGTTTCCCTATATAATAGATTCTGGACTGAAACTGCTGTGCAATACGCTTTATCCTATGGTATTAGCTATATATTTAGGATAAACCAAGTACACCAGACTTTATGCCAATTGTCATAAGTCTGGCTATTGGTGTGTTCAAATCCTCCAGGGAAATTTTTCGTTCAAGTTACTTTTGTCGGAGCGAGACTTTTTGGCGGTGTACCTTCTCTCAATTACCTACACAAAAAACACAGCAAGGTTTTTAAACTCTACTTCTAGAGAATGAAGAACAAACAATGTGCATCAGGTGTGTTTTACTTTGTTTTTAATTTATAAATCCACTGTGAACTATATTGTAATGTTGCAGTGCAATTATATTTGGTCCATGCAATTAGATTATTTGTTGTAAATAAAAAAGCATTGACAATGTCACTGCTAAATATCTTTAGGTAGTGTTGTTTTGTTTCTTTCCATAAGCTTTCTTATCGCTCCTACCTGAAGGCCCCTGCTCTCCTTGCTCACCACTGGGACCTTGGTCTCCTTTAGGCCCTGCGGAAGAGAGATTTCAAGTACAAGGTGTCAAAAAGAGTCAAATGCGGAACAGTCAAGTGTGGTTTTGCCCAAGATTTAGTTTTAGTGGTGTTTATCAAGGAAAGTATCACTATTACTACTGTCGCTAAACCGATAAAAGTGGTTTTGTGGAGTGGTTGTACTTTTCTTCTTGTTATATTTAGCAGTATTAGTCGTAATTAGCAGCTCTAGACAAGCTATCAAATCATTCGGTTCAGATTTATCTTTCAAAAAGTACCTGGATTTCCACGGGCCCCTGGTGGTCCTGGCAAACCGGTCTTTCCATCGGCACCTGGACGGCCGTCATCCCCGGGTGAACCTTGTGTGCACAGAGCAGAGGTCATTACAGCATGGACAAATGTGCAAGGCTTTTCCACAACACATATTTTCTGTTTTATTACAGTATGAATGATTAAGGTGGCCTTTCATCATAATAATCAGGCACCTTGTATTCCTCTCTCTCCTGGATCCCCCTTTAAGCCTGGAACACCTGGAGACAGAAGTGAATGCGGTCAGGGAGAGATGTGGATCTGCTATACTGGTATGAGAGATGTGGATCTGCTATACTGGGATGAGAGATGTGTGAAAGTAAGGAGGCGAGTACCAGGTGCACCCGGAGCGCCGGCCGTTCCCCTTTCCCCTGCGAGCCCTGGGTCTCCTCTCTGCCCTTTCTCCCCCGGAGCCCCAGGCTCACCTACCCGCCCTGACAGAAATATCATTATTTTCAGTTAATGTTCATTTTTTTGCAGCATTTTCTTTGTATACACCTGTTAGAAGTGAATATTACTAACGTCCAGTTATTTCCTAAGACAATGCAGCTCGTTAAAACTGATGAAAAATTAAGAGCACAATACTCACACATGCTTTTCAAGAGCAATCACACCCATACACATATGCATGCAAATTCATACAGATATAAAAAAATAAACTAACCTGGTGAGCCAAGGCCTCCTTTCAGTCCGGGTGGTCCTGGGTATCCATGATTACCTGACACAGAGCACAGCTGGAGTATTAATACTGCTCAAAGCATGACATCAAAAAGACAAAACACTATTCACATGCATCTGTTGGAATAGAGGATGGAAGACACCAAAGGTCAAATGTCAGCTTTGGTTCAGTTCAGTGTTTATGTCTGGTTTGACCAGCAGGGAGCACTAAAACTACACAGATTATGAAGGAACATGTGGAAAGTGATTGGCTCTCTTCTGGTCACTGAGATCTGCTGCTGGGTTCAAAGGAAGAGATGAAAATTAGCCAATTTTCTCCCGTTTAAACTGGGGACGGGATCTCAGAGAGTGTGGGTGCCTCGCAGATGTTTGGTATCCTTCTGGATTCCAGCTAGTAAGAGTTGTGCAGGTAAAACCCCTTTCCTCTGCCTTCCCATGCTGGTTGATGATGGTTTCGAATCTTGTTCGGAGCGGTGCGAGTAGTCAAATCAAGCCACCTTTATTTATATAGCGCTTTTTACAATACAGGTTGTTTCAAAGCAGCTTTACAGAGAGAACAGGAAAATAATGCAACAGAGTTTGTTTCTGCTGTACAGCAGATCTAGAAGAAAATAGCGTCACAGTCCAGCTTAAGTAAGTTCAGTGATGGTTCATTTATGTTATAAAAAAAGTTATTAATTCAGTTCATTTATATATAATGTAACCGCTCTGGACAAAACAGTGATGTCCTCGCCGAGCTTAGTTCAGTTCTCATATAATGATGTCAATGCAAGCAGATCAATAATATTGTTGAATATTAAGTGGGACCTGTAACATTGGTGCCGTGACCCGGAGGGGAGTGACGTTCAGGGGTGTGTGTACTGAAGGCCAGCTAGTAAGAGCTATACAGATGAAACTTCAAGGGGCTTTTGTTTAAAGTGCCCCAGTTGACGATGGTTTGAGTCGTGTTCGGAGCGGTGCATGTAGGAACTGTTACATTGGTGCCGTGACCCGGAGGGGAGTGACGTTCAGGGGTGTGTGTACTGGAGGCCAGATAGTATTTCTACTAATGTTAAATCAGAGTGAGAGGGCGACTGAGTGACAATATTTTTAAGGCATTGTCACAGTACACAGTTACCTTGTACTCCAGGTGGACCAGGAATTCCAGGTGGACCAGGCGGACCAGGCGGACCAACCATGACTATGAAATATAAAGGAAAATAATAACCTTAATTCTGTGAGACACACCTATGGTGTCTCCTGACAAAATGCTTTAATGGGGTCATGAAATGGAAAATCTAAATGTTCTTGATATTTCCACATATAAGAGTTTACTCTAAAATAAAATCATACTGCAACTTTCACACCTTAAATATTACTCAAATATGTGTTTTTGTTTTCCACCCTTATGAAACGGCAGGATTTGAAATCTCCCCATTCTTGATGTAACGATTTTCCAAAACACTTGTGCTGCCATTGATGCGGGTAATGTTATGACAGGTTTGGTAGTATGGGTAGGGTTAAGGGGTAAGAGAAGGTCAACAGAGTCATTATAGATGTAATTACAGAAATTAACTAAAGCTGTAATTACATGCAGGTATGTTTTAAACATAAGTACAGTGTAAAATCATGTATGTACACAATAAGTGCATTGTATCAAATGATTAATTTAAATGTTAGTAGTACATACTGTATCCTAGTTGTTAAAGACAGTAAACAAAGTAAAGATCTGAAAATGCATTTCATGACCCCTTTAACGATTGAAATCATGGCAGATTTTTAAAATAGTTCCTGGTAAACCAATAGGATTTCTCTTGTGTGTATATGCGTACCTCTCTGTGCACTAACGTTGAGTTGGTTTAGTTGAGTCCTCAGTTTTTCTAGAGTCCCATCATTCCCACACAGATCGGACAGACACTCCTGTTAACACACATACACACACACACACACACACACACAGCTCATATACCTTCAGCTTATATACGAGTATGTGTTTGTATGGCAGGTGTGTGAGTGCTGGTGTGAAGTGTGTATGTGTGTGTGAGTGCTGGTGTGAAGTGTGTATGTGTGTGTGAGTGCTGGTGTGAAGTGTGTGTGTACCCCATCTGAGCTGGATCCGCCCAGCTTGACTCCTACATCAGACTTGAGTTCCTCTGATCGGGCATCGGCTGATGTACAGTGAGTGTGAACCCAAGCCTCCAGAGTGAAGACTGCATACAATACACACCATACAAAGCTGATTAAATCATGGAACAACACAAACAAGGTGGTAGTTTACATGATGCTGTGAAACATTCATGTACAGTAGTCGCAAAAAGTGTTGGACACTTACTGTAAGGTGCATTAGAAAGAAACAGTCAGTTATGTATTGTTAATAGTGGAGTGATGTATAAAGCTCAGCTCACACAGATTTCATTTTTAAACCAAGCAGCTTTCTATTGGTCAGTGCAGTGAATTCAAGTGACCATCTTGAAAATCAGTGAAATCTGCATAGGGGAATTTTTTGCATCCGATAGCACAGATTCCTATCAGAATGAGTTTTGCCCATGCAATATTGCCAAACAATGGTAAACGTGATTGCACCTTAAGGCTACAACTAAAAATATACAAATTTCATTGCATTATACAACAAAATATCTTGTGACATCTGTAAAGTACGTAAAGTATTGCATTCACTTGAGGGAAAAAAAAATGTACTCTGTTTTTCTGAATTAACGAGTTAAGTCATTAATTCAGAAAAACAGAGCAAAAACTTTTTTTTATGAAAAATTATCTCGCAATTCTGAGATAATCAACTCGTTAATTCAGAAAAACAGAGTCGATTTTTTTTTCCTCAAGTGAATGCAATACGCTTCCGTCGTAAAGGAATATAGCTTTTCTCTTCATATACATGAAGAGTATATGACTCTTCACTCTTCATTCTCTTGAATACATTTCCTTTTCTTCATAATTTTGATCAATAAGTTTTAATCAGCTGGTGTTTTGGTGATTATTAGTGCATTTTTTAAGTCAGAGTCATATCAGAGAAACCACATGTGTAGAAATCACTTTAACTATCAACATGATCCACTGACATCTGACAACTACAAAATCACAATGCTTCTTCATTTTGTTCAGTTTATTTTAATTTAATTATTTAGTTGGAAAGTTTTTGTTCTATCATTCTTCTTCCAAATCAATGGAAGAAGAAGTATATCAATGTATATCAAAAGAATATCAAGTATTCTTCAGTATATTCTTCAAGTATATCAATGTATATACATTTTGTATATACTGCAAGGACATTTATAAAGTTAAACTTTTTAAAAGTGAAAGTATTTCCGTTCCATCTCACCTTTATAGGCCAGCACAGAATTCAGTGCGATGAGCAGCAGGAGGAACACAATGAGAACAGGAATACAGTGACGTTTCTTCGATGGTTTCTTCAGCGTTAGCTCTGTAACAAGCAATGCAGAACTCTGGATTAAACTACACAAAAAGCCCATTATAAGTGATATGATATGAGGGAAATTAAATTAGCGCTATTTTAAGTTACAATACGCAGCATTTCCATGACCGACAACAGTCAATATTAGGAAATATCAGAGCACTGAATGTCATAATTGATCCGAATGAAACATCCCAGAAACACACAACATTTTGAAGCATATTTGACTGTGAACCGTGTCAGTCTGTCCTAGGCCTTCACATTTTTAAAACTCGCTTTATTCATTGGCCTTTAAATCTGCGTGAGAGTTGTATTCTGCATTCTTATTTTTTTAGTTTGTCCCTTTTTTAAATGTTTTGCACTCATGTGTTTATAATCTGTCCTAAATCATGTCAATGTCCAGCACTTTGGTCAACCTCGGTTGTTTTAAATGTGCTTTACAAATAAAGTTGTATTGGATTGGATAGACTCACCACTGTGCTGGAAGTCGTAGCGCTCGGCCTCGTAGAGCTTCATGTTGTTGCCATAAAGAGGGTTTGCCTGGCTGAATACAGACTCCTGCCCTTCGATTGTGTCCACTTCCGTCTCCATCAGACACTCCAGCACACACTGACCTCTACACAGCCTGGTGACACTTTAAAAAACAAAACCAATGAGAAAAAAAAACAAACATATGCTGGCTCATCGAGACAGAAGTCATCTGACAAAAGAGATGCAGCGGAAATTGGTCCAATGAATTTGCCAAGAAAAAGGAAGTTGTGTTGTGTTGTGTTGTGTTGTTGTGTTGTGTTTTGTTGGTTACAGTAGCAGGTTAAGCATAAACTGCCTTTGCTGAAGAAAATTCAGCTTTAAAATCACAGGAATAAAATACAGTTTACTATATATTCACATAGAAAACTGTTTTAAATTAAATAATTTTTATAGAGTGATCACATTATTACTAATATTATAATATAATAGTGACTTTTAGCTTTCATCTGGGGTCGGGTTTAGCCCCAGAAGTCCCTTTGGGTACATTTGGGAACATCCTAAATTAGACCTTTTTATTTTATTTTATTTAATTTTTTTATGGTGGGGGGAGAAGGGACTGAGCTGTGGGAATGTTAAAGCTATGGTCAGTTAGTAGTACTTACAAATGGACATACAAACATTTATATAGATTATATACACAAACAGTTCTGTGCTCATTATAGAAAGCTAATTAAACTTAATATTCCCTCACAGTGTAGTAGTAATGACTTTATGAGTTTCTTCACTGAGAAAATTTAAAGCATCAGGAATACAATTGTAAATGATCAATCTTTGACAGTGTTTTATGATTTCCTCAATTATCGCCCCTCAAGGAAAATGGCAGTGCTTTACAACTATAGGACAAAAGAGCTAAATAAACATATCATTCCATCTTTAAACCAACAACATGTTTATTAGATCTACTGAAAGAGTTGTTACCTGTAGCCTATTCTCAATATTATTAACTCTTAATTATCATTATTACGAGCCGTACCATGCAGTGGAAGACTGCCATAGGAGACCACTGATGTATTGGTGTACATTATTAGACATATTTGTTTGTTATTTGCTTAGGATTTGTCTGCATTTATTGGGTAGATGTAATACGATAGCCTCTGAGATCTGGGAGAAGTGAACGGACTGTCCTCTCGTCAGGAGAGGAGTGTCATGAATTATGTGACTGTTGTTCCTTTTTTGGCCATGTGAGGTCCTCAGTGTTTTCTGTTTTATGCCTGCCACATGTTCTCATTATTGATTTATTAGTTTCACCTGAACCTTGTTGAACTGCCTATGTAATACCCCTGTTGTCTCTGTTCTTTGCTCAGTCTTGACACCGGTGCAGTCCTGTTGACTAAACCTGTCCGTGAGTTATTATCAGAGTATTATCCCCGTGATTGTTGCTTGTTGTACACGCCTGTTTCTTGGATTACGAGTTTGCCTCCTGCTTCTGGATTATTCACTGATTCTGACTAATATAGTGAACTTTGACCTTTGCCTGGATTATTATTTATGTTTTTGCCTGTTCCTTGTTGGATACTTTTGCCCTGCTTTACAAGTAAAACCCTTGAACTAAGTTATTGTCTCTGCATTCTGAGTAAAAAAACACACATTGTGGCACGAAGGTAGTGCTTCCCCGTTACGCAGGAGACCCGGGTTCGATTCCCAGTCCAACATAACAAAGAGGATCATTACCAGGCACTAGATTCCTACAATGTCGACAAAAAAAGTATTTATTAGCACAAGGAATTCTTGCTGAAGAACATCTTCCCAATGCTGTAAACCTCAGTGTGAGGCATGATATAGCCTGTTTAATAGCTGTATATCAATGTATAACTGCTTTAATTTAGATTTGTTAGTATTCTACAGACAATTTCTTGTACTACGTTACTGTTTTGAAGGTGTTACAGTTTTAAATTACTACTTTATATTTCTGATTATATTTGTTGAGTAATGTCTGTGAGTTTTTATGTGCCATGAACGATTAACTGTCTCGACTCACATCTGCTGCTGTGAGATGACGTAATACATTTCAAGTATTTCTCTTTGTAAAAGAAGGTTATGAATAAATCTAATTAAATATCTGTAAAATCTGCATATCTAAGCCAATTTCTTTAAGATATTTTGTTTTTTTTCCCACAATATGATCACAACTGCTTTGTCATTGGGAAATACCCTGGGATCCCTTTAATAAGGTACAATTTTGGAGGACTCCATGCTTCATTTTCTATACATCTTAATCATTTATTAACAACGTGTATTCATTACTTCAATGAGCTCATTGTTTCTTCCTTAAATTAATACATTGTTAGCTAACTGCATGATGTGTATCTGTACATTTCTGAAATACATAACTTGGACACAGTCACCTCTGATGACACATCACTCGAAATTGTAATGTAGACACACACTGCTTTGAAATATGTATTGTGAAAAGCACTATAAATTAAATGTGAATTGTGTGTGTGTGTGTGTGTCTGTGAATGAGTGTGGTTGTTTAAATGATTTTTGAGGACAAAAATGTGTATAATGACATAGGTATTACACTGGTACACCATAAATGTGGTTTATGAGGACAGTCCTTGTAATTAAAATGGATTTAAAAACCATATTAAACAATGTTTTATTAAAAATGTAAAAATGCAGAAAGTGTTCTGTGATAGTTAGGGTTAAGGGAGAGAATATAGTTTGTACAGTATAAAAACATTACACCGATGGAATGTTCCCATAATGATAGATGCACGGTGCACCAACATGTGTGTGTGTGTGTGTATTCAAAGTTTGAGTATGTGCATATGTCCTTCAGTCACTTCTGGCTCTGAGAGTGTGTGTTCCTGTGAACTGGTTGGAGATCAGGCCATCTGTTCGGACGGAAAGCCTTGCACAGAAGCGCAGTGCCGCCCCTGACCTCAGATCAGCTCTAAACACACTTACCCTGCGCTGACAGAATGACCTTGTTTACTGTACTCCGTGTTTTGTTTGTTTGTTTGATGAGTCGCTGATGCCTGTGTTTTAGGGTGACGGATGACCTTGGGTGACCCTGTCAGTGTGTATCAGACGCTCTCTCCGTCTCTTACCCTCGGTGGCAGTGTGTGTCCTCTCTACACGCTTGTGTCCGTCTCTGTAACATACAGTCAGGATGTTTAGATTTTATTTGCACTTTGTGTGTGTGTGTTCATTTGCATTTGGGTTTTAAAGGAGCATCATGTCCATATAATCTGGTAAACTCTTCACCTCATTCTTTTTCAGTCAACCCCAGTGTCATAACTGTGTTTTAAAAAGTGAGTGTGACAGGTTTGTGTGAGGGGTGGGTGTGCTAATACAGTGTAATATCAGTTATATGTACAATATATGTATTTTATGGAACTCATGTTTAATGAGTTTCTACTATACAATATATCGTTAGTGATAAGATTTCTTTTACGTGAATAAATACAGATCCGCAAAGCTTGTTTGTGTACTCTGGGCATTTCATTCTTTCCATTATAATATTATATTCCATCCATCATTGACAGCAAGGATGCATGTGAATGTTATTTTTAATATTATGAATATATACACTTTTAAGTTTAGACTTGGTTTTGCAAAACCATGATGGGAACAATAAAATGAACCAATTAAAATTAAAGGTTGTAAAAGAGGGTTTTCAAAGCGATGCCATAGATTCCTTTCAATGATCAGTTCGTAAAAGAATAATCTTTTCTTAATGTAAAGAACATTTTAATCTAAAGAAACCTTTTTTCACTGTAAAGAACATTTTGTGGCATGAAAAGTTTCCATGGATGTTAAATGTTCTTCATGAAACCATCCACTGCAATAAAAAACCCTTTATTTTTGTGAAATGTTTTTGTTGTCTGTGCCAATGTTGATTTCAATGTAGAATTTTTCAGTAAAATTCAAGAATAATATATTTTACTAAAATGATTATATATCTATACATTATCCAATTATATATTATTACAAAATCACAAACCTGTATTTTTTCGCATTTTATTTTTTGAAGTTTTAGTGTTCTTGAGTAAACAAGCATTTTTAAAAAATTGCATAAATAACTGTACAAAATGCACAAACAATGAACTTTTTGTGATACAACATCCTGTATAGAATATTTGGTTTCTAAATACTTGAAATCCATAACGAAAAAAGCACTGCGTGTTATTTTTATGCTGTGTAATGCCTTATTTTAGACATGCATTTGTAATTTACTATTACAAAAAACAGTATATATTCACTAACATAAAAAATAAGCATCATGCAATAACTAACAGGAACTATGCAGGCATCATTCAGACGTAGTTGTTTGTTATTTGCTCAGGATTTGTCTGCATTTATTGGATAAATAAGCATCACACACCTGGAGAAAATACTGATTGCCTAGAAGATTAAAAGCTCAATCATGTTTAGATACACATTGTGCTTTCCAGCGTGTCCTTCACGTCACAGGCTCAGGATGGGACATTTAGATCTTCACATTTAGTTGTTACTGTGATTAAGGAAGGAACAACAACTTGATAAGCACAAATAAACAAACTCGCTGACACAACACAATCATGCAGGAAGTCGAGTTTGATGCGCAACTCGTTTGTCTTAGATGGTGAAACCCAGGAATCTCTCTTCCTCATTGAGGATAAAGTGGTAACATGAGGATAAGAGGTGTTTTTAAGGAAGACCACCGCTCTCTACTTCTGCTTTCTCAGGAGAATCTTACACAAGTTTATGTTTCTGCAGTTGCTGGCATATTTAGGGGTTACTGTAAGATAGGATACACTCTTACTCTTACTGTAACACTCAAAAAAATTATAATTTAAACTCGGTTCAAATATGGACAGTGGTTCCACACGACCAACTTAGTTTTAATTAACATTAAAGATTTATTTATAATCAATACAAAATTCTTGACTGAGAAAGAATCTAATGTAAAAGAGTTATGTTGAACCAACTCAATTCAATCACTTTGCTGTAACTTAAACTGGTTACGTTTTATGAACATGTTTTAGTCTAGTAAAAACTCTCCAAATATTTTTCACTGAAACAGCATATTTTATAGTCCTGTGATTTACATAACATCAAACTAAATATAATTTCTTTACACATGTGATGTTCAGTGTTGGCAGTGATACTGGTTTCATCCAGAGCACAAATGATTGCTTTATTATTAAAGTGATTTGAATTACATTACTGAACCTTTTAAATATAATAGAATATAAAACATTAAACAGTCTCTCCATTTTCTCATCTTGCTAAAAAATGCTTAAAATAACACTTTATTTCAACATTTACTCTCCTAATTCATCCCCTTTGCAAAGCATGATGGGAAGTGAACATCCTGTTTGATTGAGTGATGCGTATGTTGCTTCAGTGAAAAATATTTGGAGAGTTTTTACTAGACTAAAACATGTTCAGAAAACGTAACCAGTTTAAGTTACAGTGAAGTGATTGAATTGAGTTGGTTGGACTATTCTTCCAGTCGGTTGTTTTGTCACAACACAAGGATTTTGCATAGATTAAAAACAAACCGTTAATGTTAATAAAAACTAAGTTGGTTGTGTGGAACCACTGTCCATAATTGAATTGAGTTATTGCGTTATTGAGTTATTGAATTGAGCATTTTATGGTGGAAAGTAGTGTTAAAGCAAGTGTGCCTACTCAAAAAAGATAACTTATTAAGCTAACCCGAAAAGACAAGACGACAAGTTGCGTTTGCAGTGTTCACTGCTCCCTACAAACCTTCTTAACTATCACCATGGTCTAATGGTCACATGTGTGCTTTACACTTGTCTATGTCTATAGGATTTAAACTTACAATTTGAGCACAATCAACAGAATCTGTGGCAATATCTAATAACATCAAAATCTGTATTACATTGAGGCACTTAAAGTGGAAGTGAATGGGGCCAATTCCTAAATAGGAGGAAGGAGTCAAAATAATTCTCTGTAATCGTAGTAAAACTGCTGAAATTGTGTATCGATGAGTTTTCGAATATGTTGGCCTAGGCAGTTTTCCTTTTTGCTTAATGTAATATCTGCATTTGCTCAGTTGCTTTTAGTTTCATGGTTGCAACAAGTTTGTTTATAAGTGAATGGGCCATGTAGGATTTTCTAGTTGGGAATACTTTACGCCCGCTTTCGTTACTCCAGGTGCCGACTCTGTGATGAAAGACCAGACGCTCAACTCCTTTCAATATATCAAATACATATTTATGTTTTGAAGTCTCACTGAAGATGTTTAAACACCCTGTAAAGTCCACTTCACAGGTCACTATCAGGAGAGAGAGAGAGAGGAGAGAGAGAGAGAGAGAGAGAGAGAGAGAGAGAGAGAGAGAGAGAGAGAGAGAGAGAGTGTGTGTGTGTGTGTTAGAGAGAGAGAGAGAGAGAGAGAGTGTGTGTGTGTTAGAGAGAGAGTGTGTGTGTGTGTGTGTGTGTGTGTGTGTTAGAGAGAGAGAGAGAGAGAGAGAGAGAGAGCGAGAGAGAGTGTGTGTGTGTGTGTGTGTGTTAGAGAGAGAGAGAGAGAGAGAGAGAGAGAGAGTGTGTGTGTGTGTGTGTGTGTGTGTGTTAGAGAGAGAGAGAGAGAGAGAGAGAGAGAGAGAGCGAGAGAGCTTAACACCCTGTTGTGTTTGTTAAGATCATTATAATTGGCCTGTTTCCCTCATGGACAACAAATCAAACATTCATTATCAGGGGAGAGTGTGGCTGAAAATGTAAAAAGCAAAAGCAAAAACAAGGAGTGTATTTTTATCTCCGTTTGTTTTCCCCTTTTTAAGTGAACAGGCAGCGTGTCTAGCAAACCGTTTTGTTGTGTCTCTTCAGATCAAGTTGTTCAGGTGTCAGACCGGCGGTTACGGTGGCGAAGGGAGCAAGGGACGTGTTTTATTGGCAGTGACAGCCGGGGAATGTAGTGTCGGTCCCAGACAGCAGCTCGAGCTCAATCAAAGCTATAAAACACACCTTACTCTGACACACACACACACACAGTCTCTGGCTCGCTTGGTCTCATGGTTATTGCATGTGATTTAACGGTTATGAAGGGACCCGAAGAAGAGAGAAAACGTAGGATAGAGGAAGGAGTGTATCATAATATCGTCCACTTCCGTCGGCTCTAAAATCCCCACAGACTCCTGTTGACCAAACGGCTCAGGTAAACCCGATCACTCTTTACACAGATGTTGGTGTCTCTTTACATTCTGCTGATCTGGGATTGGTTTCTCACTCTGACCTTGTCCTCTGTCAAGAGCTTCTCCTGCTGATCATCTTAAACACAATGGCACACCAGGCATGATTAATAATGAAGAAAGAGAGGAGAGAGAGATCCCACGGGAACATATGGATGGGAGGGCACTTAAAAATAGTTTCAAATGCTAAACCGATAAGAGGTTAGACTTTCAGGTTGAGACGTATTTGTGCATGGAGGATTGCACTTGTCTTTGAAGAGTAAAAGGACAGGTGTCCTCCTCTGAAACTGCAGGATAACTTCTCTTACTTATTGTCCAACTCGAGGCGCTCTAGAGGTCGACAGCATTCATAAGTCGACAGCATTCATAAGTTGACAGCGTTAATAAGTTGACAGCATTAATAAGTTGACAGCATTCATAAGTCGACAGCATTGCTGAGTATTTCCTCCTTAAAATTGCAGTGAACCAAAGACGGTCTCAAAAACACGGTGTGAAATCGCTGGTGTTTCTGACGTCACAAACGACCTTGTAACCAATCAGATCAACGTGTGATCGTCATCCAGTGGATCTCTGAGTGAGTGAGTGAGTGAGTGAGTGGAGGCGGGGCTCATTTGCATATTCATAGAACCACGCATACTAAATGAGGCAAGGGTGTCGAGTTACATTCAAGATATTTTAGGGCATGACGAAATTTCTCTTCAATGAAAAAACATTTAAATATGTAATTTTGGTGATCAAAGATGAGGTTTAAAGGATAAAATCATTGACTACAGGGGGACTTTAACTGTATAATAGCAAAGTAAAGTAATCTGGGTAAATGACTACGACAGTAACTCAGCTCTCAGACGTTGACATTTCATGACAGCACACATTGTGAACGGTTTCTGAATGTCAAAGCCGGTCAAAGTCTAAAGAAAAGACTGTCCTGTGGCTGGAGGATCGTTTAAAGAGTCAACGGGCAATTGTAGACTTGCCTATGTAATGATATGTTATCAAGGAAGTGTTGTACAGTAGCTCTTCTTCATTACAAAACCTTAAAACCACACTAAACATGACATTGGTGGAATAGTGTCCCTATACATCAGAACAGATTATTTTTAACATTTAAACAGAAAGATCGATGCATACCGTTTGACATATTATTATCAGTAGAAGGACAGAAATAAATGTGCTGTTTAAATATGAACTGAACTGTAATAAGTGGTTAGCACAGATACATTTCAATATATCAATATTAATAAGTTGGTATAATTATTGTAATATTACAATATAAAACACCCCCCCCCCGATCTCATAATCGTTTATACAGTTTTATGATGTGTAATAGCAAAAGTTTAGTGGCTAAAATGCTGATTAGGTCAATTGTGGTAAAAAAAATAATAAATCCCCCCCATTCTCAATCTTTCTGAGTTTCTCTAAAACAAATGAGCTTGGCATTTTGGGCATGCTGACAATTACAGTTTTGTTTTAGTTTCTGTTTCTTCTGAAATCGGCTGCGCAATTCTACATGAGTCACACAAGCTGCCGAGTTGTGACGCTGTAAAGGATGCGTCAATTTGAAGTATTGCACAATGCACCAAAGTTTGTAGTGAATGGGAATAAATGAATATATATCTTTTTAAATGCAGAATTTCAATAATTTTAAAGGTGTGAGGCAAGAAACAGCTTATAGACAACCATTTGAATGTTTACCACTCAACTTTCATGGTTTGCTTTGTGTAACAAACATATTTAGTTATATGCTGTATGCTGTATAAAAAAAGTGACAGACATAATTATTTTATTTTTTTTACGTTTGAATTCAGATGTACTGCAGTTATTTTATCAGCTGAACTTAGTCAAATTTTTCATGCGGCTCCTAAGCATAAGGGGCTTTCCTTGCCAGTTTGCTCAGTTCAAAATAATTATTAAACAGAAAGCACAAACTCTGCAAAAGTGGCAGCACTGCAGCGCCCGAATTCACTCACTCGTTTTCATGCACTCCTTTAAATGCTGGGAATAGTGAATGAGGGTATAGGGGGTGATTTTGAACACAGCCAGTATCTGCTCTCGCCGTTGTCTAACCTCAGACTGTTCAGGCTCTTATATCTACTATGGATTCGCCCTGTTTGTTTGATAGTCTTCGATGATTTTCCTCCATAGTTCCTCCAGTGACTGTGTTCCAACATTTACTCTTCATTTTCCTGGTGCGTTCCTGTAAAGTCATGTTAAGTGCTCTCCTTGTTTTATGCATTTAACTTTTACTCAGCATTTTGTCCTGTGTTTACCACCTACTGTCAATAAAGACTGCTCCTGAGTTCATCTACCATCTCTCTCTGTGTTATGTGACATCAAGGGTCTCCAAAACGTATCAATTTTCAGACAGTAATTGATTCTAATATGGTCATTTGTAGAAATAATTTTTCATGGCTCCTCATAATGAAACTCATGCATTTAGATGAAAATCTAAGTTTGGTTACCCTACACAGTGACATGTTCAGGATTTATTTAATATATACAGCAGGGGAATGAATATCCCAGAAGTCAGCAACTGATTACGCTCTGCTGTTGTTTCCAACTCTTTGTGCACTTCTGTAAATGTGGTCATCCACAGTGCTGAACTCTTGAACTCAATCTGCTGCACTTCCATGTCCTGTGCATCCATCCACTAGGGATGGGACGATTACCGGTTTCACTATAAACCACGATAAAATGTACTGACGGTTAGTATTATCCAGAGCCGTTGAAAAACAGAGTTACGACACTCCCGAACTTTGTTGGGAGCAGCCGATCCAAACGCTGATAGTTCCAGCACTGAACCCCATTCATTTCCAGTGTTTCCGAAGTATGGTGATGAAATGACTGTATTTAAAAAAATAAACGTTTACACACATTAGCCGACCTCTCGTGAATCTAGTCAGTTGTATTTTATGTAGTCAGTTTTAGTTAATGTTTATTGGAAGATAAAAGGTTAATTGCAACTATAGCTTAAGTGACCAACACTTCACTAATGTTAGCTAACGTTACCGTAACCTGATGTCATTGGGCTACATTTACCACAGATTTTCTTCAAGTTCGTTGGCATACAGCGTTTATCTTCGGTATTAAATTTGTTGTTTAAGTTAGCAACCCTTAGTTGCGACCAAATCAATGCATCTGATTGCAACGAACAGTAGCTAAGCTTAACTAGATGTGGATGATCCCAGTAAAAAGAAAGTATAACAGCAGATAGATAATTACTTCATATATTTGAGAGGCTGACATGTGAAACTGTTGGAGACTGGCTTTTATCCAAAAAAAGCTGAAGTCATGTTTTTAATAGTTGTTGTTTAGAAGACAGTGAAGAATTTCAGCTGCCCAACATAACTCCTCATGTTCATGGCTCCCTGACTTAAATAAAGGTAAAAAGTGATACTCTAGTGATTTATTTGAAAGAAGCACATGTACACTGCTGATTTTGTGACACATTGAACTTTAATCTAACAGTCACTTGTGTGTAAAGGAATGTTTACACCTGAAACCAGAATATATTTTTTGGATGACATTTAATTTCACATTATCTAAATGTTCTCTTTCTCTCTTTTAGGAGGTGACAGGGAAGTCTAAAGCAAGACTTAGACTTAGATAATGTAAGTCAAGTTCCAGCTGTCGAAAAGGTGGAATTTAATTTGCAAAGCCATACACAATCACTGTATGTGTGTGTGTGTTGTTGTTTTGTTTGTTTTCAACAGGGTGGATTAGCAGTGGAGTGATGATGAAGTTGGTTAGTGGTGCTGCTGGAATGGTGGAGGACTGAAGCTGGTGGGATTATAAGTGTAAGATATAATATTGTTTAAAATTAGTCAAAAAATCATTGTCAAGTGCCAAAGCTACTGTACCACAAACAAGACAACACATTTTTCTCAAATTTCCTGAAACAGATATTTTGGACTATTAATACGATATGATCAGCATACAATCAGTAAAACTAGTATAAACATAAGACAGGAGACCAGAAAAAAGCCAAAACAGACCCTCCATACCTATTGATGCTGAAGCCACGCTAGGTGGTGGGACATTTGTAGGAGCAAAGGTCAGACCAAACTCCTCCATATCAATGATCAAGGTGTTTGGTGGGAGCCTGCTTGTACGCATAGATGTTTCTTGGCCTGGCTGGTTCCTCTTTGCTATTTTCGTCTGGCTTTTGCTTCCGCGATGCCCATCATCAGACAGCTTTATTTTTCTTTGAGCACTAATCTGCTTTGCTGCAATTCTCAACCTCAGCCTGATGCATCTCTTGGTTATTATTTTTTTTTTTTTAGATCATGGCATGAAGGAAGCCTGCTGTCCAAAAGCCTACTCTCTCTCTCCAGCATATCCATGGCATTTGGATCCATGAAGGAGGCATCGGTCCTGGTTCGGAACAGCTCCTCGATTTGCCGGACTACATCGAACGCCTCTTGCGACTCCCAATACCTGACTTGAACTCCTTCAGCTTCAGCAAAACACTGTGCTTTCCTTCAGGACTGCCATCACTGTGCTTAATTGCACTTTGGCAATCATCACAAATGTGGGAATATTTGATGACTTTATTCACAATGTAGCCTGTAAGATGGTAGAGAGCACTGGTCTCGGTTTCTGTGAGGTCAGGAGCAGCTCTGCGCTCCATCAGCACCTCCACTCTGAGGCCAGGACTGGGAAATATCTGCTTTGTGTCCAAAAGGCGGTTGTCATCCTCCTGATAGCTTCATGATTTCACTGTCGCAAGAAACTGCCCTACTGATACTGATCTCAGTGCCTGGTGAAACTCTACTGGAGTCGGGACTGGATTCCTCTGTCTTATGCAGCTGAATACGTTTTCAAGACAGTTTTGGGTAAACCTGCTGGTCAACACAAACCCGTGTCCCTGGGCCAGCATGTCTTGTTGGATTAACAGAATTGTAGATGTTGCCATCACAATTCCTGTTTGTACAGGCTTCCAGCTACCCGTTTGTTCAATCTTCAGCCCACAGAAGAGTTGAATGGTGTCCTGGAGAAACTCCATGGCCTTCTGGTACTCCTCTATTTTGTGTGTGCTCAGTGCCATTACTGGGTGGAGAGAGGACATGATTTCAAACCAGTGGTCCACCTGCTCCAGAAACCATGCTGTTGCCCGGTAAGAGGGGGGTCTTTGTTCCTGCTCCACCATGTATTTCAGGTCTGCACTTGTTGCCTTGCTAAAGACATTCATCGCAAGGCTCACCTTCATCTTATCAAAATGACTGGGCTGAAGGGTTTTACTTGATAGATTTGGAGCAATTTGCAATGTCATCCCCTTTTGAAAATCCATCAAATCTTTTAGTTGAACAATTGAGACCTCATTGAAGACAAGGTTCTCCTTCTCTACCGTATCTGGAGGAATCGTAAACGTCTGTCCACGGACCAGGGCGCTCTTCAAGTTCTTAACCAGGTGTGGGACGTCTGGTATGAAGTATAACCTCCTGTCTGGTCTTGCAGGATGTGGGACAGATGTTTTGTTTTGATCCACTCCAAAGGCCTTCTACATTGCCCGATTAGGGCTGCCCATGTCGGTGGTGACGTTAACCACATGAAGCCCTATGTAAGCTGCCTTGTCAATGATGTTGAGGATGATAGGCTTGTAGATTGCCACATTAGTGGAGTTGCCACTGTTGTGGTAAGCTACAACTTGCTTCCACCGTGTGGCCCCTGCCAACATAAAAACACACGCATGTGTTGCCATTCCTGTGTGGCCAGGTAATGTCACGTCCCCCTAAAGCTTCCCTCTTCCCAGGTGCAGCTCCACACTCTGTGTAATTGCCATCTCATCCAGAGTTAGCACACATTCCCTGTCCATCTCTGTCAGGCCATCTACCTTCAGCTTCAGCATGTCAAACACATCCTCTAACACTCCTGGTTCCATCTTTGTATACTGTAGCCATCTGCAAGGTTCTGATATCAGGGAGAGGTATCTCCATGTCTTGAAGCAGTCTGTAGCCTGTTCAGCCTGTAGCAAAATGCAGTTTTATGGCCTTTTTGACTGTAGTGTTACCCCATCTCATGCCCCTCTTACTCTTTTTACCGATCGCTTTAATCTGATCTTTAGAATAAATTGTAGCAAAGTTTTTTTCCATGGCTATATTTTTTTTCAATTGGACAGTATTTTTTTGCATTATTCTTTATCATTATTTCTGTCATTTTAGAGCTCCCTCTGCTCTTCTTGTCTGATCTCTTTGTCTTTCCAACTCCTCCCTCAGGTCTTGCACACTGGCTCCTGGCTCACTTGACACCTGCACACTGGCTCCTGACTCACTTGACGCCTGCACACTGGCTCCTGACTCACTTGACGCCTGCACACTGGCTCCTGACTCACTTGACACCTGCACACTGGCTCCTGGCTCACTTGACACCTGCACACTGGCTCCTGACTCACTTGACACCTGCACACTGGCTCCTGGCTCACTTGACACCTGCACACTGGCTCCTGACTCACTTGACGCCTGCACACTGGCTCCTGACTCACTTGACGCCTGCACACTGGCTCCTGACTCACTTGACACCTGCACACTGGCTCCTGGCTCACTTGACGCCTGCACACTGGCTCCTGACTCACTTGACACCTGCACACTGGCTCCTGCGTCACTTGGCTCCTGGCTCACTTGACACCTGCACACTGGCTCCTGGCTCACTTGGCTCCTGGCTCACTTGACACCTGCACACTGACTCCTGGCTCACTTGACACCTGCACACTGGCTCCTGGCTCACTTGACACCTGCACACTGGCTCCTGGCTCACTTGACACCTGCACACTGGCTCCTGCGTCACTTGGCTCCTGGCTCACTTGACACCTGCACACTGGCTCCTGGCTCACTTGGCTCCTGGCTCACTTAACACCTGCACACTGGCTCACTTGACACCTACACACTGACTCCTGGCTCACTTGGCTCCTGGCTCACTTAACACCTGCACACTGGCTCCTGGCTCACTTGACACCTACACACTGACTCCTGGCTCACTTGGCTCCTGGCTCACTTAACACCTGCACACTGGCTCCTGGCTCACTTGACACCTACACACTGACTCCTGGCTCACTTGGCTCCTGGCTCACTTGACACCTGCACACTGGCTCCTGGCTCACTTGACACCTACACACTGGCTCCTGGCTCACTTGACACCTACACACTGGCTCCTGGCTCACTTGACACCTACACACTGACTCCTGGCTCACTTGACACCTGCACACTGGCTCCTGGCTCACTTGACACCTGCACACTGGCTCCTGGCTCACTTGACACCTGCACACTGGCTCCTGCGTCACTTGGCTCCTGGCTCACTTGACACCTGCACACTGGCTCCTGGCTCACTTGGCTCCTGGCTCACTTAACACCTGCACACTGGCTCCTGGCTCACTTGACACCTGCACACTGGCTCCTGGCTCACTTAACACCTGCACACTGGCTCCTGGCTCACTTGACACCTACACACTGACTCTTGGCTCACTTGGCTCCTGGCTCACTTGACACCTACACACTGGCTCCTGGCTCACTTGACACCTGCACACTGGCTCCTGGCTCACTTGACACCTGCACACTGGCTCCTGGCTCACTTGACACCTGCACACTGGCTCCTGGCTCACTTGGCTCCTGGCTCACTTGACACCTGCACACTGGCTCACTTAACACCTGCACACTGGCTCCTGGCTCACTTGACACCTACACACTGACTCCTGGCTCACTTGGCTCCTGGCTCACTTGACACCTGCACACTGGCTCCTGGCTCACTTGACACCTGCACACTGGCTCCTGGCTCACTTGACACCTGCACACTGGCTCCTGGCTCACTTGACACCTGCACACTGGCTCCTGGCTCACTTGACACCTACACACTGGCTCCTGATATATCTTCACCTTCCTTGTCTTCTCTTCCCTCACTTGCCCTTCTATCACTTTCATCACTTCCTCCCTCAATGTCTGAAATGATGTTGGCATTGTTAGTGTTACATGTAGAGTGTATAAGCTAGTCATTGAAATAAAAAATATTATTTAAATTGACTTCATTATTCGTACCGATGTTCATTATAGGACAATATGTGTGGTCACTGCATGCACACTGCTTAATTCCTAAGCTATTAGACCCAGGCCTCTGCAGTGCCATTTGCAGGTGGATACAGGATTTTCTAACAGGCCGCCCCCAGACAGTCAGAGATGGCACCACATACTCAGCCTCTATAGTGTTAAACACCGGAGCACCTCAAGGCTGTGTGCTCAGTCCTCTATTATATAGTCTGTATACATATGACTGTATTGCAAAACATCCCACAAATAGAATTGTGAAATTTGCAGACGATACTACTGTGGTTGAACTCATTGACAGCAATAACGAAACTCAGTCCTCTGAGTCAGTCCTCAGTCCTCAGCACAGTCCTCTATTATATAGTCTGTATACATATGACTGTATTGCAAAACATCCCACAAATAGTATTTTGAAATTTGCAGACGATACTACTGTGGTAGGACTCATTGACGGTAATAACGAAACTGCCCATAGGGATGAGGTGAATAATTTGATCATGTGGTGCCGCAGAAACAATCTGTCCCTCAATGTGGGGAAAACTAAGGAGGTCATCATAGATTTTAGAAGGAACAAACTCATATACCGGTCTATATTAACAACTCTCCAGTTCAAATTGTTAACACCTTTAAGTTCTTAGGCATCCATATTTCAGACTCCCTCTCATGGTCCTTTCATATTAGCTGTGCTAGAAGGCACATCAGAGGCTTCATTTCTTGAGGTGTCTACAGAAATATGGTATGTCCCTTAACCGCTGTACAATTGAGAGTATATTGACAGGTAACATTGTAGTGTGGTTTGGCAGGGCTACATCACATGACCTAAATCATCTGACAAAGGTGGTCAAAACTAACCTGGCCCTAGCCAGATGAATTTCGCTCCGCCTAGCTCCACTCATCCATCTGGAACCGATCCATTGAAATGGCGTTTCAGAAGGCTGGGCCTTATCAAAAATCCTTGCATATGATTGGATAAGCCACTTGTCTGTCATCTTTATCGACGTGCTATTTCAACCACTCACACCGAAGCCAACCCGTGACGCTGATGATCAAGCTCTTGCCAAATCCGGTCGGGAGAAGGGCGAAAACATCGTTTCCACCAACAAAAGCCTTCAGAGCCGTTCTCTGATGTTCTTTTAATGAAACAATATTAGGTAGATTGGACAACACGGATGAAATAGCAGCATCAATGTTAACGCTTGCTTCCTCGATGCGAGCCGCCATTGTTGTCTGAATCAAAACAGTCTCACGGTCGCTTCTCCACTACGTCACATCTATGAAACTCCCGCCCTGCGTCCTGATTGGCTAAACCATAAAGTTGGTTGGAGAAATCACTCTCAATGGAAGAGGTTCCAGATGGATGTGAGTGAAGCTAGGTGGAGCGAAATTCATCTGGCTAGGGCCAGGTTAGGTCAAAACTGCATCTAAAATGATTGGGGTTCCGCTTGAACCACTCCAATTTTTTTTTTACTGGAAACGCAACACTAAGAAGGCACTATGTATTATGCAGGATTCTAGTCATCTTGCACATAATCTCTTCTCCCACCTTCCATCAGGGAGACGTTTGCAGAGCATCCCAATGCACACATCACGTTTCAGGGATAGTTTTTACCCTCAGGTAATAAGGCTACTGAATGATAGTACAACAAGAAGGAGGGCTGAGGTTTGAGCTTAGTTATGTTTACTGTCCTCGGATGTTTTAATGTTATTATAATTGTTATTTATTGGATGGTGTTGAGAGTGTGCCAAGGCACATTGTATTTCATTGCTGTGGTACTCTGTGCTAATATGCATATGACAATAAACATGAACTGAACATGTACTGGAGGATGTTCTGTGGTACTTCTCACGGCAGGACCCTTCCTCCTCTTGGGCTCAGGACGATGTACAAATATGGCTGGAACAGCATCAGTTCTCAATATCAGTTGGCCTTTTTTTGTTCTTGAGAATTGCTCTCCCTCAAAATGTGCTTATGAGGTTATTTTCCTCGCATATCCACACATCCGGATGTCATACATCCGGATCCCTTTCTCTGACCAATTGGTGCATCCAAATGCCGCACAGCCAACCATGGTAAGAAAATCAATCTATAAAAGTTAGATGCTATGATCAGTTACCAGGGAAGGTGTGCCAGTAAACCCGTCCCTGTCTCCCACCTCTTCCTATCCACTTACACCTCCTCTCTCCTCGCATCTCATTTCACTTCCAATACTGTAGTTCCTACACCTCACACATTTTCCCTCACAGTACGGAGGTTGTATACACTTAGTGTCCACTTTATTAGGTACACTTGTATGATCTAATGTAATTCAATACTACAGCTTTGGCATGAATTCTGCTTTTATGAAGTATATAATCAGTCAGAAATGTGTCAATTCAACACTGAGGTCATAGTAAAAGGTGATGTTGCACTACATTGTATTCAGAGTTTTTTAAATTTGTTTTATTATTAACACATCTGGATATAAAGCAAATAAGTAGCATTAGTATGTTGGTAATTATGACCATAGAAGCACGAGAAAAATATATACAGTACATGCTGTAAATGTATTACACCTTATGGGAGCAGTCCCCCTTCGCTCCAAAATTAAAACACAAAAAATGCATTCAGTACAAAGGGCTTTATTGGCATGAAAGTTTCAGGTATCAATGTTTTCCAAAGTATCAAATGACAATTTGTCAATATACACACAATATACAGTAATATGAACATTAACACAACATTAATACAACTGGGTGAGGAACAGCCAAACTCAGCTAACAAGGTTGCATAAGACCTGTCATACACCATGACCTGACATACACCATGGCAAGATTGAGTACAACAAGACACAAGGCAGACAGGGGTTTCCAGATGTGCCGTCCAAGCTCTTTTGAAGAAGCACAAAGAACTGACAACGTTGAGGACCGTAGTGGTCAGCCAAAGAAACTTGCTGCAGCAGATGAAAAACACATTATGCCACAATCAGTATCATCCCTTGTATTCGGAAAATGTCCAGCAGTGCCATCAGTTCAGAGCTGCAGAAAACAGTGGACTCTGTGTGGCGAACAGGATGAGCCTGAGGGACGTGAGAGAACGGCGCGAGGCCGGTGGAGCGAGTGTTAATGAGCGACACCTGTAAGACACACCGGTCTTGCATCTCTCACGGAGGAGCGGAGGCATAAAGGAGGAGCGACGACGTGGTTGATCGAGAAAGGAACATGCCTGTGTTTTTATTTTTATTTTCGGTAGCCAGCAGTCGACCGCGAGGGGCTGCTGGCAGATACTTTTGTTTAATTATTTTATTAAAAGTTGTTAAATGTTCGCCGGTTCCCCTCTCCTTCTTCCCCGAACTACATACCTCGTTACACTCTGGTACACCCATCTACTGTCTGGAGAAGTCTGGTCAGAAGCGGCTGTCAAGGTGGAAGACTCGGGGCCAAAAAGACTTCCGACACGGAAACAAGGCCAAGTGACTCAACTATACCCAGAAACACAGGAACTGGGGTGCAGCGTTGTTGTTTTTTATTCGAGAAGAAATGGCGGAAGGCAGTGAGCGTGCTTGGGAGGTTTTTCAGCCTTTTAAGAGGACCAAATCTGAGGTGTGGTCATATTTTGGCTTTTACAAAAGTCCTGAGGGAAACTTAATCGAGGAAGGTCACCCCGTCTGCAGAACATGCACAAATAAAGTCGCTGCAATAGAAACACTTCAAATCTTTTGAGTCGACTGACCATCACACACTGTTAGCAAACCCACGGCAAGTTAACTACGTCTGGGAAATAATTGGGCACATAATGTTGTTTTGAGTTAAAATATTTGGTAACACTTTATATTACGACCCGCAAACAACTGTGTAAGTAAACCGAAATTACGGTGTACGTTTCTGTAATTATAGTGTACTTCCGTATAAGGGAACAATATGTTAAGTTTTGGGTTATAAAGGGGTACAACCACATATACAACACCTTCATCTCGTTTGAACAAAACCGTGATAATATTGATAATCACGATAATTTTGGTCACTATAATCATGATATGAAAATGTCATACCGTCCCATCCCTATAGTCAGTCATTGGTTTTAGGCAACAGAGTTCCTCTCTTACATTTGATTCACAATATTTTGCCATGGCTGCCGACCAGGGCTGGGAAAGACAATCCAGCGCTCTGGGCAAAATAGGAATATGCTGCACCCTACGTTCAAATTTTAAAGAGAAAAAATACCAATTTATGACACATTGAGCCCTACTGTTGACTTAAGACAGGTGTAAGGAATTAATACAGTTTACTCACCCATTTGAAAGAGGACCTTTCTTGCTTTGGTTGCTGCAAACTCTTCAATTATCTGAGTATTATTCAATGATTGTGCTCGTCATGGTTTGGCGCCCTCTAGTGTCTGGTGCCCAGGGAAATTGCCCAGTTTGCCCAGCGCTTCCACCGGCATGCTCTCATCAAGCACAACACTAAATACCATTGCATTTTTCAATCCAGCTGTTTCCTGCTCACTGAACCATTTCTTCGATGCGTCCCTGAACAGTTCTGGCTGACACTGGGATATTCGGTATCTTTCTTCAGAAGCTGTGTAGATCTAGCGTCTGATGGACCCTGCCCTGTCTGCCTGATCTTTAAAGGATTTCTCACGTTTAGTTTCAAAGTGGCGCTTAACGCTGGATGTGCGGCACACAACATTTTCTACACATAAAGTGAAAACGGCACAATCTTTTTGATGCACTATGATTTAAATAATTTGGAACAGTAGTAATGTGTTCTTTATTAGCACATCTGTTTGTCTGTGTCTCAATAAACTCAATAAACTGTGTTGCACACTATCCATCTATCCATCCTCTGTGGACATGATACTTCGGCATTATCTCTGCAAAATACAAACTTTTATGTGTGTGTATTCTAAAAGAGCAAGCACAACAAAGGTTTGTCTGAACATGAGGCATGAACACAGAAAACAGTTTTTTTTCGACCTGTGTGCCAGAGCGCGTGAACTTGGGTTTGACGTCATAGCTCCGACTGCTGAGGCAAATTGAACGCAGCATAATCAGCCTTCACGATTTAAATGATGGAGATTATTGATGAATAACCTGTTTCATAGGTTCGAAATCAGTAAAGTTTTACAGATTTAATTGAGGCACAGCATCTCATGCTCATGGATGTCACTAATGCACAGTTATCTTTACCGGACATGATCATCTCTGAACACTTTCTGCCAGACAATGAAGCAGAAGAGCTGCATAGCGACTAAAGCTACTTTTAATGCTCGATGTGTGAAGGTGTCTGCTGCCACACACACATACACACACACACACACACACACACACACACACACACACACACACACACACACACACACACACACACACACACACTGTCAGGTCTTGTGTGTATAATTAGCATAATGAAACTCTTATTGAGCTTAAGAGAGGTCATCTGTAAGTGGCCTTTAGCTAATGAGAGAGACAGAGGCATTAAGGGACATACAGATCAGCTACACACACACACACACACACACACACACACACACACATATAGAAGGAACTATATATGTGTGTGTTTTGGAGAGGTGGGTCTGTAAGGTTCAGCTCTAAGCACATGTATAATTCATATAGCTCTTTCTTTATCTTGATTGACAGCATGCCCCCCCAAACCCCTCTTCCACAGAGCCACACTTCCACACACCAGTCTTTACCCTGCACACCTTATCAGACACATGCATACTGAGACAGAGGACCAGCCTCCTCCTATCACTGGGCCAAGACCGGGTTCATGACGGGTGTAATTGGCCAATAAGTACGGGACAACAGGGCCGATGGCTGTGCATAATGATGTGCACCTGACACTCATGGATCTCATCTCTGCTGCCTTAAATACAGGTTGGCATTTCTCGGACCTCATCCAATGTCATAGAATGACAGCCTTCTTTCACATCAGGAGATCAGATCCCTTGTTGCTTTGACTTCGAAATTGCAACTTCATCATTACAAATGTGTAATTACAAATATAGGTAAATACATGACATGCAAGTTTCTATGAACTCAAGTATATTCTTTTAAAGTCCACAAGTACTCTTTTTTAAAATGTGCTAAAATGTACTTATTTTTTACAAGGGGTGTTTGATACATAACATGCTAAATATGCCTCCAACATCCCCTTTTATTAATCCTCACAGCACAGGTCAAGTGAAGTAGTGAAAAGTGAAGCCGCAACGCTAACCTGAGCCCTAGGGCACTATTTTAACAATCGAAACACATGATCTATAAGGGTTGTGTCCCTATTCTTTTAATGAGTAACGTGTGTGTTTTGGTCGTAATGTGCAACAAACCAATCAAGAGTCTCATCTCTCATTCCCTTTAAAAGCCAATAGTGCTCGCGCCATAGCGGATTCGCTATTTACATGACGGAATTTGTAAGCGGAAAAACTGAACGCTCCTCTAGCGAGGAAACGGATGTGCTCGTGCACGAGGTTAAAGTGCAAGCAGACCATCTACGGGACAAAGTGTACGAGTGTGTGGACCCGCCTATAGGCGCACATTACTAACATGATCTTTAAATAAAATAAAACAATACTGCGCAGTTTAGTTGCCTTAAAATAACAACGCGCCTGAACACACCTCGTTTTTAGACCAGCAGCCCATGGGCACAAATGGGCGCAAATTCATTTGCTATTTAAACAACATGGCGCAGGACGTGAAAATAATAACTGTGTCAGGCTGAAACTAGCAAAAGGCCCATAGTGATCGAAGCACACATCAGGCTGCTAAAAAGTATACCTGTCAGTTCATGTGCAATACTTTTCTTGTCATATTAATTGTAAGTATTTCTTTATATTACAGTAGATATTTCACCAGATTGTTTATGGAGGCTCAAAAGCATGAAACTCAGATGTGAAGGTTTTGGGACTGTGTGTGTTCTTCTGTCGCCATCAGTCAATCAGCGTCTCGTGATGTCATCATCTTGTGGCACCAGGGTTATCAGTCACATGACATTTACGGCTCAGGTGACTGATTGTGTTCAGATTGCCCATGAGCAAAAACACACATTGCTTCCTTCACATTTTACTCTCTCTCTATATATGCTCCAGCATACCCTCATAAAACAAGCAGTTTGGAAAATTAATGGATTCATGTATTACAGTTAAAAAAATAATTGTATACTTTTTTTTTTTTTGCCCTACCTTATAGTTTGCATCAATGTTTGAAATGACATGTGGGTCAATCAGTAATAACATATTTTGCTGTGAACTGTGAACTATTTCTGTTCCTCTTCTCCACTAGACACTTAAGTTCAGTCATGAAACTCTAGATGGCGCAGGCTGATCGGTCCTTAACTCAATCTGCTTGCAATCACATCATTCTCTATAGGGCACAGCTGATTGGTTCCTGCTGCCAGTAGCCAATGAGATCGCTGCTTAACCTTCAAATACTTGGTCCGCATTTGCTGTAGCAGGTGCAGTGCGTTTTCAGAAACCCTCCTCCTTCCCCAGCTCCACCTGTATAGAGCTGCTACGAGATATTCACGTATGTTATATTGTAGCAGCATGTCTGGTAATGTAATGGCAGCAGCAGTGCAGCAGATCTATTCCACCACGAACAAACATATCAACATTGTCATATGCATTTCTATGCCAAATGCTCTGAGAGTTGTCATGAGAGAAATTACAATCATGCACATACAAATATATCTCTAATATATACTGACACCTCTACAGTGTAGCTCTATAAAAAAGTGAAATATATTTATGAAACTAAGGCTATAATAGAGTGCTTATGTGTCTAAACTTTGTAAGTCACAATGAAAGGACAGGGCGTATGAACGTGTGTGTGTGTGTGTGTGTGTGTGTCACAGTCAGTCTGTGCTCAGGGAGATGCAGCTGGTACCAGAGTCAGTGTCTGTGGGTCTGCAGGCAACATTTATTTTTAACTATCTTTCTCTCATACACACACTCATATTTCTATGCTCAGAATTTATTTGTAATATATCTCATTGCTAAATTTGCATTTTCTTGTGAAAAAGATCTACACTTTAGCATACTTTTATGGAAATAAAAAAGAACAGTGTGAACTGAATGTAACGTTTTCAGACACTTAGTTGCATGTTAACTGCAATACATTTTTTTTTTATAAATAGAATAAATAGAAAATGTATTATACTGTAGCTCATATTTAAATGCTAAATGCATTGTTGACTCCATATACATATACATTGTTGACTCCATATACCATATACATGGTAAACTAATATTAATGTATTTTATTTTGAAACTTGACGGTTCAGTATGTCAGTTCGAGCCTGAGTCAGATAAACACATCCATGAAGAACAAGCTGATCCATTTTCGCAAACAGGACATTTCATTGTGGTAATTATTTTATACCTCTCTTAAATTTCAGTTGTGATGTTATAATTATGTCATTTCTCATGACAAAACCTTATGTCCAATTAAAACACTGATCTGCAGGACCTGCAGGGAAGCAGTTAGAAAAATTGTGAGAAAACAACAAAGGGTCATGGTTGTACTGTTGAGGAATAGTGTTGAAAATACATTTTAACAACTGATTTTGGGTTTTGAAGTTTTTGGAAGTCCTTTTGAGAGGATTCTGACGCAAAAACACGCTATCAAGCGCTGTCAAGAGCATGCAACACCAGCAGGTGGCGATATAACCCTAACCGTTAAGACACGTTGGCCATTCAGAAGCTGTCAGCGGCGCACAATCTGACGTCAAACACAGCGGATAACGGCACACACTCTCACGTCAAACACAACGGATAACGGCACACACTCTGACGTCAAACACAGCGGATAACGACACACACTCTGACGTCAAACACAGCGGATAACGACACACACTCTGACGTCAAACACAACGGATAACGGCACACACTCTGACGTCAAACACAGCGGATAACGACACACACTCTGACGTCAAACACAACGGATAACGGCACACACTCTGACGTCAAACACAGCGGATAACGGCACACACTCTCACGTCAAACACAACGGATAACGGCACACACTCTGACATCAAACACAGCGGATAACGGCACACACTCTGACGTCAAGCGGATAACGGCGCACAGTCTGACGTCAAACACAGCGGATAACGACACACACTCTGACGTCAAACACAGCGGATAACGGCACACACTCTGACGTCAAACACAGCGGATAACGACACACACTCTGACGTCAAACACAGCGGATAACGGCACACACTCTGACGTCAAACACAGCGGATAACGGCACACACTCTGACGTCAAACACAGCGGATAACGGCACACACTCTGACGTCAAACACAGCGGATAACGGCACACACTCTGACGTCAAACACAGCGGATAACGGCACACACTCTGACGTCAAACACAGCGGATAACGGCACACACTCTGACGTCAAACACAGCGGATAACGGCACACACTCTGACGTCAAACACAGCAGATAACGGCACACACTGACGTCAAACACAGCGGATAACGGCACACACTCTGACGTCAAACACAGCGGATAACGGCGCACACTCTGACGTCAAACACAGCGGATAACGGCACACACTCTGACGTCAAACACAGCAGATAACGGCACACACTGACGTCAAACACAGCGGATAACGGCACACACTCTGACGTCAAACACAGCGGATAACGGCACACACTCTGACGTCAAACACAGCGGATAACGGCACACACTCTGACGTCAAACACAGCGGATAACGACACACACTCTGACGTCAAACACAGCGGATAACGGCACACACTCTGACGTCAAACACAGCTGATAACGGCACACACTCTGACGTCAAACACAGCGGATAACGACACACACTCTGACGTCAAACACAGCGGATAACGGCACACACTCTGACGTCAAACACAGCGGATAACGGCACACACTCTGACGTCAAACACAGCGGATAACGGCACACACTCTGACGTCAAACACAGCGGATAACGGCACACACTCTGACGTCAAACACAGCGGATAACGACACACACTCTGACGTCAAACACAACGGATAACGGCACACACTCTGACGTCAAACACAGCGGATAACGGCACACACTCTGACGTCAAACACAGCGGATAACGACACACACTCTGACGTCAAACACAGCGGATAACGGAGCACACTCTGACGTCAAACAGTGGATAACGGCGCACACTCTGACGTCAAACACAGCGGATAACGACACACACTCTGACGTCAAACACCGTGGATAACGGCACACACTCTGACGTCAAACACAGCGGATAACGGCGCACACTCTGACGTCAAAAACAGCGGATAACGGCACACACTCTGACGTCAAACACAGCGGATAACGGCACACACTCTGACGTCAAACACAGCGGATAACGGCACACACTCTGACGTCAAACACAGCGGATAACGGCACACACTCTGACGTCAAACACAGCGGATAACGGCACACACTCTGACGTCAAACACAGGCGGATAACGGCACACACTCTGACGTCAAGCGGATAACGGCGCACACTCTGACGTCAAACACAGCGGATAACGGCACACACTCTGACGTCAAACACAGCGGATAACGGCACACACTCTGACGTCAAACACAGCGGATAACGGCACACACTCTGACGTCAAACACAGCGGATAACGGCACACACTCTGACGTCAAACACAACGGATAACGGCACACACTCTGACATCAAACACAGCGGATAACGACACACACTCTGACGTCAAACACAGCGGATAACGGCACACACTCTGACGTCAAACACAGCGGATAACGGCGCACACTCTGACGTCAAACACAGCGGATAACGGCACACACTCTGACGTCAAACACAACGGATAACGGCACACACTCTGACGTCAAACACAGCGGATAACGACACACACTCTAACGTCAAACACAGCGGATAACGGCACACACTCTGACGTCAAACACAGCGGATAACGGCACACACTCTGACGTCAAACACAGCGGATAACGGCACACACTCTGACGTCAAACACAGCGGATAACGGCACACACTCTGACGTCAAACACAGCGGATAACGGCACACACTCTGACGTCAAACACAGCGGATAACGGCACACACTCTGACGTCAAACACAGCGGATAACGGCACACACTCTGACGTCAAACACAGCGGATAACGACACACACTCTGACGTCAAACACAGCGGATAACGACACACACTCTGACGTCAAACACAGCGGATAACGGCGCACACTCTGACGTCAAACACAGCGGATAACGGCGCACACTCTGACGTCAAACACAGAGGATAACGACACACACTCTGACGTCAAACACAGCGGATAACGGCACACACTCTGACGTCAAGCGGATAACGGCACACACTCTGACGTCAAACACAGCGGATAACGGCACACACTCTGACGTCAAACACAGCGGATAACGGCACACACTCTGACGTCAAACACAGCGGATAACGGCACACACTCTGACGTCAAACACAACGGATAACGGCGCACACTCTGACGTCAAACACAGCGGATAACGGCACACACTCTGACGTCAAACACAGCGGATAACGACACACACTCTGACGTCAAACACAGCGGATAACGGCGCACACTCTGACGTCAAACACAGCGGATAACGACACACACTCTGACGTCAAACACAACGGATAACGGCGCACACTCTGACGTCAAACACAGCGGATAACGGCACACACTCTGACGTCAAACACAGCGGATGACGGCACACACTCTGACGTCAAACACAACGGATGACGGCACACACTCTGACGTCAAACACAGCGGATAACGGCACACACTCTGATGTCAAACACAACGGATGACGGCACACACTCTGACGTCAAACACAGCGGATGACGGCACACACTCTGACGTCAAACACTGCGGATGACGGCACACACTCTGACGTCAAACAGCGGATAACGGCACACACTCTGACGTCAAACACAGCGGATAACGGCACACACTCTGACGTCAAACACAGCGGATAACGGCACACACTCTGACGTCAAACACAGCAGATAACGGCACACACTCTGACGTCAAACACAGCGGATAACGGCACACACTCTGACGTCAAACACAGCGGATAACGGCACACACTCTGACGTCAAACACAGCGGATAACGGCACACACTCTGACGTCAAACACAGCAGATAACGGCACACACTCTGACGTCAAACACAGCGGATAACGGCACACACTCTGACGTCAAACACAGCGGATAACGGCACACACTCTGACGTCAAACACAGCGGATAACGGCACACACTCTGACGTCAAACACAGAGGATAACGGCACACACTCTGACGTCAAACACAGCGGATAACGGCACACACTCTGACGTCAAACACAGCGGATAACGGCACACACTCTGACGTCAAACACAGAGGATAACGGCACACACTCTGACGTCAAACACAGCGGATAACGGCACACACTCTGACGTCAAACACAGCGGATAACGGCACACACTGACGTCAAACACAGCAGATAACGGCACACACTCTGACGTCAAACACAGCGGATAACGGCACACACTGACGTCAAACACAGCGGATAACGGCACACACTCTGACGTCAAACACAGAGGATAACGGCACACACTCTGACGTCAAACACAGCGGATAACGGCACACACTCTGACGTCAAACACAGCGGATAACGGCACACACTCTGACGTCAAACACAGCGGATAACGACACACACTCTAACGTCAATCACAGCGGATAACGGCACACACTCTGACGTCAAACACAGCGGATAACGGCACACACTCTGACGTCAAACACAGCGGATAACGGCACACACTCTGACGTCAAACAGCAGATAACGGCACACACTCTGACGTCAAACACAGCAGATAACGGCACACACTCTGACGTCAAACACAGCAGATAACGGCACACACTCTGACGTCAAACACAGCAGATAACGGCACACACTCTGACGTCAAACACAGCGGATAACGGCACACACTCTGACGTCAAACAGCAGATAACGGCACACACTCTGACGTCAAACACAGCAGATAACGGCACACACTCTGACGTCAAACACAGCAGATAACGGCACACACTCTGACGTCAAACACAGCAGATAACGGCACACACTCTGACGTCAAACACAGCAGATAACGGCACACACTCTGACGTCAAACACAGCAGATAACGGCACACACTCTGACGTCAAACAGCAGATAACGGCACACACTCTGACGTCAAACACAGCGGATAACGGCACACACTCTGACGTCAAACACAGCAGATAACGGCACACACTCTGACGTCAAACACAGCGGATAACGGCACACACTCTGACGTCAAACACAGCGGATAACTGCGCACACTCTGACGTCAAACACAGCGGATAACGGCACACACTCTGACGTCAAACACAGCGGATAACGGCACACACTCTGACGTCAAACACAGCGGATAACGACACACACTCTGACGTCAAACACAGCGGATAACGACACACACTCTGACGTCAAACACAGCGGATAACGACACACACTCTGACGTCAAACACAGCAGATAACGGCGCACACTCTGACGTCAAACACAGCGGATAACGGCACACACTCTGACGTCAAACACAGCGGATAACGGCACACACTCTGACGTCAAACACAGCGGATAACGGCGCACACTCTGACGTCAAACACAGCAGATAACGGCGCACACTCTGACGTCAAACACAGCGGATAACGGCACACACTCTGACGTCAAACACAGCGGATAACGGCGCACACTCTGACGTCAATCACAGCGGATAACGGCACACACTCTGACGTCAAACACAGCGGATAACGGCACACACTCTGACGTCAAACACAGCGGATAACGGCACACACTCTGACGTCAAACACAGCGGATAACGACGCACACTCTGACGTCAAACACAGCGGATAACGGCGCACACTCTGACGTCAAACACAGCGGATAACGGCGCACACTCTGACGTCAATCACAGCGGATAACGGCGCACACTCTGACGTCAAACACAGCGGATAACGGCGCACACTCTGACGTCAAACACAGCGGATAACGGCACACACTCTGACGTCAAACACAGCAGATAACGGCACACACTCTGACGTCAAACACAGGCGGATAACGGCACACACTCTGACGTCAAACACAGCGGATAACGGCACACACTCTGACGTCAAACACAGCGGATAACGGCACACACTCTGACGTCAAACACAGCGGATAACGGCACACACTCTGACGTCAAACACAGCGGATAACGGCACACACTCTGATGTCAAACACAGCGGATAACGGCACACACTCTGACGTCAAACACAGCGGATAACGGCACACACTCTGACGTCAAACAGCAGATAACGGCACACACTCTGACGTCAAACACAGCAGATAACGGCACACACTCTGACGTCAAACACAGCGGATAACGGCACACACTCTGACGTCAAACAGCAGATAACGGCACACACTCTGACGTCAAACACAGCGGATAACGGAGCACACTCTGACGTCAAACACAACGGATAACGGCACACACTCTGACGTCAAACACAGCGGATAACGGCACACATTCTGACGTCAAACACAGCGGATAACGGCACACACTCTGACGTCAAACACAGCGGATAACGGCACACACTCTGACGTCAAACACAGCGGATAACGGCACACACTCTGACGTCAAACACAACGGATAACGGCACACACTCTGACGTCAAACACAGCGGATAACGGCACACACTCTGACGTCAAACACAGCGGATAACGGCACACACTCTGACGTCAAACACAGCGGATAACGGCACACACTCTGACGTCAAACACAGCGGATAACGGCACACACTCTGACGTCAAACACAGCAGATAACGGCACACACTCTGACGTCAAACACAGCGGATAACGGCACACACTCTGACGTCAAACACAGCGGATAACGGCACACACTCTGACGTCACACACAGCGGATAACGGCACACACTCTGACGTCACACACAGCGGATAACAGCACACACTCTGATGTCACACACAGCGGATAACGGCACACACTCTGACGTCAAACACAGCGGATAACGGCACACACTCTGACGTCAAACACAGCGGATAACGGCACACACTCTGACGTTGCAAGGCAAAAACTCCTGTTTTACTGTCTACACGACAACCGGCGTTTCTGAAAATACTCACCCTGGCAGGGGTTTTCAAAAATGTTGGGTTTCAGTGACCTGATACTGCGTTTACGTGTGGACGAACGGCCGAACCGCATAAAAAAAGTCACGGTTATTAAAATACCCGTGTCCGTGTGGACAAGGCCTTAGTCACATGTCTTTTGTTTTCCCGCCACTCATCCGTTGCCATGTCTACCATCATTAGTTCATCATCATCACCTGTGTCTTGTCAATCACTTTCATCTGTGTCACCTGGGTTATGTTTATCAGTGTCTGTATTTAGTGCGTGCGCGTTGCCATTTTGTATCTCTCGACTCTTGAAAGTGTGCCCCCCTATGAAAACAAAATGCCCCCCCCCCCCCCCCCCCATCTTATTCTTTTAAGATTTTGAAGTACACTACAAGTGCACATTCATTAGAAATAAGTACAGTTCTTTTTCATAAGGGATGGTTGCAACTTTACTTATTATTCATTTCTTACTTCCCTCAGATCTGACCTCAAGTCAAATATCATTCCTCATAATATTAGCATTTAATATGCATTTAATTAATTCCGGCTCTGTATTCATGTTAACACATTGAACATGAATAAGGAATGTTCCAGCTAGAATTTAAACATTATCTTGTCTATTTTAGATTTATCTGCTAATTTAGTGTGACACTTTCACAAGAAACATCATGATATGACACCATGAACCTAGATAAGAAAAGAAAAAAAGTATGACAGCTAAATGAGTCCTGTAACAGATTTTGGCAATAATCATCAGTTGCTTCTGGACTTAAAAGTCTGAAACACATATTAAAACCAATTTTCTGACTGAAGCAGCTAGAGAGTAAAATTAAGAAAGGGAAAGAGAGAGAATGAGAGTTAGCTTGAGGATGGCCTGGCCATCAGTGATGATGTTTAAGGATGATGGGAAATTCCTGAGGTTGCACACACACACACACACACACACACCCAGTGCGTGAAGTGTGAAGTTAGTGGTCCAGTGAGAGCCCGGGGGTCGCTGCTCTTGATGACAGATCACCCAGAACTCCATAACAGCTCATTATGTAAAAGCCTCATGAATAGAGATGTGACGGGCAGAGCGCAGCTGTGAAGATCGAGGCAGAAGAGGACAGAAGATGGGCGCTTCAGCATCTCAGATTTATTTCAGCATTATCAGCCATAATTCAGTCGCCATGATGAGCTGCCTCAGGCTCAAACGCCGCACGCTGGACAGCAGATATAAAACAATGCACACAAATCACATGATGTATGATTATAACTGAACAAGCACATGATGTGTGGAATTAAATACCAAGAGTGAAAGGGATGCAAAAGAGCTTTTTGTCCAGGGTCATATAATTACTACAGAGATTGTCCCTTCATTATTAAGATTAGTGGTCCATAACCTGTTACAATAAATATGTTAATAATGAAATATTATTACACATGATGTAAACTGTAATATAATGTACACTGTTATATATGTAACATGCATATTGTGTTTTTGCTTCTGTCATGTTTGCCTGTGTCCTTGTGTCATTTTACCCAGTTTCCCAGTGTTTGATTGTTGCATTCAGTTCACCTGTTGTATAATTTATTATCATATAAGCTCCTCGTTTAGTCTAGTATGTATACTCCTTCTGTTCCTGCAGTCTTGTCTCTGTCAATTCATCCAAATGCAGCAAAGTACAAGCTAACCCAGCAAGCAATATATCTAATAGCTGTCCAACACAGCCCAGACGTCTAGGCTAAAACAAGACAAAAATTGGCCTGTCATTGAAAATTGAATAGACCTCTAAACCATACCCCAAGAATAGACTAGTCATCAATTAGATAAAGAAATTAAATTTGAAAATTTCTGAAAGAAACTGAAGGCCTTTCTGGACACTGGATGGGGACTGGAGTCTTCTCTGGACACTGGACGCAGTAAAGATGACAGGCGCAGTGCCTGAATCTCCCGTCCAGTGTCCAGAGAAGACTCCAGTCCCCATCCAGTGTCCAGAAAGGCCTTCAGTCCCTGAGTCCTCTCCGGCCCAGAAACCCATAGCTCTCCCCAGGATAATTTTTTGGGGGGCTATACGTCCCCGGCCATAGCGACCATCTTGACCGAGGTTTTAAGCGTGGTGGGAGCCATCTTGACTGGGGTTTTAAGTGTGGTGGTGGCCATCTTGACTGGGGGTTTAAGCATGGCGGCGGCCATCTTGACTGGGGTTTTAAGCGTGGTGGTGGCCATCTTGACTAGGGGTTTAAGCATGGCCATCTTGACTGGGGTTTTAAGCGTGGCGACGGCCATCTTGATTGGGGGTTTAAACATGGCCATCTTGACTGGGGTTTTAAGTGTGGTGGCGGCCATCTTGACTGGGGGTTTAAGCTTGACCGATGTACCTTATTTTTGGGCCTATGATGGTTCATCAAGCTTATTACACGTTATAGACCTTAAGCGCCAGAGAAACAAGCGCGCCACCATCTTTAGAATCTTGTCTTTGAACTTCCGTTTTTGCGGTCGCTCTGTATATCTCTATGGCATCGCTGTCGAGGAGTAATTAGTTGGTGAAGTGGATTTACTTATTGTAGAGTTAACGAAAGTTATCATGAGCATTGTAATGTTTATCATAGGCTACGTTCACACTGCAGGCTGAAACGACACAATTCCGATTTTTTTGCCCCTATGCGACCTGTATCTGATCTTTCATGACAGTCTGAACGACACAGATCCGATCTTTTCAAATGCGACCCAGGCCACTTGGGTATGTGGTCCAAATCCGATATGTATCCTATCTTTTGAAATGCGACTTCAATCTGAACGGCCAGGTCACATGTATCCGACCCGCACGTCATTGATATGCGACAAACGTCATAATTCTGCGTTGAAGTAGGCGGGAATGAGAGGAATAACAACAACTATGGCGAACGATGCTCTGTTGGGAAAATAACTTTAATATTGCTAAACGAGCTCCACTGTTGACATCCATGTTTAGCTACTTCCGCAAACAACAAGTAACGGCGTTGACCGTTGAGTACTCTTCTGCGCATGCGGGTCACTTCTGGGTCATTTCACGTTCACGTTCACGCAGGAGATCACAAAATGTTGCAATTTAATTGGAAATGTAAACGGCCTTGCAAAAAAATCTAATTTTTTCAAAAAATCGTAATTGAGCATTGAGCCCCTGCAGTGTAAACGCAGCCATACGCATTGCAAAGCAGATGTCTTAACAAATGTCGACCGGGACATTTTTTAAACGAGCCGTTCATTCATAACTACGCAAGATCGCTGTGAAAATACAGACCGGAAGACAAAAGACCACGAGCGCAGCGCTGAAAAGGGGCGGGGCTACATACGGTCTATAGGAGAAGGCATCATAGGATGAAATGCTGTTATGATCTTGGCAAAGGGTTGTACAGAGTATTAAATGAAGGGCTGCCAATCATTGTGGAATACATATAGGTCAGAATTTTTACTTTATTTTATGATAAGCTTTTCCCCCCAATCTTTTTAGCCTATTTAAAGGTGGGGTATGTGCTTTGCAAAACAGCTAGCAGATTTTGAAAATACATAACTCAAATGGTCCTCCTTCTTTCCTCCAACGCTGTCTCTGATTCGCGTGAGGGGGAGGGGGGTATGGTTCAACCGTTTGATTGACGGACTTACTGTCCAATGATTCTAGGTGGTCTTGGAAATGATTGGCTGGAGTTTTTCGAGTCCTGCCTGTTCCACAGATGATTAAATTGCTTAATTTTCATTTCAGTGCTTCTAACTCAGTGGCTGTAAGTGGGTTATGAATAGGATTTCAAGTGATTTTGAAAAAATTGACAAAAAAGAGAATCACATACCCCACCTTTAAGGTGAATGAAAGACCAAGATTTTCCATTCATTCTTTCTCCAAACCACTTCTCCTATGTAGGGCCCTGTTCCATTCCAGACATGACAATCCTGCTCACATTCATCCTGTCATACAGTACATTATCTTTCTCACATAATCGCATGCTTACAAACATAATACACACCTACAACATAGCAGGCTGACACATTAATTCATTCATACACACACACACACACAGAGCGAGAGGGCGACATTGAGACTGAGGGAGAGAGAGAGAGAGAGAGAGAGAGAGAGAGAGAGAGAGAGAGATGTTGAAGAGCGCTCAACACTGGGCAGCAACAGCTAATAAAAATTACATGAGACGATTTAAGAAGGTAAATGTCAGCAGGAACTAAAGAGACACTCAGAAAACTCTCTCTCAGACATACACATAACACACTGAGTTTTAGATAAGCTTAAATGGCAGAAAGTCTCTTACGTACTCTGGGCTTTTGTGTCTGTTTTGCTTGTTGACAGTTCTGCAGATGAGGATGGAGATGTTGGTCCCATTGATTGACAGCTGTCATCTCTAGCAGATAAAAGGCCTCAGAACAACTTCACATGTTGCCGCATCATTTACTGCAGTACAGCAGACCTCATTAGCTCGTTACAGGGCGTGTGTGTGTTTACAAGCTTTAAGTCCTGCTAACCGGGGGCTGGGAGAATTGATCTTCAATGTACTTGCATCCACCACTTAAATGTCCATCTTGTGGAATATTTGAGGATTTTTTAAAATTTTTTTATATTTCAGAACATTTCGTATATAGTCCATGTTTTTATGGTGCTTTTTTGTGACATGTATAATGAATCAACTTGATCTGTTTTTATATTGTTATATTGTGGTTACTCTTTTGAAAAAGAAGTGCTTGGCTCAGTTTCTCAATATGCGTTCTGAAGTGATCTTGCGTCCTTGTGTTCTCGTTCAATGCCATCATTAAAGGGATAGTTCACTTTGAAATTAATTTTTGGTATGTTTTAGCTTACCTCAAGGGCACCCAAGATGTAGGTGTCTTTGTTTCCGCAGTAGTTTCAATTTTGATATTTTTAGGTCAAACCGTTCCTGTCTGTCAGTCATATAATGCAGGTCTATGGTCACCACCTCAAGGAGCATGCACAGAGAAGTCCAAATTAAACAAGATTTAATGACTCGTAAATGTAAGTACACATTGATGGCCTAAGACACGAAACGAGCAGTTTGTGTAAGAAAACGAACAGTATTTATATCGTTTTTACCTCTTGTAACCACAGCCACGTCCAAGTGATCTGAGAGAGATTGTAGGTAAGACGGCTAATTAAAATGGTACTAATTTGCTCTTATCCGGGATGTTTAAACCGTCGTAAAAGAAAACAATTACGTATGCCCGTGCGAGAAATCACTTCCGGCACTTTCCGGCGCTTGCGCAGACTGAAGCGCCCGCGCCGTCAGAACTTTATTTTATGGCCAATAGCTACGGTTCTGCCTTCAAAAGCTCAAGTCTCTTGTAAAATGAAACTACGGCTGCGTCCCGATTCGCCTACTTATACTACGCCCTAAAAGTATGTACTCTTTTTGTGAAGAAAAAGTACATACTTTTGAGTGTGTATCAAAAGAGTAGGCAAGCTTTGGGACATACTATTCCGCCATCTTTAACGGACAGATCTGTTGCGTGCGCCCTGTCACCGTAAACTGCCCTGTCAATCATCTTGTCATAGCTAAAATCCTCCATTCAATCTAATTTAATTTCCTACCGTTTCTGAGAGAAGTGTAATAGCTCTTTCATCTGCCCGTCGTGGGTCTTTATGCGGAGACTCTCCTCATGTGTTTGTAATGATGCATTTAAAAGTTAATGGTTAAACGTATCTTTATAAATGTTCACAATGCTGATGCAGATGCAATATAATGTAGACAACATTGAATAAATACATTTTCATCAGGTTAGATACTGGTAATTAATCACTCAAACGCCTTTATCTAAACCTCTCTACAAAACTGCCGGACTCGCGCGTCCTCCATGTCTGTAGTTTTTTAACACTTTTGACTCGTGTTTGTAGTTCTAATCGAATCCTCGTCCATTGCGCGATGGGTTGTGGGCGATATCAGCCGTTAGAGTGCGCATCGATCTACACTTCGGATTGTGACCAGATATAGTAGACCATCCGGGTATCTTTGGAACACTCATTTCAACATACTACGATTTGGGACGTACTAATTCTACTTTCGAATACTATTTAGGACGGATAGTATGCGAATTGGGACGCAGCATAAGCGTTGTATGAGTGGCATGCTGTTTAATGCAACAGGCTATATCTTTGAAGATTGTTTAATTAGATCTAATGAGTAGCAAACAATAAACATCCAAACAAGCCCAAAAAAAATTAAATAGCCATAGGGGCTTGGCCCTCAATCGCTGCTTGCAGCTATACATTATTATTATTATTAGTATTACACATGCATCATTATTTACACATTCAACGACACAAAATATACAAACAATAAGGCAAATCTCAACAGACCATGAGGGCTAAACAGACGGGATTGTTCTGAGCAGCTTCTGGCGATGTTTAACAGGAGATGTGTGATTGTGTCGAGACTCAGTGTGAGGATGAGCAGTTAAGGTTACTGTAGCAGCAAAGAGTGTCAGCAGAGTGTTTGTCCCTGAGACCTAATGATGAAATAGAGTTGCATTGACGGAGACACTTTGAATGATGTCATTACTGGAGTCTGCGTGTGTGTGTGAGTGGGTGTGTGAGTTAGTGTGTGTGTGTGTGTGTGTGTGAGTGAGTGCGTGTGTGTGTGTTTGCGGAGGGCGGTGCTCCTGCTGACTTCCACAAAGCCCTCCAATGCAAAACTGGGGTATGTTTCCCAAAGCCAACTATGGTCGCAAGTGCTGTCGTTACCAATAGAGTTCAGTGGAACTTGCGATCATAGTTTGCTAATGATGCTTTTGGGAAACACACCCCTGGTTTGTTACCCAGCTGCTCCTGGGTGTGTGTGTGTGTGTTTGTGCTGGCAGATGAACAGAGATAAATGAGCAAGGGGGAGAGTAAGAAGGAGAGAGGAAAGTGATGTGAGCCCCGTGGCTTATTTTTCTTTCACTCTGTAACTACCAGCTGTGCCTCTTCACACGACCACATCGCACTTACACGGCGCACATACACAGACTAATAAAAGCTTATCAAGGCCCATGTTCCTACACAAACTCCAAACTCTAAAATGATGGGTGGCCAGTCAAATACTTCAAATGAATAATCCAAGACAAAACCAGAATAATTCAGGTGCTCTCCGGATTCATTTGAATTCATGGGGTTGTGTGAACAGTCATACAATTTGGCTCTTTGGTCAAAGCCAGTAAATCTTTCGGATCAGTCAGAGATGTGTTTTGCACAAACAAATCAAACTAGATTAGCAGAGTGTTAGAAAGACAAGCAGCAAGCATTTAATTGCTGGAATTGTGTGTGTTGGGTAAACATGTATGAAAGATTAGTCTGATATTCAAACCCGTGGCTGTTTATAAAGAAAAAGAGACATGTCTGTGAGAGTAAAACTCTTGAATTACATCTACTGTTCTTCCTCATGCTGGATGTTAATGGCCAGCGGTGTGTAATCAGGCGTGTATGGGGAGCTCATTATATATAACGTGTGTTAAGGCAAGTGTCGGATGGATTAACAGACGCTTTGATGTTGTTTGAGGATGTTTATTAACCTTCTCTTTTAGCCAGAATCTAAAACATCTGCATGTACAGGCACCAAATGCCCATCGAAAAGCAGCTGAACTTGGTTTTGGGCAATTTGATTTTCTAAACAACAGTTGTTGGAAATGTTGCATTATGTCATTTGAAGTTGATGTTCTCCTTCTCTGTGTCTGTGGCCGTGATGTTTGGCACGCTGGAGGTCTCAGAAGAACCTGTGTGAGGTCAAACGTCAAGTCCCAGAGTTCACTGCCGGACAACAACACTTCATTAAAATACACACACAGGTTTGTTATTTAAATACAAATTGAAAACACACCGTAATGCTCAAAGGTTTCAAATAAAGCCATTTGCAGTAGATCTGCAATTAGGAGTTAAATGGCTAATTCAGCCAAATATATTAGAAAGTCCATTCATTTTTTTTACTCAAACTCATGTCTTCCAAACCTGCATTACTTTATTTCTACTGTACAAAAACATTACTTTATTTCTAGATGTGTCATGTTTTTTATGACACATCTTTTTTGGGGGTTACACAGTAGAAAAATATCAGTAACACTTTACTTTACAGTGTCCTTGTTACACTACATGTAGTTACTGTAGTAATAATTTAAAATTATGCATAATCACATGCAACTAGCCCTAAACCAAACCCGGTAGCACTGTATTTTACAGTCCAGTTAATAAATAAATAAAGTGCAACCCCAAATCTAACCCTTGCCCTATCATAAGTACATTTAGTTAATTAGTATTACATAAATTCATAATTACACAGTAATAAGACACCTTAAAATAAAGTGTGACCCAAAAAATCATACAGATTTGGAACAACACAAGTGAGTAAATGATAGAATGTTTTTTTTCAATGAGCTGAAATGCTTGTTTACACGTGTCCAACAACCATTAGACCAAAATAAACTTGTCCATATCTACATGAAACTTATCTAACAGCAGAAAGTGTATCACACTAGGGGCTCATGGATGCAGTTTTACAGGGGGGAAATTCAATTTGAGCAGAGAACTGTACAGATAATGCTAATAATCATCTAGATGTGAATCCTGATCACCATCCCGTGCATGTTTTGCTGTTAACAATTTTTAATGTTGCGTTTAATTGGGTATAATATCCAAACACAAGACATCATTAAACAGAAAGGTACGAATTCAGACAACAGATTCTCACACGGGCGCAGAGTTCAGATGATCCGTGTATTCCCAGCGACAGTACGGACAGGAATGACGGTGGAGTGTCGCGCGGAGAGAGGAGATGCTCGAACAGTCCGTCTGAAACCAAGCGCGTAACAGCTCAGTCTGGGTACAGAATGAAGCCAGAGAATGTACTGTATTTGTTGTTGTTTCCTCCGTGCGCCTTTCCGCCGTCGAGTTTGACATAAATCTCGTCGCCAGAGTCCAGGTGCAGCACGGCACTGTTGCTCGCGTAGTCGTAGTTCTGATCGGCGTCTTGCGCGATGGCGCTCGCGCGAACCTGTTCAAATAAACGCACAATCATTCAGTGCCATTGAATTCGCAGCGCTTATGATAACCTGTAGTTTAGGAGCAAAATGTGTTTTAAAATGAACCGATCTTCACTAATAAAAACCTTTCATTTCGGTATTTGTTAGCACAGATAAATAAATCGCCTGTAGTTCCATGTATTGACAAAAAATAAAAAAGTGCAGGGTTTTATAATAATAATAATAATAATAACAAATTAGTAGCATTTTTTATGACCGCTAAAATAGTCTGTATCTGTTTTTCCACACCACGCGCAATGACAGTCCATGCATTTGGATCTTCTACCGAACATCCATAAAACTAATTTGAAACTTGCTCAGTGTGCGAATAATTGATTGAATTGTAGTGGCGTCAATAAAGTGATAGGCCTAAATGAAACCAAAAATGTTTTGTTTTATTGATATACCTATAAAGCTGTTGCTAAAGCGATTTATGTTCACGAGTTTGTACACAGTGTGTAACTTTTACGTTGATCGAAAACACTATGTATAGCCTATGTGGAAAAAAAAACTTTAAGGCCCTCCCTGATTTTTTTCTTGACCCCGTTTTTCATGGGTGATTCAAGTCTTATTAAGTCTTAATTCGCATATTTAGTGTGTTGCTCCGGCAAACGTTGTAGAAATACCTGTCCATTTTTACAGAGGTCAGCCCACATGCTTGTCCCGTCCCCTCCGCGCATCAGCACATGGTAGGTGAAGTAGTAAATCCCCGACACCTGACACGTAAACTTGCCAGTTGTAGGATCATAGTGATTTCCGACATTTGTTACTACATCATCAAACCGGAGCACCTCGTAGCCTTCATGAGGGTTCTTGAGACCCACGTAAAACGCGATCTTGGTGTTCCCTAACGCTGGACCAACGTCTCCTGTCTCAGTCCTCGCCGTCCCCGATGTGATGCTGGTAAATCCAGGTCTGCCTGAGTCCCCAGGTGGTCCCCTTGGACCAGGTGGACCAGGTTCTCCAGGTGGACCTCTAGGTCCCGGTTTGCCCGGGCGGCCCGGTTCCCCTCTAGTCCCTTGAGCGAAAGATGGTGGGATGGCACTGAGGTCCTGCATCACCTCCAGTGCCGTGGCGCTCGGTTTGGGGTTGTACGGATCACAGATCATCCGGCAGGTGCCTATCATTTCGTAGTGCGCTGAAACCACTGAGGTTTGGACCAGAAGCGGAATTGCGATGACCAGCGCCACGATCATGACGATGCCCACGACCGCGCCAATTATTCTCTTGCTGCGGAGCACCCGGGAAGCGCGCGCTAAAAAGTCCGGCTTGTTTTTGGAGGAAATGGTGACACGCACGCTTGAAAGTATGACAAGGGAAAAAAAAGCTATCTATCCTTTAAATCTATATAAAATGCACACACTCCCCTCCGTCCCACCTTCTTGTGACCTCTGCCAGAATAGCACCGTCTGTCAGAGATGCCAGAGAAACTATTGTCTTTGGCACGCGAGCTGGAGCGCGAGACGGAGCGGTGGTTGCGCGCAGAGAGAAGACGCGCTGACTGACGTAGCAACGCTGTTGCAGTTTGAATGATAATAAACGATGCTGTGATGATAATCTCGCATCTAAAGCTATGCATAAATATAGAGATGATCCGAGCGAAACAACACATGTTCGCGTTCAGCAGAATTAGTTTTCAGCCCCCTTAATTCTCAGATAGTCTGGTAGTTTAATTGTGATAATTGACATGGTTTAGTTTTCAGATCTGAGCAGATTTGCGTATAATTCTTCATATTTATCGCATGGTGATGGTGCCCATGCAAAATTAGCCTTTAATTAGGACAAGCCAACATGTTAGGAAAATGCACCATAGAAGCATAAAGAAAATGTAACGTTTTTTTCATGTAAAAACACTCAAAAATTGGGAACCTAACATCCAAGTTAACTGGATTTAGTCAAACATATTTAATATCATAGAATCTAACTAAATACATGAATGTATACCAAACGTATGGCTTAAATCAGATAGAATTATATCTTTAAGGTAACAATGGCAGGTTACCACTTTTTAAAGTGTACCATGATATATGAATATGTGTTCAGTGCCATGGTATATAAAAAGTATCACTGTAACCATGGTACCACTTTGGAAAACATTAGCATTATACTCGCTACAGTGCTTTCTTTATAACCTTACTGCATGTTTCCTTCGAAAATGCATGGATACAATTTAATGCAACTTTCTTTTTTAAATTAGTTTTGTCATTTAAAATAAATTGGTAAAGATGATTATTTTAATTTTTTTCTGTTCTTGAAGATGCAGTGAACTGTCTAAAGATTACAGAGCTCATTTCTATGGAAGAAAATTAAATGGCAGCTTGCTATTTACTTTTTTACTAAATATAAGTCTCAACTTGAACATGATATTTAACATTCCCTATATCCAATTATACATATAAATTTAACAGATGGAAATGAAAATATATATATATTGGAAGATATTTGCAATAATTATATAAAATTAATATAAAAAGTATAGCAAACTAAATATGAAAGCAGTTATTTCACAGTGGCAAAACCTGACATTCCTGAAATGTCAGAATACATTTATGTGAAATATAAAGCAAAACTATTGGTATAAAATATATATAAATATACATTTTTGATGCATTTCAGGGTTTAGCCTAGAGAATGCTATTTATGCATATGTAGTCCCTCTCCATATATAATGATTTTGTCTTTGTACCATCATTTAGTTTAGGCATTACTGACCATAAAAGTACCAAATATATCAAGATATCACTATGGAACATGCAGAAATAAAATAATGCCGTAATGACTGTAGAGATAAAGTGATAATTCTGTCAGTGGTACAAGATGACCTTGAGCCGGTTGATCAGTGTTTCACAGGTGCATCATAGGGGAGAGAGAGAGAGAGAGAGGATTCAGAAGACACGGATCTGTTAGACTGAGTGTTTTACCTCAGGCTTTATCTAAAACTTGTGCCCTCGTACAAGGTTTCGGACTAAAAAACATGTGAGATGTGACATGTAAGAGAGAGTCCTTGCTATTCTATTTGCTGCTCTGATTTCTTTATTTATGTGTAAAAAGTTCATGTGTGTACATGAATCTGTGTGTGCATGGCTGTGTTTGTCTCTTTGTGTCATTGTGTGTGTGTTTAAACTTATCTGCTCACTGGGCTGCTTGATGTGAGTCTGACTGCTGTGACTCAGGGTTACGTGTGTGACAGAGACCACAACCATGAATAAACTGGCACACACACATTCTCTCTCTCTTCACTCACACACGGCCATGAATATATTACCCCTTACACACATCCACTCATAAATAAACCTGTGCTCTCTCTCTATCTCTGTCTCTCTCTCTCTCTCTCTCTCACACACACACACACACGCACGCATACACGCACACACAGGCCCAGACATTTGTGTTCCGTCACCAATCACTCATAGTGTTAAAAGAAGCAGTAGCCTGAAATGTGTTTGTGCGTGCTAGGACTTAAACGATAGAAGGAAAACAGGAGAGCGGGTAAGATGAGCCAGAGGGTAAATTAGGCCACCTTCTGTAGACTCTAAAAGGAAATGACCACAGCTTAAATAAATGCATGGCTGCAACTTGCACATTAAAAATTCTAATTTATTGATTTTATCAAACCTTTTAATTTGCAAACATTATTGCAATTACTGTAATACCAGTGACAAGTAACATTTTACTTGTTCATTAAAGGTACACTATGTAACTTTTGCCCAACTAGCGGTTAAAAACAATACAAAACTGCATGTTTTTTGAGGAAGAACATTGCTTCGACTGTGCTGATGAATATGGTTATCAAACAGTCATAAAACATTCACTACTAAGCTTAAGAGATATAACCAGTTTACATGGAAAGGGTACAAGGGTTTTTCTGAGCCGGCGTTGATGCAGGAACTGTGTATGGAGACTGATTGTGTCCTCCAGGTGACAAAAGTCACGGTGCAGGCCGTCGGCCAGACAATGTCCACCTTGGTGGTCCAGGAGCGCCAGTTCTTGTTGGACCTGGCTAAGATGAAGGACACAGAGGAGAACTGGCCCCCCGACTGAGCCTGGTTTCTCCCAATGTTTTTTTCTCCATTCTGTCACCTGGTGGAGTTTGGGTTCCTTGCCACTGTTGCCTCTGGCTTGCGTAGTTTGGGACACTTAATATTCAACAATATTATTGTTTTGACTGGACTGACACTGTTGTATGAGAACTGAACTGAGCTAGACGATGACATGCTTTTTTGCAGAACTGCTTTATAGATTAAAATAACTAATTACATAATTGATGATCTTTGCCCAGCAGCTCTGGACAGTCCAGAAGCGGACTGAGGCCATAAAACACATTATGCCCCCAGTCTGCTGGTAGCCGAGGGCGTCCCCTGCCGTGTCTACACCATTTCTATCATCAGCTCAGACGTCATCCCGGCCACATGTCGAGCCCCCCGCAGGAAGGCGACACAGCCCATCCAGGCAGCCACGAAACTCTCAAAGTGTCCATCTAAGCGGCCCTTGAGACCCAGAGGTGGAGGGAGCTGCTCTGAACCAGGAGATGGTGAGCGCAGCACTCCTTCCCCAGGAGAAGGGCCAGGTGGAGAATCTTCAGTTTCAGATTATTCCTGTTCCACCCACTTTTTCAATAAAAGAACAGTTTCCTCAGCCTCTGGGCCATACTGGGCGTGCTCTGGCAGTGAACGACACCCCGCTTCCTCACTCCTCCTTAGCCAGTCCCTCACGGGACCCGTGGAGCCAGGTAAGTGTCACACCACAATCACTGCCTTTACACGTGGAGAATGGGAGCCTGGCTAGCCCTTCCCAGCTACACGATTCAGTTCGCAAGGCGTCCTCCCAGGTTCAGTGGCATCCTTTTTATATCTCTGGCAAACAAAGACACCCCTGTCCTGCATGCGGAGATTGCGGTCCTGCCGGTGAAGGAAACAATAGAGCCTGTCCCTCCAGCCAAAATGAAGTCAGGGTTTTACAGCCCATACTTCATTGTACCCAAGGAAAGCGGTGGGTTACGGCCAATCTTGTATCTGTGTCTTGAATTGGGCCCTTCACAAACTCCTGTTCAAGATACTTAAGCAGAAACGTGTGTTTGCAGCGATTGACCTGAAGGACGTGTACTTTCATGTCTCGATTTTACCTTGACACAGACCGTTCCTATGCTTTGCATTCGAGGGTTGAATATATCAGTACAAGGTCCTCCTCTTTGGGATGTCCCTGTCTCCCTGCAACTTAACCAAAGTGTTTACCCGCTCAGGGAGGTGGGCATTCGCATCCACATTAACAATCTCAATGAGTCATTCTATCTGACTAAATATGAACAGCCTAAATTTGTTAAACTAGAAAAATTTTAGAGGCTCCTGGGGTTAGATTGCAGCGGCATACCAATTGCCTGGAGTTGCTGGTAGTGCTGTTTGCCTTGCGCTGGTTTCGACCGTTGCTTCAGGGCAAGCACGTGTTGGTCCTGCGACCGTTGTGTATGTCAACTGCCAAGGCGGGGTACGGTTATGTTGCATGTCACAACTCCTCCTCTGGAGTCAGCATCGGCTGGTATTCCATCTGATCCCGAGTCAATTCAGGGACATAGTTTGATTTGGTTCTGTGTGCCGGTTCCGCTTTTTCATTTCCGACAATGGCGAGCGAAAGAGAGAGAATGTTGTTGCAGCTGGAGCTAATCGATGTTGAACATCCATCGTTGAAACAAACAGTGCAGTGGTCACTTTAAAAATGGCGGTATAGCGGGAGAGGGAAACCGGAAAAGCTACACTCCGGAAATGATGTATAATCTGACCAATCACAGCCCTTGCAGTCTGCGTCGCCTCGACGCGTAGTTAAAATTTTTTGGAGGTGCACGTCGAGCTATGTTATGGCTATATTGCATGTCCCTAATCAATTGTCGTTGCAGCAGCTTACATCACTTTACAAATGGAGACGCTCCCTCAACCTATAAGGGTTCGTGTGACGCACGTTTCCATATATGGACATAACCTGTTGTAGTGGGCGTGGTTCACTGGAGTTTCCTAGGATAAATGAACCATGATGTGGGACACCTGTAGCGCACAAAGAGACTCCATGCTGCAAGAATCTCCAATTCCCCTTTCCCCACGCAACTTAGAGTTTTAAAGTAATAGAAAATAAAGTAAATTCAAGCATCAAGAAATCTTCTGGTCGAAGTCTTTCCTTGTACACAACAAACTGGTGCCGAAACCCGGGATTACAAGGATCTAAGTTATGAAGAAAAGGGCGGAGAAGACTGAATGGGAGAAAAGAATTGTTTGAAAGAAGCTGCGTGGGGAATTCAAACTTAAGTCATGGATTCAGCGGATTTAAAGCGATTGAAGATAAAGCGGGGAGTGATGCGAACTGCAACGACAAAACTCAATCAGAAAATTGATGGTGAGTTGGACAAAGAAGAGCCATGTTTTGCGAAACTAGAGGAATTAATTGAGCAGTTGAAAGATAAAGAAAAGATTCTCATAGAACATGATAAAATTGTTGAAGCAGTAACTGAAGAAGAGGATTTGGAAGATGAGATAAATATAGCAATGGAGTATATGGATGCAATAAGTGTGAGGAGAACTAGAGTGAAACGCGCGTTGCGCATGGAAGAAGTAGAAAGCCAGTCTGGACAGAGTGAGCATGGATCGGGATCTGGACTATATAGAAGAGACACAGTCAAACTTCCCACGTTAGTCATTCCGAAATTTTCTGGGGAGATATGTGAGTGGCAAGGATTCTGGAGTCAGTATGAAACAACCATACATGATAATGAACGTTTGAACAAGACTGACAAATTCAGTTATTTGAAATCATTTTTGACCGGCACAGCAGCGAGTGCAGTAACAGGCCTCGCTTTGTCTAATATTAATTATGACACTGCCATCGATCTGCTTAAAACCCGATTTGGCCGAAAAGATCTAGTAATTAATGCTCACATGAATAAGTTACTGAACATGACTCCCGTAAATCGAGCAACTGATGTGAGCGCTTTACGCAAATTGTATGATGACTGTGAGATACAGGTGCGTAGCCTTGACGCACTAGGTGTTGTAGCGGACACCTATGGAAGTTTATTATGTCCTATCTTGTTGAAATTGATTCCAGAAGATATTGCTCTCGAATTTACTAAATCTGAAGCTGACAATGTTCTTAAAGCAAAGGAGTTGATGGACTTTCTGAAAAAAGAAGTGGAAAGTAGAGAAAGAACTGAGAATCTCATTCAGAAGAAAGAAGTGTTTCAAAAGGAAAGGAGGAATGCTGCAAGTGACAAGGAGCGCGCGCCAGAGCGCAGGACGAAAAGGTTCAATACCGGAAACATAGCCTCCTCTGCCGCAGCATTCCATATGTCGAGTCTGAATGACAGTGACTGTTTGTTTTGTGGTAAGCCTAATCATAGCTCTACTGATTGTACTGAATCCACAGTGGATATTAGAAGAGAAAAATTGAGACGACTAGGCAGGTGTTTTGTATGTCTAGGACCTAGACACATTGCGCGCAATTGCAGGGCGTACGGAATTGCATGTGCACAGTGTGGCAAAAGACATTATAAAACAATTTGTAACCAACAGTCAACTCAGGCACGAGAAACATTGATAAACCCAGAGATAGATACTGCTCAAGCTCAATGTTCAGTTTCGCCAGGTGATTGTAATGATAGAGCAGTGTTGTTACAAACTGCAACCGTTTGGGTAGATACGCCACGACAAAGCCAAATTACTAGATGTTTGTTAGATGGGGGGAGTCAACGTAGCTTTATCCGTGAAGATATTTCTAAAGCTTTGAACCTACCAGTAGTAGGTACAGAAATAATTAAGCTACATGTATTTGGTTCCGTAAATGCCAAAAGAATGACAGTAAAAAAGGTTAAGGCTAGTCTGAGAAACCTAAAAACAAATGTGTCTGTTAAAGTTGAATTATTAGAAACCCCAAGTGTATGTTCATCTAACATTAAAATGGCGAACGAAGAAGTCAGACACTCTCTTGAAGCAAAAGGACTCCAAGTTGCGGATCACCCTGTGAGAGGTATGGAACAGGAAGGTCTTGGAATTCTCATTGGAGGAGATTATTATTGGAACATTGTTTCAGGAAACACAGAGAGGCTGGATAATGGACTTGTGGCTGTAGAGAGCAAATTCGGATGGTTAATTCAAGGAACTGTTTCCACCCCTGTAATGAATGTTACAACTGAAACAGTGGATGTAAATGCTCTGCATATCTGCGTCGGTGAAGAACAAGCACTGACTGAACAGTTGCGTAGTTTCTGGGAGACTGAGTCGTTGGGGATTACGGACATCAAACAGAACCCAGAGACAGATGCGCTGTGGAAATTTGAGCAGTCCGTAAAGTACCTACAAGGTAGATATGAAGTTAGTTTGCCTTGGCGAGAAGAGAATATTAATTTGGCTACTAATTACTGTACTGCTAGAAATCGTTTGAACGGCCTTGTAAAACGTTTTCATAATAATAACGAGTTGTATGAGCAATATGATGACGTAATACAAGAATATATAGCTGAGGGAATTATCGAAAATGTAACTAATGTTGAGACCGAAAATCCAGTGTATTATTTACCTCATCATCCCATAATCAAAGAAAGTAGGAGTACAACTAAGTTGCGAATAGTATTTGATGCGTCATCTCATGAACGAGAAAGCCGCTCACTTAATGAATGTCTCTTAACGGGGCCGAATCTGAACCCAGATTTGCTGAGCATTTTGATAAAATTCAGACAGCACAGAGTGGCTATGATGGCAGATATAACGAAAGCCTTTCTGCAAATTGGCCTGAATGAGAAAGACAGAGATGTGCTTAGATTCTTGTGGTTCAAAGAAAACCCCACCCCTTATGAAGAGATTAAGGTGGTAAATATGAGAATGACGCGTGTGCCATTTGGTGCATCCGCAAGTCCCTTTCTATTAGCTGCCACTATCAGACACCATCTTAAGAAATATGAAGAGAAATATCCTGAAGAAGTCAAAGTGTTGGATGAATGTCTATATGTGGACGATTTCATAACAGGAGCAGACGATGTGGAAAATGCTATCAAATTGTCCCAGAGAGCCAAAGAAATAATGTCAAGTGCAAGTATGAAATTATGCAAATGGAACACAAATTCGTTTGAGTTGCAAAATGAATGGAACCAACGAAATAAGGATGAGATAGTGGAAATTAAAGGCCAAAATCCGCTTAAAGTTCTTGGTCTAATGTGGAACAGAGTCACTGATGAATTCATGTTTGAAACTAATGAACTGATTGCATTTTTGCAGAATAAAAGAGACACGAAACGAGAGGTCTTACAAGCAGCTGCGCGTATATTCGATCCCATTGGATTTTTGTCCCCGTTTACCATCCGTGTCAAATGTCTGTTTCAAGAGATGTGGGAGAGAGGAATTTCATGGGATGAAGATCTTCCCAGTGATCTCGCGCAAACCTGGCATCAATGGTGCTTAGAGGTACCCTATTTGAAAAGGATAAATATCTCACGTCGTTATGATAATGATGCTGAAATGAAATGTGATGAATCGAGTGTAAATAACACAGTTGAACGTGAGATTCATGTATTTACAGACGCCAGTGAGAAGGCCTACTGCGCCGCGGCATATTTGCGGTGCGTAAAAAGAAATGGAGAGTGTATAATCAGTCTGATTGCTTCCAAAACTAAAGTTGCTCCATTAAAGAAAATGACACTACCCAGGTTGGAATTAATGGGAGCGCTTATCGGAGCTAGACTTGGAAAATTCATAATGAATAACCTGAATGTGAGTGAAATGTATTTCTGGACTGACTCTATGATAACTTTTCATTGGATTAGGAGCAGTTCCAAACAGTGGAAACCGTTTGTGGAGAATCGAGTAATTGAAATTCAAAGTCTGACATCACCAGAAAACTGGAAACATTGTTCTGGAAAGGAGAACCCAGCTGACCGCGGAACGCGTGGAATGAGCGCTCAAGCGCTCCAGAAAGAGACGTTTTGGTGGCACGGGCCGGAATGGTTGAAAGACGGCTCGCAGACGCATGACACCGAATCTCCAACAATGAATGAAATTGATGTGAAGGAGTATGTTGTTCAAAAAACAATAATTGATCCAGACTGTAAAGTTGCACCGCTGTTTGATTTGAACAAGTACAGCAGACTCAAACGAGTTTTAAGAATCACATCATGGATACAGCGTTTTGTGCATAATGCACGGACACAGGAAAAGCGCTGTGGACCATTGCGTACAGATGAGATTCAACAAGCAGAGCAGTACTGGATCAAGCGAATTCAAAGTGACAGTTTCTCAAAGGAAATAAGTAGCTTGTTGAAAAATGATGAGATGAACAGGAATTCAAAAATCATTTCATTAAAACCATTCCTGGATGAATGTGGAATTCTGCGCGTGGGAGGGAGATTACAGGAAACAAACTGGTCCTTTACCCAGAAACATCCGTACATCTTACCAGGTAATGATGTGTTTTCAGAACTTTTGATCAGAAACGCACATGAAGAAGTGATGCATTCAGGTCTACAAGCCACTCTTAATCAATTGAGAGAAGTGTATTGGATATTGAAATCCAGACAGATGACAAAGAGTTGTGTCAAGCGTTGTTTAATCTGCAGACGTGCACGGGTAAAGGCGGGCCAACAGGTCTGTGCACCATTACCAAAAGAACGCATTAACGAGGCTCAAGCTTTTGAAATTACTGGAGTTGACTTTGCTGGTCCAATTTATGTGAAACCAGAAAACAAGAAGGCATATATTGCTTTATTCACATGCGCCGTAACCCGAGCTGTGCATTTAGAACTTGTTTCTGATTTGACCACTGATGCATTCTTGCTTGCCTTTAAAAGGTTTATTGCCAGACGTGGTATCTGCAGTGTTATTTATTCTGACAACGCTAAGACCTTCAAGAAGGCTGAAAAAGATTTGAAAATCCTGTGGACATTAATAAACGGTAAAGAAATACAAGAATTGTTTGCAAACAAGAGGATTAGATGGAAGTATATCGTGGAGCGTGCCGCTTGGTGGGGTGGCATGTGGGAGCGTTTGGTGAGATCTGTTAAGACGTGTCTACGAAAGATATTAGTGAACCTTCGCCTCTTACACCTGCTCATTTTCTGACCGGACAAAGAATAACTACTCTTCCTTCCTATCCGTCACATGATTCCAGTTTGGTGAAACTGACTGCCATTCAGCTCAACAAAAGACTACAGTATCGACAGTTATTGACTACTCAATTTTGGAATCGATGGAAAAGGGAGTATTTGATGGAACTTCGTTCTGCACACCATGTGAGTAATTCATTCAAACCATCTACATTTAAAATTGGAGATGTTGTATTGATTCACGATCATAAACAACTCAAGCATATGTGGAAGATGGGACGTATTGAAGAGACCTTTATGGGAAGAGACGGTAAAATTAGATCGTGTGCTGTGCGATTGCCGTCTGGATTTGTGTATAGGAGACCTGTACAATTACTCTACCCTTTAGAAGTGGATAAACATTGACTAATGACAAGTTCATCGGGCCGGAGTTTGTTATGGCTATATTGCATGTCCCTAATCAATTGTCGTTGCAGCAGCTTACATCACTTTACAAATGGAGACGCTCCCTCAACCTATAAGGGTTCGTGTGACGCACGTTTCCATATATGGACATAACCTGTTGTAGTGGGCGTGGTTCACTGGAGTTTCCTAGGATAAATGAACCATGATGTGGGACACCTGTAGCGCACAAAGAGACTCCATGCTGCAAGAATCTCCAATTCCCCTTTCCCCACGCAACTTAGAGTTTTAAAGTAATAGAAAATAAAGTAAATTCAAGCATCAAGAAATCTTCTGGTCGAAGTCTTTCCTTGTACACAACAAGCTATGGCCGAGGGGTTGGAGAGGGGTTCGCGGAGACGTAGAGGAGTCTGCGGGGGTACGCTGTCGATTCGACGCAGAAGCATAAAACACTGAGTATGGTCAGGGAGGACTAAGAGCGGGTCTTGTTGGTTGTGCCTTACTGGCCCACCAGGACCTGGTTCTTGGACCTGAAGCCCTGCCATGGTGGATTCCCCTCTGGAAGGACCTGCTTTCTTATGGACTGGGAACCATATGGCACCTGCGTCCGGACCTCTGGAACTTCCACGTGTGTAAAGGACCTCTGGACAGGACACGGAGGACTAAAGTGGCCAATCACCGGCGACTGCAGACACCATCCCTCAAGATAGAGCCCCCTCTACCAGGCACGCTTATGCTTTGAAGTGGATTCTGTTCGCTGAGTGGTGTTCTTCCTGGTGGGAAGACCTGCAGAAATGCCCGATCAGTTCTGTGATTTCCTTCCTGAAAGAGAGGTTGGAGCAGAGGTTGGCCCCCTCCACCTTGAAAGTGTATGTTGCCGCCATTGAAGCACATCACGATGCAGTTCATGGTAGGTCACCGGGAAAGCACGGTCAGGTCATCAGGTTCCTGATAGGCAACATGAGGTCACATTCTCCCAGACCGGACCTCATCCCCTCATGGGACCTCTCTGTGGTCTTTTCTGGTCTACAAAGAGCTCCCTTTGAACCGCTGGAGTCAGTCGAGCTCAAGATCCTGTCTCTAAAGACAGTGCTCCTGTTTAGGAGGATGTTTGAATATATCTAATTCATGGTGACTTTTTTATATAGTTACAATAAGTCCATTGATTTTAGCTCTGTGTTATTGTAGTGTCAAACCCAAGTAAACACTGTCTCGTCTTGTGCACTATAAAACTATCAGTTGAATTTAGACTGCCCTGAAATGCAGAAGGACATTAAAATGGCAGTTTTCAGCTTAAACCTTTGTGTTTTACAGGTGTAGATGGCCCTTTTTGTGGTGCAGAGCTGTAGTGAATTAGCTCTGACTCCACCTCTGCCACAAACAGACCTAATTATGTCAAAAGCACTTGTGCATGTTTGACCATATGTGTGTTGTTTGCAGATGAGAGTTAGTCTCTGTTTTTACGATGCTGCCTGCTCTATAAGAGTCAGAGAGATGAAGACAGTACAGATACAGAGACAGGATAGTGTGTGTGAGAGAGTTTGGTTTTGTATGTCATAATGAGTCATACTCTTTTCATGCTATTGTCATTTGTCCTGCCTTTCTCACTCTCACACACTCACTCACTCTCTCTCTCTCTCTCTCTCTCTCTCACACACACACACACGCGCTCACTCATTCACACACGCTCATACACGCACATACACACACACACACACACTTAAATATTGGCCCTATACTCTCTTAAATCTTACATTTACTCTGTGCAAACATACTGTATTTAATTCAATGAATGGAATTTTGTGCAACTTTAAAGGAATTCCCCACCAAAAATTGGATTCTCTCATCATTTACTCATCCTTTACTTCCATCATTTACTTACTCCACCATCCAAAATGCACTGTATATAAAATCATTAATCTGCATGTGACAATTGGCCAGAAGTGAAAATAAAGTTTATAATATTCAGAGGATGACTAAAAAAGGAGATAAAGGAGAGCACGATCCAAATGCAGCAATTTATTAATGATACATAACAAAGACACAACTAACTCTTAAACCAAGGACCTACAAACAAGAAAACCAAAACTGAGCACACCAATAAAACGCCATGTAAGGACAAGACTGACGAGGAACACAATAACTAATAAAAGTAACAAGACACGTGAGAACAATGAGGGAATAAAGCCCACACAGCAAAACAAAAGCACAAGGAACACAGAATACATTACAAAATATTACTATTTTTCTAAGAGACCTATCCACATGCATTCTACAGACTCACGGAGATGAATTTATACAGTATTAAGGCTGTCAAGTGATTACAATTTTAATCAAATTAATTACATGATGTGCCAATTAATTAAAATTAATCAATTAAATCAATTAAATACATTTTCAATAAATTAATTTACAATAAGAATTTATTACACAAACTTTAGGCTACAACGGCCATATTTAATACATTTTTAGAAGCTGCATCTGAATTGTTATTTAGATACATTTACACACCAAAACCGTTTGGTTACCAACATTCTTCATATTATCTTATTTTTTGTTCTGCAAATAATGTTTTATTAACAAGGTTCGGGAGGAACACGTTCTAATGATCAAACAATCAAGTCATTCTGCTGTCAGCAATCAGTAATCAACAGGTCCACTCAATCAGCATGAGTAAAGCCTATAAATACACACAGTCGACTCCCCCATATTCCTCGACAGTTTTCAGCGTCCCTCCACCACCCCATCTCCTCACACTCTCCTAGTCGTCTTCCTAAACAGAGATATGGGGGGAGTACTCTGGGTTCGGGCCCAGTTTCGGGTCCAAAATATGAAATAATTTTTTTCAATGAAATGATACTCTAAATAAGAAACTAAAACTGCAAGTAGTCATTAGTTGCTTCTCAAAACTCAAATTGATGCTTCCTCAATTCCTCTCTCCTCCGTCCTCCAGCCTGTGACCTGGAAAATGATCAAAGTTGGTCATCTTGAATGGCATCTCAATTCTCTAAATGGACCGCGAGGAGGCGAGAAACGAGGAGTGAGAATGTTACAATTAACTGATCCGAGACAAGAAGGTTGAGGATCCAAATGCAGTTTATTACAGAGGGTCATCCAAAAACGTAATCCAGTAAACAGACAAGAGGTCATAAACACACAGTAAGTAGTCCAAACAATCACAGGAAACAGGAAAATCCAAGAACAGGCAGAGATCAAACCCATGAACACAGGAACAGACAGAATGCTCAGAATTGCAGTAGTAACACTAGACAACTTCACAGGGAATGAAGGAGAAAACCAGGCTTATATAGGGTGAGCTAAACAAGGTAATGACACACAGGTGGCTGTAATCATGGCTGATTAGTCTGGGCAAAGGATTATGGGGAATGTAGTCTGTGATAGTGTGGGGATCGTCGGGGGTGGAGTGTCCTCTGGTGGGAATCAGGAAGTCCTCTCGTGATCAGGACAGAGGAGCCATGAGCGAGGATCAGAGGTGTATCCAATGCAGAAGTCTTTCTTGGCCAGAAACCTGACACACGTATAAATTCTTTCACAATAATTGTAATTTATGTTTTATCTTTTAGTTTAAATAAACCATAGATCTCATCTATTTCAACAGGGCAGTTTTACATTTACATTTACATTTAGTCATTTAGCAGACGCTTTTATCCAAAGCGACTTACAACTGAGGACTAAACCAAGCGAGTCATCGTGAAGAGGCAGAAACAAAGCAAGAAGTGCTCAAAATACAAAGTTCAGACATAGCTCAGAGTAGCATAAGCCAGGCAAGCGAGGATTTAAAGGAAAAGGGAAGGGGTTTTTTTATTATTTTTTTTTAAATTTTTTTATTTTTTTTTATGTTAAGTGCTCCCGGAAGAGATGAGTTTTCAGTAGTCTTTTGAATGCTGTCAAGGATTCTGCATTCCGGATGAGGGTGGGGAGATCATTCCACCAGCATGGAACCGTGAATGAGAATGTTCTGGAGAGTGATTTTGTGCCCCGCTGTGACGGTACCACAAGCCGCCGCTCATTGACCGATCGTAGGCTTCTGGTAGGGATGTAGACTTGAAGTAGTGAGTGGAAGTAGGAGGGAGCTGAACCAGTGGTCAATCTGTAAGCAAGCGTCAACACCTTGAACTTGATGCGAGCAGCGAGTGGTAGCCAGTGCAGAGAGATGAACAGAGGAGTGACGTGGGCCCTTTTGGGCTCGTTGAAGACAAGACGGGCTGCAGCATTCTGGATCATTTGTAGAGGTTTAGTTGCACATGATGGAAGTCCAGCCAGAAGAGCATTGCAGTAATCAAGCCTAGAAATGACCAGGGCCTGGACGAGAAGTTGTGTTGCATGCTCAGTTAGGAAAGGCCTGATCTTCCTGATGTTGTGCATAGCAAACCTGCATGATCGAGCTGTCTTTGTAATGTGGTCTGTGATGGTCAGCTGGTCATCAAAGATTACTCCAAGATTTCTGACCGATCTTGATGGGGTGATTGAGGAAGAATCTAGCTGGATAGTGAGGTCGTGCTGTAGAGACGGATTGGCAGGGAGGACGAGAAGCTCAGTCTTTGCCAGGTTGAGCTGCAGGTGATGTTCCTTCATCCATGCCGAGATGTCCGCCAGACAGCTTGAGATCCGTGCAGCTACTGTGGGATCATCTGGTTGAAATGAGAGGTAGAGCTGGGTGTCATCAGCATAGCAATGATAAGAGAAACCATGTGCCTGTATGATGGGCCCCAGTGATGTGGTGTAAATGGAGAAGAGGAGCGGTCCAAGAACTGAACCCTGAGGAACTCCTGTGGTCAGTTGATGTGCTTTGGATACCTCGCCTCTCCATGTGACCCTGAAGGACCTACCTGTGAGATAGGACTCGAACCAGTTGAGGGAGGTTCCAGTGATGCCCAGTGATGAGAGGGCGGACAAGAGGATCTGATGATTCACAGTGTCGAAGGCCGCAGACAGGTCCAGGAGAATGAGAACTGATGATTTGGAAGCAGCTTTTGCGATCCGCAGGGGTTCCGTGACCGACAGCAATGCAGTCTCGGTTGAATGCCCTTTCTTGAAGCCAGATTGGTTGACATCCAGCTGGTTGTTCAGAGACAGGAAGGATGATACTTGGTTAAAAGCAACTCGTTCAAGTGTTTTCGCAATGAATGGTAGGAGAGAGACAGGTCTGTAATTCTCTAGAAGTGATGTGTTTAACGTTGTTTTTTTAAGCAGAGGAGTTACCCGAGCCTGCTTAAATGCTGTAGGGAAAATGCCAGTGTGGAGGGATGAGTTGATAATGTGAGTGAGAGCTGGTAGAAGTGTGGGAGAGATGGCTTGTAGAAGGTGTGAGGGGATGGGGTCTAGAGGGCAGGTGGTAGGATGACTGGAGAGAAGTAGTTTAGATACTTCTTCCTCGGTTAGTGGAGCGAAGGAGGAGAGAAGGATATTGGCTGTGGGAGAGGTTAGTCTGGGTTCCTGTGTGTGTGAATCTGAGAACTGACTGCTGATAGTTGTAGTTTTGTTAGTGAAGAAGTTGGCAAAATCATCAGCAGTTAGCGAGGAGGTGGGTGGTGGTGGAGGTGGACAGAGGAGAGAGTTGAATGTCTTGAACAGTGTTCGTGTGTTAGAGGCACTGTTGATCTTGTTGTGGAAATATGAAGATTTCGCAGCATGAACATCAACAGAAAAGGAAGAGAGCAGAGATTGATACCTACTGAGGTCAGATGTGTCTTTTGATTTGCGCCATTTCCTCTCTGCTGCCCTGAGCTTGGTCCGGTGTTCACGAAGAACCTCAGATAGCCAGGGGTTAGAGGGAGTGGCACGTGCTGGCCTAGAGGAGAGAGGACAGATATTGTCTAAAGAAGAGGTTAGGATGGAGCATAAAGTATCTGTTGCAGTATTCACCTCCAGAGATGAGAAATGCGAGGGTGAGGGAAGAGAAGATGACACAGCAGAGGAAAGATGGGATGGAGAAAGTGAGCGCAGGTTTCGTCTGAAAGTAAATGGTGGGGAGGTTGGTGGAGCATGGGTAGTGAGTTGTAGATTGAAAGTAATGAGAAAATGATCTGAAACTTGGAGAGGTTTCACCAAAATGTTGTCTGTGATACAGTTGCGTGTGTAAACCAGGTCCAGTTGGTTGCCTGACTTGTGAGTACCGGTGGTGATGAGCCGTTTGAGATCGAAGGCGGCTAGGAGAGAGATGAAGTCTGTTGCATACGGCTTTGCCAGATGAATGTTGAAATCACCAAAGACTACGAGTGGGGTGCCATCCTCAGGGAAAGAGGACAGCAGCACATCCAGCTCCTCTACAAAGCTTCCCAGTGGACCTGGGGGGCGATAAATAACTACAATATGGATCTTAATGGGAGTTGTAAGTGTAATAGCATGATATTCAAATGAGTTGTTATTGCATAGAGAAGAGAGAGTTGAATATTTCCAATTGTTAGAAATGAGAAGACCAGTACCCCCACCCCTCCCCGACTGGCGAGGGGTGTGAGAGAAAGAGAAGTTGTTAGAGAGAGCAGCAGGGGTTGCTGAGTCTTCTGGACGGATCCAGGTCTCAGTCAAGCCCAAGATATTAATTTTCTTTATTATTATTTATTATGAATTTCTTTTATATCCAAACATACAACATGAAGGCAGATCCCTTGTGCGCAGCTGATGACGTTGTGAAGTGACACTTGAGTGATCATGAATATTAAAATGTACAAATAAGATTGCCTTTGATTCCTCCATCCTCATTTTCTTTATTATCCTCATTAACCCTTCCCTGGCATCCTACAGTGGTGGAGCTGAGACGCGAGGACAGGAGGCAGAGAAAGGAAACGAGGATGCACAATTAAGAAATGAGAAGCATCCATTGAGTCATTAATTCATTCAATTTGTTCAAACAGCTGATACATTCAGGAATGAAGGAATCTCTTTATGAAGGGGCCTTTGGATCATTGGTTCACCAGACTGATTCATTAAAAACATGGATTCATTCAGAAATGTTGTGTTGTTCATTTCATTTCACAGCAGTTCTGCTCTGGTTTTAGAGGTAACATTTTCATTGGGAAAATTGAGCAAAAACAGACAATATTGTCTAAAACATAACACAATATTAACTTATTATTAATTGACCTGTTGCATAAAATCAATAGGCCAATGACATTTGCACTTGTGCTATTCCGGACAAAAGCAGCACGTTTCGATCGTGTGATATTGCGCTCGTTACTCGTGTGATCGTTACTCGTGTGATATTGCGCTCGTTACTCGTGTGATCGTTACTCGTGTGATAATGCGCTCGTTACTCGTGTGATCGTTACTCGTGTGATATTGCGCTCGTTACTCATGTGATCGTTACTCGTGTGCTCGTTACTCATGTGATCGTTACCCGTGTGATCGTTACTTGTGTGATCGTTACTCGTGTGATATTGTGCTCGTTACTCGTGTGATCGTTACTCGTGTGATATTGCACTCGTTACTCGTGTGATATTGTGATCGTTACTCGTGTGCTCATTACTCGTGTGATCGTTACTCGTGTGCTCGTTACTCGTGTGACCGTTACTCGTGTGATCGTTACTCGTGTGATATTGCGCTCGTTTCTTGTGTGATATTGCGCTCGTTACTCGTGTGCTCGTTACTCGTGTGCTCGTTACTCGTGTGCTCGTTACTCGTGTGATCGTTACTCGTGTGCTCGTTACTCGTGTGATCGTTACTCGTGTGATATTGAGCTCATTACTCGTGTGATCGTTACTCGTGTGATATTGAGCTCATTACTCGTGTGATCGTTACTCGTGTGATATTGAGCTCATTACTCGTGTGATCGTTACTCGTGTGATCGTTACTCGTGTGCTCGTTACTCGTGTGCTCATTACTCGTGTGATCGTTACTCGTGTGATCGTTACTCGTGACATCGTTACTCGTGTGATCGTTACTCGTGTGATATTGAGCTCATTACTCGTGTGATCGTTACTCGTGTGATTGTTACTCGTGTGATCGTTACTCGTGTGATCGTTACTCGTGCGATCGTTACTCGTGTGATCGTTACTCGTGTGATTGTTACTCGTGTGCTCGTTACTCGTGTGATCGTTACTCGTGTGATCGTTACTCGTGTGATATTGCGCTCGTTACTCGTGTGATATTGCGCTCGTTACTCGTGTGATATTGTGCTCGTTACTCGTGTGATCGTTACTCGTGTGATCGTTACTCGTGTGATCGTTACTCGTGTGATATTGCTTAAAAATATATAAGAAAGAAGCTGATCCAAACCGGAGCAGATGTACTCTCTAGTAAACATGGATGGGCATCCCGAGATAAAACAGAAAAATGGAAAGTAATTAGCGTAGCTTCTTTTCATAACATTAAGCAAAGATAATCATGTGGATTTGATCTGATATAACTGGAGTACCAAGTTATGTGCTGCATTATGTGAATGCTTGGGTAAAGAGAGGATGAGAGTGGGAGAGTGAGTCTGAGCCCGAACATTATCAGGAAGGGTATTCCAGAGTTTAGGAGACAAATGTGAAAAAGCTCTCTCTCCTTTAGTGGACTTACGCCACGCAACCAGTGTGTCACTGGCGTTAGATATACTAGGTACTACCAAAAGCCCATAGTTTTGTGACCTTAAAGAGCGTGATGGATTGTAAGGCATTAAAAGATCAGTTAATTACACAGGAGCTGAATCATTTAGGGCCTAATTGGTCAGTAGCAATACTGTGTAATTGATACAGAACTCAATGGTAACCAGTGTAGAGATGATGTGTGAACAACACGTGCAGAAGTCTGTCTGTTCTCAGATGAAGTGGCAATTACTGATGAAAAATATCGCCCCCTGCTGCCAGTCACTCACCACTGAAAATCACATCAAGGGGAACATTTTAACAGATGTATTTCACCATACTGGGTGAAGAATGTATGATTGTATTTAGTATTTAATGCTGCTTTAATCATGTTTGATATACAGTTTACCTAATCATCCTGTTCAAAGGCAGAGAATGACAATAATACACTTCTACATACTGACAGACAACAAAACCCACATCAACTGCTTACTCACGCACACACACACACACACACGCACGCTCACTCACTCACCCACACACGCTCGCTCAGTCACACACACACACACACACACACACACACACACACACACACACACACACACACACACACACACACACACACACACACGCTCACACACAAACATACACACACACACATACACATACACACACATGTTTAAATGTCAGTGTGCCGATAGCAGTGAATGTCTCCTGCTCAGGACTATAGTGTGTGGTGAACCCTGCATACATTAACACCCCTGAGGTCATACACACACTTAAAATGCTAGCTTTGCCCTTTATGTGCACACACATAAATACACACACACACACATATATACATACATTCACATACAGGGAAGGGGTCAAGTCTGGGTCAAGTACAGTCTAAGACAAGACTATGACCTGTAATGAGTGTCTAATTCACAAACTCATCACATGATGCATCATCATACACTTGTGAAAAGAAGTGGGCTTAATTGTATTGAATGTGCACTTAGTCTACTTCAAATCTTAAAAATACATTTGGTTACACTTTATTTGGTAACACAAATTCTTACGTTACTATAGTAATACCTTTAAATTATGCATAATAACACGCAACTAACCCTAAAACTAAACCCTACTTAATATTAATCAGTTCTTAAATGTATAATTACACTGTAACAAAGACACCTTAAAATAAATATAACCCCTTATTTTAATTGTTACAGTGTAATTATACATTTAAGTACTGAGTAATATTAATTAACTACATGCACTTTCAACAGGGTTAGGGTTTGATTTTAGGGTTAGTTACTGTTATTACTGTAGTAGTCTAACAAGGACACTGTAAAATAAAGTATTACCAATATGTTTTACCAGTGACCAATGTTTCAGAGGGCTCTTAAAAGTGTGCAAAGAAACTTTTTAAGCAAAATCACTAAGTGTCATCCTTCAACATCAAGATATATTTGAGTAGCACTTTAGGAAACGGGAAGTTCCTACATTAAATGGAATGTATAATTAGAGGACAACTGTGTGTCCGGTACGATGTCTTATATCACGTGTGCGGTCATCCATTGCTGCAAATGAATCGGCTTCTTGCTGATATGTTTATTTTGTTATTGTGATTTTTCTGTGATAGTCTGCAGTGTCGGGAAGTGCAGTTGTGTGAAGAGGGTCATATAGGCCAGGTTACAGTGGAGCTGGGGGGAGGAACTGCTCCCAAACTGTCCAACTGACCCGAACTCCCCGCAGCAGCGCTACTGTGTGTGTGTGAAGGGGGACGCTCGTCTGGAGGCAGTCATCACCCCGGTCTTCACACACACGTATACACACACACACACATGCACGCACGCACGCACACACGCACACACACACACACGCACACACACACGCACACATGCACAAACACACACACACTCACACTCATGCACACAGTTGCACACACGCACGCACACTCATGCACACACACGCATACAAGCATACACGCACACTCCCACACGCACGCACACACGCACGCATGCACGCACACACACGCACATACGCACGCACGCACACACACACACACACACGCACGCACACACACACACTCACGCACACACACACTCACACACACGCACACACACACGCACGCACACATGCAAACACGCGCACACACACGCACACGTACACACACACACTCACACTCATGAACACGCACACACACACACACACACACACGCACACACACTCACACTCACACTCACACACACACACTCACACTCACTGTATTGAGCTCAGTCTCTAAAGCTGATAACCAAGAAGTGTACATATCGCGGGACAGTGTACAGAGACCCTAGAGGGACGTCATGGTGGCAAAAATATGAGATGTGAGGAAACTATATATTTCAAAACATTCTCTTTCGCTCGCAAAACTTTTGGGTTCCCACAAGAAAAATTTTTTTCACTCAGAAAACAACTAAAAAAGTTTGCCAAAAATTCTCAATGGAACGCAAACATTTGTGAGAAAATGTAAAAGCATAATTTATCCTCCCGTCTCAAATGTTTTTCACATGAGGTTACTGTAATGTGAGAACACACGTACTGTTGTCAGTACTTATCCAGTAGCCTATAGTCGGTTGGTCATTTCAGAAGCAGAAAATCTTGCAGTGAAGGTTGTGGCGTTGAATAATCATGGACAGGCCAGCAGGAGCGCGCGCCTCACACATCTGAGGCTTCAGACTCTGTTCCCGTCGATTCTGAGTCACGTCTGTGTGTGTTTGTCTGCTCTATGGCCACAGTAATGATGCATGAAGGACACATGTCGGGGCTAGTTATGTCATCATACTGTAAGCATACTCAACGTTTCATAATGGGCACAAACACTCCCGGTGTGGACATCTCAACAACTCAACAGCCCAGTTTCTGCATCACCATTTATGGGAGCTGCAATGATGTCATACTGTATGAGAGTTCAGATTTCCAGTAACACTGTGCATTTAAAATTAGTTAACACAATAAATAAAATTAGCAATGGAAACATTTCTGTAATTGCATCTATAATGAGACTGTTAATATTCCCTTACGGTTTAGCCATCATCATCACAATTAGTATGTTACGTTTGGTTATGGGTTTAACATCCAGTTTAGGATTTCATGTCTTTTATTTTGATGTACTCAATAAATCCTACTATCTATATCTTTTATTTAGAAGACATGTCATTTACGTCTTTTAGTTTGTCCAGAGATTTAAAGCGAGTTTTTGAAGAGTGCGCATGTGTGAACATGCTCTACAATATAAGAATGAGTCTATGATTGAATCTGGAAATAAAGCAGAATAACTGAGAAAATTATAAATATTCCTCAGATGCATGATGCATTCCCCAGATGCATGTCTGTAGTTTATAGGAAATTATCTAGCATTAATTAGATCTCAAACAGATTCATTAACAGTAGTTATTACTCCAACACCTGTGTGACATCATTTACCGTGGTTCCCAGCTAACAATTTACGGTTCCCAGAACGTTCTTTTGGAATGTTTTTGGTTGTGGGAACATTCCCTTAAGGTTTTGTTTAGGTTTTGGTTCCCATGGAAAGTTTTTTTAACGTTCAGGGAACGTTATAGCCCTGAGGGAACGTTCCCTAAACTTTAGTTTTTGGTTTGGTTCAAACTAACCTTTAGAGAACCATAAACTAACGTTCCCTAAACGTTCGGTGGTTGAACGACCAATTTGTGACATTATGGTTTCGGGAAACAGTCGTGACTCGCTAGTGGATTTCTTCAACGATGCATCTATGATAGTGAAGCAGCGAGTTACAGCGCTGTACGGGAACACACCCCTGACTGTGTTGGTGTCGTGACCCGGAGGGCAGCGATTTACAGCGCTGTACGGGAACACACCCCTGACTGTGTTGGTGTCGTGACCCGGAGGGCAGCGATTTACAGCGCTGTACGGGAACACACCCCTGACTGTGTTGGTGTCGTGACCCGGAGGGCAGCGATTTACAGCGCTGTACGGGAACACACCCCTGACTGTGTTGGTGTCGTGACCGGGAGGGCAACGATTTACAGCGCTGTACGGGAACACACCCCTGACTGTGTTGGTGTCGTGACCCGGAGGGCAGCGATTTACAGCGCTGTACGGGAACACACCCCTGACTGTGTTTGTGTCGTGACACGGAGGGCAGCGATTTACAGCGCTGTACGGGAACACACCCCTGACTGTGTTTGTGTCGTGACCCGGAGGGCAGCGATTTACAGCGCTGTACGGGAACACACCCCTGACTGTGTTGGTGTCGTGACCCGGAGGGCAGCGATTTACAGCGCTGTACGGGAACACACCCCTGACTGTGTTGGTGTCGTGACCCGGAGGGCAACGATTTACAGCGCTGTACGGGAACACACCCCTGACTGTGTTGGTGTCGTGACCCGGAGGGCAGCGATTTACAGCGCTGTACGGGAACACACCCCTGACTGTGTTTGTGTCGTGACACGGAGGGCAACGATTTACAGCGCTGTACGGGAACACACCCCTGACTGTGTTGGTGTCGTGACCCGGAGGGCAGCGATTTACAGCGCTGTACGGGAACACACCCCTGACTGTGTTGGTGTCGTGACCGGGAGGGCAACGATTTACAGCGCTGTACGGGAACACACCCCTGACTGTGTTGGTGTCGTGACCCGGAGGGCAGCGATTTACAGCGCTGTACGGGAACACACCCCTGACTGTGTTTGTGTCGTGACACGGAGGGCAGCGATTTACAGCGCTGTACGGGAACACACCCCTGACTGTGTTTGTGTCGTGACACGGAGGGCAGCGATTTACAGCGCTGTACGGGAACACACCCCTGACTGTGTTGGTGTCGTGACCCGGAGGGCAGCGATTTACAGCGCTGTACGGGAACACACCCCTGACTGTGTTGGTGTCGTGACCCGGAGGGCAGCGATTTACAGCGCTGTACGGGAACACACCCCTGACTGTGTTGGTGTCGTGACCCGGAGGGCAGCGATTTACAGCGCTGTACGGGAACACACCCCTGACTGTGTTGGTGTCGTGACCCGGAGGGCAGCGATTTACAGCGCTGTACGGGAACACACCCCTGACATTTGTTGGTGTCGTGACCCGGGCCGGAGGGCAGCGAGATACAGCGCTGTACGGGAACACACCCCACACTGGGTTGGTGTCGTGACCCGGAGGGCAGCGAGTTACAGCGCTGTACGGGAACACACCCCTGACTGTGTTTATTGCTAGATTAATACTTTATATTACAGTTTTTCTCGATTGCTAAGACACTTTTCTTGAAAGCTGCTCTCCTTTTCTCTAAACTGTGAACACAAAACCCAATTTTCAAGCTACAGACTCTTCTTGCAAAACTAAACTTTCACCTCAAAACAGTTCAATCTGTGCTCAAAACTGAACTATGTTGTCAAATCGTGCCCCGAGTCAATCAAAATTAAAAACACTACTGAACAGTCATTAAACACTACGTAGAAAAATAGAAAACACAATGCTCAGGACATGAAGCTGGAGAAATAAATGTTTGTTCACTGTAGGCTAAATGCATGTTGCAAAACAAAAAAACCTGTACATTTAGCACTTGTACAAAAAGACAAAACAGAAATCTTGTGCATTTACGTGTAGCACTTGTAAAAACAAACAGAAATCTTATGCGTTTGCCACTTGTGTACAGTAAGCCCATGTAAAAATAAAGTACAAAAATATACAAATAAGTGCATTACTCAGCCACAGCATCATGTCTCCATACTGGGTCAGGCCACAGGACTTCATCCACATCACAGACCACATTTTGTCTGGCGAGGCAACGGGGGAAAAACCAGGCTTGGCATGCCTCCACACCTATGTCACCACAGGCAAGTCTCATGGCTTGCAGGAGATTTACCCTGGTGTAAGGTTGGCGTTCATATACCTTCCACCGCCATGAGGAGAATAATTCCCCAATGGGGTTTAGGAAAGGGGAGTACGGTGGAAGGCAAAGATTGATAAAAACCTTGGTTCATATTGAACCACTCTCTAACCTGGAGGGCTCTGTGAAAACTCACATTGTCCCAAACAACAACATAGATGGGATGCTCATCCTGCTGCCCTAACAGAGCATCTCGCATGTGATTGAGGGAAATGAGGAGCTGGTGAGTGTTGTAGGGCCCCAGGTTGGCATGATGGTGGACAGCCCCATGATTGCTGATGGCAGCACATAATGTGACATTGCCACCACGCTGCCCAGGAACACCAACAATGGCCCAATGGCCAATCACATTACGACCTCTCCTTCTCTTTTTGGTGAGATTAAACCCAGCTTCATCCCTGTAGATGTATTCATGGGGTCTTTCCATTGCATCCAGTTGAAAAACCCTCTGTAGAAATAGATATAGTTTTGTAAAGTGCTACGGAAAACGTGATTTAGGCCACTACAGTAAATCACTACTTAGAGTAATCAACATTGAATGTGTCTGGATATATGCCAACCTGAACATACTGGAATCTTTGCTCTGGAATGAGTTGCGATCAAAAGGCACTCATATAGCTGTTTCATGCGCAGTCTATTGCGCTTGAGGACACGATCAACAGTAGAGAGGCTGACACTGTTGATACCCTCAAAATTGACATGGTCCTCTATGATCTTCTGCTGAATTTCACTCAGTTTAATGGCATTGTTCTCACGGACCATATCAACAATTAGGGTCTCTTGGTGTGGAGAGAACATACCTGTCCTCCCACCCCCATGTGGCAGTCTTTCAATTCTACAAAAAGAGAACATGGAGTTACAAAAAATATAGGTCCCACTTTATATTAAGTGGCTTTAAGTACTATGTACTTACATAGAAAAATAAGTACAATGTACTTATTGCGTTCAGGTTGTATTGTAAAACACTTTTGCTGCTATTGAGATGTGATACTGGTAAGGTTAGGGACAGGTGTGGTGGTATGGGTCGATTTAAGGGTAGGTTCAGGTGTAAGGGAAGGGTCAACTGTGTAATTACAAATGTAATTACATCAATTAATTACAGTTGTAATTACATGCAGGTATTTTCAAAATATAAGTACAATGTAAAAACATGTATGTACATAATAAGTCCATTGTATCAAAGTAGTAACTTCAGTGTAAGTACATAGTACTTAAAGCCACTTAATATAAAGTGGGACCAAAATATACATGGAATACTAGGCCTACAAACAGTTAGACCAACCCTCCATTACAATACTACAGTACATTGGTACAGTGATGTACTGAAACATATATTTACTTACAGTATAATGTGGTACAGTATATAGTGTCATACAGTAATTGCTGTCAACATTTACATACTGTACTATAATGTAAAAAAAAAAAAAAGGTAATTACCTGTTCTCTTCTCTAAATCTTCAGATTATGGTGGACACAGTGAATCTACTGATGTTTGGTTGTACCCTTTGTCCAGCCTCCCTCATGCTCATACCATGGACAAGAACATGGTCAATCACAGTAGCTCTGATTTATTAATCAGATATTACTGTTCTTTGTCTTCGCTGACCACCTCTCACACAAACTCTTCCTCTCAGATTTCTATCCATTGTAGGGCCTCACAAACCAGTGCTCTCTGTACTGGCTTATTGTATATGTTCCCTCACATCATTAGCCACAACTGTGATCAATTTTGAGTTGAAAGCACACCCGTGCTTTAATTGTGTTTGACTTTTGTCACCTGTGCTCACCATTATGCAGCACGGGTGCATCACAATGAAAATGTGTTGGCAAGGTGTGTCTAAACAGGTGAAAAGTGCTTATGGTTTTGCCAAAAGTGATTGATTCAATCAGTGGGTTCAGGCATTTGGTTCAGACAATAGGGTTTAGTGTTTTAGCAATTGAGAAAAACTGTAACTAATTCAGTAATGTTAAAAGATGAAAGTGTTGCCAAATTTTACAATTTGCATCGGTAGCAATTTTATGCTGAGAAACAAAGCAACAGACACAAAATGATGGGATAGGATCACACTTTTTAAATTTGGGTGTCTACATGTCCAGACGAAATACATGAATTTGCTCCCATTTTCAATTGGTGGCTTTGGTCATACAGAAAATGTCCCCTGGCCTACAGTGACATGTTTTTCTGGGTTTTCTTTCACTCTTTCTTTTTATTTATTTTATTTTTTATTTCTGTCTGTCTGAACTACAGCTGTCCTGAGGCAAGGTGGAGTGTGTCTCCGCACCAAAACACACGAGCTGAGTTTGCCTTTCAGGAGAGAGAGAGAGAGAGAGAGAGAGAGTGAGTGTGTGTGTGAGAGAGAGAGAGAGGAGAGAGAGGAGAGAGAGAGAGAGGAGAGAGAGAGACCTAAAGGAAGGTCAGCTGTGGGGATGTAAATAATTCTCGTCTAAATTTGCCTTTTAAACACAGTATTTGTGTGTGACACAGAGAGAAGCAATGCGTTAAATCACGCATATTAATCTTTGACTGTGAAAAAAAAAAAATATATATCAGATGAGTTTGAACCAAGGCAGACAAAGTAAATAATATCGTAAAGCAAAATTCATCCATAATGAGAATTACATCATCATTTACTGGATGATGTCTTTGTGGATCTTCGTGGATGATGAAAGGAAAATATCCTGGCTGTGTTTTCCACGGTATGAATATGAATGGACACAATGTAGATGAGCTTCGAAAAAATGCCTATATGACTCATGCTCTGTATTCAAAGTCTCCTGAAGCCATGGAATAGATTTGTGTGAAGTAGACTAAAACATAAGTCATTTTGCACTATAAATCTTCCGTCTGCTATAGCGCTCAAAACAACCAGGCATTCACTAGATGTGTTGGTGACTTTCAGGAACAATATAAGGTTATGAAATTTTATTTTTTTGTGGTGAACAAGAGCTTTAATAGATGCATTGGAGATATAGATGGAATGATGTCATTGCAGTTTTGCTACTGTAGAGACTATAGAGACTTTCACTGTTGGTGAGCCTAAACAAAGACCGTAACAGATCAAACACACACACACTCCAAAAACAGACACACTGACCTGCAAGACAATAATGTGTAGTTCACAGACTATATAAATCATTTAGCCAAAAGAACATTAAAAACTGTCTGAATATCTTAATCATTTAAATTTCATATTTGAATTATTGGTAACACTTTATAATAACTGCACGCTATTAATCATTAGTTAAGCATTAGTAAGTAGTTAATTCTTAATTTATAAGCATTATAAAGACATTAATAAGCAGTTTATAAATACAACTATAAATGCTTTATTTTTTATTTAAAAGCATATCTATAATGTGTTTAATAATTGTATTTTCATACTTTATTAATGATCAATTTATCATTTCAAAATGATGTATTGCATTATTTATAAACCAGTTATTTAAGAGGTGTCAGTGGTTCATAAGATTACTTAGAAAGTGTAAGTAAATGATTAATAAACTATTTAAATGTACATTCATACATATTGTTATTCAGACATATAGTAATAGTTACTTAGTGTTTTAATAAATGCTTTATTAACATGTATACTGTAATTCAGGGTTAATTCGGGTAGTTATAAAGCATTTAGTAGTGCTCAGTTCACTATTTTTGTGAGCTCATCTAAAGTGAGGACTATTCATGCCTTGTAAAGCATTAAATATTTCTATGTTCTGTATCACTGTGTTGTGTTTGTTTATTTTTTTTTCGGTTTATAAGATAAACAAGTCTTTAAATCTCCTCTGTAAATGTTTTACAAGGCATGAATAGTCCTCACTTTAGATGAGCTCACATAAATAGTGAACTGAGCACTACTAAATGCTTTATAACTACCCGAATTTACTCCATTTACTTGTGTGATTTACTTAAGTGATCTTTTGAATCACTGACAACTCTTAATTAACTGGTTTGAAAATAATGCTATACTTCATTTAGAAATTATTAATTGATCATTAACAAAGTATGAAAATACAATTATTAAACAAATTATAGATGCTTATAAATCAAGAAAAATGCATTTATAGCTGTATTTATGAACTGTTTATTAATGTCTATTAATGCTTTATAAATGATGAATTAACTGTTTACTCATGCTTAACTGCTGATTAATAGTGTGCAGTTATTATAAAGTGTTACCGAATTATTCTTTATGAAAATATCTGCATATGTTGTCTGTGCTGTATATATATGTAATGTATAATGTACCATCTGATATTGTTAATTGCTGCAGTCAGAAGTTTATTTTATGATTGTATATTATCCAATTTATTGTATACAGTTGCTTTTGTGGAAAGGAAATATTGATTTAAATAGAAATGTACAAATTGACAATTGAAATTGAAATGTGCAGATTTTAGACAGACCACAGTCCACACAGTTATGAAGGAAACAACTCCCGCATATTTGAAATGTTTATATAAATGTAGGCTATATGAACAATATTTTCCAATCATCAGAATATTTGAGAGCTCAATAAAACTCCCAGTTGGTGCAATTCTGCCATCTGCTGGATCAGAACCAGAGAGACCAGAGACACGCTGCACGTTCATAACACACATTACACGGTTTAACATATTATTGTAACCTTTTAGTGAGATCAAGGTGAACTTTTTTGGTCCCACTTTATAATAAGTGTCTTTAACTACTACATGTACTAACATTTAAATTAATAATTTGATACAAAAGCACTTATTGTGTACATACATGTTTTTACATAGTCTTTTTTTTTAGATTATATAATTACATCTATAAATTAATAGTGTTTACACTATTACTCTCAAGGATATTTAGTCTTAGTTTAAGATATTTTGTTCTTAGTTTCACTTTCATGGACTTTTAGATTGTATTCGGCAGTTCCTTTGTACCAGTTTCCCGCTCCTTGTTTGTTGTCATGGACACTAATATAATTTGTCATTTATTTCAGCTGTTCACCCCATTCCCTTCAGTTTGTATCCCAGCAAACACAGAACGTTCCCCTAACGTTCCCAAATGGTCCCATGTGGTTATTTTTTTGGGAACCAAACAAGAACGTTATAGTAACGTTCCCTGTAGGTTATTTTTAGTTTCCATTTTTATAACTTAAGTAGAACGTTAAGTAGAATGAACCAAAAACTAACATTCCCAGAACGTTCCCAGAACCTAAATTTGTTAGCTGAGATGTCCCTCTGTTTCAGTTCTCAGTTGTCTGGTCTGCGTTATAGTCTTGTGTCTGTTCGTTTACCTGTTGTTGCGTGCCTATTTGAAGCTTATTAAATCAAATTGAACCTCTTCATCCTCATGTTCCTGTCCCCTGACAATGTGACTGTTGACCTACTCTTAACCCTTAACTCCCCTTTAAACCGACCCATGCACCAAACCTGTCCAAACCTTACCCGTATCCACCTCAATAACAGCGCAATGTTTTACAATACAACAATATCAACACAATAAGTTTAAAAATATTTTTCCAAAATAAGTGTTGTAGTATAACCAGCAGGACAGCAGTGATGTGTGAACTGAATTTGGTAACAATACAGAGAAGTTATTGAATATTTTTGAAGTAACACTTTTCGTGTTTTGCACTTTGCAGACGGTCCCTTCAGATCTGACTCTTAGTTGCCTGCGCATAGAGATCAATGTATTTTGTCCCTTGCGAAGGAAAGCTCGTTTTGAGGTAAATGGTTGTCAGATTGCATTGTTAAAGTAAAACACCAGGTAGAAAACGTGTTCTTTTAAAGGGAACATAACACACACATTTTATGCCAATATCATGTTAATCTTGAATGCCTATAGAGTAGTACTGCATCCTCCGCAGAGTCTTTAGTTTTATCAGATTTATAAAAGACAGATACGTTGTATCAATTCTTTCCGAAAGCAGTCGAGCTCCTGAGGCGTGCAGTGGGCGGAGCTAAAGCCTCACACAAAACATCATTGCATTATCATTGGTTCGTGTTGTTTACCGTATTGAGACCCAAGGAAAAAAAGTGTCACAAATTTTGTTTTGTTTTGTGTGATTTCCTTCTTATTTGGGGTAAAAATAAAAATTCTACAATTTAGAGTTTTTAAATTTTAGTTTAAAAGACAGCCGAACTCAGAAACAAAAACATTTACAGAATATGCCTGTAGAGTGATATTAATCCAATAATACATTTAAAAAAAATTTTTTTATGTTCGTTTTAAAACAAAACAAAAGCAAATTATCATTCTGTATTGTTTCACTTGCTTAGTGGTGATAGTCCTGGAACAGTTTATTTCTAAAATACCTTAATTCTGGGATATCCTAGGCAGGCCATGTGGATCAAAATGCCAAAGAAAAGTAGTTTTTAGAGACACTCCTCAAGTTTGTATTTCTCTTGGATTTGTAAATTCAGCCAAATTCTCTAAAAAAAATTGTTGTCAATGTACTGGGAAAAGTACTGAATTGGAGTCTGCATGGGCAGAAGGGTCATCTTTACAGTCAGGCCAGGTAACACAGGTGTGAATCTATTATGATGGGAACAAAACACAATAAATGAAAGGTAATAGAAATTATAATTAAACCTCAAACAAATCTATTTGAATCTCAGTGTTATGGATGTGATATGATCTCCTATTGACAACTCATAAGTAAAAACTTTGAATTTTTTTTGCCAATTTGCATATTTCATGATACCAGGCGGATAATCTTCAAGCCTCACTGATAAATTATATTTATCACTGATGATTTATCACTGGTTGTAGTGAATAGTGTGTGTGTGTGTGTGCTTGTTTATGTGGTTTATGAGGACACACATTTGTATAATGACATGTGTATTAGACTGGTATTACAACTTAAACGTGGTTTTTGAGGACATTTCATGAGTCCTCGTAATTGAAATGGCTTAAAAAACAATGTTTTATTAAAAAATAAAAAATGCAGCATGTCTCCTGTGATGGGTAGGTTTAGGGACAGGGGCAGTGTAAGGGGATAGAATATATAGTTTGTACAGTATAAAAAACATTACGCCTATGGAGAGTCCTCATAATGTAGTTGCACCAACATGTGTGTGTGTGTGTGTGGCTAACTACTAGAACTGAATAAATTATCCTAGAACTAAATAATTCATAATTAATTCAAACATGTTTCTCCTGGTCCACAGAGGGCGACGTCTTTCCTGCTCATCCCTTTCTGTCTGATTCTGTCTGCTCATCTGAGTCTCTTGCATTTTCTTTCTCTTCTTCACCATCTCCTTGTACATCAGGTTCAAATTCATCCTCATCTCTGAAGATTAATTCAAGTCTGAATCTCCCTCAACTATCTTACTGTGCGCTCACACCAGACGTCTACCGTGTCTAGTTATACGCTTGAACACTTTGAATCCATTCGCGCGTCAAGAGCGAAATTGACGCACGTAAAAAAGAAAAGTTTGAAGCAAAATGTATGCGCGTCGGAGGCGAAATCCGTTGAAATCTGGAGGCGAAACCTGTTGGCGGCCATCTTTTTACAAGATGTTGATCGAGCATTCATCGAGAGAGTCACCGCTCTGTATTTGCTCTGGAGATGTAAAAAAGCAGCACGGCAGCTTGCTAGCGGGTTAGTAGGTCAATAACGTGACTCAAAAGTGAAATTTGTACATCTTACAACTTACCAGGTTGTACAATCTCCTCACTAATCCTCTTCCAAGCGAGGTCCTTTTTGTTCCTGTCTCTATAAAAGTATGAAGTAGAGTCATACAGCGGGAGTTTATTATGTCACTTTACCACGTGAAGCAAGCAGGCTCCTGATTGGTTAACGCGGTGCGAACTGACGCAGAAGTTCAGTTTTTTTAGTGCACAAAAAGCACTAAATAAAAGCACATTTGCGGGTAACGCGCCAGACGCTTAATTCACGTAACGCGTCTTTGCATTGACTTACTCTATTTGCGTCTGGTGTGAATGCACCATTATAAAGAATCCTTTCTGCTTTGCTTCTGTCTCCTACAACATGGAATCATTAAGTACATTAAAGGTTCTCTAAGCGATCCTGGGTGACGTCACTTCTTGTTGACGTTCGAACTATTGTCAAACAAAACGGAGGCTAGCTAGACCCTCCCTCCTCCTCATCTCGTCTCCTCCCCCTCCCTTCCCTTCCTACCTGAATGTCGGACTGAAGCCCTTCTGCCGGCGGAGTTCTCGCCATCTTTCGAATGCTTTACCGATGTAAATTCGGTACTTCACGCGTTCTTTATCCTTTTTCCTCTTCTTTATAAGTTGATCATCGGAACGAACGTCTCTTTGGTCGTGTGTCGGCCATTATTCAAACTTCCCTCTTGATGCTTCTCTCTCCTTCACACACCCCCTTCATGTGTACGCGCACTAACCCCCCAGACCCACCCTCAAATACTTCTTGCCAGTGATTGGCTGGAACACTGTTTGTTGTGTTTCGTGGTGCTGGTGAGCCCAGTTTGTTTTTGTTGCCGTTTGTGGAGCCTGTGGTGTCTACAGAGACCACATTTTTTTACAGTGTGTTCAGGGGACAGGCAGCTAGCGGATAGTGAGGAGATGTTTGCTGTATGTGACAAAAAATATTTTGGCCTGACATCACTTAGAGCACCTTTAAGATGGTCCTGGTGTCCACTATAATTGACATTAGGCATCCCTGGCATCCCTGTTTAACCAAAAACTCTGATTTAACAAAAACAAAGAATGATTTTGGTCAAGTTTTTTTTTTTTTTACCACATTTCAATCATGTCTTTTTTCGTCAATGATATTGCATGTTAATATAGTCACAGTTATCATTTCATGAAGGGGGTGTCGTCTCGTCATATTGTCTTAATAATGGAAAGGTCGTCAACGAACATTTTTCGTAATAGTTTTTGTTAACGAAATGAACACTGATGGAAAGTCCCCATAAAAATTTTTAAACAGATGTGTGTGTGTGTGTGTGTGTGTGTGGGTGGGTGGGACACCGTGGGTAATTTTGTTCCCAGAGTGCTGAATCAAGCGCAACATTGAGTTTAGCTTTTGAAAGGGAATGTCTTGGGTTACTTGACTGTAACCCTGTTCCCTGAAAAAGCAGGAACGAGATGCTGGGGTTTATTGCCGCACTGAGGATGTCCCAAGACTGCTCTTCAGACAAAATGGTACCTGTCTATGCACCTGTGGCACATCTAATTATAGCCTCTGACAAGCGATGACGTCACTGTCCGAGGCTATAAATTCCATTGATGTGTGTGGAAGAAATGTATCCTTAAAACTACACTGTGTAATATTTTAAGTTTATTTTTAGCAAAAAAAAAACACTTTGTTCTTTCAAAATTATGTTTTCATTAATGTGTACAAGTGCAAAGACCAGGCGTGCTCAACTCCAAAAACGCTTGTGGGTGCGAGTAATAAAAAGTAATCAAATAAGAATGAAAAACCTTCATTAATGTGTAATCACTTCAACCAACTAATTAAGTATTCTCGCAAGTGTATAATCTGCCATTTAGAATACATACGAGCGAGTCGCTCGAATACACAAGTTAACGCGCCAAATCACAGGCGGCGCCATAACTCAACACAAATGCACTTCATTTCCCCCAGAAGTGGTATGCGCAGCGTCTGCCGGTGTAAACACAGCGATTTTGATGCTAGCTTGGGAACACGGTTCTACTGCTTTGACGGGAGATGGCGCTACTCTCCCCCACCCGAATTCAGTGCAGAACTGGGCGGATAACATGACGACGTGAACCAGCATAACGTACAGCAAGATTTGCTCCTACTTCGTGCAATCCATGGCAATAGATGGAAAAGCAATGGACAATTTGAAAGCCTCCGAGGCATATCAATATCTGCACAGCAACAAAGTCGGTTGTGTCATGTCATACCAACATGATCGTTTTGTTTATCTGAAAGCAAATGTAGAGCCTAGCCAGTGTTTGAACAATGCATGGCATAATGCTAGGGCGCTGGTAACTGAAGCTGGAGAAGTCAAAACTGCCGGATGTACGTGTGTAGCTGGACCAGGGAGATCTTGTTCCCACTTAGCTGCGATCCAGTGGAAGGTAACTAGATTATTTGACCATTGTAGCCTAGGCCTATGTCTTTTTTATTTGTTGGTGTCCGAACTATATCATAGGCTACTTGGCTAGAGTGCAAAATGTGCGTGTGCCATGATGATAATAATAATAATAATAATAATTCACTAGTTCACACTTACATATAATTATAGTGAGAAAGTTTAATGCGTATTTGGCGTGCTGTCCGGGGGAAGGGCTTCGAGCTCGGAATTCGGCCCGAACCCATAATACTCCCCCGGTATGTAAGTGCTTATGAGAAAAAGTGAGGAGAAAGGGGCGGTGGAGGGATGCTGCAAAAACTACCAATGCAACGAGGTGAGACCGCTGGGTATATACATATAGCTCTCATCGTTGATTGCTGAGTGCTCTCCACCCGTGTTAATTATCTGTGCGTGCTCCTCCCGAACCTTGTTAAATAAAACATAATTTCACTAGTTCACACTTACATATAATTATAGGGAGAAAGTTTAATGCGTATTTGGCGTGCTGTCCGGGGGAAGGGCTTCGAGCTCGGAATTCGGCCCGAACCCATAATACTCCCCCATAAAAGCCAGATAACTCGGGACAGCACTCGTAAAATTATGCGGAATTAAACCCCCCAAAAAGTGAAAGGCATGAGAAGGTATTTACTAAAGAACGAGCTTGACCGTTTGACCGTGAGGGCTCTCGCAACATCCGACGGGAACTTGGATGCTCGCGGCTTTGGACGGATAAGCCCCGCCAGCAGTTGAACTGACAGCTCGATGACGCCGGATTTAAACGAGCTTGATTATGGAACGAGTTTATCCGTTCGACTGGGAGGGCTCTCGCAGTGTCCGACGGGGCTTCGAAGCTCACGGCATCGGACGGGTAAGCCCCGCCAGCAGTCGAACTGAAGCTCTAGTACAAAGCGAGAATTGCGCGGCATGCTTCGGGAAAAACGAGATTTAGCCAACAAAGTGACCTTTCTTTACACTATCCGTTTTGCTTTAATGAAGAAAGATAATGTTTCGTTATCTACGATCTGCAAGTCTGGATATTCTAATCGAATTTAGACATAAATGCCAATTCGGAGCAGCGAAGGAAACCGAAGAAAGCTAGGAAGTATATTGCTTCTAGTGTGCAGGCGATGTTGGAGGAATGGTAACCGAGACGGAGTGATGAAAAACACTTGAGTATATCAATAGTAAGGGGTTGTTTGGTATCCGGGCGAGTAGGAAGAGCTCTTTGAATTCCTTTAATGAGAAGGGACGTTTGAGAATCGTTTACGGCAGGGGCGGGCTTACCGTGATGAGTGTTAAAACAAGTTTTCTGCCGTGTTCGTGCGTGAAGCTGAGCAAAAGACCTGTTTAGTTTCAGTAAGTTTCAGTCGCGTATGAGGTAATCACTTTCGTGTTTTCTTTGTTTAAAACAGTTTTTGTTTCATTTGTTCAAACGAACTTGAAACAGTGAATGTTGCTGATTGTGTGAAGAAAAACGTTTGCTGAGTCGTCGGTTAGGGTCGTGTGTTGTTCGTCTTCTCGTTGCGTCTCAATCAGCTGGGATTGCGGCCTCGTTGAATCAAGCTGCCGTTGTTCTATCAATGTAGCATACTTTGTCAGAATAGCATACCGGAAGTTGAGTTTTATAGCGGGGTCTGTCAATTTAGCCTACTTTGTCAAAACAGCATACCAGTGTTTATGAAGGGTTTTGATAGCCCCTGGTTTAATAGAAAGCATACAGTTTCTACAGGGGTATGCTGTTTTGATAGCCCCTTGTTTAATAAAAATACAGTTTCTACAGGGGTATGCTGTTTTGATAGCCCCTTGTTTAATAAAAATACAGTTTCTACAGGGGTACGCTGTTTTGATAGCCCCTTTTGAGAAGTAAATACAAAAAATTATATATAGTTTTCCATATAAAAATTTATATTTCCTTATGCAATCGCTCTATAAAAGTTTGGGTCAGTCTGACCTCAAACATCTTAAGCGTTATCCTTTTTTAAAGGTGATTAAGGGTTAAAAGCAAAACATTAACGAAGCGAAGGTAACAGCACGAAGATGATAACGTCGGCTTGGAGCGTGGGCCACCAGAAACGGTTGGTAACGAGATGGGTGGTGGCAGTGATCCCGGGATGTCCAGCACTAGGATTATTATGCACCCATTGTAATACTCATATACGAAGGTCTCGTGGCACATAGGTGCGATCTGGAGGGCATTCGGGCGGTGATTGTTCCTCCCTCTGGGCTGCAGAGATTTCGGTCATGATATCCCACTGTACTGGGGCGAGAATGAGTGTCGAGGGCAGAATGGGCTCAGACCTGGGTGAGTTAGAGGAACCGTCAAACTGACGAGATAGGGCGTCGGCTTTGCCATTCTTGGAACCTGGACGATATGTAACCTTAAAATTGAAACGGGAAAAGAAGAGGGACCACCTGGCTTGTCTGGGATTCAATCGTTTGGCTGCCTTGATGTACTCTAAATTACGGTGGTCAGTTAGAACCGTGAATGGCCACCGGGCTCCCTCCAACCAATGTCGCCATTCTTCAAGGGCGGCCTTCATTGCCAGAAGTTCCCTGTCACCCACATCGTAATTCTGTTCGGCTGGGGTAAGTTTGCGGGAGTGATAGGCACATGGAAACAGTTTAGCTGGGCTTCCATGCCGTTGTGACAAGATTGCCCCAACTCCTGTATTGGAAGCATCTACCTCCACAATGAACTCTCGTTCGGGATCTGGATGGTGCAGAATGGGTGCTGTGGTGAACATCTCCTTGAGCTGTTTGAATGCAGTATTACTCTCGGATGACCACTTTAACCGTTGTTTACCTCCCCGAAGAAGAGCTGTGAGTGGTGCTGCCGTGGTGCTGAAGTTTCTAATGAACCGTCGATAGAAGTTGGCGAAACCCATGAAACGCTGTAACTCCTTCACATTGGTGGGCTGTGGCCAGTTAACTACTGCTTGTACTTTGCCGTTGTCCATGGTTGCCCCCTCAGCGCTGATGACGTAACCCAAGAAGGCTGTCTTTGTTTGATGAAACTCACATTTCTGGATCTTGGCGTATAGCTGATGATCTATGAGCCGTTGGAGTACCGCTCTGACATCTTGCACGTGAGTTTCGAGAGTCTCGGAATAGATCAGAATGTCATCGATGTAGATAATGAGTCTCTGGTTGAGTATATCTCTGAAGATCTCGTTGACAAACGCCTGGGATACCGAGGGACTGTTAGCCCGAACGGCATAATGAGATATTCATAGTGCCCGGTCGTGGTTGAGAACCCCGTCTTCCACTCGTCACCCTCCTTGATCCGGATTAGATTGTAGGCGTTGCGTAAATCCAACTTTGTGAAGTACTTTGCTGTGCGGAGCTGTTCTAGGGCGGCAGAAACCAATGGCAGTGGGTAGCGAAATTTCACTGTAATATCGTTGAGGCTGCGATAATCAATACATGGACGCAAACCTCCATCCTTCTTCTTTACGAAGAAGAAACCGGCTGAAGCGGGGGAGGTGGATGGTCTAATAAATCCCTTAGAAAGTTGTTCCTCGATGTAGACTTTCGTTGCTGCGGATTCAGGTTGAGAGAGGGGAAAAATTCTTCCCCGTGTGGGAATTGCTCCTGGAGTAAGATCTATTGCACAGTCACTGGTTCTGTGAGGAGGAAGCTGAGCAGCCTTACTTTCGCTGAAGGCGAGAGCGAGATCGTGGTATTCTACCGGAATCTCCTGAAGATCTGGATTCTTGGAGTGGGTTGAAATCGGAGTGAGCTTCGTGAGAGGGTGCAGGCATTCCTTCTGACAGGTATTGGACCAGCGGATTATCTGTTTATCAGTCCATGAAATAGTAGGGTTATGTTTCTCCAGCCAGGGCAGACCTAGAATGATGGGGTGTCGTGGAGATTCAATGTTGTACAGTTGGATGATCTCCGTGTGCAGGGTGCTGGTGCTTAGAGTGACCTCTTGAGAGATGTAGTGTACCTGGCCGGTGCCCAAAGGGCGTCCGTCTAGTGCTGCCACTGACACCCGGGAGGTACATGGAATAAGCAAATGACAGATCAATAAAGTTTCCTGCAGCTCCAGAATCAATTAAATCACTGGTGTTTACTATCTCATTTCCAAAGCGTAAGGTGACAGACAGTTCAAAAGATTGAGAAGAACAGGGACTGGAACTCACCGTAACAGAGTCTCGGGATTTGGGTCTATTAGGACATGCTGCCCTCATGTGGCCGGATTGTCCGCAGTATATGCATAGACGATTACGATATCTTCTCTCTCTCTCCTCGGGACTGAGCCTAGTGTAACCGATCTGCATGGGCTCGGGTTCCGGACTTGCAGAGGCAGACTCGACGGCTCGATGCATCTGTGGGGCGCGCCGTGCGCGCATCAGATTGTCAAGGCGAATGGTCAGGTCCATTAACTGACTGAGCGTTTTCCCCTCATCTCGACACGCCAGCTCTCCTTGAAGATCCGCATTGAGGCCCTTGCGATAGAGTAGTTTCAAAGGATCCTCCTCCCAGCCCGTTTGTGCGGCAAGTGTACGGAAGGAAAGAGTGTAATCCGCGGCCGAAGATCCTCCCTGGCGTAGAGAAAGTAACAGGTCGCCAGGCTCCTTTCCACCGGCTGGATGCTCGAACACTTCTCTGAACTGACGGCGAAAACTGGCATATGAGGGAAATGTCAAGCTTCCTCCTTCCCAAAGCGCCGTTGCCCACTCCAGAGCCCTCCCGGTCAAAAGTGAACAAATGAATGCCACTCGGCTGTCGTCGGTAGAATAGAAGTTGGGTTGTTGATTGATAAATATTGAGCATTGCATTAGGAATCCTTTACACCTTGCAGCTGAGCCATCATATTTATCAGGGAGTGACAGACGAGGATTACCGGAGTTGGTACTCACACTCTGAATGGGCGGATCGGGAGATGCGGTGGCAGGAGCTGATGCGATGTTCTGTGTAGTAAGCGCCCGCACGGATCTTACTAGCTCTTCAGTCAGCGATGTCAATTTCACGAGCTGTTGCTGGTGAACAGCCAGTACTGAGGCTTGGGATGACACTTCAGTGGTAAGGCGATACATAGCTGCTGGATCCTGTTCTGGCGAAGTCTTCTGTGATGCAGAGTCAGAGACGTTCGAATCCATTTGCAGTATTTATTGAAGAGTAGTCAGACAGGCGAAGTACAGAGATCAGCAAACCGGGATATAATAGGAAATCCAGAATCATGAACAATACCAGGCAAGGGTCGCGGCAGGCAGCAGACAAGAGACGTGAATCAGCAAACAGGCAAGGGTCAATAAACAGGGATGCAATCAAAGTAGAAATAACGCTTGGAAATGTTAGCCGGGGCAGAACAAGACTTCGCAATGTGTAGCAGTTCAGAGACAGTTTATATGGAAGAGGCAAGTGGGTACACCTGTGCCGGTGATTAGACCTAGGTACGGGGCTGATGGGAAATGAAGTTCAGTACTCAGGTGACAGTGTCCTTTGGACGATCGGAGAGAGCCACGGAGGTGCGATCTATGACAATTATAACTTTTTCCTTCCTTTTCCTGGATTTTTTAATCGGATCTTGGATTTTTGAGCCGAATTGAAGTGAACTTTAAGTGAATCAAGTGAACTTAATTTGAAAGGTTGAGTTAACGGGAGTGAACTGTGAAACGTGTCAGTCTACTTCAGTCTGTACAGTCTACAGTCACACACACAGGAACCCAGACTAACCTCTCCCACAGCCAATATCCTTCTCTCCTCCTTCGCTCCACTAACCGAGGAAGAAGTATCTAAACTACTTCTCTCCAGTCATCCTACCACCTGCCCTCTAGATCCCATCCCCTCACACCTTCTACAAGCCATCTCTCCCACACTTCTACCAGCTCTCACTCACATTATCAACTCATCCCTCCACACTGGCATTTTCCCTACAGCATTTAAGCAGGCTCGGGTAACTCCTCTGCTTAAAAAACCAACGTTAAACACATCACTTCTAGAGAATTACAGACCTGTCTCTCTCCTACCATTCATAGCGAAAACACTTGAACGAGTTGCTTTTAACCAAGTATCATCCTTCCTGTCTCTGAACAACCAGCTGGATGTCAACCAATCTGGCTTCAAGAAAGGGCATTCAACCGAGACTGCATTGCTGTCGGTCACGGAAGCCCTGCGGATCGCAAAAGCTGCTTCCAAATCATCAGTTCTCATTCTCCTGGACCTGTCTGCGGCCTTCGACACTGTGAATCATCAGATCCTCTTGTCCGCCCTCTCATCACTGGGCATCACTGGAACCTCCCTCAACTGGTTCGAGTCCTATCTCACAGGTAGGTCCTTCAGGGTCATGTTGAAGATTTTATTATTTAGAAAACAAGTAATTTAGCTATATAAGAATACACAATTATTTCCTCTGTGTGTGCTGTAACAAGACCTTAAATGCTGAGACAACAGAGAGTGCTATTTCAGTATGTCACATGGTACAAAAGTATTTCTCAAAATATCTATATGTATGTATGACCTTTTTTGGAAGGTTGGATGGCATATATGTGTGGAGCTGAGCAGAGCTCGGGAGTGATTCTGATATGCAAGAGTCATTCGGCTTTGTTCAATTGAATAAAGTCTAATTATTTTCTGTTATCATGGATCCCTGAGAAATCATTGAACCGAAAAGATTGAAACCACAACATTTGGCGACCCAGGTGGGACATGGAAGGGGCTGAAGAAACCATGATGGGCGTCACCGTTGACTGGCACAAACAGCAGTGTCCAATGTACTTAGAGGTGAGCAGTTTTTTTGCTTTTTCTTCAAGTTTGTGCGAGTCACCGGTTGCCCGGAAATGGTAAGAAAAGCTTCTCCAAATTAAAATGAAAAGGGGTCTATGATTAACAGGAAATAATTGTATGCATTGTCTTTGTATGTCTAGTTTGTAATAGCGCGAGGGAGCTCCCAATAGACTTTGCCAGTGCTTAAATAATCCTGTGTGGATTGTTTGAACTACTGGTACTGCTAAGGATTTGTGTTTACCTTGTCAAGTGGGCCTTGATGGATGACAGGTATGCTGATAACTTAAAGATATCAGTGTTGATCTGTGTTTACCTTGTCAAGTGGGCCTTGATGGATGACAGGTAAAGCATGCGCACAGATGTTTAGCCTGCGGTTACTGCTGTTCAAGATGAACAGGACTGGGCTAATTTATATTGTTTTTTGCTGTGTTGGGGAAGTGAATCAGCAAGTAGTTAGGTTTATATTGTTTTTTGCTGTGTTGGGGAAGTGAATCAGCAAGTAGTTAGGTTTATATTGTTTTTTGCTGTGTTGGGGAAGTGAATCAGCAAGTAGTTAGGTTTATATTGTTTTTTGCTGTGTTGGGGAAGTGAATCAGCAAGTAGTTAGGTTTATATAGTTATTTTTCACTGTGTTCGTTAGTGTATCAGTGATGTATTGTTATAAAGACAGTGAGTAACACTGTAATATAGTTTTTGTGTGTGTGTCTGTGGGATCCTGTGTCTGCTTGACTGTGACTGTGGGTAAAAATAGGTGACAAGGAATGTGTGTATGAGCTTGAGAGACAAGTAATGTATAAATGAGTATAAATGAGTATTAAAAGTAAAGGAAATAGTAAAGGGAGAACAATTGTTACAAGATATTAACTATGAGATTATTGTAGTATGAAATAAGTTATAAAAAATATATTTAATTAAGAAATATAATGGAAGATATTAATAGATAAAGATAAATAAAAATGCACGTGCGTAATATATTATATCTTATATCTGAAGACGTCTAAAATTTGTATCTCATTATCCCTGAAAACAGAATGGGAAAAAAGTATCCCATTGCAGATAATTAAGTGGGTGTTAAGAAGAAATGACCTGTGCAATGTGTTGAAGGTTAGCGAGATTGGGTGACCACGGTTAAACAATCTATTTTAGAATCGTAGTAAATAGGAATTATTGATTCAAAATAAGAGTAATTCCTTGATGTTGGTTGAGGAACATTTCATTCACCATACATGATTATTTTGAACACAGCATGCAAATAAGAAAGAATGAAGTCTGATTTTATGATAGGAGAAATTATTTAATTGCATCATACTCAGATAATCAAAGATAGATTATTGCTTTTTTTCTGCAATGAAGAACTTGCTTTACTAAAAATAGAAGGAACTGCTGTTGTCAACCAGTGAGATTTTTATATTAAAGAACTAGTGAAAAAGATGGTTAAATCTTTGGATAATTTTTGGGAATATAGATAAAGAGCTAATAGCTCAAGGACAGTTTAAAATAGTATTTGTAAAAGTCCAATTTGATCTATGCAGTTCTCTGAGTGTTCAAATTTCAGATGGCTTCAGTGTCGAATGGAAGCAACAAGAGGGCAAAGGTCAGAGACACGACTGCAGAAAGAAGAAGACTGCAGAGAGAACAGGAGTGGGTGAGGGGATTTCAGCTCCCCTCCTGAAGTTGACCACTTTCTGAAAGCTCAGCATGGAAAAAGACTGATTTAATGCTGAAAAAGGTGAAATGTTCATTTGAGACTTTCCTGAGGACAAAGAGAAACTTCTGAGATGCAAAACTGTGGCAGAAACAACTTCAATGCCTGAACTGAGAAGAGGCAGAACAACAACAGAGCCTGAACACCAGGCCTTGAATGACATTATAGGCTGACGACACATGCAGAGCGACAGCCAAGAAGGTTATCTAAAAACAGAAGAACTGACAGCCCCACCACAGGTCTGAAAACCTTATATGATCACTCTAAAGACTGCTTCAAATTTGGTTAATAATTATGTTAACTTTATTCATCTTGATTATTCACTGGTCTCAAAGCAATTCTTTTATATTCTCTGCTAAACTAACCCTCTCTGCTCTTTCAGTAGGTACAAGTCCAGCCATTTAAGAAAGAAAATACACTGAAAGAGACAAGCAAATGCTCAACTCAAACAGAGGCTGGATTTGGTATAGTGAGGGCTATTAGATTAAACAAATATAGGGCTAAAAGCATGATATAATTATTATATGACAAAGATAAAGAAAGATACACAATATCAAAGAATGATAATATTGTTGATAAAACAGATACACTGGTCACTCCATCTTGTTTTGGTAATTTTCTAGAGATAGATTGAAGAAAAATTACTGGGATAATGAGATGGAAATGTTATTAGCTATGGATCCAAGATTATGCAGAGATCTCCAAGTTTATTTTTAAAACAGCTCATGAGCAAAAACCAAAAAGAATAGGAAAAATGAGAAAAGAAAAAATGCATTTGAAAAATTTCAATTGACAGGCCTATTACTCTAAATTACTTATTAGAATTTGTAAAAAGAAAAAAAGGGTTTATAATAGCGGACTTAAACAGAACCTTGCGACCATTGACACTTCTCAAAAGTGTTTGACATAGTTGTGTTGACCTGATCAGACCTTGAGGCTAAAATGATCAGTGCCGCATTTAGAGCACAACCTGCAGGAATGTATGTGCTGGCCAGTGTGTGTGAGAGTGACTGAGTATGAATGCAGTGAGAGATGGTGAAGAAACACTAAGGCAAATCAATTATTTTGCCAATACAGCTGTATTTAAAATTTAATTTGTGGGCCCACAGGGCAAATTATGCCCAATAAAATAATGACCATGGATGAATTTGGTTAATTTCCTGATTGGAACCATAGTGGCAATAGGAAAAGAAAATGGTAAATAAAAAACAGTGCCACATTTGCGCAGCGCTTACCACATCACTTTCCTTTCAGAATATAATGAAGGACTAAACATCTGATTTTCTTTTCAGCATATGGTGATGGAGCTTATTCTTTGTCAAAAGTATGAAATAATGTAACTTTCTACAGGGAACACCAAGAAGGACAATGGGAGAGATGAGCATATGATTGAAATTACATGTTGTTGTCACTAACAGAACTAACAGAACTTATGAAGCTTTAATTCACAGATAGCAGCAGCTTAATTCCAGGAAGGATTCTGGGACGAGTCTAATAAAATGAACCATTGACTGTGCTTTGTAATTTCAGAAGAGTGACATTTGAGTCCATTCCTCTCAACTTAAAATACACCAACAGTCTTCAGCAACCCCCCCACCCCCAAATCATGGAGTGAGGGATCAAAGACATGCTGACAATGACAGAGAAGTCCTATGCAAAGACTAATAACATCACCTGGTAAAAGATGTAAAGATGACAAGAGAGCCAACAGAATGATCAAATCATGAATGGAAAGGAAGACCAGCTTGACCAGAAACTCCAAGGAAGGAGAAGTGTGGAAAGCTCACAAGGAGCTGTGCAAGAAGACACTCAACAGAGATGAGTACAAGTTCAAAGAAGTCAACATCAACCAAACCTTTGCTAAAATTGAATGTTTAGCCCTTGAATAGATTTGGTAGCAACTTAATAATAACCCCACCAGAACAAAAATGATTGAAGAGAAAAATATATTAAAGGAACGTAAAAACGATGATAATGACAAATTAAGAAAAGAATAATAATAATAATAAATGATAACGATTAATTTAAGAAATTGGTATAGCATAGTGGGAATTAAGACAATTCATGAGGGAAAAATTAGAATTAAAAATAACATAGAAAATAAATCTTAATGGATACTCAGATGTAATTGGGAAATAAAAGGGTATACAAAATTAATTTAAGGCTACAGTTGAAATTGAAGCAAGTATTAACATTGGGTATTAACAAACATTAGATTTTGATTTATAAGATTATGATTTGATTCAATATGCTATTGACTAACTATAAATATATATCAAATAGTGTTAATAGAATGACAACTTCAGTTGGAAGTTATTAATTTAATAACAAACAGGCCCTTATGAACAGTTTATATGGTACCAGAGGAGGGTCCAAACAGGTATTTGGTGTTCACATTAAGACAAATTGTTGCACCAACACTATTGAATATTTTCATTCCAGATGCGCATAGTTTCACAATGCGCAAGGAGGGAATGAATAAGAATGAAAATTAAAATTAAAATTAATTGTAGAAGCATTTAAGCATTTATTCCAGAGATATTGAGGATTAAAATTAATTATATAAAAGCAATGAAATCAACAGAGGAGGGTCAGGAACAGAAATTAAATCTCTAACTTAGATTGGAAGTCTATCAAAAATAAGGTCAGATAATGGGTCAGCTAAACAGAAGCATTGAAGACTAAATATAAATTGTATACGAATACAAGGAAGTTTCAATAATAATAAGTTATAAAGCTTTATGTTTGAAACAGGTGAGATAAAAACGTTGAGATTGTTAGATTTATTTAGGTATGCAGGAAAATAAATGTACAATGAATATGTAAGATAGTGCAAAAAGTTATAAGAAAAGTTAAAGAGTTCTCTTTTCTAAGTGTCTGATGAGGTTATTGAATGACTTTTATGAAGTAAATGTAACATTGCTCTGAAGCTTTCTTAGTTTGAGTGATTACATGTGACATAATTAAGTTTATTCGTGATTGTTCATTTAGAAATTAGTAGAAGAAAAAGTATTCAGTTAAGGCTTGAACTGAGGAGCAATAATGAGAAGGAGTTGCAACACGTGAGATTAAACATTTTAAAAATGGTATTTATTGTTTAAATTTGGTAATAAGGTAGACAGAATTTGGAATGTAAAACTTTATAACGAAGCATATTGAGATTTAATGAATAGAAGGTGCACTAAAATGATATGTTTGTTCATCAACTAAAAAAGACTGACTAAAAGATTGATTTTTGAATTTAAGAATTTATCCAGTCCTATTTTGAATAAAAATTCATAGGGATTACGCAAAACAAAAACGCGAAAAGAATAAATTACGACTATAATCAGCAAAGATTTATTATAATGCTTTGCCTGCATTATGAAGAAAACAATTATGTGAAAAAAGTAGAATGACTTATATTTAGAGATTGGTGTTGCACTTTTACCAAATAATACTGTGCAAAGAGGAAAAATTTAGCAAATACGATTGAGTAAAAAAGCTTAAAGCACAAGTTAAGGAAAACTTGATTTTGAGTTTGAAGGATTATGAGTCATGGTTTACAAAATTAGGAATGTTTTTTGAGTAGCAATATTAAGAGTGGGTTATTATTCTGTTGTGTACTTTGCATATTAAGATCACTAGTTGAAAAAACACGGTTAAACGAATTGAAATGCGGAAAAAAGATAATGAAAACTAATTTGAGAGGGCAACCAAATTGATATTTCAAACATTGGATGTTGATTCAAGTACCTCAAGAAGGAGGACGAAGATGATGATGATGAGCCAGACCCTGGGTGTATGTACTAGCCTGCCCTCTCCCCAGTGGTGACCCTCTACGACACGTAAAGTGTCTGGGTCGAAGCGGAAAAAAGACTACACCGCAAGAACACTTTTAATTGTATAATGGATAATTATGTTTGACATATTCTACATAACTGTGAGAATAACTGACAATGCTGAACCAATTTCATCCTCGCACTTGTAACAATGTTTAAATTGTTGTTTGATTAGGGAGCAGAGAATCTTTTACTTTTTCCATTGAAAGAAAAGCAAAACAACTGAAAGAAAGAAAATGTATGGAGAAAGATGTTTGGTTCTTGTGCTCCTCCGGAGTATGGTGGCATAATCCAGTCATTGTAAAGGATGGGTGACTTGTTTGAGTCACTAGATAGCATAACTGAGGGGGCTGGATTTTGAAACTACACTCTGGAAAAGGATAGTGAATGTGGGGCTTAGATAAGCCCCAGAGGAGGGAATGTTGAAGATTTTATTATTTAGAAAACAAGTAATTTAGCTATATAAGAATACACAATTATTTCCTCTGTGTGTGCTGTAACAAGACCTTAAATGCTGAGACAACAGAGAGTGCTATTTCAGTATGTCACATGGTACAAAAGTATTTCTCAAAATATCTATATGTATGTATGACCTTTTTTGGAAGGTTGGATGGCATATATGTGTGGAGCTGAGCAGAGCTCGGGAGTGATTCTGATATGCAAGAGTCATTCGGCTTTGTTCAATTGAATAAAGTCTAATTATTTTCTGTTATCATGGATCCCTGAGAAATCATTGAACCGAAAAGATTGAAACCACAACAGTCACATGGAGAGGCGAGGTATCCAAAGCACATCAACTGACCACAGGAGTTCCTCAGGGTTCAGTTCTTGGACCGCTCCTCTTCTCCATTTACACCACATCACTGGGGCCCATCATACAGGCACATGGTTTCTCTTATCATTGCTATGCTGATGACACCCAGCTCTACCTCTCATTTCAACCAGATGATCCCACAGTAGCTGCACGGATCTCAAGCTGTCTGGCGGACATCTCGGCATGGATGAAGGAACATCACCTGCAGCTCAACCTGGCAAAGACTGAGCTTCTCGTCCTCCCTGCCAATCCGTCTCTACAGCACGACCTCACTATCCAGCTAGATTCTTCCTCAATCACCCCATCAAGATCAGTCAGAAATCTTGGAGTAATCTTTGATGACCAGCTGACCTTCACAGACCACATTACAAAGACAGCTCGATCATGCAGGTTTGCTATGCACAACATCAGGAAGATCAGGCCTTTCCTAACTGAGCATGCAACACAACTTCTCGTCCAGGCCCTGGTCATTTCTAGGCTTGATTACTGCAATGCTCTTCTGGCTGGACTTCCATCATGTGTAACTAAACCTCTACAAATGATCCAGAATGCTGCAGCCCGTCTTGTCTTCAACGAGCCCAAAAGGGCCCACGTCACTCCTCTGTTCATCTCTCTGCACTGGCTACCACTCGCTGCTCGCATCAAGTTCAAGGTGTTGACGCTTGCTTACAGATTGACCACTGGTTCAGCTCCCTCCTACTTCCACTCACTACTTCAAGTCTACATCCCTACCAGAAGCCTACGATCGGTCAATGAGCGGCGGCTTGTGGTACCGTCACAGCGGGGCACAAAATCACTCTCCAGAACATTCTCATTCACGGTTCCATGCTGGTGGAATGATCTCCCCACCCTCATCCGGAATGCAGAATCCTTGACAGCATTCAAAAGACAACTGAAAACTCATCTCTTCCGGGAGCACTTAACATAAAAAAAAAAAAAATTAAAATAAAAAAAAACCCTTCCCTTTTCCTTTAAATCCTCGCTTGCCTGGCTTATGCTACTCTGAGCTATGTCTGAACTTTGTATTTTGAGCACTTCTTGCGTTGTTTCTGCCTCTTCACGATGACTCGCTTGGTTTAGTCCTCAGTTGTAAGTCGCTTTGGATAAAAGCGTCTGCTAAATGACTAAATGTAAATGTAAATGTACTTACAATAAGTGAAACTGATTGTTATTTTGTTCAGATTAAGCTGAAACATTTGTTTATTTTTCTCTCTTTATTATTTTCCACATTTTTATTTCACTTTGATTGGTCTGCATTTGAAATTGTTTTACATTTCCTGTGAAAACAAAGCAAACAGAATCATTTCAGTTCATGCAACAAACATAATGTTATTTTTGTTTTGTTTATTAAACTAAAACTGTTTATGCTAATTCTGAGTCACTTATGCTAAGCAGTGGGGGCGTCTTACCTATCCTGTTAGATCTGGGGAGGGCGGGTTTTGCAGTCAACTAGGTTTAACTCCTGAGTTTTTTACATACACACACTTCAGGTGGCTGCCGTATATTGAGTAAATCCTGAAGCCCACCTTGCCGACTCTTGAGCATTACACACTGCAACACGATAGACACCACACACAACAAGGCACAAAGTTGTACAAAGTTGTACAAAGACTAAAAGCATTGGGTGGGGGGACTAGGATCCTGTTGCTCACTCAGTTTTCCTTAGCATAGTGCTGAATATTTCCCCCACAAGGTGGTGGCATATTTCCCTCCGCCACATACGGAGAGTTCTCGGTGCGACTGCTTGGAGGATGGAATCAATAGAGGTATCCAGAAAGGGTTTTAGCAGATGGTTTATGGGAGGATCAGCTGAGAATAATGAGGGACTGGAGTTGGAATTGAATCCGCTTCTGGCACCAGCGTCCTGAATTTCTGAAAAGAGAAACGAGAGAGAGTCTGCAATTTGATTTTGTGCGCCTAGAACGTGCTTGGCAGTTATATAAACTGCTCGCACGCGGAAATCCAGATGAGGCGTCTGGGGGCCGGGGAGACGCGAACCAGCGACCTTGGTAAAAATCCCCCAAACTAGGGATGTCAAATTTCACAAATTCCCATGATCGATCGTCGTTTAAATCGTTTAATACTGCAATATGACTGCTGCAGTGGCATATGGCCAACAGCATGACAGGGTCTGCAAATGCTGCTCAAAACGCTATTTCCTCACCAAATTAAAGGGGCTATATGCAGCTTTTGCCCCAAAATAAACGTAACAATAGCCTTTTTATTTTACCATTTATGACTCAAACATCTCCCGTTGAGCATACTGACACCTTGTCCGCTCACAGTGGGTGCACCTATAAGCCTGTATCCTATTTTCTGTCGGCTCGGATTTTTCCCGCGCTGTCTGCGGATGTGACGTCAAGCACGCGCTTGACGTCTTATCCGTTCACGTTCATGTTAAACGTTTCAGATCACTCTGCCACCACCGCTAGTCAGCAAGTAGCCTACACTCGCAAGCAGTGCAATGGAATATATGTATTTGACTCTTCTTACCTCTGTAAACATAATGTTGACCTCCTTGCAGCAGATGACTTGTGAAGTGTGCACGTACGAGCGCGAGCAGAAAGGAAGAGCAGTTCTGTTTTTGGCCACAGGTGTCAGTCGCGAGTTTAAATTTCATAAAAACGCATATAGCCTCTTTAATGATAATGGTTTTTAATCTAAATAAAGGGTTAGTAGGATTGTAAAATGTTTTGATGTAATTGATAAATTAAATTAATTATTTAATAATCAAATTTAACGACAAATACAACGTGTCACCAACTCCGCCTCAGATACTTGACACTCAGAATGTGACTGTTGTGGATCTGCTGGAACAACGCACTGAAAACGGCAACTAACCCAATGAAAAACAGAGCGCATGTGGCGGAAGACAAAACTTGTAGTCCATTATAACATCTACAAAGACAGCATTCATGCTTTCAATATGGAACTAGGCAAAGCTAGACAGACTTTCTTCTCAAATATTATAAACAGCAACTTAAACAACACACGCACTCTTTTTGCTACTGTAGAGAGACTGACAAACCCCCCAAGCCAGATTCCCAGTGAAATGCTCTCAGACAGCAAGTGCAGTGAGTTTGCTTGCTTCTTCTCTGAGAAAATTAATAATATCAGAAAGGTGATCAGCACATCCTTGAGTTGCACTGGGGTCAGACAGATTAGACCACAACCTGAGAAAGTAGTTCCCCTTCAGGGACTACCGCTGCGTGTAATCGCAGTGGGAACGCCCCCCAGCGTAGCGTGTCTGAATATATGAATGAAATCAGTCAATGGAGAGAATGAGCGTACGGCGAGTGACGTCATCGACCAGGAAGCTATAAATATCCCCTGAATACACAAGCCGCCAGCTTTTTTACTTCAGCAAGCGCTCTATGTGTGTCTGGAATCTTTCGATTGTGTTTGTCTGTTTTAGTCAGGAGTTTATCACTATATATATATATTTTATATATAAAAAAACCAATATGAGCGAGCAGTATAGCTTTGTGTGGCTTGTTTGGGAGTGCAGCATGCCCAGTCGGCTCTCGAGGGAGTCGATTGTCAGCATTGCGAGCGTTTTCCCTTGAGAACTCTGCGCTCGCGGCGACCACTCTTCGAGGAGAGTGGTTTGCTGCGAGCTCCCCGAGGCTCGGGTCCCGCTTCTGTTGAGGCAGAGCGGCGGCACGTGTCTTGGGGCTCGCAGACGGATCTCACTGGCGACGTTGAGACGGGCTCCGCCCTATCTCAGCTATCTCCAGCGAGATCTAGCGCCTCTCACCCGGCTCTGGAAGCACGCGCTGCGGCGGTTACTTCTGCCCGGGTGGAGGCACATATGATGTTGAATTAAGATTATCCAGTTCTGAGGGGCTGGATGTCGTGAGTTTTCAACTAGTAAAAAAAAAAAACTGTCACATTATACTGCAAATGAAGAAGGTTTGATGGTGATAGACAGGAGTCTAGTGATAAAAGTAAACTAGATGATAGTTTTCTGTCTGCATTACCTCAACCTTCTCGCCGGTGCTTACCGTTCTTCCCAGATCTTCATGCTGAGGTTTCAAAGACCTGGGTTAGACCAGTTTCAAGCAGAATGTACACAATCATTCCAATGCTTATGGTAACATTGTTGGTGCTAATCTGCTGGTTATGTGATGCCGAAGGCGGAGGAGACGCTTGCAGCTGTCTCTCTCCAGCTTCATCGCCTAAAAAATATATATATATAAAAAATAAAAATAAAAAATAAAAAAGTAAGGCACCGGCTCTGCCCTCTAAACCACTAAAGAATACTTCTGTGTTAGTGGGGAAGGTTTACTCGGCGGCGGGTCATTATGCAGGCTACATAAATACCAGGCTGACCTGCTTAAAGATGCGTGTAAAGGGGGGAATTTTCTGTTGAAATGATTAATGAGCTCAGGCAGTCTGCTGATTTCTCTCTCCTGGTCTATGGCAGCCATCGTGGCCACAGAGAGACACTTGTGGCTGAGTCAGATCTCTATGAAGGGAAAAGATAAGACTCTCCTTTTAAATGCTCCAGTCTCGCCTATGGGCCTCTTTGGTGACGCTCTTCATTCTGTCACGGAGAGGTTCCTGGTAGAGAAGGAATAGGCGGCTGTTTTTCAGAATTTTATGCCCCTTAAATTGCGTGTCGCTGGGGCTGTTGAGCGAGGGCAGTCCCAGTCGCCGAGTACCTCAAAGCGAAGTGTCGCGTCTCGTGCCCTCCCCGCAGAGAAACTGGAGGGACGAGGCGGGGCGCTCTCCGGCGCGACCCTCTCGCGATAGGGCTGATCTGAGGACAGTCATTATCGCCAAGAAGGCCGTGTCGAAAAAATCCTGACGTGCTGAACGTCAGGACTCTGAGGGAGGTCCCCATCGTGAAAGACTTGAGTTCACTGCACAAGAACACGGTGCCCTGTCTTTCCCGATGCCCTCTGGGGTCTGCTCTACTAACCCTGCCTTTACAGGGCGTAGAGAGACTCGGCGAGCGATTTCCCGAGGGATGCTCGCCCCCTCCGAGGAGGGTCGTGGAGTGCCCAGACCAGCTGTTCCCTGCCAGTGTGTTACAGGGCGCTGCGTCTGTCACTCGGGATGTTCATCCAGAGGCCAGCCTCGAGAGGCTGGTTCCCTTAGTAGAGTTCCTGGCGGAATGGAAAGTTCTCCATGAACATTCACGAAGTGTATGGATGCTGCTATAGCCCCGTTAGGCTGCAGGGCATCCGTATTCTGAATTATATAGACGATTGGTTAATTCTAGCTTAATCAGGCTGAGGCTCAACGCCAAGAAGAGTGTTCTTTCTCCATTACAGAGAACCACTTTTCTAGGTGTAGTGTGGGATTCGACGACGATGCAGGCACGATTGTCACCTGCTCGTATTGCTTCGATTCTTGCCACAGTAGATCAGGTCAAGCTAGGCCAGTCATCCACTGTAAAACAGTTCCAGAGACTGTTAGGTCTCATGGCACCTGCGTCCAACGTGATACCTTTTGGCCTCTTGCACATGAGACCGTTACAGTGGTAGCTCAGAACCAAGGGATTCTCCCCGAGGGGAAATCCCCTTCGCATGATCGTGAGTTCGCGACGGTGTCATCGCGCCCTGATCATGTGGAAAGATCCTTGTTTTCTGTCCCAAGGCCCTGTGTTAGGAGCTCCTTGTCGTCGCGTTATGCTAACGACAGATGCCTCTCTCACGGGTTGGGGGGGCGATCATGAATGGTCGCCCGGCTCAGGGTCCATGGGAGGACCACCATCGTCTGTGGCACATAAACTGCCTGAGATGTTGGCGGTGTTTCAGGCTCTGAAACACTTCCTCCCAGACCTAAAGGGGCCACCATGTTCTTGAGGAAAAATGATCTATCTCAATCAGAACTACAGGCGGTTCGGCATCGAGATGTCGTTCTGGCCCACATCCAGAGACTGGGACTGAGGCTCAACGCCAAGAAGAGTGTTCTTTCTCCATTACAGAGAACCACTTTTCTAGGTATAGTGTGGGATTCGACGACGATGCAGGCACGATTGTCACCTGCTCGTATCGCTTCGATTCTTGCCACGGTAGATCAGGTCAAGCTAGGCCAGTCATCCACTGTAAAACAGTTCCAGAGACTGTTAGGTCTCATGGCACCTGCGTCCAACGTGATACCTTTTGGCCTCTTGCACATGAGACTGTTACAGTGGTGGCTCAGAACCAAGGGATTCTCCCCGAGGGGAAATCCGCTTCGCATGATCGTGAGTTCGCGACGGTTTCATCGCGCCCTGATCATGTGGAAAGATCCTTGGTTTCTGTCCCAAGGCCCTGTGTTAAGAGCTCCTTGTCGTCGCGTTTTGCTAACGACAGATGCCTCTTTCACGGGTTGGGGGGCGATCATGAATGGTCGCCCGGTTCAGGGTCCGTGGAGGACCATCATCGTCTGTGGCACATAAACTGCCTAGAGATGTTGGCAGTGTTTCAGGCCCTGAAACATTTCCTCCCAGACCTAAGGGGCCACCATGTTCTTGTCCGGACAGACAACACATCGGTGGTCTCTTATATCAACCATCAGGGGGGTCTGCGTTCTCGCCCGCTTTACAAACTGGCACGTCAGATCCTTCTATGGTCCCAGGGAAAAATTCTCTCTCTCAGAGCTATTTATCTCCCAGGGTATTTGAATCAGGGGGCAGACACCCTGTCGAGGCAGGGGCCGAGGCCCGGGGAGTGGAGTCTTCACCCCGAGGTGGTGGAGCTCCTATGGGAACATTTCGGTCGTGCCGAGGTAGACCTTTTTGCGTCCCGAGAGACATCACACTGTCCACTGTGGTTCTCTCTCAGCCAGCCAGCCCCACTGGGGTTGGACGCGATGGTACATCCGTGGCCGAGGTCACGCCTGTACGCTTTTCCCCCGATTGCTCTGCTCCCGGGAGTTCTGGAGAGGGTTCGCCGGGACGGGCTCAGTCTCCTGCTAATAGCCCCGTTCTGGCCGGCCCGAGTATGGTTTGCGGACCTAGTGTCTCTCCTCGACGGCTCTCCCCTGGAGATACCGATCAGGAGAGATCTACTTTCTCAGGCGAATGGGTCGATCCTTCACCCCCGCCCAGAACTATGGAGGCTGTGGGCTTGGCCTCTGAGGGGGCCCAGCTCATAGATTCTGGTCTCTCGACTGAGGTCGTTGAGACCATCCTCCAATCCAGAGCTCCTTCCACGAGGAAGTTATATGCCGCGAGGTGGAAACTTTTCACCTCTTGGTGTGGAGAGCGCCAGCAGGACCCAGTTAACTGCCCAGTTGGTACAGTGCTGGATTTCCTGCAGGACCGTCTCTCCACAGGGTTATCCCACTCTACACTGAAGGTGTATGTGGCGGCCTTAGCTGCTTACCACGCTCCTTCAAGTGGAGGTTCTCTCGGGAGACACCCACTTATATCTCGCTTCCTTCGTGGCACCTTGAGGCTGAGGCCTGCAGTTCGCACGAGGGTACCAGCTTGGGACCTGGCCATCGTCTTAGAAGGTCTCTCCCTAGCTCCTTTCGAGCCCATTGAGGAAGTTTCGGTAAAGTTTCTTACTCTAAAGACTATCCTTCTTCTCGCTATCTCATCTCTAAAAAGAATTGGAGATATTCAAGCACTTTCGGTGGCTCCCTCGTGCCTGGAACTGGCGCCTGGTATGGTTAAGGCCTTTCTCTGTCCGAGACCAGGTTATGTTCCTAAGGTACCAACTGTTTCTGTTAGACCTACAGTTCTGCAGGTTTTTTGTCCTCCGCCTTTTCTGACGTCAGACCAGGAGAAACCTAATTTGCTGTGCCCAGTTAGGGCTTTAGATGCTTATGTCCACAGAGCTGCCCTGTGGAGGAGATCGGAACAACTGTTTGTCTGTTTTTGGGTCACCTAAGATAGGGTGTCCTGCATCTAAGCAAAGGATGAGCAAGTGGGTGGTCGAGGCCATCTCGCTCGCTTATGGTTCGGCCCATCAGCCTTCACCTTTGGCTGGTAGGGCTCATTCCACTAGGAGTATGGCTGCCTCTACAGCTCTTCTTTCAGGAGCTTCTCTTCAGGACGTTTGTGATGCGGCAGGCTGGTCCTCACCGCACACTTTCGTCAGGTTTTATTCCCTTGACCTTAGCTCCACTCCCGGGGCTCAGGTTCTCTCGTCGGTTTGTGTCTCCGAATGACACACGACGGGGATTTGGTCGTATGGGGATGTGGGTATTGCGTTCCCACTGCGATTACACGCAGCGGTAGTCCCTGAAGGGGAACGTCCCGGGTTACGTATGTAACCCTAGTTCCCCGAAGGGACGGACGCTGCGTGTCCTGCCATACTCTCGGCATCCCCTTGGGTCGCTTGCTTCAGTAACTTTAGCTGGCGGCTTGTGTATTCAGGGGATATTTATAGCTTCCTGGTCGATGACGTCACTCGCCGTACGCTCATTCTCTCCATTGACTGATTTCATTCATATATTCAGACGCGCTACGCTGGGGGGCGTTCCCACTGCGATTACACGCAGCGTCCGTCCCTTCGGGGAACTAGGGTTACATACGTAACCCGGGACATTACTATGTCTGATTTCAAAGAAATTGATTGCAAAATTTTAGAAGAAACCGTACAGCACCTTAAAACATCAACCTGCGCCCTTGACGCACTTCCCACATCTTTCTTCAAAAGTGTGTTAAACAGCTTAAAAGCAGATCTTCTAGAAGTGGTTAATGCCTCACTTCTCTCTGGGACTTTTCCAAACTCCCTGAAAACTGCAGTTGTCAAACCCCTCCTAAAAAAGAGTAATCTGGATAAGACTATATTAAGCAACTATAGACCGATCTCAAATCTTCCTTTCATAAGCAAGGTCATTGAAAAAGTTGTCTTCAATCAGCTGAACAAATTCTTAAGCTCAAATGGATACTTTGACCATTTTCAATCTGGTTTCCGATCGCATCACAGCACAGAGACAGCGCTCATAAAGATAATAAACGATATTCGCTTAAATACTGATAAAGGCAAATTATCAGTGCTGGTACTACTCGACCTCAGTGCTGCATTTGACACTGTCGATCACAACATACTTCTTGACAGACTGGAAAACTGGGTGGGGCTTTCTGGGATAGTCCTAAAATGGTTCAGGTCATACCTAGAAGGTAGAGGTTATTATGTGAGTATAGGAGACCATAAGTCTGAGTGGACGTCCATGACATGTGGAGTCCCTCAAGGCTCAATTCTTGCGCCACTCCTATTCAACCTGTACATGCTCCCAATGAGCCAAATAATGAGAAAGAACCAAATCTCCTACCACAGCTATGCAGACGACACACAGCTCTACTTAGCCCTATCGCCTAACGACTACAGCCCCACTGACTCCCTGTGCCAATGCATTGATGAAGTAAACAATTGTATGTGCCAAAATTTTCTCCAGTTAAACAAAGACAAAACTGAAGTCATTGCGTTTGGAAACAAAGATGAAGTTCTCAAGGTGAATGCATACCTTCACTCTAGGGGTCTAACAACTAAAAATCAAGTCAGGAATCTTGGTGTGTCTCTAGAATCAGACCTTAGTTTCAGTAGTCATGTCAAAGCAATAACTAAATCAGCATATTATCATCTGAAAAATATTGCAAGAATTAGATGCTTTGTTTCCAGTCAAGACTTAGAGAAACTTGTGCATGCTTTCATCACCAGCAGGGTGGATTACTGTAATGGACTCCTCACTGGCCTTCCCAAAAAGACCATAAGACAGTTGCAGCTCATACAGAACGCTGCTGCCAGGATTCTGAGCAGAACAAGAAAATATGAACACATCACACCAGTCCTCAGGTCTTTACACTGGCTCCCAGTTACATTTAGGATTGATTTTAAAGTATTATTACTGGTATATAAATCATTCAATGGCCTAGGACCTCAATATATTGCAGATATGCTCACTGAATATAAACCCAACAGATCACTCAGATCATTAGGATCACGTCAGCTAGAAATACCAAGGGTTCGCTCTAAACAAGGAGAGTCCGCTTTTAGCTACTATGCCAGCCGCAGCTGGAACCAGCTTCCAGAAGAGATCAGATGTGCTCCTACAGTAGTCACATTCAAATCCAGACTGAAAACACATCTGTTTAGCTTTGCATTTACTGAATGAGCACTGTGCCACTGTATGTGTCCGACTGTTTGAACTGTATTTAATTTTTTTATTCTAAACTGTTTTAATTATTCTTATTTCTGTTGATTATTTTAATTTCTTTATTCTAAACTGTTTTAATTATTCATATTTCTTTTGATTATTTAAAATTTCTTCTATGTAAAGCACTTTGAATTACCACTGTGTATGAAATGTGCTATATAAATAAACTTGCCTTGCCTTGCCTTGCCTTGCCTTGCCTAATCGAGGGGGCTGCTGTAAAAAGCATAATATCAAGAGGGAGAGAGATGTAATCATCATAGAAAAAACGTTAAGCCATTCCACTTGAGGAAAGTTATCCATAAACTTACCTCGTTTTTGCACTCACAAGGTAATATAATTTGGTCTTCCAGCGTGTGAACGGATGACACGAGAGCGAGGAGATGCACGATGAAGGGGCGGCCTTGGGGAATTATGAGCATTTAGGTGGCCGAGCAGCGAGAGGAGTTCGCGTTTGGTACAATTAGGGCAATCTATGACTGACGTACTACGCCGGGTTTGAAACCATGTTTGGGACCCGACGGCAGATAATTTGTAAAGTTAACATCGGGGTGATGGGATAATTCGTCGGTTATTCCGGAGTCGAGAGATTTGCAGCTTTGTTGAATGACTTCTGTAGGCTACTGGACATACGATTCTAGCGTGTGCCCCTCCGCAGTGGTTACAGACGTGGAGGAAGCGTTTAGCAGAAAATAATTTGTGGTACGTACGTGTAAAAGTGGCTATGATGGAAAGACAATCGTTCAACCCGCGCCGTCTATAGGAAAAAAGCAGAACATATAATTTCAGTATTTTTACTGGAGAGAAGACATCGCTGCTGTGGCAGTGTAGAAAATTAGCCAGAGAAACCGAGCTCCTGCGGGAGCAGAGGAGACCGATGTTCGTCTTTTCATGCGTTATCGAAGACGCGAGTAAGAGGAGGAGAGATTCAGACATCCGAAGTTTAAGTGGCCGAGCAAAGACAGCAGTTCACATTTAGAACGGTTTAGACTGTCTGGGAAAGTAGACGAGATGAAATATCCTATCGATTATTAAACGAACCCTCAATGTTTCTATGGCTAGGGTCACATTCCCTGCCAATTTGTTCGTTTTGAATCAGAAAAACCAATGAGCTGTGGTTTAAATCGCTTAAAAAATTAAATGAAAATACATTTATTCTATAACTTTAAGTATCTAAGCGATTTTTGTAGATAAATTGCATGACAGTGTTAACGATAGGTTCTTTGTGATTCTGTGTGCAATCTGCACATAATGTGCGACCTACCATTTACGTGTGAGTTTATCACAAGGAAGCATCACGAAAATGACAGCAAATCATTTGTACAGAACCGATTTAAAACGAGTGATTCCCGATCAAAAACGAGTATCCAGGGCAGTTAAATAACTGAAATAACTTCGATGCTAAGTTCAACCAGGGACGGAAAACGAAAAGTTTTTTGAGCTGAGCACTCGCGGACTGGACTGGCCGGGTCTGAAACTGCAGTGCAGCTTAGGCTAGGCTGGTCAAGGCCTGCGGCGGCCTGACGCTGGAGAAACGCCCGTTCCTTCGCGTGAAGAGGGTGGCATTGCCTTATTGCCCATTTCTCTATGGCAGGAATTTTTGAATGCGGTCCGGTTTAAAGAAATACCCGGAAGTAGATCGCATAGCATGTTTCGCCGGCGGTGGCAAGGACCCGTTTGTTTGGCCTGACGCCCCCGAGATAACTCCAGAGGATTGCGACAAAGATTCCTGATTCTGAAGGACGAAAGATTCTTCATCGAACGGGAAGAGCTCAGTTCAGACGTGTTTAGGAAGGTACTGCGGGGTCAAATGCTGTTATGCTGCAAAAACTGCCAATGCAACGAGGTGAGACCGCTGGGTATATATATACTGCCCTACAAAGCAAAAAGGCAGTAACTGCATTTTTGGTCAAAAATGAGTTATCATTTTCATGACATTCAAGGCATCCTTTGTTATGTGACAAAACATCTTATCTCAAATGTGTGTCGTTTTGGAGAAAAATGGTAGTCGTTTGTACAGTAACTGCAAAAAAGGTAACGACAGGATAACTTTAAAGTCATTTTTCTCAGTTCTGCACTCTGCGTAGTTACTGCCTTTTTGCTTTGTAGGGCAGTATAGCTCTCATCGTTGATTGCGGAGTGCTCTCCACCCGTGTTAATTATCTGTGCGTGCTCCTCCCGAACCTTGTTAAATAAAACATCATTAATAATAATGCATTTTCTTCATAAAGTGCATTTCTGCAAGCCCAATGTTCTGTATATTCATTGTAGGCTATGTGTGCAATGTATTACATCATATGACATGTGTGCAGTGAACCCATTATAATATCTATGCACTGCTTTTACTATATCTCTCTAGGTAGAAAATGCTGTGAGACAGGGGAAAACCAGGTGTGCCTTCTCAGACGGACAGAACCAGTGAAATGCTGGGTCTAAAAGAAATGCTGGTCAGAGGAAGATGAAGTATGTGCGCTTCAAACGACACAACAGGAAGGATCTCTACAAGCTGCCACCAACTTCACAGCCATCCTCTACCACTCCAGAACCGGCACAGGAGGTGACACTCTTTAGGACTCATGAAGAGTGGAGGAACAACGCACTTGCCTCACCAATGGCAGAACTTATCAATTGCCCTGGGAATAGGCTATGTGCACAAGCCGTAGTGACGAACTTCCGCTATTGTCAGAAGTCGGCATATCAGTTTCCGGTTTACGACTCTTCCGCTATAAACAAACAAGATGAGTGCTGCTGTTGTATGAAAAAAAAGAGATATAATGTGCGTGACACATCTAAGTTTCTAAGAACTGTAGGTGGATCTAACGCCCATTTCACACATAGGGCCCTATTTTTATGATCTGAAATGCAAGTATCAAGCGCGAAGCGCAAGTAACTTTGTGGGCGGGTCTTGGGCGCTGTTGCTATTTTACCGACGGGATAAATGACTCTTGCGCCCGACGCAAGTTTAAAAGGGGTTGGTCTGAAGTAGCTTCATTATTCATAGGTGTGGTTTGGGCGTAACGTGAAATAAACCAATCAGAGCATCATATCACATTCCCTTTAAAAGCATGATGAACGAGGTGCGCTTGTTGCATGGCGCAAACTATTATTACGGCGAATTTACCAGGCCCGCTTCAGAATCGGTTCACAGCCGAGGAGATCGATGTTCTCGTCAGGGTCCGCTTTGCGCGGGTGCAAAATATGAATGATACATGCGTCAGTGTACAAAGTCATTTGCGCCGGGTGCAAGATAGGGCCCATAGTCTGTTTACAGTGCGTGTTGCGGTGCAGAAGCAGTGCTTTCACATATGATGCGTTGCAGTGAATAACTGATCCGCGGCTGTACCACAAACACATACTTGCTATTTTTATCTAAAATCCAGAAGTTATGCTGCAACTTTTATTTAATAAAAAGTTGTCAGCATTGCGATTCTCTTTGTACACATACACTGGACGTGTTTAAACACAATTTAAACAACGTAGGGCTATTATTCCATGCATTACTTATACTTATATTAAGTTGCTCAAGCAAGTGGTAAAATATTTAACCATGTACTTATATTAAAATCATAAATATTTTAAATTAAAACTTAAAATGGACAAAAACAGCCGACTCTCATGCCTTGTCTTTTGCACTTAAATTTTAATACAATAGATATTGCATGTCACAAAGAACTTGTTTTTCCACCTCCATGAATGAGTGTTGTTCATTTTGTCGCCTTGAAGTAAATGGTAGTTTTCCTTGATTTACTCCAGTCTTCTAAAATTAAAAAGATGACTGTGAACAATATAGTATTATATAACACATTGACATAATGAACAACACTCATTCGTGGAGGTGGAAAAACAAGTTATATTGCAAGATCTATTATATTAAAATTTAAATGCAAAAGAAAAGGCATGAGAGTCGGCTGTTTTTGTCAATTTTAAGTTTTAATTTAAAATATTTGTGCTTTTAATTTAAGTACATGGTTAAATATTTGACCACTTGCTTGAGCGTAATGCATGGAATAATAGCCCTACGTTGTTTAAATTGTGTTTAAACATGCATACGTTCATTAAAGAGTGTATTATGTGTACAAAGAGAATCGCAATCCTGACCACTTTTTTTTAAAATAAAAGTTGCAGCATAACTTCTGGATTTTAAATAAAAATAGTAAGTATGTGTTTGTGGTACAGCCGCGGATCAGTTATTCACTGCAACGCATCATATGTGAAAGCACTGCTTCTGCACCGCAACACGCACTTTAAACGGACTATGTGTGAAATGGGCGTTAGATCCACCTACAGTTCTTAGAAACTTAGATGTGTCACGCACATTATATCTCTTTTTTTTCGTACAACAGCAGCTCTCATCTTGTCTGTTTATAGCGGATGCGGATGAACAGTCGTAAACCGGAAACTGATATGCCGACTTCTGACAATAGCGGAAGTTCTTCACTATGCTTGTGCACATAGCCCATAGCCTCCTGCAGCTCTGCTTTAATGCTAAAACCTCCTCCATCACCGAGCCAACACCATGTCCACACCTCCATCTCCTAACCCATGATGAGCACCACACACCACTGGCTTGTGCAAGATCATGCAGAACCTTCTATAATGAATACATTAACATGTCCACAGCCCAGCTTGAGGAGATTGAGAAGGTTACAAAAGCACAGAGCAAAGAACAGGTCTGGCATGATGCACGGAGAGTGCACGTCACAGCGAGCACGGCTAGAAAGGTGCCCATTCGCTCAACCACGGCGCCTGACAAGTTTTTGTCAGAACACTTACACCCATCCTTCCGTGGCAATGCCGCAACCCGTCAAGGAGTGGAGGGGGAGGAACTTGCAAGGGACTTTTTGGAAACTCTGGGAAACAGCATTGAAACCAAAGGCTTAGTGGTCTGCGAAAAGGAATCGTGGCTTGCAGCATCTCCTGATGGAGTGATAAACCAAGACATTCTGTTGGAGATCAAATCACCGGTGATGGGAAACAAGTCACTTGCAGAATTTTTGGCAACAAAGAACTGCGAAATCACAACTGTGGCAAACATAGATATTAGAGAGATTACCATATTACCAAAAGGCTACTACATGCAGGTACAAATTGGGATGCACTGCACAGGGCTTCAGCACTCCAAGTTGGTGATCTGGAATAAAACTGAGCACCTAGAAATCGAAGTACCCTACGACCAAAGCTTTGTCCAGGGGCATATCATAAGGCTGCGCACATTCTACTTTGCCCACATGCTCCCGAAAATTGTTGATGATTTTGTTGAGGGAAGGTTACAGTTCTTGGGCCCGTTCTTCATATGTCGCTAACTCAGTTAGCTGGATTTGATTGTTGGCGATTTGGCATGATCTTGGATAGTTTGGTTCTTCGACGCTCATCCTGGACTTGCTGTCATAGCAACAGGTGCGTAAGCTTGAACCTGCTCGCGAGCAGGCTTATTTCATGTTAGCAGGATTAGATCGCGGCTTTATAAGCGGAGCTGATATGGGAGGTCTTTTAACGCAGCGCGATAGTGCAGGCAAGTTATTATTGCAATTCTTAATATTCCAGATTATAATATTATATAACGTTTAAAAAAATTATTTGAACGTGGTAAGGAAAAATATAAATATCAAGCTCACTGTATTACATACACTTATGCTGATCCTAACAGAACTGCATTTTTCCATTATATAGGTGATTACAACAGGATTCTGCTTGGAGACAGGTGTTTTATGACCCCATTCCCTGATCCAAACCCCAGACCAGTTACAATGCCGCTCTATCAGGACAAGGGCACACAATGAAGTGAAGTTAGCCAACAACAAGTGTCTGAAAAGTCTTGAGGGTTGCACCTGACAGGGCCTGTGACATTGCATGTGCCATATTACACAACATTGCACCATCAGAAAAAATTAAAAAACATTTCATTAATGTTTAATAAAAGACAAGACAAATATGCTTAGAATTCTTTGAGTTTTATTTTATTGTTCTTTGTAAAGAAAAGCCAGTGATAGTCATCTTTTGCCTGCAATAAGAGATATTATGCAAAGTCAGCAGTAGTACTCTGTGTGAAATAATATATTAGCACTTACTCTGAAGTTCCTTTGAAGCAACTCTATCTCTAGTGCCAGTTTTTTTCTTTAAGTTGTCAAGTATTTTCAAAATACTCTATTTTAAAGGGGTAGGGGTAAACCTGTCAACACATGCCTTATGCATCAAAAATTAAAAGGAAAAGTACAACACTGGCAACCTCTGCATCACTGCTTTGTGCAGACTATTCTGTAGGCCTTTCTGTAGATGTGGACTCCTGCAACTCATATTGCATTCAGAAATAATAGGTAGCCTACTCAAGTCTAAATTAAGTAAAGTTATTTATGCACTTAAAGATACCTGAGAGGGTTTCTTCACTGTCCTGTGCATTGGGGAAAAAATGGGCATTACAAAATGTTGTACTTTCTTCCCTTTTGATGTAACGTTAGAAAAAGTCTTACTGCACATGCTTCAGCCAACACTTGCTTACCTATGTGGTGATTGTTTGCTTGTTTCTCTTCAGAGCTTTGCTGATGAAGTTTCGCTGGCGATTCACCTTCCGCGGCTGTAGATCTCTTTCATTTTAGTTGAAAAGAATCCTATACTCCGTGTTGCGATGTGAGCTTAATCCTTGTGGCGCGTCCGTTGAGAAAGCGTTCTTTGTTGACAATTTAGCGGCTCAATCCTTCCAATGACCATACCGCTAAGAGACTAAGACAGGAACTCTATACTTGTTTATATTGTAAAGTTTTTATTGAGCATATATATATATATCTTATACAGTTTTCAATCAACAATACAGGAGAGGCTCAAATATTTGTATATAACTGTACATATAAACAAAGCGGAAGTAGAATACAGTTTTGTAGCAGGAAGTACAATAATAATTTATATGAATAAAGTGAAAGGAAATAAGTATTTATACAGATACTGATTGTAAGAAGTCTATAAAGGGTTGCCAAATCTTATGAAAACCTGAAAGATTGTCCTTCAACAAATATCAAATTTTTTCCAAATGTAAAGTATTGGACATATCCCGAAGCCACATTTTGTCAGTGGGTATTGTTGGTCCTTTCCATGACATAAGGAGTAACTTTTTTGCAGTAATAAGAGAGTAGGAAATGAACCGCTGCTGGGCTGAAGTCAATTTTCTAAAAAACTGTGATGTGCCAAGGATAATCAACAATGGTTCCGGTGATAATGTCATTAGGAATATGGATGCCCATGTCCTTCTCCCAACTATCTTTATATTTGTTGGACGAGGGGGAAGACATTGTTTGTAGTTTGTTATATATATTAGAGATAAATTTATCTTTATATGGGGGTATAGTGAAACATTAATCTAGCATGGATTGTGGTTGTGTCTCGAAACCTGGCATGAGTTTTCGGATGTAGTCTCTGACCTGTAGATATCTAAAGAAATTATTGCTATGTAGTTTGAACTTTGTCTGCAGTTGTGCAAAGGAAGCAAATTTACCCTCAGTATACAGATCACGAATACAACATAATCCTAATTTTCTCCAATCAGAAAACGTCAGATCTAAATTAGAAGGGGCAAAGGATGGATTTTTTTTGCAATTGGTAAAGAAAGGGGTAATGTTTTGTGGGTAAAATGCGACTTGATTTGCTTCCATATACGAAATAAATTATGTATGATTGGATTTTGAACGTCCTTTGATTTGTCAAGCGCCGTTGGTGAAAGTACTACACTGTAAAAAATGTGACCAATGGTTACTTAAAAAATTTATGGCAACAAAGTGACACGTAATATAATTGAATAGATTTTAAGTTCTACATCTTTGATTAAAAAGTATTGAATAAATTAACTAAATTTAAACCAAAAAAAATGAGTACATGTTCATAAAAGCAACACTTAAAATGTGTTGAATTTAGTAATAGCATGCAAAATTTTAAGCCAAAATATTATTAGTAAATCCAAATCAGTTTCACAAGGAAAAGTAATTTATGTTTAATAAATATCTGAGCAAAAGTAATTTAGATTTACTAAATATCTAGGAGAAATTGCTTTAGATTTACTAAATATCTAGAAGTGAATTTAGATTTACTAAATATCTGGATAAAAATAAGTTATATTAACTAATATTTTAGCACATTTTTGCCTAATTCAACACATTTATTCTGCGTTTCATATTTATCCGTACCTAAATGAATTGTTTAAATTGAAGTTTTAATTGGTATCACATTGCTTTAAATCTATTCAATTATATTGGATGTCACTTTGTTGCCACAATTTTTCTATGTATAATACACTCAATATCATGCCTTCTTGGTGCCACAGGTAACTTAAATTGGGTTAATAAATCATCATGCATAACAGTTACAGCAGGTAAACATTTATTTGTAAATTTTTTTCTAAACATGTTTATCTGACATTTTTCAAGTTGTTTAGTGCAAAATGTCAAAATACAACAATAAAACACAGAAAGAGGCTATAAGAAAACAAAGGCAGAAACCATGTATGCGTACAATAGGGACAATATAATGGCATTTGGGATTCGGATGTTAATAAATGTTTGTTCATTTAATGGTGTTTAATTTCTGCTACATCATTGGCTTAAATTTTCCAGTGATTTGTGATGTGATTTAAGGTTTAGTCCTGTTAGTGCATTTAAATTATGACAATGACAGTTATTATGACAGTTTTTAGTCTACAAATTTTTCTTACATTTTCATTTAAAATATTTTATTACATGTGCCAATTGAAATCGTCAGGGCCATTATGTTATTCAAACGGCTAATAGTAATTGATTAAAATATCACATGGAACCTGGGATAAGGTCAAGTAATTCCATTAGCCTTACTTTACTTTTTGCTTAAATAGGTCTCACATAAACAATCACATGAATTTGTTCAAATTTCTCAATTAAAACATGTAAAATTTGCCCCTGGTGTACACAGAGGAATCACAATGTACAATAACAGCTGCCTGTGGCAATATAAATTTAAGAACACAATGCCAAATGAGTTATTTAAAAGTCATCAGAAAGTCCAAAGGTCTCCTTCAGTAACAGTTTGCAGTTCCTTCACAGTGAGTGGGTAACCGTGTGACAGTTTTGACAGTGACTTAATTGTCCCCTTTCATTCTGCGAGGGTCCATTTTCTTAAGCTAGTAGCTTATTCTTGAGGCTGTTCACTTTTGGGGACAGCTTTGAACAATCCAGCTCAAGGAGGAGTTTCTGGAAGACTTCAAGCGTGTACCTGAGCTCCTTGGGATAGGCAAGATTCACTGCATATGCAAGCCCTTGGAAAGTTACCCAGAGCAGTCAGAACTTTCACGCCCTCTACTACGATACCGATGTCATCAGGACCCTCTGGCGTAGTAGGCTTGATGTTGTAGATTTTAATCCTTTGTACAGCAAGGTCCTGACTCCTGTGACACACTGTCTTTATCAGCGTCCTGAAAAAGCAACAACATTGGGTATTTCAGACTGCACCACCAAAGGAGAAGATTCTAATTCAACAACTCCCAAATTGTTTTCAACCCTTTGGACAAGAAAACCTGTGGCTATCATGGCTGTTGCACATGATTTACTTCAGTTACAGAAAAAAATCAGAGATAATGTAATGTACATATTTTCATGCCAGGTAAGTTAAAAAGGATCTAATCAGCTGACCACCACATGAAAACAATTCAGTGACACCAGAGATGATGGTCTTAATTTAGTCACAGTTAAATCGGCTAAATTAAATCCATTCATTGCTACAGAAATGAATTTCTTCCCAGCACTTGTCTGTGCACTTTGTGATTTATTGCACACATATTATTTTACATTCACTGACACAGGCTGGTCACCTAGTGTGCCTCTGGGAGTATTATACTGTAGTCTTTTTCCTGGTGCACATCTATGATGTTAAGTTAACCTTAGCCAGCCAATGAGCAGCATCTTGGTAGATCTTGGTAGTACAAGCATGCTGCATACATATTGGCTTGGCTGATGAGATTTACTCCTTATCAAATTTGGTACAGAATGACCAGGCACTTTTTAATACTTGTCGAAGCAATATGGCTGTCGACACCCAGCCCTAGAGATGAGACAGATCACCTTCTTTATATTTTAACATGTTCGTCAACTTACATCATACTCCTTTAAGAGGTGATCTGTGGATTCCCCAAGATACACCATCAAACACCGAATGACAACATCTCTGGTCATGGTGATGCTAGGGTTGCTTGGAGCCTGAAATTACAAACATAAACATAATTCAAGTTCATGGTGTAAAAATATTTAAATAAACTCATTTCATTTAATAAACCATTTTAAAGAAAATTTGCTTAATTAGTGTCAACGTAATAAAATTCCCTTAAATGGTAACTAGGATTTGAAAAAGTATGTACAAACAATGTGTTATCATAACTTAATTGTATGTCTATGAGACATATGTTATCAGTATTTCTATTTTTTCTGCTGTTTAAATTTCAAATTTAAGTTGGACCTACAGGTTTTGGACATAATTGAAAAAAACCCTGCAGGAAATCTGCTTTTAACCAGGAAATGTTGATACAAGAAATAGTAATAATCAACATGTGAAATGTGGTATCACAGCTTTTTGTGTTTTTCATACAAGTCAAATACATACCTGTTGATAAATTTCAGTCAAAGTTTCTTCATGCATCTGAAAAGAAATGATAAATGAGCTTAGATTTAATTTGAAATTGTATTTTACACATACATAAGAGGAAACATAAGGAGTAACTAAACAAACACCAAAAGTTTATCTACATATGAATAAAATCTTATTTTTTATTATTATTCTTATTCAAACATAGTCACTGAGGTACTAGAAAATGATCATGCACATTTCTGTCAGGAACATACTAAACACATAAGCAGCAAAGTGAAAATGTGTAACCACAAGGAGCTGAACCTGGCATACTACTGTCTTGTACTTTATGTGCATTCATAGTACCACAATTGTTTCAACCACAAGTGATCTTTCTCAGGTAAAGAGTGGTTAGTCCGTGACAGACCTCCACACCATGATAACACCTACCTATATAATTAACTATACTTACAGTAAGTACAGAACTGCATTAAAATAACCCAGTAGCCTCTGACACACAGTCTAACTATTACAGACGAACTTACAGGACATTTACGTACATAAAATATGTCAAACCAAAAAGGTTTGCAACAGTAATTATTAAAGCTTAAGAACACTGAAACATGTACTATGCAAATAAGAATGAAGAGTGAACCTGACAAAGAAAATTCCTAGTGATGTGACGTTTTAATAATTTGTCTTTTAAACCTACAAGGGTGTTATATATTCTACAAGAAGGTCCATCGCCTAAATTAGTTATTTACTCTGTTTTGTGGAGACACGTTCATGACAGAATGAGGATATACTGAGCATGAAATGCTAACATAATAGTGTTAAATCTGTTGTTGCAAACAGACGGACGATGCCTCTCTCTGGCAGCGCAAGTCCACATCATGCTCTAATTTAACGTTACTGACCTCAGACGTAGCTCGCCGGTGTAATCTGTCAGCACGTGCTGAAACCGGCTTCAATGCATACTCCGACAGAGAAAAACTTTTTGCCATCTCCCGTTGTGCCTCATTGTATGTTACCGTGAATTGCGACTTGAAACTGCGTGGCTAACATTTCTTAACATGGAGCCTCTGTGAATTTGGGATTAGCACACCATCCAGGCGCGGGCAAAACAGACTAACGTTAGCTAGCTTGGGGTGGGGGAGGGGTGGGTGCAGGCCGATGCCAGGAAAATTGGCAAAAGTCGATTAAAGCCTGGTTCACACGGCAGGATAATTAGGCCGATTTTAGCCCCGATTCACCCCTTCCGACAATCTTAAGGATGCTCCGACTATCATAAAATAATCTGATCAGATATTCCTGCCGTGTGTGGTGTGTTAAGACTGCTCTCGTCTGCTCGGAAGGACGTCGGGACCGCTCCGATCTCAAATCGGGGATATCCAACATGTTGGATTTTTTTGGCCCGATTTCTCCTCGTGTGTGGTGTCTCCGTGGGACAGACGAGCACGCAGCCTGTGGACTGTGGGTGTAGCCAATCAGAAAGCGAGGTGACGAGGCGCAGACCGGGAAACAAAATCAAAACAGCCGGCGGCATGGCGCACCAGTATGAGGCGCCGGACTGGACAAAAGCGAAGCGAACTGCGCGAGAGAGACCGAGCTGTCGCTCGCGTGCAGACACCCTCGGTCTCTCTCAAGCGCTGTCGCACGCTCGCGCACTCCGCTTTTGTCCAGTCCAGCGCCTCATACACCTGAAAATCCGGTGGACGTCGGTTAAAAACAAACTACAAACTATCGCCACTGCATCCTCTTCGTCCGCCATGATTGTTTACTCTGAAATCACGTTTGATCTCGAGGGATTTTGCGAGATTTTCCATCTGACCTGGGAATGCTCGGGAGTCAAATCGTCTCGTGTGTGATGTGTTGATTTTGCCGTGTGGCTGCGCACCACACACTGTACGACCAAAGCTGTTAGACCCGTGATTTTTTATCGCCGTGTGTGGGGTCTCTCAGGTTTGGAAAATCGGCCGACAATTTTAAAATCGTCCCGTGTGAACCAGAGCTGGTATCTTAAAGGCCATTATCTATAACGTTATACTTTGAAAAAAAATTGTGATATTTAAACGACTAGGTTACTTTTTCAGTCATTAATTACCACGCTTTTAGTCGAAACAGTAGGCAGAGTTACGTTACATTAAGTTAGGCTAACATATCTTTATTTTTTACTTTCAACCAATAAAGTTGGAATGTTGGATAACTTGCAGCAATGCAAAACAATGTTCAACTGCTAACTGTTACAGCAACTCCTTGTAAAATGATTATTAACTTATACAAGTCTTACCTTTGGGAAAATGGCAGTCTCTGAAATGTTGACGATCCATGTGGCTGAAAATAGCTGGAGCGGAAGTGTAAGGTGATTAAATCCAAAGACCTCCCAATGAGTAACATTTACCAATTTTCAGCATCGTTGACTTTCCTGAAAAAATTTAATTAAATTCTACTTACCGATTCACAGCTGATTTTATTCAAACAAAACTGAGTAAAATGTTATTAATAAATAACTAGAATTTGTTGAAGTCAGCTCAGTGTGATTCCAAACTACAAATAGTCTTTTTTATTATGTATATGTTACTAATGTTTGATTATTAAATATTAATTGACGCCATTCCCAGTTTTTACAGTGTAGGGCTGCAGGTAAATATGGATCACAGTCTTCCATTTCAATAGCTAGCCAAGTGGGAAGTGTGTTATAAGTGATGTTGAAGGAGTTTATACTTTTAAAAGTGCACGCCCAGTAATACATCATGAAATTTGGGAGGGATAGACCTCCGTTCGTTTTAGATTTGGTTAAATGTTCTGTAATCCCACAGAAAGGGTTGAATAATTGAATCAATTTTCTTGAAAAAGGATTTTGTTAAGAAAACAGGAATATTTTGAAAAAAGTATAGAATTTGTGGTAGAAAGATCATCTTGATGGCATTTATCCTCCCAAGTAGTGATATTGGCAAGGTTTCCAAAACTGAATTTTGTTTTTAAGTTGTTCCAATAAAGGTGGAAAGTTAGATTGCATGAGAGAGGAAAGTTGCTTTGTAACCTCTATGCCTAAGTATGTAAATTTATCAGTGGTAACCTTAAAGGGGAATCTTGCCAACGTTGTTTGAGGGATGTCATGAACTGGCATTAGTAAACTCTTGGTCCAATTTATCCGATATCCTGAAAATTTCCCAAACATTAAAATTTTTTCAAGAATGGATGGAATAGAGAGGGGAGGTTTGGTCACATATAGCAGAATATCATCTGCATATAGCGAAATTTTATTTATTGTGGTCTTAGTCTGATAGCCATATATTTGGGGGTCTAAACGGATACTTTGTGCAAGTGGTTCAATAGCAAGAGCAAACATTTACGCTGACAGGGGACATCCTTGCCGTGTTCCTCTGAACAGATTAAATTAGGAAGACAAGTTGCGATTTGTATGAATTTGTGCTTTAGGATTTGTATATAAGAGTCTTATCCATTTTATGAACCTCATACCTAAATTAAGTCGTTTAAGTACTTCGAACAGATATTCCCACTCTATCTGATCAAATGCTTTTTCCGCATCGAGAGTCAATATGGCTAGATCGTTGTGAAATTTCCTGTCAGTATATAGAATATCAAACAATCGTCGTAAATTAGAAGTTGAGGACCTATTTGATATAAAGCCAGTTTGATCGCTGTGAACTATTGTATTCATTAGAGGAGTTAATCTATTGGCCAGGATTTTTGCATACATTTTATAATCTATGTTTAATAGAGAAATTGGACGGTATGAGCCTACATTTAGCTCGTCTTTACCTTTTTTATGAATAACCGTGAATTAGCCTGAGTTAATGTTGGTGGTAGGGTGCCATCTAATTGGGCCTGGTTGTACATTCTATGGAGAAATGGTGTAAGAATATTACTGAATTTTTTATAAAGTTCAACCGGTATGCCATCGGGGCCAGGTGATTTTCCGCTTTTAAGGGAGGCTATTGCCTTTTGTATTTCTGTGGAGTGAATATCTGTATTAAGCCTTTCCGAGTCTTCAGGTGAGATTCTTGATAAGTTACATTCGTCTAGAAATTTATTCATAGTATTAGGATCACTATTACATTTTGAGGTGTACAAGTCAGAATAAAACTGTAAAAAACGCGCATTTATCTTTTTTGGGTTAAGTAATATATGTCCCCTGTCATCTCTAATCCTGTGAATAGCTCGATCGGCTTCTATTTTTCTAAGTTGACGAGCTAATAATTTGTGAGGTTTCTCTCCAAATTCAAAGTATTTTTGTTTAATGAATAAAAAAGCTGAAGTAATTTTCCTAGAGAGAAGTTGATTGAGTTGATATTTCAGATTAGTTATTTCTCTATGCAAGTCGGGAGTGGGATTTAAAGCATTCTGTCGGTCTAATTGTTGTATCTGTTCTTCAAGATGTTTACATTGAGTTTCTTTTTGGCCGCTTCATATGAGATTACACATCCTCTCAGATAGGCTTTGAAAGCCTCCCATAAAGTGCATGATGTGACTTCTGGGGTATCATTGTTTTCAAAATATAATTTTATTTGAGCTTCAATGAATTCACAAAACTCCTTGTCTGTCAATAAATGAGGGTTTAATCTCCAAGATCTACTGGGTGGGTCCATACCTTCCAAATATAAATTGAGTGTTAATGGGCTGTGGTCTGAGATTGATATGGTGTGATATTTCACATCAGTTGTGAATGGAACTAGTCGAGCGTCGATTAGAAAATAATCAATTCTACTATAAGAGTTGTAACTGCCGAAAAAAAAAGAATAATCCCTGCCAGATGGGTTGTTAAAACGCCATAAATCTATTAAATTCATACTTTTAAGGAATGAATTTAAAAGAACACATTAATTATTTTTGGGTATTTTACGAGATGATGATCGATCAAGAATAAAATGTAGGTTATGAAATGTGATTGGAGCAAAAACATGAAGCCTAATGCTAAATGTATATACATGTATGACACGAGAATGTTTTTATGTTTGATAATTAAACACAGCACGATATAACAGAAGGCTTGTATGATTGTGAATATGATGATGTTTAGACCTGTGTTTATTGTTAAATACTGTATTTGTGGATATCTACTCACACGTAGATATGTATAATTATGTAAGAATAATGTTTCTGTCACAGTCTTCGTCTGCACCTGTCTTTGTCTTCACTACACTACCCAGAATCCTCCTTGTCTCCACTCCTGAATTCACTCCCTCAATCATCCACCTGTTCATCGTTATCATCATCTGTGTCACCTGTCTTCACCTTGTTAGTGTTCATTTGGATCTGTATTTAGTTCTCTCTGTTTCAGTCTGTCCTTGTCGGTTCTTGTTTATGTTACCAGTGTAAATGTTACCTGATGTTTTGTGCAGTCAACCCTCCGTCTGCCTGTATCTATTTGTTGCTTGTTTTTGTGAGTAAACGATTGAATTGGAGTTTTGCCTCAAGCCTCCTTCTTCAAACCGCACCACACCGTGACAGAAGAACCGACCAAGGAAAAAAACTAAGGATGAGAGTCTCCCTCAACCACTTACCTCCAGTCGATCGTTTGACTCACTGCTTCCAGGATGGTTGCCCGATTGAGGACTATGTGGCTAGATTCCTTGAACTTTCTAATCTGGTAAACTGGACCGATGAGGTGTTAAAAACCGTTTTCTGGTGCGGATTGGACGAATCCTTGTACCAGCAAGCTCCCGCGACGGCAACACCAGGTTCGTTTACCCAATATCTAGACCATGTGCTGTGGTTGTGTGGATCCCTTTTCACCGTGGGTCAATATGATGACATCACCACACAACCACACACTCCAGCCATCTCCACCAAGCCCTCTTCTTCGCTGGTTCAGTCCAGTCAAGTTCTCCCCGCTGGTCCCGTCCAGCTCAGTGCCCTCTTCCCCGCTGGTCCCGTCCAGCTCAGTGCCCTCTTCCCCGCTGGTCCCGTCCAGCTCAGTGCCCTCTTCCCCGCTGGTCCCGTCCAGCTCAGTGCCCTCTTCCCCGCTGGTTCCGCCCAGCCCAGCCGAGCCTTTACCACTGGTTCCATCCAGTCCAGCCAAGCCCTCACCGCTGGTTCCGTCCAGTCCAGTCAAGCTCTCACCACTGGTTCCGTCCAGTCCAGCCAAGCCTGCACCGCTGGTTCCGTCCAGTCCAGCCAAGCCCTCACCGCTGGTTCCGTCCAGTCCAGCCAAGCCCTCACCGCTGGTTCCGTCCAGTCCAGCCAAGCCCTCACCGCTGGTTCCGTCCAGTCCAGTCAAGCCCTCACCACTGGTTCCGTCCAGCCCCGCCAAGCCGGTACCACTGGTTCCATCCAGCCAATCCACGCCAGAGCCCATTGATCCTGCGCCTGATCCTTTTGATGACCTTCCAGAACTTCTTCCCCGAGAGACCGTCCAGCGAGAGACCGTCCAGCGAGAGACCGTCCAGCGAGAGACCGTCCAGCGAGAGACCGTCCAGCGAGAGACCGTCCAGCCAGAGCTTCACGTCACGCCTGCCGAGCCAGAGCTTCACGTCACGCCTGCCGAGCCTGCGCTTCAGGTCAGTCGCATCCAGCCAGAGACTGTTCACGTCCCGTCTGCCCAGCCAGAGACTGTTCCCGTTCCTGTCCTTCTCCCCAAGAAAATTTGGGGGGGGGGGCTATACGCCTCCGCCATGGCCGCCCGAAGGGTCCTCACCGCCGTGGCCGCCCGAAGGGTCCTGGCCGCCCGAGGGTCCTGCTCCGCCCCTGGCCACGCCCACGTCCTGCTCCGCCCCTGGCCACGCCCACGTCCTGCTCCGACCCTGGCCACGCCCACGTCCTGCTCTGCCATGGCCGCCTGATCCATCCTGGAGTCCGTCCTCCTGCACCCGGTCCGCCTTCCCGTCACGGACTCCAGGATGCCCACCCTCCCACCCCTGTTCTACGGCGTGAGGCCACGCCTACCGGGAGGGGGGAGTAATGTCACAGTCTTCGTCTGCACCTGTCTGTCTTTGTCTTCACTACACTACCCAGAATCCTCCTTGTCTCCACTCCTGAATTCACTCCCTCAATCATCCACCTGTTCATCGTTATCATCATCTGTGTCACCTGTCTTCACCTTGTTAGTGTTCATTTGGATCTGTATTTAGCTCTCTCTGTTTCAGTCTGTCCTTGTCGGTTCTTGCTTATGTTACCAGTGTAAATGTTACCTGATGTTTTGTGCAGTCAACCCTCCGTCTGCCTGTACCTATTTGTTGCTTGTTTTTGTGAGTAAACGATTGAATTGGAGTTTTGCCTCAAGCCTCCTTCAAACCGCACCACACCGTGACAGTTTCATAGTTTGGAGCGGCTCGATTGCTTCAGTAAATGTTCGCACGTGCTGAGTTTGAGTCACTCGCGCTGTAGGTTTGAAAAGCAAAAAAAAAACATCAAGCCTGATGTTTTTACTCCAATCTCATTCCATAACGTCGTAACAAATGGAAACGTTTGAAGTAGCATATGATAATCCTTATAGTTTTCTCTTGTGTAGTGTTACTGAACTTTTTAACAATTTATAGGCTGCCTGCTATAGGCTATTGTTATCATTTCATGCAGCCCTACATATGCCTACAAGGCACAACACACTTGGGAGTTCATATATATAGTGTATGTATTAAACACCTTTGAACATGCTGATATTAAGAGAAACTATTTTAGATTTTTCTGGTTAAAATTATGAAATTTACTAAATACATATTTTTTGCACTAACATTTTCTTTACAGGGACCAGATGCCACTGATGAGTCCTGCTGACATTCACATGAGTCTCTGTAGATGAACATGGTAAAGTGAAAAATCAAACACCTTGGAGATGACCGGTATGTAGCCTACTATGTTTTAGGAATGGCACAAAGGTGTGGGACTGTCCAAGTCTCTGTCTTTAGATCAGTGTGTTTACTAATGTGCTTTTTTGTCATTTGTTGTGTATCTTTGGATAGTGTTGTGTTGTAAATAAATCCAAACAATCTAAAAGCCATTATTTTTTTAAGTCTCTCATCATTTGTGCAAGGGTTCTCACAATGACAGCACCTGATAGCACCATATAGGGCCATTAGGGGAGGGCCTTTGTCTTTCTCAGGTGGAAAACACTATATATTAATGGGTTGCTAACGCCCCTCCACATAAAGCTTTCTTACACAAAACATGTCTTACAAATTTTAAATCAATATATTGTCTTATCTAAATGAGTAGTCCGGATGATTTTCACATAGTTTTGAAGCAAATATTCTAGGCTACGTGATTTAAAAGTCTTGTTAAGAAATAATTAGTATGGGTTTCATGACCTTATTTCAGTGACAATGTTTTTTTGTTTTTCCACAAACCACACATAAACGTCATTATCTCAAAACTAAAATATTTTACATACATGCTGCTGACATATTACTGTAGCAGAGTTTGTGCTGAATACAGTGTAAACAGACTTTAGACATGAAAATGTCACAAGTATCAGAAATAAGCACAAATGTCATGTCAGAACACCTCCAGGACCCAGAAAACACCTCAGACCCCAGAGGGTTAAGGGTGACATACAGTATATAGGCCTACAAAAACTCTTTTAGGTCTAAAATAGTTTGGATAGTTGTTAATATGAGAGTTATGAGACATTATCTAAGGGATTTAAGTATTCTGTTACATGAGTAGCTCTCGGCCACTTTCATTTTTAAAAAGTAGCTCTCAAATGAAAAAAGGTTGGAGACCCCTGCTCTACAGGCTCCTTGGCCACCACTGGGGGCGCTGCAGGGAAAGTGAACCACTCTGGGACCACCGGGCTTGGGACCACCGGGCTTGGGACCACCGAAGTTAGGTCCTCCTGGACCACCGGACTTGGGACCACCGAAGTTGGGTCCTTTTGGACCACCGGACTTGGGACCACCGAAGTTGGGTCCTTTTGGACCACCGGGCTTGGGACCACCGAAGTTGGGTCCTTCTGGACTACTGGCCTTGGGACCGCTGAAATCGGGTCCTCCTGGACCACCAGCCCTCCTCCTCCTGCACTGGCGAGGCGATGTGGAAGTAACTGCCTCTGGGGGTTCTGCAGCTCCTTCAGCCTCCACTGGATAGAAGGCTGATGGGTCACACCCTTTCTACCTCCTCCCTCTCCCCGAAGGGGTCATCGGAGGACTGGGGACTTGGCAGTTTATGAGGTCAGTGGGAGGTGGGCCAAGAGGCGGAAGACCACCCTCCCAGTCTGCACTGGACCCACGATGGTAAACATACCCCACAAACTGCCAGAGAGATAATATCCCATCTCCCAGGCAGGCACAGGCTCATTAAGGCTAGAATCTGTCCTTGAGAACTGCGTTGCCGATGTTGAGCCCTTCCGCAAAATACAGGAACTGGTAGGCAAGCTCCTTCACACTGCTTTCCCCTTGGCGAAGCGAAAGGAGCTTATCAAGTCTTTCCACCATTGGATAAGCGGAGGGTCAGGGAGATGGAAAAAGGAAGATACCCATTGCTTGCTGAGTCCTCAGTTGGCTGGTTCGTTCTGTCACGGAATGGGTAGATTCAAGATGCGAGGACTCAAGTGCAGAAACAAATGGGTATATTTATTAAGCAAGCAAACAGACACAAACTACAAACATAACTCCCTCGTGGGGGAAAACGAGAACAGTAAGAGGCATGATCAGGAAACACAAGGAACATGGACAACTTGGACAATGAACCAGCACAGGACTGCAAACACAAGGAGACTAAATAGGGAAACAAACACAAGAGGGTAACGAGGCAGGCAGGTTGGACAAATTAATCAATAATGAGATAACAAGATGGGCGGGGCTAGACAATAGACAGGAGAGCACATGGCACAAGGAAATACATGACAAGCCATGTGCTCACAAAAGACCAGACTAAACACAAACACATGACAAACCGGGAGTGTCAGAGCTCTGTCACCAAACCAAGATATGAACCAGACAGAAGTTTATCTCGCTGCCTGCTGTGAGTTTGTTTATTTCGAGGCTGTAAGCTCTAAGCCTCGTATTAGCTTCGTATTTCGTTCTGTTTTTAACTATCATTTACTATCATTTCTAGTTGTTTAAACTAATAAATACAGATTACCTAACATCTCAGATTAACCTTATATCGCTAGCTTCCGTTTTTGTTAGCACAACACGTTGGTAACTCACTAGCCTGTGTTAACGCGCCACCCGTGCGCTCGGTTATTTATTTATCTTCTCGGTAACACTTTATAATAACTGCACGCTATTAATCAGTAGTTAATCATGAGTAAACAGTTAATTCATCATTTATAAAGCATTAACAGACATTAATAAGCAGTTTATAAATACAGCTATAAATGCTTTTTTCTTGATGTATAAGCATATCTATAAAGTGTTTAATAATTGTATTCTCATACTTTGTTAATGTCAGGTTGAGTGCAGGTAGCTGAAGACGAGGGAATAGAATTTCAATGCAGCTGGTTTATTCACAAACTCAGGTTACAGGAAAATACAGGAACTTAGGAAAATACCAGGAACTCAGCTAAACACAACCATACATGGACGACGACCAACAAACACTGAGGGAAAGCACAGGGCTTAAAAGAACTGGGGCTAACAGGATAATTAGACAAACACAGGTGATGAAACTGAACACAAACGAGGAGCGGGAAAACTAACAGGACTAAACCAAAATCACAAAAGACAGGGGGAAAACAAGATTACAAAACAGAACAGAACACATCAAATCGTGACAGTTAATGATCAGTTAATAATATCTAAATGAAGTATTGCATTATTTACAAACTAGTTATTTAAGAGTTGTCAGTGATTCATAAGATCACTTAGAAAGTGTAGGTAAATGTAGTAAATTCAGCAAATTTAGTGTTAATATAGCATAATATATAGCATTTAGTAGTGCTCAGTTCACTATTTCTGTGAGCTCATCGAAAGTGAGGACTAGTTATGCCTTTTAAAGCATTTACAAAGGAGATTTAAAGGCTTGTTTATCTTCTAAACAGAAAAATGAAACAAACACAACAAAGTGATACAGAACATAGAAATATTAATAGCCTTTAAATCTCCTTTGTAAATGCTCACTTTAGATGAGCTCACAAACACAGTTAACTGACCACTACTAAATGCTTTATAACTACCCGAATTAACCCTGAATTACAGTATAAATACATGTCAATAAAGCATTTATTAACACACTAAGTAACTATATATACTATAAGTCTGAATAATAAGATAATAGTTATAGTTAAATACTTTATTAATCATTTACTTACACTTTCTAAGTAATCTTATGAACCACTGATACCTCTTAAATAACTGGTTTATAGATAATGCAATACTTCATTTAGAAATGATAAATTGATCATCAATAAAGTATGAAAATACAATTATTAAACACATTATAGATATACTTTTAAATTATTTAAATGAGCATTTATAGCTGTATTTATAAACTGCTTATTAATGTCTATTAATGCTTTATAAATTATGAATTAACTATTTACTAATGCTTAACTAATAATTAATAGCATGCAGTTCTTTGTCCTGTTATTGTCACATGTGTCACGTGTCATATGTTTAGTATAGCCTTCTCCGATGGCAATATAGGATTTATATGTGATAAATGCAAGGAGACAGTCAGGCTGACGGAGAAAATTTCAGAACTAGAGACACGCATCCAAACTTTAATTGAGCATAGTGAGAGTGCAAGAGCTTTTGATACTATTTTGGATGCGTCTAGCACAGTGACCTCTCTACATCAGGGTTCCTCAAATTCTGTCCTGGAGGGCCGCTGTCCTGCAGAGTTTAACTCCAACACTGATCAAACACACCTGAGCAAGCTAATCAATAGAAACTCACAGCTAGGTGTGTTTGATCAGGGTTGGAGCTAAACTGTGCAAGACAGTGGCCCTCCAGGACCGAGTTTAAGGAACCCTGCTCTACATGATTTCGTTCTGGGTGAAGTAGAGCCCGTGCTGCAGGGCAGATGGGTGACAGTGAGGGATCGCTCTAGTCGCGGATCAAAAAAACACTCTTCCATTCCGGTTACCATAACAAATCGATTTGCCCCACTCAGTGAAACACCCACTGAGAATTCTGTTGATTGTGCCCTGGTAATTGGTGATTCGATCACACGGAACGTGAAAATAGAGACACCAGAAACCATAGTCACATGTTTGCCGGGACCCAGAGCGCCTGACATCAAAGCAAATTTAAAAGTGCTGGCTAATGCTAATCATAAATTCTAAAAGATCATTATTCATGTCGGCAGTAATGATGTTCGAGAGATCACCAAAATTAAATTTAAAGAGTTGTGTGAACTCGCAAGTACGAAGTCAGGCACTGTAATTTGCTCTGGCACCCTTCCTGTTCGCCGGAGTGATGAGATAGTTAGTAGATTGTGTTCACTCAATCGCTGGTTGTCTGAGTGGTGTCCACTTAATATTGTGGAATTCATAGACAATTGGAAAAGTTTTTGGGGCAAGCCTGACCTGTTGAAAAGAGATGGTATTCATCCCTCCTGGGCTGGTGCTGCTCTTCTCTCTAGTAATTTGGCTCATAGTCTTAGAGATAAAACATGACAATCTGGGGGGTCAGGAAGGGGCTCAGGTCAGGAAGCAGACAGACTAGCTAAACCGACCATCTGCTAGCGGCCTTACGTCACCAAGGTCAGATAAATCTCATCACATAGAGCCTCTTTCACCTAGATATCATCATAAGCCGCTTTCCGACCAAGTAGTTACAGGAACTTAGTTATAGGAACTGTCCACTTCTAAACAGTTCTAAGAACTACTCTCCCCCAAACTCGGTTTTGCTGTTTACGTTCGCACTGGTCAAGTGGCCATATGAACTTGTAGGAGGGGTAAGGGAGTGACGTAAGCACGGCGGCGCCGCCACACAACAACAAACCAGCACGGGCTGTAAACTGTGCAATTGTTGAATAAAAAAATTATTTTTCTTTTTAAAAAAACCAGCACGGAGGAGGCTATCGCAATGTTCCTGTTCTGCCTTGCCGGGGCCTTAATAACGGAGTACGAACGGCGGCGTTTAAAGACTATGCTTGAGTTCTGTACAGAGAAACACAGAAGACGAAGGCTCCAGCGTAATATGATCTTAAAGGAACACTTCGACTTTTTGGGACTTTACCTTATTCAACGTATCCCCCAGAGTTAGATAAGTCCATACATAGCTTTTTCATCTCTGTGCGTGCTGTAAGTCTGTTTGACGCACCCACCACTAGCCTAGCTTAGCACAAAGACTGGATGTAAATGGATACAGCTAGCATATTAATCCCAATAAGTGACAAAATAACGTCAACATTTTCCTATTTACATGTTGTGATTTGTATAGTCACAGTGTGTACAAATAACAAGGTAATATGAGACACAGCCACTTTTTAAACGTTTAAATACTGGGAACTATTTTCTCAGAAGGCGAAGCACTGCTACTTGGGCGGAGTGATAACCGCAGCACCTGAGACACGCCGTGCTGAGGAGCAGACAGTTCGCTCAGAGTTGGAGTAATAGAGTCAGCAATTACTAATAAATGCAAAGTTTATAATCATGGGTGTTTGCTGTATTGTGACTAAGAGCACAGAAAACTTTGTATGAATAGAATGTATGGCTATTACAAGGGTGCTATGTCAATTGGCATGTGTGCATATTTCGTGTATTGACAAACTGTATGGTATGGCTATACTACAATTACATTGAACTATGCATTATGATTATTACAAAATCACTTACTTGGTGGACAGCTGTCCATTATGTTCACTCGGCATGGGGCGTTTCTTCCAGTTGATCTTGTCACAACAGGAAAAAAAATCGTCAAGAACGAACGAACAAAAATGTTGACAGAACGGCGCGTCTCAGGTGCTGCGGTTATCACTCCGCCCAAGTAGCAGTGCTTCGCCTTCTGAGAAAATAGTTCCCAGTATTTAAACGTTTAAAAAGTGGCTGTCTCATATTACCTTGTTATTTGTACACACTGTGACTATACAAATCACAACATGTAAATAGGAAAATGTTGGCGTTATTTTGTCACTTATTGGGATTAGTATGCTAGCTGTATCCATTTACATCCAGTCTTTGTGCTAAGCTAGGCTAGCGGTGGGTGAGTCAAACAGACTTACAGCACGCACGGAGATGAAAAAGGTATGTATGGACTTATCTAACTCTGGGGGATACGTTGAATAAGGTAAAGTCCCAAAAAGTCGAAGTGTTCCTTTAAGTAATATGATGGAAGAAGACAGAAGAGATAGAAATGAAATACAGTCGGTCTCATCAGATTTTATCTTGATCAATATACGGCTTATGCGATAAACGCTGATGGAAACGTTATTATGGCGCGATCCATTTTGCCTAGCAAAACTTAGTTCGCAAATGTTTGCTTGAATGTTGTGCAATTCGGTTAGAAAATGAATGGAAACACCTTAACATGTCTCAAATCAATTCGATATACCAATTTGATCGCAAAACAGCATGTGACGTCATTACGCACAGGGTTTTATTCGCTTTAAAGCCGTTTGATGGAAACACACTTTCACCAGCTTTATTCGCATGAGGTTTTTTCCGAACTTCAGATAATTCGATTGACAAGTGGATGGAAACTTGGCTAGTGAAGAAAATGGGTTGACAGTGGGCGTGACTTATAAGTTAAACCAATCAACGTAGACCTAGGGAAAGGGAACTAAGAAAAAAAGTCCTCGCTCTAGACTAGGTACTGAAAGAGTTATAGGAACTACGGTCTGAGGAACTAAAAAATCCGCAACTTAGTCCGGTCGGAACGCACGAAAAAAAGGGTTATAGGAACGTTAGGTTCTAGGAACTGCAAAAGTCCCTCCGGTTGGAAAGCGGCTATATAGAGACTGTGTCTGTTCCCCGAATTTGGAAATCCAAAAAACGTCAGGTTAAAAATGTAATTGATGTTCAACAAATAAAAAAACAGATAATACAGATGAGCAAATGATAAAGCTTGGGTTGCCGAATATTCGATCCCTTACTTCAAAATCGCTCATAGTTAATGAAATGATTTCAGATTATAATCTAGAGGTGCTGTTTTACAGAAACCTGGCTAAAACCAAACGAAATAAAACATTGTAATTTTGTAAAATAAAGAAAATAAACAGGGTGTGCTTTCTGCCTCTCCGTCTCCGTGAACTTTTTTTCTGGAGCACGTCTCTAAACTTAAACAAAACTCAGCGAATACTAGTCACACAGGCATGAGCAATATATCTTTATAATCATTTAAGTGTGTACTTTTAAATGATCTAAATCAAAACTAAAACAAATATTCTCTGTTTATGTAATCTATATAAAAAGAGAGAGATGTCAGTCGTTCTCATTTCAGCTAATTATCTTTTAATGTGACCACGCCCACAGAGAGCGCGCACTATTCAAACGCAAATGATCTGAGGCAAGCCATGCAAACTGTTAACGCCCCCATATCAGCTGGATAAAACACATCAAGTTGAACAAGAATCGTGTGCTTTACCTCATCTTGCTGCGCTCTGAGGAATAATACTATCGTCCTAATCCTGGAACAATTTACCTCAGAAGTGCTGGTAGTTTCCGAGGTGCAATGAATCAAGCTGATGTAGTAAGTTATTTATTAAGAGCTTTGTTATAATCGCGATATTGATAGTGTCTGTAAACCGCAAAAAGACTGTTTAATTATGAATTGTGTGTCTGTAGTGAATGATGAATGAAAGGCACAGACGCCCACGCGCTGTTGTTGTACTACAGCGTGCATCTCACACTCGCATAAACACAATATTTTACAGACTAAATATGAATATTTCTGGAATTAGTGAATTAATGAATTAGTTTTGGATGGATTACAATGTTTTTACTGTAAAAACAGACTACTGCCACATTAAATAAGCTTTTGTTCGCCAATTTCTGCTCATATGTTACCCTTGAAACAAAGAAAGATTACACTTGAAATATTGTTAAAATTGTAATCTTTTTTTGTTGTGTTTTATTAGTGACAAATTTGGGGAGAGGGTACATATTCCAAACCTTTCTGAAAAAACAGTATGAGAATTAACTGCACAATTACTAGACATGTTTACCTTGGATATTATACAATTTGCATGCATACAAAATATGTGGATAAAGACAAATGTTTTTCAAGTTGTTTCCAATTCTAACTTTGAACCAATTCTGTAGAATATATATATTCTTCAGAATTGGTTCAAAGTTAGAGTTGGAAACATCTTGAAAAACATTTGTCTTTTTCCACTGGGTACCACAAGAAAGTGCGAGGACAATATATATATATATATATATTGATGGGACGGGCAATGGTGTAGCTGTAAAAATAGAATAATGTGATTTGATAAAAAATAAAAAAAAAATAAAAATCATGTCAAAAATGTGAATTGGGTAACGCTTCCTTTTACAGTACAGTACTTACAGTGTACTTACCTAGAAAGTACTGGCTAATATAAGGTAAGTACATGGAACAGGGGTAGGTTTAGGGGTAGGTTCAGGGTTAGTACTAGTTATTACCCAGTAATTGTAATTACTAAAATAAGTACATAGTATTTACATGGGTAACTGGACTGTAAAAGGAAGTGTTACCGTGAATTGATATTTAAAAGAGAGCTGTAAGGGAAAGAAGCCGGGGCTGTGACTATTGGCGGAGGCAGCCTCACGCTTAAGTCTGCCTGTGGGGCTTGAGGAGGGAAATTGAGGTAAGCATAAGGGGGAAGGGAAGGGTAGGAAAGAGAAGAGTGAGCCTGTATTTCAAACGGAGGCAGACTCACGTTTGCTTGTGCTGCAGGCCACTGAAAAGAGGAGGGGTTAGCGGCAGTCGCAGGAAGATGATGTAATATCTGGGCCTGCGCCGCTAGCGGATGGCGCTACGGCAGGAAGAGCCGCACTGACATGATGAGCTGATACGGGAGATGAATGAAGTCTCGCAGCTGTGGAATCCGGTGCGCGGCTTAGGCTCGCTGAGGGCCTGGTATTGTGGCCTGCTGCACGCTGAAAACCGGATCTTGTACGAGAGGAAGGTGGCAGTGTCGTGCAAGGTGAATCCGGGGCCTCCTGAGTTTTGCCCTGCCTGCTTGCCGCCTTGGAAGCTGGGTGGATTTAGGAGAGATGTTGGCTGATTGCAAGGTAACGCACAGTTTGTAGAGTTGTGCCTTGTTCATCCTGCGTGAGGGCTGAATGTCAGAATTCATCAGCGCTTGCCTCAAACTTAATTCTGTCCACTTTCCAATGGGCGGAATCATTGTCACGGCCGAACGATAGGAAGACGCCGGGGAGGAAGCTGAAGTCCTCACCGGTGGAGGTGAGAGTAGGTTCCTTTCTTGAAAGAAATTATATCTGCGAGGATTTTCAGTCCGGATTTAGACCGTACCATAGTACAGAGACAGCTCTCGTTAGAGTCACAAATGATTTGCTTTTATCATCCGATCGTGGCTGTATCTCTCTATTAGTGTTACTTGATCTTAGTGCTGCATTTGACACAATTGATCACAACATTCTTTTAAATAGACTAGAAAACTATGTTGGCATTAGTGGAATTGCACTAGCATGTTTTAAATCATACTTATCTGACCGTTATCAGTTTGTAGCAATAAATGAAGATATGTCTTATCGATCACAAGTTCAGTATGGCGTACCACAAGGCTCAGTACTAGGACTGCTGCTGTTCACTCTGTACATGCTACCATTAGGAGATATCATTAGGAAACATGGAATTAGCTTTCACTGTTATGCCGATGATACTCAGCTGTATATTTCTTCAAAACCTAACGAAACTTACAAATTCATAAAATGAACGGAATGCATAGCTGATATGAAAAATTGGATGACTAGTAATTACTACTAAATTATGAAAAAACAGAGATTCTAATTATTGGACAAAAAACGTCCACACGTAATAACCTAGAATACTGTCTAACACTTGATGGCTGCTCTGTTAAGTCTTAGTCGTCGGTTAGGAACCTGGGTTTGCTCTTTGATACCAATCTTTCATTTGAAAGTCACATGTCTAATATCTATAAAACCGTATTTTTCCATCTTAAAAATATATCAAAATTACATCATATGCTCTCATTGACAAATGCAGAACATTTAGTTCATGCGTTCATGACATCAAGACTAGATTATTGTAATGCTCTACTGGGTGGTTGCCCTGCACGCTTAATACGTGCACGCTTAACACGCGCAGTACTTGAGCGAGCTCTTAACACATTATAGTCCTTCACGTTGTCACGTTTTCACTGTTTAGTTTAGTTTTGTGATCTTGTTTTCCCCTGTCTTTTGTGATTTTGGTTTAGACCTGTTAGTTTTCCCGCTCCTCGTTTGTGTTCAGTTTCTTCACCTGTTTTCAGTTAATTATCTCGTTTGGTTCAGTTCATTTAAGCCCTGTGTTTTCTCCCAGTGTTTGTTGGTCGTCGTCCTCGTATGGTTGTGTGTTCCCTGAAGTCCTGGCATTTGTTATTTTGGTTCCTGTATGTTTGTAGAAGTTTATTTTGTAAATAAATCAACTATATTGAAGCTCCCTTTGTACTCGTCTTCAGCTACCTGCACCACAAACCTGACAGAACGACCAACCTAAACCAAAAAAAAAAAAAAAAAGGAAACCGAAGATGGGCAGAAGGAGGAAGAATAAGGAGGTGAGCCCAGTGGAAACACCTATCCTCTTCCAAGAGGAGCGCTCACTTGAGGAGTATGCAGGGCTTTACATAGGCTTCTATGATGATGTGACATTGGAGGAAGAGGAGCTGACAAGGAGTTTCTGGGGTGGACTGAAGGACCCGCTAGCCCAGATAATTCTGGTCAAGGACCTCAATCTATCCTTCCTGGAGTTCGTGGATCACACGCTGTGGGCGTGTGGATCCAGCTACATCGTGGAGGATCTCCCACTCCAGCCAGTTTCAGGTCCGGTATGTCCTGAGTCCATCGCCTGCCCACCAGCGCCTGAGCCCATCGCCTACTCGCCAGCGCCTGAACCCATCGCCTGCCCGCCAGCGCCGGAGCCAGTGTCTGCTGTTCCAGAGCCGGAGCCAGTGTCTGCTGTTCCAGAGCCCATGTTTGTGTCTGTGTTTGTGTCTGTCCTTGTGGCCGTTTCTGTTTTAGTGGCCGCTGATCCTGCGCTAGAGCCCGCTGATCCTGCGCCAGAGCCCGCTGATCCTGCGCCAGAGCCCGCTGATCCTGCGCCAGAGCCCGCTGATCCAGAGCCCGCTGATCCAGAGCCAGAGCCCTCTGATCCAGAGCCCGTTGATCCAGCGCCAGAGACTGTTCACGTCACGTCTGCCAAGCCAGAGACTGTTCACGTCAAGTCTGTTGCCGTTCCTGAGCCGGTGTCTATTGCCGTTCCTGAGCCGGTGTCTGTTGCCGTTGCTGAGACGGTGTCTGTTGCCATCCCTGAACCGGTCAAGATTCCCCTTAAAATTTTGGGGGGGCGCAGTACGTCCTCTAAGAGGACCATGGAGGTCGTGCCGACAGGGTCCTCACCACCATGGCCAACCGAAGGGTCCTCACCACCATGGCCACCCGAAGGGTCCTCACCACCATGGACGCCCGAGGGTCCTACAGCTCCGCCCTGGACGCCCGAGGGTCCGACAGCTCCGCCGTGGCCACGCCCGCATCCTGCTCCGCCGTGGCCACGCCCGCATCCAGCTCCGCCGTGGAGGCGTCCCGTCCAGACGTAGCCCCGTCCCTGTAGTCCTCCAGCGGCGCTGTTATACGGCGCGAGGACGCGCCTTCGAGGAGGGGGGGGGGTACTGTCACGTTTTCACTGTTTAGTTTAGTTTTGTTATCTTGTTTTCCCCTGTCTTTTGTGATTTTGGTTTAGTCCTGTTTGTTTTCCCGCTCCTCGTTTGTGTTCAGTTTCTTCACCTGTTTTCAGTTAATTATCTCGTTTGGTTCAGTTCATTTAAGCCCTGTGTTTTCTCCCAGTGTTTGTTGGTCGTCGTCCTCGTATGGTTGTGTGTTCCCTGAAGTCCTGGCATTTGTTATTTTGGTTCCTGTATGTTTGTAGAAGTTTATTTTGTAAATAAATCAACTATATTGAAGCTCCCTTTGTCCTCATCTTCAGCTACCTGCACCACAAACCTGACACACGTCTATTGCAATCTTAAAATTCCGGCCAGTTAATAATACCTAGAATATCAAAATCGACTGCTGGCGGTAGATCATTCTTCTATTTAGCACCAAATCTTTGGAACAGTCTTCCTACCATTGTCCGGGAAGCAGACACACTCTGTCAGTTCAAAGCTAGATTAAAGACACATCTCTTTGACCTAGCATTCACATAATACATTATCGACTTCTATAACTCAATGTTAGGCTGCATAGATTAGGTCAGCCGGAACTGGGAACACTTCCCTTAATCCTGTTGTACTCGTTACATCATAAGAAGAATGGCATCTACGCTAATATTAGTCTCTCTGTTTATCACGAGGTTTACCGCTGTCCGCTGGATCCAGGCCGTATCCAGATCTGATGAAGGACCTATGCCTGGACACAACGACCACGCAGTCCTGAAGTGTCAACTAGTCCCTCACTGTGAAGTCAGCCGGATCCGGGCCATATCCAGATCAGATGGTGGACCTGTGCCTGGAACCATCCTTAACGCATCCCTGAAGTGCCAGCCTCATCAGCCTTGTGAAGGCCTCATCAAAAAGACAGCCATCGGCACTGATCTTCAACAAAATCGTCTCCATTAAAACCAGATGGAACTGGATAATATTCGGAATGTTCTGATCAAATCTGACCTCTGACCTGTAATGCTGCCTGAATCATAATCATACACTGTTCGTTCGTTGGCCAGAGGAGAACTGGCCCCCGACTGAGCCTGGTTTCTCCCAAAGTTTTTTTCTCCATTCTGTCACCTGATGGAGTTTTGGTTGCCACTGTTGTCTTGGCTTTTGGCTCGCTTAGTTGGGGACATTTAAATATTAAACAATATTATTGATCTGCCTTGCTTAAGGTGGATGTTAACGCAATTTTTTTCTAGAAACAAACTTTGTTGTATTATTTTCATGTTATCACTGTGAAGCTACTTTGATACAATCTGTATTGTAAAAAGCGCTATATAAATAAAAGTGACTTGACTTGACTTGACTAGAAGTGACAGAACCCTGACAGATACAGGCAAATTATCAGTGCTGGTACTACTCGACCTCAGCGCTGCATTTGACACTGTCGATCACAACATACTTCTTGACAGGCTGAAAAACTGGATGGGGCTTTCTGGGATAGTCCTAAAAGGGTTCAGGTCATACTTAGAAGGGAGAGGTTATTATGTGAGTTTAGGAGACCATAAGTCTGAGTGGACATCCATGACATGCGGAGTCCCTCAAGTCTTAATTCTTGCGCCACTCCAATTCAACCTGTACATGCTCCCAATGAGCCAAATAATGAAAAAACAAAACAAATCTCTTACCACATCTATGCAGATGACACACAGATCTACTTAGCCCTATCGCCTAATGATTACAGCCCCATTGACTCCCTGTGCCAATGTATTGATGAAGTAAACAGTTGGATGTGGCAAAACTTTTTTCAGTTGAACAAAGACAAAACTGAAGTCATTGCGTTTGGAAATCAAAATGAAGTTCTCAAGGTGAATGTGTAGCAGTATGAGTTAACGTGTAATGAGCTGGCGTTCTTTTGGCCAATCCCCGCGTGAGGTTCCATCCTATAAATATAGCGAGTAGCCCTTCTAACGCCCTCTCTTGCTCGTCGGTGACGGAATTTGTGTTGTGCTTCTGGGTCACTGTGTGCTCTCTGTGTGCTCTCTGTGTGCTCTGCTGTGCTAACAGTTAGGGTAGCGGCTTCGCTGTCTCTATGCAAATATCATTGTTATTATCTGCCGTTATGGGTATTATGTGTTGTACGCTTGTAGATCTCCGGTTGGAGGTCCAGTCTTCTATCTCGTCGTTCAGCGCATTCAAAAAACGGACTTACTGCATTATCGGTGCCGTTGGCACACGTCGAGCTGTCTCCCTCGGGTATACATGAATGCTGCTTGATCGGTATGTATGCCAAATGGCGTGGGATTAATGTATTCTTTTATTAATTGGGGCTATAGTGGTAATTTCTTTTGAAAACAATAGGAATGAGGCCGGGTCAGCTGGAGATTGTTGCCAGCCACACAGTATTGATTCGCTAGCTGCTGTTTTGTCTATACGGCTGTGTCGCCTACACGGTTGTTTGGCCTGGATTGCTGTTTTGCCTACGCTGTGTTTGCCTGTACCTATAGTTCGAATTACAGGGGGTACTGGGGGGTACTATACCCCCCAATGAAGACCCAGTAGTCCCCCAAAGGGACATAAATATCCGTTTTGGGGGGGTCAGATAATTTTTCTGATATTGTGAAAATATATAATTACAGTTACAATACAAGTCAACTCCTATTTTCACTGTAGGAACATTTTAATGTGAAGCGATTTCAGACACCCCTATTGTGGACCGTACCATTTTTAACCACCGTGGCTAGAAGCAACGGAGATAGAGAACGGGTTGACGTTCATTCATAAAAGTAATATTTCATGAAATAGGCAATAGGCTTCCTGTAAAGGTATTACTTTTACCAGTAATTAGAATGGTATTTTAGTGCACTTAACTTCTAACTTTTAGGAGTTGATCAAAACAGTTCTCTTTTGGATAATAACAATGAGCAGGGCTGGACTGACCATAGGGCATACCGAGCATTTTCCTGTGGGCCGACGTGCTTTTTGGGCCGATACATCTCGTACTTAAAAAAAAAAAAAATTATATATAATTTTTTTGAACGGTCCATAGCAGAACTAGGTTACTTTCAGAACACAGGCTATGAGAAGGAACCCATTACGTGGTCGTGGCCAGCATTTACCCGCTATATCTCTATAGTTACCATAAACTTCGCAGCTTTAAAAAAACAATCATCATTCCTAACGCCGATACCTGACAGCCAGTCCGAGTCAGAGTAGGGCAGAAGTTTTCAAAGTATTTTACACCGCGAGTCTGAAACTGGACACTGCCGAACAGAGACCTGCACGTCGGACAGCAAGCTTGAGGCATAGCTTACAATGTTAACGGTCCTGTCAGATACACAGTGATTTTGACTAATTTTAGATCAAAAGCGATGGATAAATAAAAATGTTTGGGTATTTTATATATTTAGCTGCTTTTGTGTGTTTCTAAATCATTTCTGCATTTCCTCAATGTTATAAAATGAGCGGTATAGGCTATATAATATCGCGAGCGGGCCGTTAGCGCAGAGCAAGGAACGAGCAAGTTAGTGAGTTGTCGTCGAAAAAGATGAATAAAGCAAATAGAAAAAGATTGAGGGGAAAGGAGATGGCATGTCAACTGATGCGACCGCAGCTCAATAAGTGCAAGGCCACAGGTAGGATTCAAAGTGTGACGTTCAGGCATGTAGGCTAATGCTATCGGGACTACTGGGAGATTCCTGGTCCGGTGCTTTTTGGGCCGATACATCTCATACTTTTTTAACGGCCCATAGAACTCGTACATCGGCCCATTCGTTTTGTTTTGCTTGATTGGCGGCGCTAGGTTAGTGTGCCAGTGTAATGCATTATGCATTGGTCAAAAAAAAATTCAGCCTTAGTTTGACACCCTATGATGAAACGCGTAGATCAGCGGCCCATTGGTTCTTTTCTTGATTGACACGGGGCTGGCCCAATCACATCTTTAATGTGAAGTATAGAAATAAACTTTCAAGTATAGAAATTAGTACAAGACTAATTATGAAATTTTCCTTTATTTTTCAGTGTATTTGTTTTACAATATATGGCTATTAATATCATGGGATTAATATTATAACTATTATTATGTAGTAGTAATGTAGACAGACATTAACTAAAAGAGGTTTGAATTTTTCTTTGTTTAAGTGTTTAATTTCTTTGTTCTTATATATGTATGTGTATGTATATGTGTGTGTGTATATATATATATATATATATATATATATATATTATTTATTTTTTTGTGTGTGTGTTTTTTTAATGTATATAAAGTTGATTGGATTGGATTTTTTTGGATCTGTTAACTCTCGCTCGTTCATACTCACTCATTAATTTTTTATTTTTTTTGGGTGGGAGTGGCGGTGTATATATATGTATGTGTGTGTATATATATATATATATATATAAGTTGATTGGATTGGATTTTTTGCTGCCGTATCCTTCTCACCTTTTTTACCCCTGACCCGTTTTCATGACTGATTTCCACATATTTGACGATTATGCATTTTACTAGAATTGTAGAGTATGAGACCCGTTTGTAAACAATGTTTTCCGCCAAAATAAACGCTCGATGCAGTTTCCATCAAAATAAAAGATAATGTGTTTATCTCTTTCAAGTATAGAAATTAGTTCTAATTAGGCTATTACTGTCATGTGATTATAACTATGATTAATTATGTAGTAGTGTAATGTAGACAGACACTATATCACAACTAAAAGAGTTTTGAGTTTTTCTTTGTTTATTTGCACACTGAATATTGGTTGGAGCTCTTAATTTTGAACTCTCAAAGTGCACTAGATTGATGAATTTAACATTAAAAAGCACAAAATTTTGTGCCTGTACCGTTGGTTTTCCTGAACTGCTGTTTGCTTCATGTGCATGCATTGAACATTGTATCAGCGACTGGAGCAGATTGCTGTGCGCTTGCCTTGCTATTACGACCACTGGGCAATGTTCTTTTGTTTTCGTACTGCCTTTTTAGAACCATTGCTGGTTCTGGCAGTTTATATTGTGTGTATTGTGATAAGTTTACCTATGTTCTTTTCATTCCCTTTCTTTTTTTGGTGAACCTTTGTTAATTGAGTGTGTGTGTCTCGTTCTTTTTCGTTACAGTGGCTGAGAGCCGGTGGTGGTGTTGGTTTCTGGGTGGTAGTGTCCCCTTCTGGAGTGCTGTGTTGACTTCCCTGTTTTCCTTTGTGTTCACTGTGGTGTGTTTGTGTGTTTACTGGGGGGACTTCCCTGGGATTTCTTACTGCCTTTGACTCCTTAAGCCTCAGCAATTACAAATAATTTATTTTGTGTTTTCTTTGTTTTTCTTTTTCATTATGTTCTCTTCCCCGAGAGATGATTGTTTTAAATTATTTAAATAAAAGGTGTTTCTTCTTCAAAATTGAATGTTGTCTTTGGCTGCATTGTACATGTACCCATGTGTCCTTAATTGAATTAATAGCCTACCATTGCAATTAGGTAGTAAAATCATTCCCTGGGTGAAATTTCCAGGGTGGTGTAGTCTGTGTTTTGTCTGTTCTTGTTTTGAACGCCACAATCGCCAGGGTCGATATTGTCCCCACCACTTTTTAAAACCTCTCGCGGTACGGATGTACCAATAGAAATAAATAAAACATCTCCAGCTGGCAGAGCATTCATTTCGTTCGTTTGTTAAGTAAGAGGCGATCTAGCGCTGAAATGCGTGTTTTTTTAAATCAAGTGATCAAAGTGCTCGTTGCCGCCTGCGATCGGTAGTGCGCTTACAGAGTTGTCTCGTGGCTCACGCACAGTCTTCACATGCACGCGCGCTTTAATCCGTTTCGGAGACTCTGTCCGTTCCGGTGAAATCACAAAACAAAAATGCCCACAAACGTGTCCCTGCTTAATATAATACAACCACTGATGAACATATTCGGTTTTGATGAAAAAAAATAAAGATTAGAACCAGAACCCAGAATATCTGACATGCTCGGCAAAAGTTCTACCACTGGACCATTAAAACACGTCAAACAGTCGGATGTATGTATTTATTCACGTGATTCATTCATTTATACACACCTGTCCCACCCACTTTTTTTAAAACAAAGTTATGCCACTGCCTTGACGCTAGAGGTCAAACAACTAAAAATCAAGTCAGGAATCTTGGTGTGTCTCTAGAGTCAGCTTCAGTAGTCATGTCAAAGCAATAACTAAATCAGCATAATATCATCTGAAAAATATTACAAGAATTAGATGCTTTGTTTCCAGTCAAGACTTAGAGAAACTAGTGCATGCTTTCATCACCAGCAGGGTGGATTACTGTAATGGACTCCTCACTGGCCTTCCCAAAAAGACCATAAGACAGTTGCAGCTCATACAGAAGGTGCACTGGAACAATCCTTCATAAAACGCATCAAACTTTAGTTTACAAAGATGTGAAACTCACCGAGTGGTCTGGGGTGTTCATGATAAGCTCACACAAAAATTGTTGCAAAAGATACTTTTTTTAAAATATCCATTAGACTCTGCCTCGTATTATAACAGTGTTTCTCACTTACCCTAGAGATATACATATCAATGGAGTTGGACAAAAACTACAATAAAACCTGTTGGAAAGCATCTTTTGAAGCGATTTTTGTGTGAGCTTATCAGTGAACACCCCAGACCACTCTGTGAGTTTCACGTCTTTGTCTTCTGCTACCACAGAAACCGAAAATTCTCGTGTGTCCAAATTTCAATCTTAACCGTTCTATTTCATCAGAAACGATCTTAAAACAGGGCTTTAAGTGTAAAATACCGAACTTGTCCTTTAAATGGCCTAGGACCTCAATACATTGCAGATATGCTCACTGAATATAAACCCAACAGATCACTCAGATCATTAGGATCACGTCAGCTAGAAAGTCCTAGAGAGTCCGCTTTTAGCTACTATGCCAGCCGCAGCTGGAACCAGTTTCCAGAAGAGATCAGATGTGCTCCTACAGTAGTCACATTCAAATCCGGACTGAAAACACATCTGTTTAGCTGAATGAGCACTGTGCCACTGTTCGTACGACTGCTTGTACTGTATTTTATTAAATGTTTTATTCTAAACTGTTTTAATTATTCTTATTTTTTTCTTATCAATTTCTTCTATGTAAAGTACTTTGAATTACCATTGTGTATGAAATGTGCTATTTAAATTAACTTGCCTTGCCTTGCCTAATAGTGACATTAATGTGGGCCATGGACAGAAGATCAATGGGCCGAGGTCAGGATTTTTGTTAATTTATACTTTCATTTTGGTTTATTTTTTCACCAAACCCTATCATATACACCCAGAATACTTGGAATATACGACACATGTTGCATGGGACCATTCTGTGACACTTCTGCATCTTTTAAAAAGCTTAATGCTGGTCACTGCCATTATATGGATGAGCAGAAGCTGATTTTTATTTTTTTTATGTCTCTCTTTGTGGTCCAAAAAAGAAAGAAGGACAAACGGCATTAGAACAACACCAAGGTGAGTAAAAAAGTAATCTAATTTTAATTTGATGAACTATCCCTTTATTTATTTTTTTGTTTAAATAAAAGATTTTTAATATTGCAGAATTTTATCTCACTTTTTTACAACATGACAAGCTTTATTAATTATGACCTCAGGAACAAGGTAGTATTTTATTTCGTAAGATGTCACATCAGAATTTTACAGCCAAAAAATCACATCAGAACACCAAAGATACAGAGAGAAGTTATTCAGTACAGCGTGTGTGATTGTAGAGTCTGTAGCGCTGCTGTATTCAGAACACCAAAGATACAGAGAGAAGTTATTCAGTACAGCGTGTGTGATTGTAGAGTCTGTAGCGCTGCTGTATTCAGAACACTAAAGATACAGAGAGAAGTTATTCAGTACAGCGTGTGTGATTGTAGAGTCTGTAGCGCTGCTGTATTCAGAACACTAAAGATACAGAGAGAAGTTATTCAGTACAGCGTGTGTGATTGTAGAGTCTGTAGCGCTGCTGTATTCAGAACACTAAAGATACAGAGAGAAGTTATTCAGTACAGCGTGTGTGATTGTAGAGTCTGTAGCGCTGCTGTATTCAGAACACTAAAGATACAGAGAGAAGTTATTCAGTACAGCGTGTGTGATTGTAGAGTCTGTAGCGCTGCAGTATTCAGAACACTAAAGATACAGAGAGAAGTTATTCAGTACAGCGTGTGTGATTGTAGAGTCTGTAGCGCTGCTGTATTCAGAACACTAAAGATACAGAGAGAAGTTATTCAGTATGGCGTGTGTGATTGTAGAGTCTGTAGCGCTGCTGTATTCAGAACACTAAAGATACAGAGAGAAGTTATTCAGTATGGCGTGTGTGATTGTAGAGTCTGTAGCGCTGCTGTATTCAGAACACTAAAGATACAGAGAGAAGTTATTCAGTATGGCGTGTGTGATTGTAGAGTCTGTAGCGCTGCAGTATTCAGAACACTAAAGATACAGAGAGAAGTTATTCAGTACAGCGTGTGTGATTGTAGAGTCTGTAGCGCTGCTGTATTCAGAACACTAAAGATACAGAGAGAAGTTATTCAGTACAGTGTGTGATTGTAGAGTCTGTAGCGCTGCTGTATTCAGAACACTAAAGATACAGAGAGAAGTTATTCAGTATGGCGTGTGTGATTGTAGAGTCTGTAGCGCTGCTGTATTCAGAACACTAAAGATACAGAGAGAAGTTATTCAGTACAGCGTGTGTGATTGTAGAGTCTGTAGCGCTGCTGTATTCAGAACACTAAAGATACAGAGAGAAGTTATTCAGTACAGCGTGTGTGATTGTAGAGTCTGTAGCGCTGCTGTATTCAGAACACTAAAGATACAGAGAGAAGTTATTCAGTACAGCGTGTGTGATTGTAGAGTCTGTAGCGCTGCTGTATTCAGAACACTAAAGATACAGAGAGAAGTTATTCAGTACAGCGTGTGTGATTGTAGAGTCTGTAGCGCTGCTGTATTCAGAACACTAAAGATACAGAGAGAAGTTATTCAGTACAGCGTGTGTGATTGTAGAGTCTGTAGCGCTGCTGTATTCAGAACACTAAAGATACAGAGAGAAGTTATTCAGTACAGCGTGTGTGATTGTAGAGTCTGTAGCGCTGCTGTATTCAGTGCATCAGGAAGAAGGAGAGCAGAGAACAGCCGAGGAACAGGAAGCTCTGGGAGACGCTCTGAGACCCGTTACACAGGTTCCCCTCACAACATGTGGTGCCCTCAACATTGTTAACCGATGATGTGTCATCACAAAAAGATTTAGAGACACAGCCTTTTTCCATCAATAACTGGCCCTCAGAATTTCCTGATGAAAAGAAAGAAAAAAAACAAAGGCTGATTCAGTCTAAGCTGTACATTAGTATTTGTGATCTGTATCAAATGTTTAAATATAAGCGAGTTTAAAAGGTAATGATCTTCTTCCTTTTCCAGATTCTCACCTGTTACTGTAAAGCAGAGGTCTTCGTCCCCTGAACAGCTCAATGTTTTAGAGCAGCTCTTATCATCACAAGTATAACATTGCTTTCCATTCGGGACAGGATCTACAGAAGGAAAACAAGTATTCTTTTATTTTTTTTTCTGTACAAAATATCTAATATCTAAACAGTATTTTATCTGCTCCATTCAATCAGTTCACGACAGACAGCCGCACACTGCATTTTATTTTCTGATTGAATGTCATTTGGAAGTAAAATGAGTGTTGACTTTACAGAAGATTTGCACATTGTCATTTTAGTACAATACCTGGAGGATCTTGGCGGTTACACAGGTCTGTGTTACAGCAGGAAGAGATCGTCCTTCTATAGCCGTGGTTTGCGGATCCACTTCGACAGTCAGTAGCACAAGCTTTAGCCATCATTTTAGAAGTAATGTCACCTAAAATATATGAATGATACAAGACCAATTAAACTGGAAAATCGATTTATAAGTGTCAACATTTAGAGCTTTTCTATTTACTTTTCTATTTCTATTTAAATTTTTTAAATAGAGATCATAACAATCTGAAAGAAAACAATCTTTGTAGAATATTTGAAATAATTAATTCCATCAGAAAAACAAGACTTTGTTCTGTCGCAGCTCCAGTAAATAACAGCAGCTTTAAATCATATTGGACTTACCAATTTGTTTTATTTCAGCCACAGTCTCGCACCAAACCGATCCACCTGGACATGTTTGAGCCGTTTGATCTGCACAAGAACCCGTCTGCCTGTTGCACTTATAACACTCGAGAGAATGTCCTTTAGAATAAAAAAAGAGAGAAAGAGACTGTCAATTATCTGTATTTGTACCCAGTAACTTACAAATGTTATCTGTCTTTGTACCTGCAGTGAAAAGAAGGACAAGAAGAAAAACTGAGATCTGCAGATCCATCTTTGATCAGGAGCTGAATGAAGTAATGTGCCTGTTTCAGTGATCATTTTATAGCAGGTCAAACGGGGAGGATCTTTATGAGAGAATTAAAGTTTAACAGAAGTAGACATTTCTTGAAACAGAAACAGTAGCTCACATCATTTATTTGCCAGTTAAAGATAAAGGAAAGTTTAATGATGATTTGCCAGAAATGTAGTCTACAGTGGGGGAAATAATGATTTGATCCTCTGCTGATTTTCCCCTTACAAAGAAATGAAGGGTCTATAATTGTATGTTAGGTTTATTTTAACGGATTGAGACAGAATATTAAACACATTATATAAAGGCAATAAATTGATTTGCATTTCAGTAAGTGAAATAAGTATTTGATCCCCAAGCAAAACATGCCTTAGTACTTGAGAAACCTTTGTTTGCAATTAGGAGTACTTTCTTAAAGTGACAGGACTAATGTGTTCCACACGGGCACATGACCTGTGGAAGGCATAATTATTGCTTATGCTGTAGGACATAAGTGGGCAAACTAACAAAATCAGCAGAGGATCAAATAATTATTCCCCCACTGTACATAAATCAACCTTCTTATGTGATAGTTCACCCCAAAACTGAAAGTCTTTATTCACCCTCATTGCAGGAGCATAATTTTGATTATGTTCAGTGACAATTATTGCATAGTATGTGGTGGTGCATTTAAGTTTTTGAATATTTGTGTTTAGATTGTAAACTTTTTTTATTTGTGTGTACTATTTAGATAAACATTCTCTATTTTTATATAAAAAAATATGTTATATGTTATAATTGTGGCCTTTAAAGGCATTGGCATGGTTTTATCTCAGTTAGCCTAATAGCTGGTGGATTTGCATTGAGAGATGATCTTATGGAAAGTTCCCCATGCCGATCTCTAGGTGTGGTGAAGGGTGTGTGATGATGTGGGATATTTTAATCCCAAAGGCCAAGGGAACTTTATCAGGACACATATTATCCTGGATCCGTGAAATAACTGGCCTTTAAAAATAAAACTCTGCTGCCTCTATGGGGATTTAACATGGGGTGTCCTGACTTATGCCCCTGTATTTTAAGGAAGAACATTTATTTATTTACGATACATTATTCATTCACAAAGAAAATTGGTGGCTTTAAAGTTTGGAGTTTTACTCATTTTTTTTAATTAAGGGATTAAGATCAATTTCCAAAAGATTATATTTTTTATTCCTCTTTTTAGGCAAATTTATGGGTTTCTAAACTTAGTTAAAGCTAAGCACTGTATGTGCTAAACACTCTGACTCGAAATGGATAATATAATTATGAAAAAAAGGCTTTTACTAATTGTAAATAATTTGCACTTATGAATTTAATGTATGATTTATTGTCAGAAATGACGGATTTGTGATCAATATTTACACTGTGACTGTAACAAACATTTAATTGTGTGCTGTACAAATCTTTAATATAATATTTGATAACACAAGACTATAAAACGCTTATTACGTTTTAAAAACGTTCACAATATAAAATGTCACACTTACTCTGTATCACTATTTCTGATTCAGCGAATCATCTTAAATCCGCCCATGAATAAAAACTGAAGCAGCAAGAAATTTTTTAAGTTAATTCTGTGCTCATAATTGTAAATAACAGTAATGTTTTTAATGTACACACTAAAATAAATTAATTTATATACCACAGTAACTAAAAGACAAACATTGATGTTGGCTTGAGAAAACAGAAAGTTTGAAATAGATTTAATATCTTGAAAAAAGCTTGAAGCTTTAAGTTTTAAGACCATGCAAGACAGATAGATAAATTAAGTTTAGTTTACTAAGTTTAGTTTAAATTAAGTTGAGTCGACTGCTATCAAAGCATTAGAGAATAGGCATAATTGAAGTAAAACCTGCAGAAAATTTTGAGCAGTTTCAACTTACATTTATAAGTAAAAATAACATGTATACTTGTTAATTCAACAGAAAATCTAGTGCAGTTGTTTAAACACATTTTTGAGTTAAAATAATATTTTTACTTGTTCGTTCAACTTTCAGTCTAGTTGAGGAGAAGAAAACTTAAAATGTCTTGTTGTCTGGACAATCTAGTTATCTCTACACACACAAAAAAGTTGAAATAACTAAATTGCAAAAACATTTTTTACAGTGTGTAAAAAAACATTGATATTGTCTTGCTGTTTTTTTTTTTTTATTTAGAAGGGAGGATTTATTGCCTCATAAAAATGTTCACTCATTTACTTGTAAAATAACATAGTTATATAAACCTAACGCCTAAACCTTTATTATTATTATTTATTATCTTTTCTGTACATGCTAGAGATAGGCCTATGCAGATTCACTTTCTCTTTGGGTGTGTGTGTGTGTGTGTGTGTGAGAGAGAGAGAGAGAGAGAGATAGAGAATTTAATTGAAAATAACTTTATTCACAATAATTCACACAACTCTTACAATTTTTACAAAGACCACTACAAAGAAAAAACGAAATCCTCTTCAGAAACAACACCCAATGCTCCATAACGGCACCAAATCATCTCAAAAGTAGACAGGTCTTCCATATTTGTATAAAACGTAAAATCAATCAAAACTCTTGATTTAACCAACATTGAAAAAACCTCAGTGATGCTTTGGCAAGGCTTTTGCTCTATTTTATTTTTCCTACAAGTATATATTACTAGTTTTGCTTGTCCCAAAATAAAATTCAGGAATTGACAGCATTGAAAGTTTTTTCAGAAAAAAATCTCTTTACAATAGTAAATAATAATCGTTCTAATCTAGAACATTGCATAAAAGCATGAAAAACGTGAGCCTGTTTCCCTTTGAGAACAAAAGGGACATTCTGAACTAACTTCTGGATTTAAAACAGAAATAAATCTATATAAATCTATATATTGGGATCTAATAACCAATTGTTGCACTGATTGAAATTCGTACTTTGTATTTCTATTATTCTCCCAAAAAACCTTAAAAGAATCCCAAAAAAACTTGTCACTCAGCAGAGAAATATTAAGATGCCAGTAAGCACTTCTAGGTTTGAGAGAGTTTAAAATAAAACTGCATTCCATGATCTGAGAAACCTATCGGAATAATTTAACATTTAAAAAAAAAAATATTAAGATGATGCTTAAACCCGTAAAATCTATCCAATCTAGCAAACGTCTCAGGTTACGGCTGTAACCTATGTTCCCTGAGAACAGGGAACGAGACACTGCGTCAAGCGCTATGGGGAAACGCCTCAGCGTGACTGGGAAGTATAAGGGGCGCCTAGAGAACATGTAATCCACTTCTTCGTCTGAAGGGACTGTAAAACCAGACCAGAGGCATGGTGACGAGACGCAGTGTCTCGTTCCCTGTTCTCAGGGAACATAGGTTACAGTCGTAACCTGAGACGTTCCCTTTCGAAGGGAACTCTAACTGCGTAAAGCACTATGGGGAACAAGATACCCACGCTGCCATGCTGAAGGGATGCTTTAGCAACTATGGCTACAAGCAAAAAACACATTAACTAAAGTTAAAGCCCCTTACTGCTTACACGTCAGACTAATAGTAGCACTACTTATTACGGCCACTGCCCAAGCTTCATGCTAAGCGAGGAGGAACTCCGTGAATCACACGAAGGGCTTTGCCAGCTCAAGGGTATGGGAACCACCGCCCGACTTTCAGAGGGGGGTTCCTTTAAGGGAGTACGGCCCAGAGCCTATGGGCCCTAGCCTGCTACTTTCGAGGGGACAGAGTCAACCCCCATACCAGGGAGGCTATCATGCTTAATGCTGAAGCTAACAACCTGTATGGGAAGTATGGGAAGCGGAGGCCTCAGCAGGATGACTCAAGAGCAGAGGAGGCCTGCACACTTACACCAATATGGCTCTTCCAGAACTTAATCTAAAACGTGAAAAGTTCATAGTTTAAGAGCTCAGACAAAGGGCCTAAAGCAACTCCGTTAAAGAGAGGGCCCTTTCCTGTACTACTTCCTGCAATGCTGTTTGTATGGAGGCCTCAGCAGGATGCCTCTCGAAGGAGAGGAGCCCTGACACTAGCTAGAATGCAGCGACAGGCTCGTCTGGAGGCCTCAGCAGGATAACTCTATCAGGAAGAGGGGCCTGCCAGACTTAAACCGGCATCTACCAAGCCACAAATATGGAGGCCTCAGCAGGATGACTCTCGAAGGAGAGGAGACCTGACACATGTAGATAGGACAGCAAGCTTGACTACCACCAGAGCTCAGGGAGCGACAGTCCTAAAACACCTCCTCAGAGAGGAAGGGACCTCTTCTCAAGCTCTACCTGGAGAGCTGTTTGCATGGAGGCCTCAGCAGGATGACTCTCGAAGGCGAAGAGGCCTGACACATGCAAGAATACAGTGGTGTATATGGACAAGCTGACTACCACCAGAGCTCAGGGAGCGAGGGTCCTAAAACACCTCCTCAGAGAGGCAGGGACCTCTTTACCTTTTTTTTTTTTTTGGCTGGTGGGGTGTGGCCAGAGAAAAAGTGCTCACAAAAGATTTCTTTATTAATTTATTTTTCACGAGCGGCTTCCCCTCTGACGCGCTGCCATGGCATCTCAAGCCTAGCAGTGGCAGGCTCAATCCCCACCACCAGGTCCGCATACGTGGGGCAGGTTCAGCCCTTTCCGAGATCCCCACGATCTGAGTTACCTCTCGGCCCGAGCGGGACCCGAACTGTGGGGCAAAGATCTCTGTCCCTCGAGAAGAAAGACAGACGAGAACGTAGCATTCTTATTGAGAAACGCTCACAGTCCGCGCACTCTGTCCACTCGAGAAGTTTGTGAGTGTCACCAGGTGTGAGAAACCTCTCACACGGGTCGGAACACTTCCTAAAGTGCTTGTTTGACATAGTTTCGATTTACTCACAGTGTCAGTGAAAAGAAGATGACATGTTCACATACACTGGTATGATACACACTCTGTGGACATCAGAGACTTATTTTACATCTTGTAAAAAGGGGCATAATAAAGAACTTAAAGAAGTGTGACTGTAAGTGATGCGGTTGTGCGTCTTTTAGAGAAAAATACGTGGATATTTAGTGGAAATAGTGGAGTCATACAGCTTTCTTTACAGTATCCGTGATATATAGGATTTAAGTTTATATTTTTTCTTTTCTTTTATTTGTTTGATTTATTAACGAATCAGGATTAAAGGAAGATTTTTCATGAAGAAAACTGAGTACGTGAATTGTTTTTTTATTGGAGACAGAGTGAGTTGACTGAAACTGAAACTCTTGCAATGTGCACTTACACTCATGTCATTCAAACCTGTATGACTTTCTTTATTCTGTAGAACACAGAAGTATCTTCTTTTTTGTCTGCAGAAGTAAATTCAATTGAAATTGAAAGGCTTTAGGATAACCATTCAGTGAGGATGAAGGGAGAGAAAGGTTAAACAATAAAGTATTTCAACAGCTGCAATTCAGTATATATGACCAACACCTACACACTGGATGGAACATCATACATCCTGTTTAAACAAAACCACAAGTTTTCTCTGAAATCATTAATGATTAGACTTTAGACATTGTGAAAGACAAAGTCTTGAATGACCCTAGAACACATCAGAGTGAGTTTCATCATTTTGATCACGTTATCAAGCACATTATTAAAAAATATATATATTTTGAGGAATACACACACACGCACACACACACACACACACACATATATATATGTCTGGTCCAAGATACAAAACATATCCATCCATGCATTTAAGACACTTGTCGTATGTAGGATTACTAGGAAGCTGGAGCCTAAAAGCAAATAATAGATAACATCAAAATAAAAAATAAAATAACAAGAACATGGTTATTTCTATGCTAACATAAATGAAGCATATAAATAAAGGTTAAAATAATTGTACATTATGCAGACTTGTTGAATCCAGAAAGGGACTAAAAAGAATGTATACCCCCCTCCATCAATTCATTTTTACTAGAGTCTCTTTAAGGCAAGTCATTTCACTCAGAGACCATGTTTGAAATGCCTATCAAATTCTAAAAAGCTATTCACCAGGCTTAAGGCCCTTTCACACTGGACGCGATTTTGACGCACAAATAATTCGCGCGATGGTTTTATTTTTTTATCAGCTGTTTGTGTAATGAGTGCTTCCACACCGAACGCGAATGTGCAGCGGCGAAAAAACGACTTTTATTTTATTCGATTCGATGTCGATTTTTTTTTACTTTTGAGGCGATAGAAAAGGCTTCAGCCAATCACATACAACGAAACAAAGGTGACGCGACCGCAACAATGACGGATCTTCTGATTGCTTGTGTGTCAAGTCGTCTGTGAATGAAAATCTGAAACAAGGACTGGTGGGACGTTGTCCTCATTCGTATCGAGCCCAACCGGGTTACAGGGCTTTTCAGTCCATTTGAGCCTTCAATCCGTTTACTAAGAGTGTTTATTTGATTGCATGTAAACGTAGCCCCATATAAGAGGACGGACAGCTCACCCAGACTGCCATACGCTGCTCCGGATCAATTAACGTTAGTTCCCTTAAGTTTGTCTCGTCAGATGCGGTGCCACTGTCTCCTCAAATTGTCCCACATACATCCGAAAATAAGTGCGGAACCGGCCATGATAAAGTTATAGCTCCGGTAGCATACTCTCTGTTCTTTAAGATTGGGTGCACCCAAAACTTTCTTTTCTGTCTTTTAAATAAAATGAAAAGCTCGTCTTCAGTGGATGATGATGGTGACGAAGAAGCTATGTCCCACGTCCCACAAGTCATAGCATTGTCCCGCATTTTGTCTGCATCCTTTTATTTAATCGTCCTTTAAATTACAATTCTACAATAAAAAAAAATGTAATAAGAAACAGAAAATGCGCAGCACAGACGTTATTGGTTCTAGTCATCACAAACAAACTCCTCTTCGTGGAGAGGGTGTTTTGTATGCTGCGTGGACAATTAAGGAACCGCGCAACTGTGGACCTCTTAAAAAGTGAGTGAAAGTGAGTTACACTTGCCAGTAGTTACTGACGTAATGTCCCATAATTAATGAGAAGGCCCTATAGAAGCTGCCAGATCAGACAAACAATGTAAATTCAAGATGCACTGAATCCGGTAATAACGGATTCATAGTCTTTCCTAATGGATTTTATGTGCTTATTTGGAAATGTGCTATTAGCGATTGGGATTTTTTTTTTTTACTTACTTATTTAGATTGAATAGACACATGCTGTTAAAATAAGTTTTATATTATTAGTGAGGTGCACCGGTCAGCGCCGTCATTAACATTTTTATAAAGCCTATTAGTAATTTAAAGCATCATGTTAACATCACTGCAAAAAGACATCTAATATAAAATCTATATTTAGTCACCTAGTATAATAATTGTACGTTATCTCCCTCGTGTCCCGCAAAATCAGGTCTGCTGTCCTGCAACAAAATAGCCAGGTGGTCACCCTAGTCGGCGCGAATGTTTTGGGCTCTGAACTGTGTTGAAGCTCTTGAAGCTCTGAACGTCGCAAATTCGCGTCGCGGCTGATGTGAATGGTTTTGACGCGAACTATTCTCACGCGAATTATTCGCTTTTTCGTTTCGCTTTTTCGTTACGCGTCCGGTGTGAAAGGGCCTTTACAATTACATTTCATATAAGAAGTCATTAATGAAATCTGACAAAAACTGTTTTAAATCGTGACAAAAAAATATTTTTGTTTTATTTAGGCTGGACCAGCCAGTGCGCATGTACGTTTAAGTAATAAGTGCACGTCATACGGGAGCGTCTCAGAACAGTTTACAAGGCACTAATTTCAGCTAAACCGGGCCTAAAAACATTTCAGGTTACAACTGTAACCCTGGTTCCCTGAAGAGGGAATGAGACGCTGTGTCGAGACAGGAACGTCTCTGTGTGATTGCATCGTGAAGCACATGTGAAATCAGTCCAATGGTGTGACAGAACGTCATGGGCAGGCCAGAACACTATAAAGCAGAAACCTAGCTTCTGATAGGCTGAAGCAAGTCGATCACAGGCAGGCTGGGAGTATGGCAGGGTGACGCAGTGTCTCGTTCCCTCTTCAGGGAACCAAAGTTACAGTCGTAACCTGAGACTGTAACCTGTTCCCTTTCAATGGAACTCAAGCTGCATAAAGACGCTGTGGGAACTTTTTACCCACGACGCCACACTAACATGTGCCTGTCCGCATGAAATGAGCTCTGTTTGCATCATAGATTCCTTTTCCTGGCATGACTTGACTAGTGACTAAGACTTGCGTGTTTGTATGGTATGGTATGGTAATTTATTTATATAGCACAATTAAATACAATTTACATTGTCCAATGTGCTTTACAATATTAATAATAAAAAATAAAAAATATATAATATATATATATATTTTTTTTTTTACACAAAACAAAAAACAGTTTGTGACTGATCCACATACATCGCTGGCTTGAGACCCTGAGTGACATTGAAATCCGAATGAACAAGTATAATTAGAGTAAAGAGTTAAATAGAATAACTGACTAGATACATTTTGAGTGTGGTCACAGTTCAATATGAGTTCGGTACATTTACATATCCGGCCCCCCAGATTCCTGATTGCTTAAAATAAAAACTAAAAAGTAATTGTTGATATGTTACTCTAATTGATAGATTGACCAAGGCTGTGCGGTTAAATGCAACGTTTTCAAACTTATAAACATTTGATTAACGCGTTGTTTGTAGCCTACACTCTAATTTTCTTTGCGCCTGAGAGTTCATTGTGGTGACAGTGGCAGATGCAGTTTAATATAAAACAATTTAAGAAATCAAGGTGAGCATGAAGCTGAAAAGAGTCTACTTCACCTTTTCACAAGGAGACAGTGAGTGAAGCGGCACCTGCAGCTTCCCATTTCCAGGACACAAATATTTCATCACTGGACAGTAGTGAGAAAAAATACTTTAAAAAGTAAAAATACTTTATAGTGTTCCATGACACAAATCGGTTCCATGCCAAATGCCAGACATCAGGGGCGTCGCCAGCCGATTTTGCCGGGGCTTCAGCCCCGAATGTTTTGAGTCAAGCCCGAATGTAATGACTGTCACTGAGCAAATATGAAACTGGACAATAGCCTATTTAAATGCCCGAAATCATAAGTTGCTTTATTTCATTGCGCCTATTTGTTTAACTAGCTAGTTATTACCATAGGCTAAAGTTATACGTTAGCACTTGTACTGGCATTTTCTAGTACAGAATCTCCTCCGGATAAAAACACAGGAGAAGATCAAGCTAAAAACAAGTGATAGAAGATTGCTCACTCACTTAAATATAAAATAACGTGATCATCATCAAACATTACACAGTGTGTAAATCAAAACCCTGCTTAATATTATCAAAGGGGGACCACTGTCCCGCATTTTGTGAAGCTGTGAAGAATGTGAAGCTTTGTCCGCGTCACGCAAGTCATAACTTGTGTGCCCTATCAAATGAAAACGATAAATTATCTCAGGGCATGTCTGGGATAAGAAGAGAGACTAATTGAGAAATATAGCGATAAAGAAGGTTAGAAAGACATGAGAAAGTATTTCCTCCTGATGACAACAATTCCAAATACAGATGCATCAATATCGTGGAAAAGTAATTTTTTAAAGCATTGTATTATCTCAAACAGACTGAAAAATAGTGCATTTAGCCGACGTAAATGGGAAAAAAAATCTCCCCGGAGGAGTATGCCCCCGGACCCCCCTAGGTTTGGGCTAAGCCCCGAATGTTTACATTGTCTGGCTCCGCCCCTGCCAGACATTATTCGAAACTGTAAAGAGTATGTTTATATTTGTGTACACTCACAATAAATACAAAACACTGTGCTTTTGTAAAATAAAGAAAACAGACAGGATGACGATTTCTGCCGTCCAGGTTTCCTTTCCGTCAAGCTTGTGGAGCACGACACAAAAATGAATCGAAACTCATTGTTTAGGCTACTAGCAAGCTCTTGCGTGCCATCTGAACTCGCAATTTATGTTTAGGGTTGGTACATTAGCTGTGTCCCAATTCAGGGGCTGTATCCTTTGAATGCCGCGTCCTCCGCTGGACATACTGAAACTTGTAAAAGTGGAAAGTATAGCCGATTGCATCACCACGGTGCGACGAAGGCTGTCTCAATTCAAAGGCTCCTTCGAAGACTCCTTCAAATGCAGCCAACAAACATGGCCGTCTTTTCCCGTGAATTGAAGGATACAACAGATGGATCCTTCACGGCCTTGCCTACTCCAGGATTCATTATGCCCCGGTGACGACAGACAAATTGCCAGATTACACTTTTAAATTAAAGTATTGGGTTTCAATTCACTAGAATAATGTCTCGGTTACGTATGTAACCCTCGTTCCCTGAAGGAGGGAACGGAGACGTAGTCGACTGATTGGGTTCACGTTTAGGGAGCCTGTCATCTTTGAGTATTGTTCAAACGAGCCAATGCACACATTGACGTGCGAGCCTTGCATCCACGCTATGCCCCGCAGCGCGGGTATAAATACGGAAGTGGATGCACGCATCACTTGTTTTTCGCTGAGGAGCCGAGCGGAGCCCGGAGTCCAGCAATAGTGGCGACGGGACTACTACTTCCCTGGCCTAAGCCCTAACCCATCTCCACCTCAGATGATGTGGGGGGATCAGAAGGCTTTTGTCTAGGCACTGGAAGGTGGCAGCTCTAGTGGCGTTTTAATTGGGATCCCAATCAGTCGACTACGTTGAACGTGAGCGACTGAATGGAAACGTCTTGGTTACGTTTGTAACCCTCGTTCCCTGAAGGAGGGAACGGAGACGTTTCCAGTTCAAATCAACCTCTAACATAGACCGTGACCGGACAAAGAGTGACTGAGGGTACAACTAATAAAGCAAACACAAACGAGATGATAATCAAACACAGCTGTAAACACAGAACTCAATGACAGTACAAGTGGCGGGAAAATAGAACAAAGGGACACGTGTGACAAATGAAAAGAATCTAAAAGTTTATGAAAATGAAACTAAATGTACAGAATCATGACAATCAGGACTTATCTTATCAGAACTGATAAGAATGTAAATGTGTACCTTGAAATGCAATGTAAGTCGCTTTTGATAAAAGCGTCTGTCAATTATGTAAATGTAAATGTTTAAGCACTGCACTGTCTTACTCTCAAATAAAGGTTTATTAATGGTTAAAGATTTTGCTATGATGTTTCACAACTGCAAATTCCAATAGGCTATCACAATAACATGTGGAATATTAAATATAGTTTTCTTTGCATCATGTCTACCCTAATGAAAAAATGAATATCCTAAAATATAATTTAAGTAAAAATTTTTATACTAAGTATAATACAAATACATGTACATATTTATGTACTTGATATAAATACCCTGAAATTATACTTTTAGTATACTAAATTGGTAAACTTAAAGTGCTAAATTGGAACAACTAATTTTAGTTATCCAGAAATAGTGCTGAAGTTCAACTTAATATATAAGTGAGTATATTTGATTGTGCTAAAGTAAAACTATTGCAAATATTCTTTAGGTACACTTTAAAAATCTTGCATTTAAAGACTAATATCAAACAGTGATCATTTGATCATTTGTAATTTTTACTCCTCCCAAAAATGCTAAAAAATAAACGTGTGAGAGCGTGTTATAGGCTATGTCAGAGGTTCTCAAACTTTTTACACCAAGTACCACCTCAGAAAATATTTGGCTCTCCAAGTACCACCATAATGACCAATATGAGTAGCGTACAACCCTTTCTAACCTGCCTAATATACAGTAGCGTAATAAGCCTATTCACATTTCAGGCTACAGTTATGGACAGCTAAAAAATGAAGCAGTTTAATTTCTAATAAAAATATTTATTATTGTCAGCCACTTTAAACATTGTAAAAACACAGTTTGAACATTAACACGGAACTGTGCAGCTTACATACAGGTTTAATAAAAAACTTAAATAATGATTCAATTCAAATGTTTGCACCTAAAAGTAAAATAAACACTGTAGCCTACTGTACTTAAACTATTAAGTAAAAAAATAAAGTACTGTACTTAATAAAAAAAACACAAGCTGTGTATTCATATTTAACCTTTTTAAACTTTTAAAATATTCTGGCTGACCCCCGTGAGTTTTTCAAGGCGGCCATTATTTTTTAGAACGTACCACCATATGATTCCATGGTGACGGACGTGTCATTGCTTGTCATGTGACACACCGCAGCCACAATAGCGCTGAATGACTGATGATATGCTTTTATTTCCTTTTTTTATTAAAAAAATTCACAGATTTGTTAGCTATGGCATGAAATATCGGATATTCCGATTATCAAATATATGCAAGTGGAAGTGATCGCGTTAGTTGAGCTATATGCGCCGCCATGTTAGTTTGTGCCACTGTTCAGAGAATCGGATCTGTTGGATTTACAGGACGTGAATTCATCCTTTCTCCCGAAATACATGAAAGTAAGCGGCCAGTGAACTGGGAGAAGAATAGAGTTAACTTTAAAGTTATTGACACAATGTGTATCTGATATGAATAAAACGTGTCATCTAATTATAATGGAAATTATTATTATTTCCGCTTCCATAGACATCAGTGTGTATTTTACAAATTCTTAATGTATTTTTTTTTATTACTTATGTGAATTTAAATGTCTGAAACCTAAAATAAACATTATGTGGTTAAAAACACTGAATAATAGTGATATTTGACAGTGTCTGAGTGGCGCACGTCCGTCTCTGGCTCAGCGCCAGCCAACTGCGCGAAAGCACATTTGAATTTAGCAGTTGATCACGTGATGCACTGGATGTTCTACTCACACCGGTGTAATCGTATCGTACGCTCCAGGGACCAGCCAAGACTGATCACACCGGTTTGATCTTACGATAGACTGGGATCTTATGTGCGAAATTCAGTGATTCCTCTGCGTACCACTAGAGGGAGCCTGCGTACCACACTTTGACAACCACTGGGCTATGTCATGTTATAGTCATATATGACGACGCTACCGCAACATGAATTACCGCAGATGAGCAGCTGAACATCTATTCATCAAGCCAACGCGCAAACTATCGCAAATCAAAGTGAAAGTAAGTTGCAGACGCTTAACACACAATCATCTTCATTAAAAGTAAAGAAACAAATTGATCTTACCAGGGCTGTTGCCGCTCTCTCTTATTGCGGTCTTTGATTTTGAAATTTTAGCTGATGATCAAGAAAATGCAGTTCATATCTGTTGCTTTCGGTGACGTGCACTGCATTAAATCTGCATATAGCGTGGGAATTGAAGATCGGATTTATATCCATTTTGCAAAAGCACATTTATGTGACCAGTCAGAAATGCTCACAAGTCTTTGAGCTAGAGTCCAAGTCAAGTCTCAAGTCTCTGAGCTAGAGTCCAAGTCAAGTCTCAAGTCTCTGAGCTAGAGTCCAAGTCAAGTCTCAAGTCTTTGAGCTAGAGTCCAAGTCAAGTCTCAAGTCTCTGAGCTAGAGTCCAAGTCAAGTCTCAAGTCTCTGAGCTAGAGTCCAAGTCAAGTCTCAAGTCTTTGAACTAGAGTCCAAGTCAAGTCTCAAGTCTCTGAGCTAGAGTCCAAGTCAAGTCTCAAGTCTCAAGTCTCTGAGCTACAGTCCAAGTCAAGTCTCAAGTCTCTGAGCTAGAGTCCAAGTCAAGTCTCAAGTCTTTGAGCTAGAGTCCAAGTCAAGTCTCAAGTCTTTGAACTAGAGTCCAAGTCAAGTCTCAAGTCTCTGAGCTAGAGTCCAAGTCAAGTCTCAAGTCTTTGAACTAGAGTCCAAGTCAAGTCTCAAGTCTCTGAGCTAGAGTCCAAGTCAAGTCTCAAGTCTCTGAGCTAGAGTCCAAGTCAAGTCTCAAGTCTCTGAGCTAGAGTCCAAGTCAAGTCTCAAGTCTCTGAGCTAGAGTCCAAGTCAAGTCTCAAGTTTCTGAGCTAGAGTCCAAGTCAAGTCTCAAGTCTTTGTACTAGAGTCCAAGTCAAGTCTCAAGTCTCTGAGCTAGAGTCCAAGTCAAGTCTCAAGTCTCTGAGCTAGAGTCCAAGTCAAGTCTCAAGTCTATTGTGGTTATAAGAAGTGTTGTATCACATACAGTGACCCACCCAGGCTGCCTCAGACACTGCATAGCTATATATAAGGAATTCAAAGCATGTAATTTGTTATTATGACTCCTTTATCTATTAGCATACAGTATCAGCTTTGATTTTGGTATATAATCAGTGTAAACTGATATATTGCAGGCTATTGCAACATGACAAAAACACCAAGAATGCTTTACTTTTATGTTAATATCTGTATTTTGCCTTGTAGCTTGAACATACAGTACAGTACATTTAGTGCATAACTGCAAAACATCACATTGTAGCTAAATGCAAAACACTATTGCAACCAAATGATGTGAAATATACTATCCACAAAAATTAACACACTACAGTACAATTCCTTATGATAAAGAATCCTCAATTAATTGTTATGTACTTAGTGGCTGAATAGCACAACATTTAAATGTTAAAAATTTTAGTGTGAATGTGAAGCAACTGACCAACTTATGGCATGTAACTTGTTAAGAACAAAATGTTTAGAAATAATAAAATAAAAAAATCCAAAGGATGAGATCACACTGGTTAACCTTCTCTTCTCTTAAGGTATGGGCCACAAAATATTTCTGGCTTCTAGGTGTCCTTCAGTGGCCTAAGACCTAGAAAAGTCTTAAGCAACAGAATGGTTACATTTCAAAAAGATCAAGCTTGACAATGTCTTTGCACTAAGTCTGGCTCGGTGAGGGCGCTTTATAAGGCCTCCATGTATAATACCCTACCCAATACCCTTTCCACTGGTGCACTGGTGGCAGGATCTGCAAGCAGTTTCATAGACACAAGATAAAGCCTTGGGAAGACCTTTGTGTCATGATTCTGCCATCATGTCCTTGATTTCTCTCTGTATTGTGGCAGGATCATGGCAGACCCATGTTTCATGTGCTTGCGTTGTCCCGTCTCGTTACCCCGCCCCCTTGTTATCCTCGTCTTGTGATTATTGTCTAGTTAGCTTCACCTGTCCTTGTCATCAGTGTTCCCTATTTTATCCCCTTGTGTTTGCTGTCCTGTGTCGGTTCATTGTTTGACATTGTCACATGTTGTGTGCGTCTTGCCGTGAGTACCTTGTGAGTTTTGTCTAGTATATTACTGATCCTGTTTCTGTTGTTAGTTTATAGTTTAGTTTGTCAAGTGTTAGTCTAGTTTAGTCATTTCTGTTCCAGTCCTGTTTTGCCCCCTTGTGGGTTTTGTTTTCCCCGTTTTTGTCAATAAATCAATGTTCAGTGTTACATATTGTCTGCGCCTGGGTTCACCTTCTGCATCCACATAACACTTTGCATGCTTTTGCCAGAAATCCATATAGTCAATTTCTTCTTCAGAGCACACCTGGATGTAGTGAATGACCTCATCTTTGCAGGATGTGTGATGGTCTGCATTTTTCTTGGAACTCTTCTTGCAGTAGCCAGAGAAACACCGGGGGTTTGGTGACTTTCTGAGCCTCGCCCAAGAGAAGGTCTGAAAATATTCCACAAAAATTATGGTTAGTTATAATATTATGGCGTTAATACACTAAATACACAGTGGTGATGATTAAGTTATGAATCAATAAAAAGCAAGACAAGATTTTCATATGTTAGTGATGCATAACCATGTGATAATAATTGTTTTAATCTGTTAATGTGTTTTCACCTACCTATCATCATCTCCTTCACCTCACTCTTGACTTCATCTGGTGCGAGGACATCTTGTTCTAGCCAGAAGAGGCAGAATGATGGGTCTAGTAGTGCAGACAACATGTAGATCATATCTCCAAATGGAAGCTCTACAGGGGGTTGTGCTGTTTCATCCATTCTGACATTTGCAAACATCCCCTGGAAACGGCGTTGGAGTGACTTCTGCAGTGCTTTCACTAAACCAACCAGGTGACAAGATGTATTCAGCATATGGATGAGGTGGCTGTTGAGTGAGAGTACACAGGGGAGAGCCACACTGACAGTCACCACCTTCTCTCCTTGTGTAAGGTCTGTTGCTTGAAGAAATGGGGCTAAAATGTCCACAAGTTCTTTGAGCTGACTCCATTCTCTGGCTGATAAGCACAGGCCTTTATGTCCTTGGGCTTCCAGGAGAGAGTTTAGGCTTTGGGGATCCAGGTCAGTGACTGCCTCCACAAGGCGAAGAGTTGTGTTCCATCGTGTGGACACAGCTGAGGGGATGCTTCGGTTTGCTTCATACTCCACCTCAAATGCTTCCTTCAGTCTACAAGTAGAATGGAGTAAACTGCAAAATTTGGTCACCTTTGCCATTGCACTGTTCAGAGTTTTTGTCTCCTTTAGTCCATCTCTTACAACAAGCAGCAATGAATGTGCAAATCACTGCAGCCGCTGCTGCCGACAGCTGCTCTGGATGGATTCCACATCATCCTGGTATTCCTCATTTACTTCCTCCCACATGCAGCTGTTTCCCAGCTCATCTTCATCATCATCTTCATTATCAGTTTTAGCAGAAGGGAAACAAACTGTGAAGGCTTTCTTCATATTTGAGGCATTATCGCAGATGATGTAATCTAATTTATGTTTTATATTAAAGTTGTCACATATCGCCTCAAATTTCTCACTTATTCTGTCTCCAGTGTGTGACCCAGTGAATCGTTTACAACTTAGGAGAAGCAGTATCTCTCCTCTACCACTGACATAAAATACCTGAAGCTAGGCTTGTCAATCAAAGACAAGCAATGTAGGTTGCATGAAATGATGAGGTCCTGTATTATGGATTCAGTAATGGCCTCCTGTCTGGAATGCCCCTGGCTGTATAGCTGCACACCTCTTGTCTGGCTTAAGAATGGATCAATGCTGCTCTGTCCCTCTGCACTGGCCTCATTCTTTGCTTTGTTGAACTCATTAAACCTGCAGATGTCGATGAACATGAAAAGACAACAAGTAAGATGCTTATCTTATAGCTAACAATTTTATGTGCAACAAAGCCAATCTGAAACCACAAGGTTCTGAACTGAAAAAAAATGGTACTCAGGTTACAGGATATGAAGAAAATATTGCAAAATTTATAAGCAATAGCTAACTTTTTTCACTTGCATTGCGGAAAAATGTGTGCAATCTCTCTCAGCCGCGTGCGACTCGTGATTTCCACGCCCCCGCCACCACTTGCAGACCCAATGCACTGCCTATGCAACTAATCAAAGCTTATAAACTACTGTAAGTCACCCAAGACTCTCAAATCAATGTAACGTTATAACTAAATGAAACTGTAACATTACATGACCAACAATAATCCTGTAACCTGTTTGCAGACAACGTTAATAATTAACGTGATGGCGGCACGTAAATGATTAACGTTAACTTTACATGAATTGACCACCACAAGTTTGGCAATTAAACAAACGCTCATTTATATTTCATAAGGAAGACAGTCGGAGTTAACTTCCCGTAACGTTAGGTTGTAGCTATTCTAGCTAAAGCGAGAAGCAAGCTAACGGTAGGTGGTCAGTGCTGAGCTAAACATGTTTACTGGCCTATCAGGGTGCGTTTTCAGATGCCTGATGAAATTAGATGTGGTTGAGCCAGAATCTTTAATCCTGATACCGCATATTTGGCATTGAGCGCTTCTTTTGTTTGGGCCGTCTTGTTTGAAGTTTTTAAACCCAAAGCTTACAATGAATGGCACAGCAGTGGCCGGTGCAATCGACATGTTTGTTCGTTGTCCTCTCATGTGTGGTCGCGCGCACGCAGCCGATACGTAATACGTGTTACGTAGGCAGGTTATAGGTAACGGAGGGAGGGGAATAACAGCAAGCTCATCAGACGTTTCCTAAAAGTAAACATTGTTCACGAGTCCCGCAGCTCGAGTCCGAGTCGAGTCTGAAGTCTTTCGAGGACGAGTCTCAAGTCGAGTCTCAAGTCTTTCGAGGACGAGTCTCAAGTCGAGTCTCAAGTCTTTCGAGGACGAGTCTCAAGTCGAGTCTCAAGTCTTTCGAGGACGAGTCTCAAGTCGAGTCTCAAGTCTTTCGAGGACGAGTCTCAAGTCGAGTCTCAAGTCTTTCGAGGACGAGTCTCAAGTCGAGTCTCAAGTCTTTCGAGGACGAGTCTCAAGTCGAGTCTCAAGTCTTTCGAGGACGAGTCTCAAGTCGAGTCTCAAGTCTTTCGAGGACGAGTCTCAAGTCGAGTCTCAAGTCTTTCGAGGACGAGTCTCAAGTCGAGTCTCAAGTCACTGTGTGTGTGACTAAAGTCGCGCTCGAGTCCGAGTCTCAAACTTGAGTCCCCATCTCTGTGACCAGGGGCCCGTTTCAATAAGGAGGTTCAACCAACTCTGAGTTAAAACTTGAACTCTGAGTTGACTTACCCTGAGAGGGGAAACTCTGAGTTTTCGGTTACAGAACAGCTGAAATGAGTTGGTTCAATCAACTCTGAGTTGACTGACTCTGAGTTAAGCACGTGCACCACAACTATAAAAAGCCATTATCAATGGAGCGCAGATATTACGAGTCACCATGGCAACAGCGCCAGACAAAAAGAGGAATTACTGTTATACAGTGTTGGGTGTAATTAATTACCAAGTAATCTAAATATTGTAATTTAATTAAAGGGATTACTCTTAATTCTGTAATTTAAAATAAAATCTGATGTAATTACATTAAATACTGTAGAGACTATGGAACAATTCAGTATAAAACAATAATGGTAAAATACAAGGTATATTTTTAATGTAACCTTCTCCCTCTACACACTTTGGTCAATTCAAGAATAATTCATGCAATTGTATATTGTTAATTTGAAAGCATCAAAAGTGCAGTTTCTTGTCTCTCCTTGTATCGTTCAAATGGTTGAGGTTGATATGGGATTTAGTAATTAGTAATAAGTAGACCAATACTTTCTAAAGATAGTAATTATTACATTAATCTAATTACACTGTTGAAGATGTAATTTGTAGTAATTAATAACTATTTTAGAGTAACTTACCCACAATTGTAGACGAAAATGAAGAGAGATTTTATCTTAGTTTTTATTTTATGCAAAACATTTTAGTCTTGTCTTTTTTCGTCAACAATAATGCATGTTAATTTAGTCTTAGTCAGCGTTTTTGGACATTGGTGCAGTCTCGTCATCGTCCCGTCTTAGTCATGGAAAAAAAGGTTGTTGACGAACATATTTAGTCTCGTCTCGTCTGACGAAATTTACACTAATTGGCAGATATGCACAGTAATTGTTCGTTATGTGCGTTTATTAGGGGTGTAACGATACGCGTATTCGTATCGAACCGTTCGGTACGAGGCTTTCGGTTCGGTTTTCGGTACGCATTTTCAAACCGAACGGTTTGTTGGACCATTTTTCCTGCCGACCAAAATTTCGTTATTTTAAATGTAGGCGCGCGTTGCGCGTGGCAAGCGCACTCGAGATGCTGGTGCGACCTCAACATTGCCCAACATTCAATGGCAAATGTAATGTAAGCGGAACGAAACTGAGCTACCCGTTATTATGTGGTCGACGGACTGCTTATCAGTTTGGACCAATGCAGCGCGAGCCGATCTCTGTTACTACACAGCGCTGAGACATCCAGTAAAGAAAGCATTTGAATTCGCTATTGAACTTGAAGTAATAACATCGCTGCGAGATCTAGTGAGAAACATTCACATGTCTCCGTTATTAACGGATCAAACCGCGCTGACGTGGAAACCAGGAAGAAACATTGTGCCATGAATGAAATATTCAGTGTCCACAGATCAGCAACATTCACCATGGATTTACTGTAGTAACACACTTACTGTGACCATGGAGGTTTGGCAGGAATAGTAGACTATAATGCTTTCAAGTAACATTACGTCGGTTTTATTTTGACATTATGAATACAATTGCTGCCCTCAAATGTTAATCTGAACTAAAATAAACCTTTGTTTATAACTACTACAATATAACATTTCATTTTGTCCAAGGAGCTGTTTTGTTTTATATGCTCCTAAGAAAAGTCAAGTATAGCTCCATCATTGCTCAAAGTAAAAAAAATATATCATACTTTATGATGTTAGTTTTAATAAAAATATAATAATAAAAAATAAAATCAAGGACATTTCTCTGGCATTTCTTTTTTGCTGCATTGAAAACGTACCGAACCGTGGAACAAGTGTATCGTATCGAACCGAACCGTGAATTTTGTGAACCGTTACACCCCTGGCGTTTATGTGTGTTTGCTCAAGGACACAAAGACTGTGGTTCAACCGATATAACCTTAAAAGGAAATCAGCCATCTTGGTTGAGTTTTCTGGAGTTCAAGGACATGAAAAGGTGGACAGCCTGCACCTGCGATGCCTTGAGAAGGAGCTTGCGTGCGTGTCATGCCTAGAGGAGGCGAAGCGTGACACTGACACGCATCCGCTAGTGGACCAGCGTGTGTATTACACGCTTTGGCGTGATACCGGGTTGCAGACACATGTGTGAATTATCAGGTAACATTTCCATGGTATTAATATAATATCAGTGTCACACAAGGTTGAAGAAAGAACAAGAACAAGAAAATGATAATCAAGTTTCAAAAGTCTTTAATAATCCACTGAAGGCAACTCAAACAGGCAGGCAAACAAATCAACCTTTAACATAGGCGGTGACTGGACAAAGAGTGACTGAGGGTACAGCTCATAAAGCAAACACAAACGAGATGATAATCAAACACATAACTCATAATGACAGTACGAGTGGCGGGAAAATAGAACAAAGGGACATGTGACAAATGAAAAGAAACTAAAAGTTTATGAAAATGAAACTAAAATGTACAGAACCGTGACAATCAGGAATTATCTTATCAGAACTGATAAGAATGTAAACGTGTACCTTGAAATGCAATGTAAGTCGCTTTGGATAAAAGCATCTGCCAATTATGTAATTGTAAATGTTTAAGCACTGCACTCTTACTCTCAAATAAAGGTTTATTAATGGTTAAAGATTATGCTATGATGTTTAACAACTGCAAATTCCAATAGGCTATCACAATAACTATGTAGAATATTAAATATATTTTTCTTTGCATCATGTCGACCCTAGTGAAAAATAGATATCCTAAAATATCATTTACATACATTTATTTAATGCTGAGTATAATACAAATACATTTACATGTTTTATGTACTTGATATAAATACCCAGAAATTATACTTTTAGTATACTAAATTGTTAAACTTAAAGTCTGCTAAATTGGAACAACTAATTTTGTACTTGGTGTCCTTTTGTGTACCAGAAATAGTGCTGAAGTTCAACTTAATATACACTCACCGGCCACTTTATTAGGTACACCTGTCCACCTGCTCGTTAACACTTAATTTCTAAGCAGCCAATCACATGGCGGCAACTCAGTGCATTTAGGCATGTAGACATGGTCAAGACAATCTCCTGCAGTTCAAACCGAGCATCAGTATGGGGAAGAAAGGTGATTTGAGTGACTTTGAACGTGGCATGATTGTTGGTGCCAGAAGGGCTGGTCTGAGTATTTCAGAAACTGCTAATCTACTGGGATTTTCACGCACAACCATCTCTAGGGTTTACAGAGAATGGTCCGAAAAAGAAAAAACATCCAGTGAGCGGCAGTTCTGTGGGCGGAAATGCCTTGTTGATGCCAGAGGTCAGAGGAGAATGGCCAGACTGGTTCGAGCTGATAGAAGGGCAACAGTGACTCAAATAACCACCCGTTACAACCAAGGTGGGCAGAAGAGCATCTCTGAACGCACAGTACGTCGAACTTTGAGGCAGATGGGCTACAGCAGCAGAAGACCACACCGGGTGCCACTCCTTTCAGCTAAGAACAGGAAACTGAGGCTACAATTTGCACAAGCTCATCGAAATTGGACAATAGAAGATTGGAAAAACGTTGCCTGGTCTGATGAGTCTCGATTTCTGCTGCGACATTCGGATGGTAGGGTCAGAATTTGGCGTCTACAACATGAAAGCATGTATCCATCCTGCCTTGTATCAACGGTTCAGGCTGGTGGTGGTGGTGTCATGGTGTGGGGAATATTTTCTTGGCACTCTTTGGGCCCCTTGGTACCAATTGAGCATCGTTGCAACGCCACAGCCTACCTGAGTATTGTTGCTGACCATGTCCATCCCTTTATGACCACAATGTACCCAACTTCTGATGGCTACTTTCAGCAGGATAATGCGCCATGTCATAAAGCTGGAATCATCTCAGACTGGTTTCTTGAACATGACAATGAGTTCGCTGTACTCAAATGGCCTCCACAGTCACCAGATCTCAATCCAATAGAGCATCTTTGGGATGTGGTGGAACGGGAGATTCGCATCATGGATGTGCAGCCGACAAATCTGCGGCAACTGTGTGATGCCATCATGTCAATATGGACCAAACTCCCTGAGGAATGCTTCCAGCACCTTGTTGAATCTATGCCACGAAGAATTGAGGCAGTTCTGAAGGCAAAAGGGGGTCCAACCCGTTACTAGCATGGGGTACCTAATAAAGTGGCCGGTGAGTGTATACTTGAGTATATTTGATTGTGCTAAAGTGAAACTATTGCAAATATTCTTTAGGTAAACATCTTGCATTTAAAGACTAATATCATACAGTGATCATATGATGCTTACTAATAGTGATATTAAAACTCATTTTTGGCTTAATATTATTAAATGTTTATAAGGGCAATAAATAAGTATTCCAAATAAAGTTTAATTATAATAAGGGGGATCCCATGAAAGTACTGAATGAGTATTCCTACAATAATTTGCACCTGTTTCAGGAGAGATATCCAGGCCTCCAGGTCGTTAAGCAGCTGAGATTGTAAGGGAATGGCCTTCAGCATCTTCCCAATGACTTCCACATAGAAAGCTCTCACTGTCCTAAGAGCACAATTGCCACATACTATATTAACCAGTAACTATGAAGGTAGACAAATGAAGAATCTAGGTATGATTATTACACAAGCTACAACTTACTGATATATCCTTGTCACTGACATGGAGGAGAATTCTTCATTTTCGAGAAATGCTCTTACCTCAGCTCCAATGAAGAGATCCTCATTTGTCAGCTGGTGCTCTTGTCTGTAGGATACCTCACTGACAGGAGTATCCACAATCAATCTAGCTGGAACAATGTAGCCCAAGTATCACTTGACCAGTCTTGTCAGCTCACTGTGTAGCTTATGGATCATCAATCCCTCTGCCTAAAACATGGGTACATTTACACTTTTTGTAATGTCTACACCTTTCATCCTACCTGTTTCATTCTATCCTTTATTATAAAGAGAATGGATGGTTAACGCCAATATAGTTGCGTACACTTGCTTTATTGAGCACAACCAACCCGGCCTGTACTCTCAGATGAGAACAACGGAAGTCAACCCGTGTTACTCTGAATACAGTCCGTGCCACAACAACAACCATCCCAACATCATTTCTCTTTTTTTTCCCCAAGTAACTTACACTATTAAGGACAATTTGATCACTTAAGAACCTCATAAACTGTAACTCAGAAAAGCATTTATATGTTCACTTTACTTTGTATTAACTGAATTTGTAATGTGTTCTTACTACCAAACTAAATTGTTAAACATTAAACTCATTTACAAAAAATAAAGTGTCTTTGCTGGGCATCTTGTTTTAATTTTTATTTTTATTTTTTCACAGGGGACTGGAGGTAAGTATTACTGGGTTACTGAACATAGTCCTCAGTGTTGTGCCTGAACGCATTCATTGAACGATAGTTCATGAACTCGTTCATATTTTAGGCGAACGTGAACTGAACGTACTGTATTAATGCCTGATGAACGTTACTGTGAACTCGTTCATTCTGGTGTCTGTGAACGAACGCTCTCTCAGTTTAACTTCATTCAATTGGGTGCCATATTTCTATAAAGCCTTCCAGGCAAAACCCGGCTAAAACACACCATAAACAAGCCTTAATATGTAGCGAAAAAAACACCCAATCTGGCAACACCAGCCGTGTTGCACCGCCGCATGCGTCATCAAAACAAAAAGCAGCATGTAGTCGACAAAGCAGCGAGGACTGGATGCGTCGTATTGTAACGCCGGGATAGCTCACAGCCGAAGCCACTAGGCCAGACAAACTCACGGAGGCGATTGCCATATCACAACAGCTCGCGCTTTATTTCCCCAATCAAACTTGGGGAAACTGTTTGTCCCACGCTCCGTCCACAGCGTTACCAAACAAAACATAAACAGATCAAATAAAATGAGCACCATTACCCGCATACATCGAGGCGCACGGTACAATACCATACAGATATAGAGTGTAGAGTTTAACAGGGCGCGTGCGCAGCTCTTAAAGGGGCCACACCTTATATCCACTCGTTACAGTATGATCATTTAAACGAGTTTTATGACAAGGTCGGTGAGGATGGGAAAAATCTTACATTTCTGAGCAAACTTTGCCCCCCGATAAAATAATTGCTGTCTGTTGTTGTGGGCTGTGGCAATAATTTAAAAAAATAGCTCGCAACAAATTTATGGGAAAAAAAGAACTATGAACTAGTTAATTTTTTTGAATTGTGAACTATGAACTGAACTAGTTCATTTAAAAAATGTGTGAACTGAACTTTGAACTAGTTCATGTAGAAAGTGAACTTTCCCAACACTAATAGTCCTGAACCTGAACATTTAGTTCCTTCTCAGAATGTTCCCTGAGCCCAGCTGGACGTCATAAGATCTGTAGTCCACAGGTTTCACAACGGTCGCTTTTCTCCATGTTTTGGAAGGCTCTCCTGGCTGGACATGGACTCTATCTCCTTCTTTTAGAGGATCTAGGTCCTTCGCATGTCTGTTATAGTATACAGCCTGACGATTTCTACTTTCGATCTGGCCTTGTCGTGAGTGAATTACCTTTGGTTGTAGCAAGTTGTCATGTATGGGCATCAGAGTTCTAGTTCTCCTACTGAACAGCCGCTGCGCTGGACTTGCTTTGATCCCTTGTGATGGTGTGTTTCTCTGATCAAGCATGGCGAGGTATGGATCCTTCCCATCAACTTTTGCCTTTTTTAACAGTCGTTTTGCAGACTTTACGGCTGATTCTGCCATCCCATTGCTCTGTGGGTAGGCAGGTGAAGATGTTTTGTGTTTGAATTCCCACTGTCTACTGAACCTTTTGAATTCTTCTGATGTGTATTGTGGGCCGTTATCCGAGATAACAACATCCGGTATGCCGTGTCTTGCGAAGTGGGCTTTCAGCTTATGGATGACAGTGGTGGATTGTGTGTCAGGTAAGTATTCAAGCTCCCAAAAATTGGAGAGGTAGTCAACAGTGATCAGGTAGTTTCTGCTGTCTAAAGTGAATATATCTGTCCCCACCTTAGACCATGGGCTACTGGGTAATTCGTTAGACTGCAAAGTTTCACATCCATAGACCTGCAGATGTCACATTTTCCTATGAATGTCTTTATCTGTTCATTCATCCCTATCCCTGGCCAATAAACACATTCTCTTGCCCTTCTTAGACATCCCTCTATGCCCAAATGTGATGAGTGAACTGTACAATGTCACCTCTGAGTGCGTCGGGGATTGCAACTCTCTCCCCCCTGAAGACAATTCCACCCTGGGCACCGCAATATGAATGTGCTGGCCCATGTTTATGCTCTCAATCTCCATTTCTACTGAACCCTCTGATGCATGTTCCAGTAAGTATGCGCGGCTCAGCAAGTCAGCTAGCAACATGCTCTTCCCTGGAATGTTCTTGACTTCATTATCATATCTCTGTAATCTAAGTAACATTCTTTGCAGGCGTTTTGGGGTGTTCAGCAAGAGTTTTCTTACTATATTTTCCAGTGGCTTATGATCGGAATGTACCTTAACTTTTCGCCCGTATGTGTACTGATGGAATTTTTCCATAACGAAAACAATGGCCAAACATTCCTTCTCTATTTGGGCATAACCCATTTCTGTCTGAGTTAATGCCCAGCTTCCATAAGCAACTGGCGCCCCCTCCTGAAGTAAAGCGGCCCTCACCCCAGTCCCTGATGCGTCGCACTGGAGTGTCAGTGTTTCATCTGGGTTGTAATATTTGAGAATCAGGGCTTTGGTGATGGCGTCCTTGAGCCCTGTGAATGCTTGCTCTTGCACATCTGACCATTCCCAGATACTGTCTTTATGGGTTAACTGCCTCAGTATCTCACAGCCATCTGACAGGTGATCACAGAATTTCGAGAGATAGTTTACCATGCCCAGGAACCTTTGGACACCCCTAATATCTGTTGGACGTGACATATGTCTAACCGCTCGCACCTGTTCGGGGTCGACTCTGAGCCCGTCAGTGGTAAGTAAATGTCCGATGTATGGAACCTCGCTCCTTCTCAGTTGAAACTTTTCTGCGTTCAATTTGATGTTTTTTTCTCTACATCTATTTAGTAGTGCTCTCAGTTTGGTGTCGTAATCCTGGTTTGCTCTTTCTAATGTCTCACCCTCTCCTGTGATGAGGATGTCATCAGCAATGACATAGATACCTTGCAATCCTTCCAGAGCCTGGCTGAGCTTCCTCTGGAACACCTCTGGTGCTGGGCTGATGCCCATTGGCATCCTCAGCCATCTGTATCTGCCATACGGTGTGGCAAATGTGGTCATGTAGCTTGATTTCTCATCCAGGTTCACATGCCAAAATCCATTCCTGACGTCACACACAGTGAAGACTTTTGCCCTTGACAGGTCTGGCAGTATGTCGTCTATTGTCGGTAATGGAAAGTGACATCTTTTCAGAGCTCTGTTGAGTGGTCTTGGATCTATGCATATCCTGAGGTAACCTGATGGCTTCTTGACAATGACAAGACTGCTAATCCACTCTGTGCTGCAGTCCACTGGTGTGATGATTCCTCTTCATTGGAGATCATATGTGCATAATACTTCTCACCTTTGCCATATCATAATAACATATTGCATGCTTTGAATTCCTTATATATAGCTATGCAGTGTTCGAGGCAGCCTGGGTGGGTCACTGTATGTGATACAACACTTATTATAACCACAATAGACTTGAGACTTGACTTGGACTCTAGCTCAAAGACTTAAGACTTGACTTGGACTCTAGCTCAGAGACTTGAGACTTGATTTGGACTCTAGCTCAAAGACTTGAGACTTGACTTGGACTCTAGCTCAAAGACTTGTGAGCATCTCTGACTGGTCACATAAATGTGCTTTTGCAAAATGGATATAAATCCGATCTTCAATTCCCACGCTATATGCAGATTTAATGCAGTGCACGTCACCGAAAGCAACAGATATGAACTGCATTTTATTGATCATCAGCTAAAATTTCAAAATTAAAGACCGCAATAAGAGAGAGCGGCAACAGCCCTGGTAAGATCAATGTGTTTCTTTACTTTTAATGAAGATGATTGTGTGTTAAGCGTCTGCAACTTACTTTCACTTTGATTTGCGATAGTTTGCGCGTTGGCTTGATGAATAGATGTTCAGCTGCTCATCTGCGGTAATTTGTGTTGCGGTAGCGTCGTCATATATGACTATAACATGACATAGCCCAGTGGTTGTCAAAGTGTGGTACGCAGGCTCCCTCTAGTGGTACGCAGAGGAATCACTGAATTTCGCACGTAAGATCCCAGTCTATCGTAAGATCAAACCGGTGTGATCAGTCTTGGCTGGTCCCTGGAGCGTACGATACGATTACACCGGTGTGAGTAGAACATCCAGTGCATCACGTGATCAATTGCTAAATTCAAATGTGCTTTCGCGCAGTTGGCTGGCGCTGAGCCAGAGACGGACGCGCGCCACTCAGACGCTGTCAAATATCATGCCAAATGTTTTTAACCACATAATGTTTATTTTAGGTTTCAGACATTGAAATTCACATAAGTAATAAAAAAAAATACATTTAGAATTTGTAAAATACACACTGATTGTCATGGTTCTGCTTTTGTTACTAGTTCTGTGTGGTGACATTTCCTGTCTGTCTCGTGTTTATCTTAGTCTAGTTTCATGTGAGCACATGGCTCCTGATTATTCCTGTGCCATGTGCTTTGTCTAATTGTTAGCTCCTCCCTTCTCGTTATCTGTTTAGTAATTAACATTCCTTACCTGTTGTCTCGTTACCCTCCTGTGTGTGTTTACTTTATAGCCTCCTTTGTGTTTTCAGTCTGGTGCTGGTTCGTTTGTCTAAGTTCCTGTTTCTTGGTCCTAGTGGTTTTGCCTTGTTAGTATTTGTTCTGGTTTTTCTCCCACGTGGGAGTTTTGTTTGTACTTTTGTATTTTGTTTAGCTTGATAATTAAAATCTTACCTTTTGTTTTCCTGCAATTGAGTCCTCGTTTATGTTTCCTGATTATCACGTGACAGAACGAACCAGCCTAGAATGAGGACTCAGCGGAAAACGTCATACCAGTCACCAGGCCCTTCGATCACTTGCCCTCAATTTGAACGGGTTATGAAATTCAACGCGTTGGTTTCTCTCCATCAGGAGGGTATGAAGATCCGAGACTTTGCCCAAAGATTCAGCTCAGCGGCTGAGGGACTGAGCCTGGGGAAGATGGCCCTCAAGGACCTGTTTAATTTTGCACTTGACAAACCACTCAGTGCAGTGGAGATGGGGGTACTGAAGGAGTTTGACTTCTGGGGTTTCATCAATGCTCTGGATCCCGAGAGGAAACTTCCAGAGTGGCCAGCCATTGCATCCCCAGAGGCGGGGTTGCCTGTACCGTCTTGTACTGATCATCGCAGGAGGAAGAAGACCCCGGTGGTCCTGGAGGTTTCGACTTCGGCGGTCCCAACCCCGGTGGTCCTGGATGATCCTCCTTCAAGGGTTCCAGAGGGCTTTACTCTTCCTGCTAAGACCTCAGGGGTTGTAGAGCAGCTGGTAGAGACTACCCGCTCACGAAAGCGGAGGAAGAAGAGAGTTCAGGTCACGTCTGATGGTCCAGAGACGACTGTTCAGGTCACATCTGATGATTCAGAGAATGTTCCCGTCATGTCTGATGGTCCAGAGACGACTGTTCAGGTCACGTCTGATGATTCAGAGAATGTTCCCGTCACGTCTGATGGTCCAGAGATCGTTCAGGTCAAGTCTGAGGATTCAGAGACTGTTACCGTCACATCTGCTGATACAGAGACTGTTCAGGTCACGGCTGCCTATCTAGAGACTGTTCCTGTCATATCCGCTGATAGAGAGACTGTTCATGCTATGTCTGCCGATCCAGAGACTGTTCTTGGGCCGTCCGAGAGGGTTTCTTCACCAGGATCGCCCGAACAGCTTGTTCCGCCCTGGTCATCTGCACGACCTGCTCCGCCCTGGTCGTCTGCACAACCGAGGCCGCCATGGCCGCCTGCACGACCTGTTCCGCCCTGGCCGCCTACACAGCCTGCTTCGCCCTGTAGGCCTGCACTACCTGGGTTAACCCTCCCATCCCTCCCTGGCCTTCTTGGACTTTTTACCGCTATGCGATTATGGACTGGTTTGGGTTCCCTCCCTGTTTTAGTGTTTCTGATGTGGTTGTCTGGTCTGTTTGTTTTCTTGTGTGTTTTTGGTTTTGTTTGATGTCCCTGAGTTGGGGACGCCAGGTGGCGTCCCCTTTGAGGGGGAGTAATGTCATGGTTCTGCTTTTGTTACTAGTTCTGTGTGGTGACATTTCTTGTCTGTCTCGTGTTTATCTTAGTCTAGTTTCATGTGAGCACATGGCTCCTGATTATTCCTGTGCCATGTGCTTTGTCTAATTGTTAGCTCCTCCCTTCTCGTTATCTGTTTAGTAATTAACATTCCTCACCTGTTGGCTCGTTACCCTCCTGTGTGTGTTTACTTTATAGCCTCCTTTGTGTTTTCAGTCTGGTGCTGGTTCGTTTGTCTAAGTTCCGGTTTCTTGGTCCTAGTGGTTTTGCCCTGTTAGTATTTTTTCTGGTTTTTCCCCCACGTGGGAGTTTTGTTTGTACTTTGTATTTTGTTTAGCTTGATAATTAAAATCTTACCTTTTTGTTTTCCTGCAATTGAGTCCTCGTTTATGTTTCCTGATTATCACGTGACACTGATGTCTATGGAAGCGGAAATAATTACAGTTTTGTTTTTTTGTAATTTAGTGTTTTTATTTATTTTGAAAAAGTTTACAAAACATTTTGCAATATAAGAAAGAAAACTTATACGACTACTAATTCCCCTCTAATCCCATGTATAATATCTCCAATAAAGAGTGAAGCCAATGTTTAATTGAAAGGTCATGCGGAGGTTTCCATCGTTGAACAAGTAACTTCTTTGCAGCGGTCATGGCAGCTAACCAGAATTTCCGTACTTTCTCACATAGAGGAAATTGAGAATTGTCATTCAACAATAAAATAACAGGATCTTTGGGGATACAAATCCTCGAAGCCTTATACAAGACATCAAGCACCGCATCCCAGAATTTTTGCACATCTGGACAGTCCCACAGCATATGTACCAAAGTGTCCACACAACCCGGTCCACAGAAGTTACAATACGGGTGGGGTGATAAACCCATTACATGTCGTATGCGTGTGGTTAGATATGCCCTGTGAATAACTTTAAAATGAATGAATTGGTGGTTCGGGTTCGTGGATGCATGGAATGTATTATCCCACACTGTATTCCATTCAATTGTCCTGTTAGAAACGTTCAGATCTAATATCCAAGCTCTAGCTTTAGAAAAATTATCTGCATTAAGATTTTGAAAGCAGAGATAAAAATATGAAACAATTCCTGTGCTTGGTGCGTTTGAAAACCAATTCACCACCGGGTGGGAATGAAGATTTATACCCCAAGGTACCTTATGGGCCTTTAACACAGTACGTAATTTGAAATATAAAGATAAAGTGTTATGCGAAATATTAAATCTTTCTATTAATTCACGAAAATCCAGAATTGAATCTTCCCCTTTTATGTCGTTTAACGTTAGAATACCTTTTGTAGACCAGGAAGGCTGTACGAAAGGTTGACCGCCAGAAAGTAAGTTCAGATTGTGCCAAATCGGAGTATGAGTGTGCCATAAAGTTTTAGATGCAAAACAGGCTTCAATCTTCTTGAATATTTGAAGAGTGTAGGAAATTATAGGACCATAATATAATGAGCATTTCCTGTGAGAAAGGCCTGAAAATAAAAAATCTTGCAAACGAATTGGTAAAATGCGCTCTTTTTCTAATTGTTTCCATGAAGACTGAGCTCGAATCAAACCATTTCAAAACTGAGAGCAGGATAAAAGACCAGTGGTACCATTGAAAATTAGGGCAGCCCATTCCACCTTTTATTTTACTTTTTTGAAGTGTAGACCACTTAATGCGGGGACGCTTTCCATTCCAAATAAATTTTATCAGTAAAGAGTCCAACTTTTTCCAGTAATTCACTGGTGGGGGGAGAGGAAGCATAGAACTAATAAAATTAATGCGGGGCAAAATATTCATTTTTATTGTTGACATTCGGGCGGATGGCGATGAAGGCAGACACATCCATCTTTGAATGTCCGACTCCACTTCCCCATAAATTGACATATAGTTGACTTTGGAAATGAGGGGTAAAGTAGGTCTCAACTGAATCCCTAAGTATTTGACTTGTGTTGAAATCTGAATACTATTTGGAATAGAAAAATTACCACCATCTGAATTGAGAGGCATTAAAACAGTTTTATGATGATTCATTTTAAACCCTGATAATGTGCCAAATTCGTCTATGATTTGAAGGGCATTAGGAAGTGAGCGTTGTAGATCCGATAAAAATAGCAGAGTATCGTCGGCATACAAAGAGATAGAATGGGTAGATGAGCCTAACTGAATCGGGGCAATGAGTTTACATTGTCTAACATACTGTGCCAAGGGTTCTAACGATAAGTTGAATATAAGGGGAGAAAGCGGACACCCCTGTCTTGTGCCTCTGCAAATATTAAAAGTATCTGAAATGAGTCCACCAGTAGAAACCCTGGCCATGGGATTAGTGTATAGAGTTTGAATCATTCTAATAAAATGGTCACCGAAATTGAACAACTTCAATGTATACCATAGAAAGCTCCATTCCAGCCGATCAAAGGCTTTTTCAGCGTCAATAAACAAGAGGCCGCTAGGTGTTTCTAATTTCTCGGATTCGGCAATGACATGTAACACTCGACGAACATTGTCAGAAGCCAAACGACCCGTAATAAATCCTGATTGATCTGAGTCAATTAATTTATGTATCACTGACTGTAGACGCCTGGCAATAACTTTAGCATACATTTTAACGTCATCATTAATCAGGGAGATGGGCCTATAATTAGCGCAGTCCGTATGATCTTTGCCGGGTTTAGGCATAACCGTGATTAGAGCTGTATTGAGATCTCTGTGAAAACGGCCTTTAAATATGGACTCATTTATAGTACGTAACCAGATATGGCCAAGTAGATCCCACAGCGACAAATATAAGTCAACTGGTAAGCCATCGATTCCCGGGGACTTTCCTTTGTTTGAACTTAATAATGCGCAGTGTAATTCTTCTATGGTGATTTCAGATTCGAGGCTGTCAGCTTCCTCCTTTGAAAGTATGTTTAAGTTTAACTGATCAAAAGATTTTCCCAACTGATACGTACTGGGTTGCATTTCTGAAGAATATAATTTTTCAAAAAATGACACGAACGTTTTATTAATGTCTGTGGGATGTGAGGTGAGACCATTTTTTGAACTCTGGATTGCTTGAATGTTAAAACGTCGCTCATGTTTTTTAAGAGTAAGCGCAAGGAGTCTACTCGGTCTGCTTCCATCTATGTAATATTTATGTTTTGTAATGTGCATTAAATACTCTGCTCTTCTTCGCAACAGATCGTTAAGTGCAACCCTTTCTACATGTAATTTTTGTTGTGTATCATTGGAAAATGTATTGCTTAATTCCATTTCTAATTCCCCGCATCTTCTCTCTAACTTGGATATTTGTTCAAGATAGATTTTTTTAAGCTTAGCTGAAAAGGAAATAGCATTGTTCCTTAAAAACCCTTTGATGGAGGCCCATAGCATTTCCTGATTAGCAACAGAGCCCTGGTTTATACTGATAAATTCAATCAGTCCTGCTCTCAGTTGAGAAAGAAAGTCTTCATTTTGCAGTAAGAAAGTATTAAATCTCCATCGGGATGGTTTACAAGATGTATTAATCTGAAGATGTGCTAGTACCGCATTATGATCGGAAACACTTTGTGGTAGAAATTCAATATTGATTAGCCCTGAAAGTAACGATGATGAAAGTAAAATATAATCAATTCTTGAAAATGATTTATGACTTGGGGAGAAATAGGTGTATTCTTTGGCTGTTGGATTATGTAGTCGCCAAGCATCACATGCATCTATATCTTTAATGAGCGATCTCAGCGCTGTAGAAGACTGGGCTTGTGCTACTGAAACTGAAGTATTAGAACGATCCAAAACTGTGTCGAGCACGGCGTTCATATCAAATCCAATGATAATTGAATAACCTTGGAGAGATAATATGGTTTTGGAGACATTTGGAAAGAAGGAGGCATCATAAGAGTTCGGAGCATAAATATTCACAAAAGCCAACTTTTTTCCTTCTATTAACGTACAGCAATATGCAATTCTACCATTCTCATCAGAACCTGTGTGTTCAATAGTAAAGTTAGAATTACGTTTAAATAAAATTGTCACTCCCTTCTTCTTAGATTTACAGCTAGATGATACTATGGGGATATAATGCCTATTTTGCAGTCTTTTGGCATCCATGACGGTCAGGTGGGTTTCCTGAAGAAATGCAACATCAACCTTTTTCCTGTGTAAAAGATCTAACACCCGTGTACGTTTAATAGGAGAGTTTAACCCCCTGACATTAAAAGACAGCATGTTTATTTTAACCATAGTCTGTAGTAACCGGACACCTACAAATTAGCATGTAATAGTTAGAGCAAGTTATTGAGTGTATCATTAAAGTTCCCACTGTAATATGCAAAAATAAAAACAAAAAAGGTCCCAAGTGCTTTAAGCGCCTAAGCGGCCCCTCCCTCTCCCACCTTCCCCTTTTAGCAAACGTCTGTGACGGTCGCGAGGCAATGTCTGAACACTATTAACCTTCTTAGCCCCCTATGGAATTAACAGTTGAGGAGATTTAAATTAAAGAACAAATATTTCAAAGTCAGAAGAACTGTCAAACATACACCAGTCTCATAACTAGATTTTAAGGCAACTAGATTTAACTGAAGTCTAAGAACTGTAACAGCCCCGTCTTTTCTGAGTAACGTTAGATAAACAACCATTCAGAATTATAGCTAACTGTCTACAACCTGCATCATTTGAAAAATTAAAGTTTGAAAACTGAAAATTGTTTGACAAAATGCATTTATACGTAAATAAAATTTACCATTTCACTTTGGTGAACTAAAATCCATACGCTAATAGAGAATTTGTCCTTGTATTGTGTAGGTTATTCAGCAAAAAACTCAAAAGATGTCACCTTAGGCCGCTTACTCCATTTCCTCCGGTGGCGGAAAGTTTAAGGATCTACGAGCAGATACTGATGCGTTAACATCAAGACCCTCGAGATATTTTTCAGCGCTCTCCGGAGATTCAAACGAGTATTTCTGACCCTTGTGGGAGACTCTCAACGATGCTGGGTAGATTAGGAAAGTTTCTGCGCCTTTCTGGTGAAGCTTGAATCTCACGGTCGAAAACGCCTTCCTCTTTTGTGCTGTCTCGTGACTGTAGTCCGCGTAGAATTCCAGGCGCGTTCCTCCGGGCAAAGTGGGTTTTGCTTTCCGGGCACCTTGAAGGATGGCTTGCCTGTCAGGATAGCGGAGGAGCCGGAATATCAACGATCGTGGTTTTGGTGAGTTGGAATTCGAATACACTCGGTGAGCTCTATCGATCTCGATCAGACTTGAGCGCGCCGAAAGGTCGGGGATCCATTTAGGTAGCATTTTCTGTAGAAAACCGACCGGATCAATGTAATATGTTGTATTTGTTTAACCCTCTGGGGTCTGAGATCACGCCGGCGTGATCTGGTCGCTTTTTTTCTTATCAGTGCAAAAGAGACTTAAAATACTCTGTTGATTTTGATCGTACATATAAGTGTTGTACATCATTCGATCGTGTTAAGTGTCTATTTTTTTTGTGGATACTCACAATAAAAACAAAGTGTTGTGCTTTTCACCAAATAAAGAAAAACGAACATGATGCGAGTTCTGCGTTCTCTCTGTCTGTGAAGTCCATTCTGAAACGCGTCCTAAGATTAACTGTAACTCCGCGATTACTTGTCACACAGGCACGAGATATTTTTCTTTATGAAGCTTGAATTCTCTTCTTTTAAATGAAGTAATTTATATAAAAAACAAATATTCTCAGTTTATGCAATCCGTTTGAAACCAAGGAGAGGTCCTGTTTTTTCTTTCTCCCCTCATTATTTTTAATGAGTTGAGGCCGCCACGCCCCCGGCGCTATTCACATGTAAATAGTTTAGGTGATCGCACACGCCCCCGATCAATGCCATAAAAACACAAAGATTCTTCATGAGATTCACTGATAGTTCATCGCGTTTTGAGGATGGCACGCTACTCCGGTGAAGAAGCCCGTCAGATGATTCTGGACAGCGAGGAAGAATTCACCTTTTCCTCAGAGTGCAACACAGACGACAAACGGCTGCATTTTGAATAGCGAATTGATCCCGCCGAGGATACAAGTTCAGAGTAAGTTGTTTAGTGTTATATACTTCTTTTTCTGATAATATAGAACTCATATGAATTTTCAGACTATATTTTGCTTCGTTTTGGCTAGCTTTTGACATACTACGTGAAAGATTGCCTTACAATATCCCTAACATTCGTGTATGCTCAAGTGTAAACTTTCAATGTGATAACGTTACTCTCTAAACATTTGTATATTAAATATATTTCACTCAGTTTTGATTAGCTTATGCATAATGTAGCTTATTTGCGAATATCTGCTTAGGTGTAAATATAATGTGATTTAGTGCAAATATATTTCAGCCTCCGGTAAAATACTGTCTAAATACTAGACATTATATGTTTATATATAAATGTTCTGTTTTGGTTAGCCTATGACACTGCTTATCTTGCTAAAATACTGCCTTATGCACAGATGATTGTGAATACAGTGTAAATGTTTGAAATGCTCTAAATGTGTGCGGTCTATATGGCCCATCAACACTCGCGGTGTATAGATATAGATATTTCTCCGTCCTATGGCCCATCAACAGATATACATTGTGTGTCCATACCCATTAATTGCCCATCAGTTTACTTTGGATTATGTATGCTAACAGTTTTGTTGTTGTTGTTGTTTTATAGAAATGTGTCTGCATCACGCACTCCTTCTCCAGCACCTCGCAGAGGGGAACGCAGGCGTCGTTCAGTTCTCCGTGCGATCGAGAATCATACTGAGTAAGTGCACAGACGTAATATTTACATTAGTGATCAGTGTTGTGCTAGTTACTAAGAAATTAAGTTTTTACTACATGAATGAATATTTGAGCAATACAATTGTACCTCGATCATTCTTGTTAGTTCATAGTAGGCCTACATTATCTAAGGTAATAACAGATACAATAAAAAAATTCAACTCAATTTAAAATGTTTAAGTAAATGTTGAAATTAAAAAACTAACAATGAATGATACTTCTACAACATTTATTAACCCTTTAGAACCTGAAGCTAAAATAGGTGTTTTTCACATATTTAGATTTTTGGACTGTAAAATTCTAAAACAAAGTGCTATCTTCATGTGCAAGGTGTCATTTTTTTCAGAAACAGATCAGCTTTCAGCAAATTACAGTTATTGACCATTATTCTGTGTGGTGAGTTTGTAAATAGAATTTAAATAGACAAAAATAAAAAAAACGAGAATACATTTTCTGATTTTTATTTAGAAAAAAACTGAAAAAAATCACGAACGAAAGACACTTCATACACATGCACCACATGCACACTCCGTGCAGCTTGTAATCTCCGTGCTCGTGCTGCCTCACGTGTTAACGTAAACAACTCAGCCAGTGAGTTTGTTATGTGTCCTCTCGCTCTGTATAATGCTAGCAGTCTCTTCAGTGCTCTTGTACTGTGTAACAGCGCACACTTGTTTTTTACAGATGTGACAATGAACATGTCCAGGCTCCTGTCCCGAAGAGAGCCAAGGCAAACAAGCAGGCAAGCAACAGGCAGTCCACTCTGTCATGGAAAACAGAGACTGATGTTGACATGGTTCCACAGACTGTGCGATTCCTTCCTGCACGGGAAGCTGGACCGCAACTGAGTTCTGTAGACTCGCATTCGCCCATGAGTCTATTCAAACTATTTTTTTCAGAAAGTGCTGTTTCGACTCTGTGCCACAACACCAATGCTCAGGCTGCTAAGGCAGCTGCAAAAGGCTGCAAATATAAATGGACAGATGTCATTCAACGGGGCATAAGCATTTACTGTGAGATACCTGCCTTTACTTTTGTTTATTTATCGCTCACAATTGCTTTGTTTATTATAGCTGACTGATTATTTATTTATTTTACTCACATTTGATTTGCTTAGAGCAAATTTAGAACATTTAGTTTCTCCACACAGAGGAATTACAATAAAACAGATTGAAAAACAAAACCTTTGAATCTCCTCTCATTCTTTGTTCAGGCTGCTTCACCCTAATGGGCCATTGGGGGAGTGTCTGTCACACCCCTGGTCTGAATCTCATTAATATTCATGGGCTATTACCACTCCCACGCATAAACCTCTTCAGACAAAAAAACTGTCATACAAAGTATAAATTAGTGTTTCGTTTTATGTGAACGATTAGATGGGATGATTTTCACATCATTTTGAAGCCAGAACTCGAAGCTACAACATCCATTTGTCAAAAGTCTTGTGGACACATATTTAGTATTTGTTTTGTGGTCTTATTTCAGCACGTTTCATTTTTATTTTTTTCAATAACCACGCATAAACATTATTCTCTTAAAAATACAAACATGTACATAGATGTTAATAACATATTATCGTAACCCCGTTTGTGCTATATAGAGTGAATTTACACCTTTGCCATTAACATGTTTATAAATAACTGAAAAAAGCACAAATGTCAGAGCATGTCAGAACATCCCAATAGCCCCCAAAACACCGCAGACCCCAGAGGGTTAAGTTAAAAATAAAACTTGTTATAAACTAAACAAATCCATGGTTCATTGTTGGCAAAATGATCATGATAGCCTTTATATGTGGTTCAGTCTTGTATATTGATTAGGCCTACTTTGCTATTCTATAAATATATAGGCGTAATAAGTTGTAATTTAATATGCTATAATGTATGATAGCATACAATATCCACCAGAAGTCATCATTTCAGGGGTTACTTTTTCAAAAATTTCTTCCGTGGGGGTATGCCCCCCCCCCCCCTTTTGCTCCCGCAGAAGTCTCTCTTTCAAAACAGAACTGGATATTCCGCAAACAATTCTATCGCGGATCAGAGAGTCTTTGATCTGGACGAAATTACACATACTAGCAAGCATTCTTAGGTCCGTCACATATCTGTCAATGTTCTCATCAGATGCCTGATTCCTGACAATTTTTTTTTACCTTTCTACTGTCTCGTTCACTTTTGGATTGCAATGATCATCCAAGGCACTTATTAAACTGCTTACTGTCCGATTCGGAGACGAGGCGGGAACCAGGGTCTCGCACAGTTCTCTTCCTGTCTCCCCAATGAGATAGCTGAACACTTTTAGTTTCACGGCTTCGCCAGCATCCGCCACAGTGAGATCCATATACAACATGAACTCTTCTTTCCACATTTTCCATGATTTCGCCAGATTAGCTGCGTCCAGGCAAAATTCTCCATCCTCGCTGCGCCTAAGCTCTCCGCTCTCTTGTCCATACTTTTACAGCTGGCGTCTCTCGTTATGTTAAATCTCCGTGCTTTTACACTTTACAAAGCACCGCTGCCTCCATGTTTCATTCTATCCTTTATTATTAATAGAATGGACGGTTAACGCCAATATAGACGCGTACACTTGCTTTATTGAACACAACCAACCCGGCCTGTACTCTCAGATGAGAACAACGGAAGTCAACCCGTGTTACTCTGAATACAGTCCGTGCCGAAACAACAACCATCCCAACACTACCTACCTGGAAGGCAGTGTTGAATGCAACCAATGGCTTAAGAGCGGCACTCAGAAAGAGAAAATACAATTTTATCTCCGGATTATCAAGGTAGCCCGCCAGGTTCCTGATTTTAACACTCCTCTCGTCCTCGTGACTGTTGAAGTAAGCCTGCAGAGCAGCCCATTGATTCAGAACTCTTTCAATGCAGGTGTGGAGGCTGAGCCATCGTGTACTGCATAGGGGTGGACCGGTACATGTATTCGTATTGAACCGAAACGGTACGGGCGTCACGGTTCGGTGCATGAATTTACACGGAGAATACATGGTATAAAAATAAATAAAACTGTCGTGCAAATTAATTAATGTAATGCGGAACTACTGTTAGATACGCGGGTTCTTTAAGGACACGTAATCTGTAACCCCGCTTTAGGCGAGCTCTGCCTATGTGTGCAGTTTTTTGCACAGTCAGGTCGACGACGGTCCAGTGAGTGAGTCAGAGATAGCAGCACAAAGGACGAGTGTGGCGAGTGGTGTTAGAAGTTACACTTCTGCCTAGCCCCCCTAAAAATTTGTGATTAATAGGCTACAGATTACGCCTGCCTCTTTAAGATCGCAAGTTTGGGAAAACTTCAGTTTCCCAGTCAGTTACAATTAATTAAACCAACAAGCTTCAATATTAGGTTACTCACTTGCACGCGCGCACTCTGTCTCTCTCTTTTGCTCTGGTTAATTCATAAAAAAATATTACAGCGCTACTTTATTTCACTTCAGAATTCTAGATCTGAGCTGTACATAAATGGAAGGGGGAAAAAATCAGAACTATATATATGTTTTGTTTGACCAGCAAAACATTCATGAGTCATGATGACGGCTGTTATCTTATCTATTTTTCCAACCCATTTAAAAACAGTCTGTGGGTGCCATCTTTTGGACATTCATCATTGGTTTTCATTTCTTGTCCTTGTTGTGGAAGTTTTTCATGTATTACTCTGATTTCAGTGATTCCTAATGATGGCCTCATCTGTTCTCTCACTTGTAGTGAGAGGGGGCCTCTGTGTGATAATTTACTGTGGTTGGGAGTCAGTGGAGGTAAGGAAAAGCAGGTCAAGGGGTCATCTTGAGTGCATATGTACTTTATAGCCTAAAGGGTTAAGAGGGCATTTTACCTCTCAGGGCCAGGGAGGAATGGTGTATCTCTCCCATGAGAGGGGAGGGAAGAAATAAGGCCTTGGAGGAATAAGATATAAAAAAGACAGGCACTGCTGCTCCTTATCTCTCCTCACTGACTCACAGATGTGTATTGGTGATGAAGATCTCTCTTGCAAGAGAATAAAGACTTTATAAACTTTAATTTGGACTCAGAGTATCTCTTACCCATTGATGATGTTTGTTTGATATAAAAAAAGCCACTACAAGTTGGTGTCAGAAGTGGGATTTCTTGGACGTGATTCCGGGACTGACGGACGGGCGGAGGCTGATCACCTAGGAACTGACAAAGTTCCAACCCTACCTCGAGAAAAGCATTAAGAGACGAGGGACCGTTTCCGCCGTTAGGACCGGATCCGGCCACTGGAATCAAAAGAACTCACAGTGGCACAGAACAACATCTCTGGGTAAGGTAATTAAATTCAGTTTAATTGGGGGGAAGAGAAATTGAACCATATTGGCTGAGGGCTGTTTCTGTGGTACGTAATCTGGATTGATTAAGATCTACGGACAGATCAAGATTTCAAACAGATGCGAGAGAGAATTATCTAAGATTGATTAAGATCTACGGACAGATCGAGAGATTTCAGATAAGAGAACCTGAAAATTAGTTGTTCCATCACGGAGCAAATTATTTTTAGGTACCGAGGCTAATTAAGGGGAACCAGAAAATAATTTTTGGTAAACCATAATTAGGAGGGCACTAACAGTGCAACCCGACCGATTTGGGTTAAAAGAAAAGAATCGGATTTGCTGGGGACGCCCAACAGATTAAAGAAAACGCGCGTTGAAGAGAAATCCACAGAGAACAGAAAAGCAGCCAGTATGGGGAAAACTCAGAGCAAGATTATGAAATATGATACACCGGTGTACTACCAAATGAGAAAACATTATGGTCAGAAATGTATGCAAGATATTGAGAAATTGATTAAGCATCATGATTTTCCTGAGGGGGGAACATTGAGCTTAACGAGGCTGAAAGTGGTGAGAGACTCAGTGAAAGAGAGTAGTGAGAAACAACCAGGTTGGTGTTGTAAGTGTGTTAGACACGTATGCAGAAAATGTGAAAACACAGTCGATTGTTGGTTTGAGGAAGCAGATAAAAGAGAAAGAAGGAAATTGCAAAAAGAATTAGCAGGGAGGGAAAATGAAAAGTGTGAAAGTCTGCCTGTATTTGTATCTGCACCACCAGAACCGACTAACCCACAGTATGTTTGTGTTTCCCCACATGAAATTGCGGTGAGACTGACACCGCCGGAGTACAAAACACACTTCCCAGGAGCCGAGTTGACTGTACTTAAGTTCGACCCCGACCTTGACTGTTCTCCACCGAGACCGACCCAGCCACAAGCACAAGCCGAACCGCAACCCGAGGCTCAAGCAGCAGCGAGAGAGGCACAAGCACAAGCAGCGCGTGACGCAGCGCGTGAGGCACAGGAAGAGCGAGATGACCGAGCAGCAAGAGCTGAAGCGCAGGCCGCGCGGGAGGAACAAGAGGCGAGAGAAGCCGCACGAGCAGAGGCGCAACAGCTGCAAACAGCGCAGATGGCGTTGGCATTCCAACAACTGGCGGTGCAAACGGCGCAGGCAATGCAACAAGCGCAAGCACAGGTACAAGCGTCCAGTCACGGGGCCGAGGACGAGAAGGAAGAAATCACAGAGAACACGGACGAGCAACGAGGAGCCAGGCCGAAGAAAATCGTCACAAGATCACAGGTCAGAGATGAAACATCTAACATCACGGCTCCCATGGTAGAAGTGACGGGACCAGATGGCTCGGTGATGGTTTACAGACCGTGGACTGTGTCAGACATGAAAGAGGCAATGGCTCATCTGCCAAATCCGGATGACGCAGGTGACAGATTTTCAAACGAACTAGTCATTTTCTGTGAAGAGTTCAGCCCTACCACACAAGAACTGAAGCGGCTGCTAGCCGTGAAACTGGGGCCCACAAACTGGCATAAAGTGAGTAGCCACATGCCGACAACCGAGCGACGAAGAGAGCACGGAGAGTGGATGAATGCTGCCAACGAACCGTATCGAAAAACAGTGGACGACCTCGCAAAAGAGATAAAGAAAGCTTTCCCAGCACGAGTGGACACAGAAAAAGTCAGCAGCTGTCGCCAGGTGAGAGAAGAGTTGGTTCGTGACTATTATGCAAGACTTTTTGAAACATTTCAGAAACACAGTGGTTTGCCCGAACCGGCGCAAAGGGGAGAGCAGCCAGGCACGTGGGAGTGCCATCTGCAGAGTTGTTTCCTGCATGGACTGAGACCAGAAATCGGACAAGCGGTGAAAGCGAGTTACATCGAGTGGCAGAACGGGCGACTAACGACCACCCTAGCGCACGCCGTGCACGCCGAAGAACAGCTGCTGGTAAAGAAGGACAAAACCGCGAAGCTGAAGGTGGACAGGGAGTTGCAGCTGGCTGCGGTACAGATCAAAGCTAGCACGAGTGCACAACCAGCGCGGCAAAACTGGGCCAACAAGAAAAAGAAAGTGTATCAGGGAAAGTGGAAATGTGGACTGTGCGAAAGCAACGAAAATGACTTTTTTAGATGCACAAAGTGCAGAGTGTGCAAGGAAGACGGACACTGGGCAAAGGATTGCCCGGAGGCACAGAAGGCGGATTGACTACAGAGGAACGGAGAACAGGAGAGGGGAGGGCGAACAACAGGCACTCAACCGGCTGCGAAAAAGGGAAGTGAAATTTTCTTAACACACACACACAACACGCACACATACACTGATTCACATAATGCTCTTTGCAATGAAGAAAATGCTTGCAAACCTTTATGTGTGATTGATGAAAATTTGAATAATGCTGTTTCTGCTGAATGTCTGAGAATGTACAAAAGTTCAGGATTTTTACGATTACCGAGATATCCAATGTTAGTTGACGGTACAATGATAGAGTTTCTCGTGGATTCGGGTGCAGCCCGGTCCACAATAAGGCCATATGACTTGCCTTGCAAACCGAGATTGACGGATGTAGTGTTTGAAAGCACGTCAGCGTCAGGGCATGAAATCTCAGAAAATTTCACTGTGCCGCTGGAATGTGAGACGAAGGGGGGCAAAGCATTAAAACATGCGTTTTTGTGCTCTGCAACCTGTCCGGCTCCATTGTTGGCAAGAGATCTAATGTGTGAATTAAATTTGAAACTCACTGCTGGCCCGATGGGCATTGTGATTGAGGAAGAACAGCAGATGTGTTGTGCTAAACTTGAGCCACAATGGGCATACGAGTGGCAGATAAAAGATTCTGATTGGGCACAAATGATTGTGAAATTGGCAGAGGAACGAACAGTATCAGATAACACAGAGAACATGTTGTCTTTGAGCGTGAACCGCAGTATGAGGAAGAGTGGTTTAACGGAACAAAAGATGAGAAAATGAGGTTTGATAAAATGTTTTGGAATGAGAATGTGTGTGCGCTTTCAGCTCGCCTGTCAGAAAAACAAATGCAGCTGTATTTGATAACGGGGGTGTCTGCGCCACACTTATCAGTAACCAAGGGCAAAGCGCAGCAGTGGGCAGATATGGGCCCTTTTGTGAGACAGTGCACGACAGCCACAGATTGGGCTGAAAGGGGAGACGGGGTGCAGCACAGCGTCAGTGTAGGGGCATTTATGATACCATGTGATTTTGAGGTTGATGTACACAGAACTGTGACTGCTATTGTTCAGGGTGTGATGGAGAAACATGATCACGGAGATATTTCTGCCACAGACATTCATCCTGCTCTGGCAGAAATACCTTCAACTTTGTGGGCAAAACACAAGTATGATGTTGGATTAATTAAGAATTGTGAACCAGTGGTAATCACTCCAAAGTCTGATTACAGGCCGTGTCAACCGCAATATCCCCTGAAGAAGGAGGCATTGCGGGGGATCCGCCCAGTTTTTGAATCTCTCCTGAAGGAGAAAGTCATCATCCCGTGTCATGATTCTCCAGTCCGAACACCTATTTTCCCAGTAAAAAAGGCAACAGTTAACCAGAATGACATTGTTCAGTGGCGTTTCGTGCAAGATTTGATTTCAGTTAACTCAGCGGTAATCGCACGAGCTCCGCGGGTTCCGAACCCGTACACTATTTTGTCACAAATTCCGCAAGATGCAATGTATTTCACTGTGGTTGATTTGGCCAACGCTTTCTTTAGTGTGCCCGTGGCTAAAGACAGTCAGTTCTGGTTTGCGTTTGATTTTGACGACAAACCGTACACGTTCAGCCGTTTGTGTCAAGGATTTTGCGAATCGCCAACGATCTATAACGAAGCGCTAAGACGAAGCCTCGAACCGTTAATTTTGTCCAACGGGACCGCGTTATTGCAGTATGTGGACGATCTGTTGCTTTGTGCACGAGATGAGGCTGTGTGTGTGGCTGACAGTGTGTCTCTCCTGCAGCATTTGGAAAGGGAGGGGCACAAGGTCAGCCTGGCTAAGCTGCAGTTTGTGAAGCAGGAAATAACCTTTTTGGGTCACACAATCACACCAAACAGTAAAGCTCTCTCTGAAAAACGAGTTAAAGCGATTAAAGAGGTACCAAGACCAATAACAAAGAAACAGTTGTTATCATTCTTGGGAATGTGTGCATATTGTCGAACGTTTATTCCAAATTATGCACTGTTGGAAAAACCATTGAGAGCCCTGACAGCAGGGAAAGGGCTGAGGTCATGTGACAAGATTGATTGGCCCACAGAAGCACAGGAAGCTTTTGAAAACCTGAAAATGCAACTGGCTCAGGCTCCAGCGTTGGGCCTTCCAGCAGCTGACAAACCATTCACACAGATGGTGGACGAAAAACACGGTTTTATGAGTTCAGTGCTCTTGCAAACCCATGGTGACAGACTAAGACCAGTAGCATATTTTTCAACGAAGCTTGATGCAGTTGCAGCAGGGCTGCCACACTGCCTGAGGGCTGTGGCAGCTGCTGAGCTGGCTGTGCTGGCTTCAAGGGAATTTGTGGGGTATTCTGATTTGACTTTGATGGTCCCACACGCAGTTTCCATGATTTTGCAAGAACAGAAAACATCACATTTATCTACAGCTCGATGGCTGAGGTATCACACGATTTTGCTTGACATGCCGAACATAACTGTGAAAAGATGCACAACTTTGAATCCTGCTACACTTCTGCCAACAGAAGATGATGGGGAGGAACATCACTGTTGTCTTTCAGCTTTGGAACAGGTGTGTACACCACGTCCAGACCTGGTGGACACACCTTTGGAGAATTGTGATAATGTCCTGTTTGTGGATGGATCGGCATCGAAAGATCCACAAACAGGCCTGAATAAGGTTGGTTTCGCAGTGACCACTGAATTTGAAGTCGTCAAATCTGGCAAATTGCCGTCAAATTATTCGGCTCAGGCAGCTGAATTGGTTGCACTGACAGAAGCGTGTAAATTAATGACAGACAAATGTGTGACGATTTACACAGACTCGCGTTACGCTTTCGGGATCACACATGACTTCGGGGCGATTTGGAGACACAGGAATTTTTTGAAGTCGGATGGACATCCGATATTGAATGCCTCACTTGTATCTGAGCTTTTGGAGGCCATTCTTTTGCCAGACAAGGTTGCAATCTGTAAATGCGCAGCACACTCTAACGATAAAAGCTTTATCTCCACAGGAAATGCGAGAGCCGACGCGGCAGCGAAGGCCGCGGCGGCGCAGGAGACAAAAGAAACAACGTGTGCTTTGGTATCTGTACCTAACCCTGACATTTCCCTTTGTTTAGAGAGCATGCAGTCTTTGTCAACAGGAGCAGAAAAACAAAAATGGAGGTCGTCTGGCTGCAGCCTCCAGGGGGGTGTATGGATGAGTTGTGATGGCATTCCTTGTTTACCCAAACATTTCTTTCAGCATTACGCTAAGTTGACCCACGGGTTAGACCATGTGTCAAAGGGAAGTATGGTAATGCAGATGAAAGATTTATGGTATACTAAAGGGTTTACAGTGTTTGCTGAAAATTTTTGCAAAAGATGTGTCACTTGTAACACACACAATGTGGCAAGAGGAATAAAAACACCCTTAGCATCTCAACCAGCCCCAACAGGTCCGTTTGAATATCTGATGATGGATTTCGTTGAATTAACCCCTTGTGGGAAACAGAAACACTGTCTGGTGATGGTTGACATGTGGTCAAAATGGGTTGAGGCCTTCCCAACCTCGCAGCAAGATTCGGCAGCAGTGGCAAAGGCTCTGCTAACCGAAATTGTTCCGAGATGGGGAATTCCAAGAAAAATCAGCTCTGACAATGGCAGACATTTTGTAAGTGCTGCAATAAAGCAGGTGGGAGAGTTCTTGGGCATTGATATGAGAACACACTGCAGTTACGCTCCCTCGTCAGCGGGGGTAGTGGAAAGATCCAATCAAACAATCAAGAACAAATTGGCAAAATGTTGCGAAGAGACGGGTCTGTCTTGGTTTAAGGCCCTCCCGATTGTACTGATGTACATGAGAATGAGAAAAAGAGTGAAAACAAACCTGAGCCCATTTGAAATTTTATTCGGCAGGCCGGCATTTATGGGCCTAGAAGGGGGTAAACAAAGGCTGCCATCCACGGATGTGTGTGAGAATGACATGTTGAATTACTGCAAAGAAATGTCTTGTCTGTTATCACAAATTTCTGTGCAGGTGAAAGCTGCCCAGGGGAAAGTTGCTGGGACGTTTCTGCACAAGGTCAGGCCTGGTGATTTCGTGGTGATTCGTGATCACAGGAGAAAGAGCTGGAAGGCGAAAAGGTGGCTTGGGCCTTTCCAAGTGCTTCTGGTGACGCACACGGCGGTGAAGGTCGGAGAGAGGGCCACGTGGGTTCACGCGAACCATTGCAGGAAGGTGCCGCCCATTGCGGAGGCGGAGCAGTCACAGGAGGAGGTTCAACGTCCATAAACGTCAAGATTCAGTTTTGAAAAGCAAGTACTGTTATCTGCACAAGACATAACAAAGCCTGCAGAAACAGACCCTTGCATTGCAGTTGTGTGTTTAAGAGAAACCAGAGATCCGCAACAGAGAGGAAACAGGAGGAGACAAACAACTTGGAGCAACGGCATCCGGCTGGAAACCGTTGACCAACGAAACAGATAAGACTTTTAGAACTTTTCTAACACTTTCTGGTCATGCTGACCAGAGCAACCGAGAATATGGAGCGTACAAGGCCGTGGCACCCATTCAGAGTGACAGGAATATGTGGCCTGGTTAAGACCACATGCATAATGACTGTGGTGTCAGTGACAATTTGCGTGATAATACTGCATTTCACAGCAGGACTGAAAGTATTACCAACAGGAGATCAGACCAACAGAAACGAGACGACGGTGCAGAACGACACCACTCGACAACGTGCTAGGAGAAACGTATTTGAAGAAGTGGAGCCAGTGAGGGGTCTCGAGGGGGGCACGGTGACGGTTCATGAGGGATCAAACGTGAGTTTCAGTTGCAACCCCTATCAAACGAACTGCCCAGGCTGTGAGGGACGCAGCGAGGACTACGCAGGCTTCTACTTCTGCGAACACCCATGTAAGTGGGGCGACGTGAAAGCATATGCTGCCAACTACAAATGGGGCAGAGACAAAAGATTCCAGGTATTTGCAAAACACAGACTAAGCAACAACAGGTATGGGATGACAGTCGAGATAATACAAGTAAGACTGTCAGACCAAGGCAAGTACTACTGTGGACTAGACTTAGAGGGAAAGGATTGGTACGAGGAAATTGACATTATGGTAAATGAGGCAGTTCCAACTTTAAAACCTTTTGTAGCACCTGAGGTCGAACGAGAGGCAAGGGACGAGCTGGCATGGATGGAGAACGGAGACATGGGAAGAGATCAGGGGAACCCTGAAGTGCAGAAAGCCATGATGAAGTGTCAAGGTAACAAAGCCTGTGCTCTGGCTATGCTGCAGAAAGAAGAGTTAGAAATATCAACAAGCTGCTGGCTGTGTCTGCAGATGTCACACGCTTGGAAGGCTGTCCCACTGACTATAGCAACAGCTAATGTAACAAAGTGTCTAATTCCACAACAAATGACTGATGTGCTTTTAGCAGCAGCTGAACTGGAGAAAGGAGAGACACCAACAAAACGACCTAAGGACAGCTGTGACAGCGTTCGACGATACAACAACACTGATATAGCAATTCCACCACTGAGAGTAACACACGAGAAAGGTGATGTGTGCGTTTGTTCAGATGAACAGAGACTTTTCACGACAGGATGGTCTGATTGCAGGATTAGAATCAACACAAAGGACGGAACAGTGAACAATTGCACAACGACACTAAACGGCAAAGAAATTAGTTTCACATGTCCATTTGGTAAACTGCATGAGACTTCACCAGCAGCAGTGTGGGTATATGGGGACAGAGCATTTCACAGAATGCCTAAACACGGGTGGTCAGGGTGTTGTTATCCAGCTTTGATAAATGTGGGAACATCTGTGTATTTACCAAACAAAACACCAAGGGCAAGGGAAAAGAGAGATATTAAGATTCTGCCTGGGGTTTTACCAAAACATTATTCAGGGTACACACTATCTGATCCATGGACAACACCTGGGGCTAATGTGGGGTGGTCATTGTTCTTGGGGGTTGGGACTACAATAACTATTAATAAAGTTAATGGGTTAGCATGGTCTGTACTAGCAATAGCAAATGCCACTGAGAATGCTATAAACATGTTAAATGATGAAATGAGACATTTAAGAGAGGCAGTAATTCAAAACCGTTTAGCTTTGGATTTAATTACCGCGGAAAGAGGGGGCGTGTGCAAGATGTTAGGTGTGTCTTGTTGTTTCAATATTCCAGACTACAGTGACAACATAACAAATGTGATTGAGCACATGAGAAAGGCGGTGCAGGAGCCTGAACCAGTGAGTGACAACTGGCTGACCTGGATAACGAATTTAGGGGGAGGCTGGGGATTTTGGTTAGCTCAAACTGTGTTGCCAATTGTAGTCATAGTAGTACTGATTTTGTTATGCATACCATGTATTATACAATGTGTGTCTAGCTTAGTGCAGAGATTGGTCAAAGTTGGAATGTCTGTTCAATTGGTGAAAATGACGGTATATCCGAATGATGATGATGATGTTGATGAACAACAATATGATGACACAAGTAGCGGAAGTTACAGTGAAACGTGTTAATTGAGTAAAGAAAATGTTTCCTTTTTGTCACGAGATGGCATACAAGGACAAGGTTTGAAACTGAGGGATTTTTTTTTTATTATACTTTATCTGTTTGTTTTCTTACTGTGTTATAACTATTTGCTCCTTACTGGTGTGACTGAGGGTCTGCTTGCAGGAGCGCAGGAACAGTGATTCCTCGTTTAGCCCGGCCCAGTAAAAAAATGTTTAATTGCTTGCTAAACACTTATGGGGCTTTCCCCCACAAAAACAGCCTTATGCTTCTTCATTCTAAACCTTTTTCTTCACAGGTTCAAGGAGAGTGATTTTTATGTAATGACTTGAACTTGCATTTATTATTGATATTATTACAATGTTTAATCAGTTATCAAGGTATGATAAACAGAGAGGAGTTGTTGTGGAAGTTTTTCATGTATTACTCTGATTTCAGTGATTCCTAATGATGGCCTCATCTGTTCTCTCACTTGTAGTGAGAGGGGGCCTCTGTGTGATAATTTACTGTGGTTGGGAGTCAGTGGAGGTAAGGAAAAGCAGGTCAAGGGGTCATCTTGAGTGCATATGTACTTTATAGCCTAAAGGGTTAAGAGGGCATTTTACCTCTCAGGGCCAGGGAGGAATGGTGTATCTCTCCCATGAGAGGGGAGGGAAGAAATAAGGCCTTGGAGGAATAAGATATAAAAAAGACAGGCACTGCTGCTCCTTATCTCTCCTCACTGACTCACAGATGTGTATTGGTGATGAAGATCTCTCTTGCAAGAGAATAAAGACTTTATAAACTTTAATTTGGACTCAGAGTATCTCTTACCCATTGATGATGTTTGTTTGATATAAAAAAAGCCACTACATCCTCAAACAGAGAGCACTAATAAATTATTTATAATTCAGATGAGAATAAAGGAAAACTAATCTAAAAATATAGCAAATTAATTTTAAATTCATTCAGGTACAATTACCAAACATATCTTAAGGTCTTTTTGTCTTTTTATTAATTTAACTAATAAACTTATTATATAAAACTATTGTCAATGCACTACAAATAAACTAGTTCTATTGAGGTTGTCAATATGACTGGGTAAGATGCAGGTAAATTGTTGCGTCCAACATTGCTGAAATTTACAACTGTACTTCAGTTTCAGCGGAGACACCGCCTTCACCTCTATCGGCTCGCTTTCGGGTTAAACTTTCCACGGCTGCACAACTGGGTTATAGGTTGCCAGGTTGAGGTGACAAACGGGTTGAATTTGTAAATGGTCTCTGGATTGTATAATGCATTTAATACAATCTGGCAACTGGTCAACACTAGATAAACATATTGGTCCGATTATTCATAAAGGAGTTTGTGCCATGCAAATTACGGGAGTTTCCCGGGGTGAAATAACAAACCGGGAGGGGTCCGGGAGATAGGGCTTAAAAAAAACACAAAAAAAACAGGAGAAACCCGGGAAAAACGGGAGTGTTGACAGGTATGAATTACCCTGCCTACTTATCTATTGAAGATGTATTTTTGTTACACATATTTAGCCAATGTACTGAATATAATGGATTGTGTACAATGTATACACAATGCATACTGTATTGGCAGATATGTACAGCAATGGTTAGTTATGTGCGTTTATGTGTGTGTGCGCTCAAGGACACAAAAGACTGTGGTTCAACTGATACAGTGCCGCTGCTAGCCATTTTGGTGCCCTAAGCATAATTCCTTTATGATGCCCCTATTTCTATACTGAAATAATATCAGCATTATAATTATTATGACAAGGGGCGTTTCTAGGATTTTCATTTAGGGGGGCTAAGCCCCCAATGAGGGTATGATTTATGATAAAAAAAAATAAATAAAAAAAGTAACACTTTAGTTTAGGGTCTAATGCTCACTATTAACTAGTTTCATTACGCAATGGCATGGTTTTTATAATCACTGTGGTCCCGAATTTGAGGTAGGATAGTTAGGGGGGTTCAGGCTTTCCCAGAGAAAATTTAGATTTCTCTGAACTACAGATGTGCATTTTAAGATGTTTTGAAGGCAAAAAAATTAAATTGGATAACAGCTTTAAAACCATGTCAGTGGGCAGATGATTATTTTTCTCTCCTCATCAGCATCACACTCTTTTTCTCTTTGTTTTTATCTTGCCCTGTCTCTTCCCCTCCTAAAGTTGGCTTTTTTAATTTACTAAAGGCTACAATTTGTATTATATTCTCAATATGTACACATTCATTATTAATCCTGTGCCTAACATGATGAAAACGGCTTTGTTCATGTTTCTTGTCCCCTCACAATGGCAGTAAACTATTACACTAGCCTACACGAGGACGTTACATAGGCCTATTTTCAGTTCAAAATGGCGAAATTAGACAAAACTATATTAGTTTGCCTGATTAGTTTTTGTCATTCGTTTAACATTTATGACCTCAAAAAACGGTCAAATATGAGACGTTGAGTTTAGCTACTTACATCTTATCTCGCACTTGACTGTACACTGAAGCGTTGAGTTGCACTTCTAAAATTCGCGCTCAGCGTCTGTGAACGTAAAGCCCGCCTACTTTGATTTGATTGGTCATCTCAAATATTCTGACATTGACGAGCAGTGACAGACCAATGAGGCTCAGATGAACACACACACACACACCCTGTCCTCTGTTTCTGAAGACTGAAGCGAACACGAATTTGTGTAGCCTATTAATCACAAATGTTTAGGGGGGCTAGGCAGAAGTTTAGGGGTTTAAAGTAATTTAGCCCCTAAATAGGACCTAGTGATGCCCCTGATTATGACTATGACATGATGATTGATTTTTCATTAGGCTATTTTTGGTGCCCCCTCAGCACTTGGTGCCCTACGCACAGCGCATGATGCGCGTGGTGGGAGCGGCGGCGCTGAACTGATATAACCTTAAAAGGAAATCAGCCATCTTGGTTTAGTTTTCTGGAGTTCAAGGACATGAAAAGCTGGACAGCCTGCACCTGTGATGCCTTGAGAAGGAGCATGGAAACTTTGGGAAAGTTACGACTTGCGTCAATCGAGAAGATTAGAACCTAACTTCGGTGGGAAACAACAGGAGTATAAAAGACTGATGAGCTGATTGCCTCTTTGGATACTGATACATCATTAAAACCCCTACGCCTAGAAGCTCAGAGCTGAGGACCAGGGGCCTCATGTACAAAGACTTGCGTTGAATTCATACTAAAACATTGCGTACGGACAAAGCTGTAAATGTGCGTACGCACCAAAAAAAACAGATGTATGAATCTCTGCGTACGAAGGATCCCACGCATATTCTCTTTGTACATCCCAATTAACGTAACATTTAGCGCACATGCACGAGCACAACGCCCCACCCTTAATTAAATAAATTTAGATATGGTAATGAGTCCACTTTGGCAAAAGAAAGCCGTAAGAAAACGGCTAAAGCAAGCGGCAAGAAACAAAACTTTACAGAAAGTGAATTGGAGGTGCTACTATCGGAGGTAGAAACGAGAAAAAATATTTTATTCGGAACTTTGTACTCCAGAATTAATAACAAAAGGAAAAAAATATGAGTGTGAGAGTTTGGCTGTTGCCGTCAATGCGTTGGATCTGTAAGTCGCTGTAAATGACCTTAAATAGAAATGGTCTGATATAAAGGTGGACGTTAAACGGAGAACTGCTTCGCACCGAAAGTGTGGACAGAACAGGCAGTGGTAAAGGGGTCGATGAACTTACACCCTTTGAGCAGAGAGTTGCCTCAATTATGGGTGACACTTCCCATACAAAAATGTAATATATGGCCATATATGTACTTATATTTTACATAGCATGACATATATCTATTCTATACATATATTTGACTTATCTGAGAACACAATATATGCCTGCAACATAGGCTATATGAACATTTATGTGTCCAAACATGTGAAGAAAATATTTGAGTTCATCCATATATGATACCATATATCTGCATATATTACAGTATTGGTTTCTTGCATATATGGACAACATTAAGTATAAATATGTGACATACATATTTGTTTTCCACATTTAATAAATGTATGTAATATATGCATGTGATACTGATGCATTTTTAAAGCTGTGGCATATGGTTATGGTACTTTGTGGATGTATTTGTTAAAAATGACAGAAAACACTGCATTATTGTATTAAAAATACTATATTTGGTATTCACACACAGACACAAAATCTCCAACTATAGGCATTTAATTACAAGGTATTCAGATATATGATATAAAACAGTATGGAAATAAGTACATATATGCATGTATACATATATGCGTCTTACATATATTTAACATTTATGATATAAAACAGTAGGCTACTATGGAAATAAGTACATATGCATGTATACATATATGCGTCTTACATATATTTAACATTTATGTGCATACGGGAAAATATAGGCCTATGTCACTTACATGAAAACGGCCATTTTTGCTATATTTTGAAATATATGTTTCATATATGTCTATGTGTTTTAAATATATGAATTTTGCATATATTCTCATATAGGCAGCAGACAGAGGCCTACATGGGCACTGACATGTAATTTACATATATTGACATATATTACATTTCTGTATGGGTTTACTGTCTCTGGAGTATATGCTGCTGTGAGACTCGGATTTACTACAGGACTGCCACGAAGGTAACCAATTTCTCATTTGTTTTTACTTTGGTACACATATAGCTTACCTATTTAATTTTCAAATGCATTAATGCTGACCAAAAGTAGGCTACACCAGAGATTTTACGTATCCATTGCATTTGGCAAATGCGTGTACCCATTAATAACAGACTCAAACAGTGGCGGTTCTACATTGAATTACACCCTAGGCGAGACCCTCTTCGAGCGGAATTATAGATCTTATATCATTTAAAATTATTTTATAAATTGCAAATTAATAGCAATGCTTCCCACATGTGGTGGTGCGATAGACGTGTAGAACAATTCGTTGTGTACATTGCCTGTAAGAGTCGCCAACGGACAAAAACTATGAGAAATGTACGTACGCCAGACATGAGATTGGCGTGGAGGAACGCACATTCTCGCGTTAATTTCACTGTTAGTACATCCGACCGTGAGCGTGAAAGCTGACGTACGCCGTGTTTTTGTGCGTACGCAGTGTTGATACATGAGGCCCCAGAAGCCCAGAGCTGAAGACAAGATGTCACGGTTCATGGATTCATTGACTCGCCCTCGCTAGGTGTGTGTGTGTTGTATGAATGGGTGCGGCTCATCAGCATGGCTCGTTATCTCCGCTGATGAGCTGATCAGCGCCAGCTGTTTTGAATGAGAATGTCCTATATTTTGTTTGTCATGTTGTCTGGTCTTTGTCAGATGGTTGGGGAGGTTCTGCAGTTTGCTCACCGTCCTTTCTCCTCACCCCAGTGTCTGTTCACTTATCCGTGGATTCTGCCCTGTTCTGAGGATCGTCTGCTGACTCCTGTTTCGCTGTCTGCCCACTGAGTCCTGCGTTATAGAACCTGGGTTAATCTACCTGCCTGTCTTTCCTAACTGTCAGTCACCTTTCAATAGGCATCTTCTAGCAGCTGGTCTGAAAAAAAAAAATTAATATGAAATTTGTTTTGCAAATAAAAATAATGTTAATGTAATGTTGTACATGCTATAATGACTAATTCTGTTTTTTTGCAGATGCATTGGACAATGTTTTATAGTTGTTTTAAAGACTTTGTCTTTTGTCTGCAGATGTATTGGACAAATGTCTCCATATAGATTTTAAACAGATTTATTAAAGACTTTGACTAAATACCCAGTGCTGAAGTTGCTAGAAATCAGTGTCAGCATCATGTTACAGCGGTTAACGTCAGTATTCCATGTGGAAGTCATATTAGCAAATGGATAGCAGAACTATCCACATAGGAACTAAAGTAAACAAAAACTAAACAGTAAGCTATTTATTTATGCAAAAAGCAAATTAAACTTACCAGTAACTTCTAAGGGCAGAATCTTCAACTCTTCGAGTCTGCTCGACTTCGACTTGAAAAGCTTAGCTCTGATTGGTCAACTTAAACATAACTGAACTGAACTGTGCTGTTACACTTTGTCAAACAATACGACTGGCACAGTCAAGTAACGTTAATGTAATACAAATCTTACCTAGAATCACAATATAATGAGGTTCCAAATGTCATACACCATGCAAACTTGAAGAAGCTGGGTAAAATTAAGTAGTACCAAACCATTTAAAGTTCATCTTCGAAAGAAAAACTGACATACTTTAATTCAGTGGCGGGCCGTGCATTTCACACCTAGGCCTTCTGTCCTACCTGAATTAATAACTTTTAATAGTGTAGCAGCGCAAAGACTCTCTATAGTCGGCTGGTGCGTTTGTGTACAGTGGTTCTTGAGCTCCGATTATAAGTTCAGAAACGGAGCCTCCCTTATCTTGTGGTTCAAGGGTTACAATAGTCCCTTTTCAGACATTACAATAGTATGGATGTTTGAAAAAAATTAAGTTTCGATCATAAATTTAAAAGACAACAGGTTATCTGTGCGTTTCAGTTCCAACAATAACGAGTCTAATGCTGAAAGTCGAGTCTGATCCCGTCATATTTCTAGCATAAGTTTTAATTCGCTTTAGAGAGTGTCTGCTCGACAAAAGCAGTGGACACAGTCACCGCAAAACATGACGATGTGTAGCCTACAGCTGACCCATGCTCTCACACAGAGTTTTGAACGAAATCAATGAGATCAGCGGGACTTTTGCCTTCAAAATCATTCGTGGCATAACTTACATTAGTCTGTTTTACCCGGACAGATCAAGCAGTGTTCCGTGACTCTGCGTTAAGCTCAGGCTAAATAAGGGATTTTTCCGGTAGGTTTGAACCTGCTGGGGGTCGAGGAGGGAAAGAAACATTAACTTGAAAAACTATTAAATCTACAGGAATATATATTTTAGTTTGCAGTTCGCTACAGATGCGGATAGCCTACTGACTACCAGTAATAGTACGCGCTCTGAGCATCCAATCAAAGAACGTGAAAATGCATACGCCTGCTAGATGGCCCCGCTGTAGTCAAATCGAAATCTGATTGGCTGATTAAATCTGACTGCTTATCTGATTGGTTAAAGAAACGGTTTCAGTGCCATTCATTGTAAGCTGCAGCTAGGCGCCCGCACTGTCGATTCTGAAGGCCTGAAGGCAGATTTATTTGACCCTGGCAACGCATGATGGCTGAAATATGATTGGATAAAAGCGCTAAAATAAGCATACACTACTGGAAGCAGCGCAACCAAGAGAAAAGCTATGAAATTAAGAGAATGAACTATTGGGAATAATTTAATACTCATTCATGGAAAAAATATATTAAAGTGCAAGTCAGTGATTCTGATAGTGTTTAGGCCAGCAGAGAAGGCCTAAACCTAAAAATATATCCCTCCAAGAAATGATTCACCAGATCTGTTCAAGTTTCAAAAGTTAATCCCAAAAAACATCACCTAATCCATATGAATCGCATGGTTTAGTTTTCTCCTGATTCAACTCATCAGCTCATTATCACATGGGGCTATAGAGGGAATGCATTAGCGTCACGTGTACCGCCGGAACACGCCCCCTCAGCCGGACTGAGTGGCAAAACATGGCTGCGTTCAGCAGCGGAAAGACGGAAAACGGGAGTAACACAAATGATTATCTGCTTAAATTAAGGGCAATTGGACTTGACAGTGACCCTTACAGCTTTCCAAAGAATCAGTGGTCCGTGGACATTCAGATGTGGCCAGGAATCGAGTTTCCTGATATTTATATGTACCTGATTTCTATGCCGGGACAATACACAAGTCTGAAGGCATATAAAAGCCTTGACGCTTGGTCATACTTCAAGGCGGGATTTGTTGGCGAAATGAAAGTGACCAGGACACCTACAGATATTATGGTCGTCTGTGGACAGGTTTGTATTACGTTACATATTTGAACTTATATTTGGAAAACTGTAGCAGCTAGCTAAGTTAGCTAACGTTAGACCTGCTTTGTTTGCTAACACTGCCATTCACTAAAGTTATTTAGTGATGCGTGTGCAGGTGAAACACAGCCAGAGAATGAACGATCCGCCATTGAAACCTTGGGTAGCTGCAGAGAAGACAGGGACAGTTTTGACAGCTCATTGTACATGTATGGCAGGACTTGCAGGGACCTGTTCGCATGTAGCAGCTTTGATGTTTGCAGTTATGTCCAGAGTGAGGATGCGTGATGACACACCGTGCACTTCATTACAATGTCAGTGGCTTCAGCCAACACAAAGAAAGAAAATATCCTGCTCTGAACTTTCTTTTATTGATATGTCATGTCCCAAAACTCAGAGTAGAAAAGTTTTGAATCCAGTTGACACGAATGTGTTAATCAAAGCTACAAAAAAGAAGTCAGGGTTCTATGATGCTTTACCCAAAGCTACAGAAAATGAACTTGCAGACTTTCTGGATAAGCTCAAGCATGCAAATCCAAGAGCTTCTGTGCTCTCTGTAGCTTCAAAACACTCCGAAGACTTTGTCCCTGTGGCTCTAAAAGATGGCTATCCCACACCACTAGGACAACTTTATGAAGCTGAGAATGCTGCTTTGACCTACAATGAACTTCTTGAAAAATGTGATAAAGTCTTTGATGATTTGAAGATCACAGACACCCAATGTCAGCTTATTGAACAGGAGACAAAGGGACAGGCTTCAACAAGGATGTGGTATACCTACAGATGTGGCAGGATAACAGCTTCCAAGTTTGGTGGGGTTATAAAGAGCAATGATAAAGAGCCCCCAAAATCACTTGTGAAAGCCATTTGCTACCCAGAGTCAGCAAAGTTTACAACTGCAGCAACAAGGTATTATTTACACATCTTTAGTTTAAAGGCAAATAATGATATGTCAGGGTTAACTTATCAAAAGGTTAAGGAAATGATACAATCTCTTATAACAATTTAGCATAGAGTAATTGTGGACATGTAAATGTATGTACTTTTGCTAACTTATGTTTTATTAAATATTTTCAGGTGGGGTATCCAGCAAGAGACCAAGGCAAAGGAGGAATTCATTGAGATCATGTCACCCAGACACGTCAATTTTAATGTAACCCCCACTGGGCTCTACATTTCGCCGCAACACCCTCATCTTGGTGCATCACCTGATGGGAAGGTGTCTTGTGACTGTTGTGGCTGTGGGTGCTTGGAAATCAAATGCCCTTTCTTGGCTAAATGATTTCCATTACACGAGAGTAGATGTTAAAACTTCATGCTGATTTGTACTCGGCTTTCGCCAAGATAAGCAACACTAAGACGTAGCTTTACAGTAAACTATGCTTCTCCATCCATTTACGCTTCTTTCCATATGAGGGTGTGACTCCCCTTCTGTCCGGCGTTAACGGCTGCAGTGTACTTGGCGCGTCAGCACACACGACGGCTGCAACTACAGTGTGGTCTCCCTAGTGGACCAACACGACAACCGTCTGGATTGAGCCGAGTAGGGGACATCTCTAGGGTCTTCAAGTGGGCACCTTCCGTCCTCAGTGTTTCGTCGACTAGCCCACGACACCTCAAGAGGGCTCGACAGTGACTCTGGCGTCCCAGAGTCACCCCCCTCCGTCCCCCACTCAACTCAGCCCAGCTTACTGACCTCTACATCCCTCCTGCTGCTGAGACCTAACCACAATCTCACTATCTCTCCGCAACCCAACCATACGCGCCAACCCGATTGACTAAGGCTGTCGAGCCCCACTGGTGCGTTAAAGCAGTTACAGTGGCAACGGTTCCGTATGGCATACCACCTACCGCAAAACACAATATCTGCCCAACCACCCGTCATTCTATACTATACAACCTATACAAATTGTATAGTATACTATACAACCTATACTATACAACCTATACAAATAAACCAACAGACTCTTCAAGTTTTTCAAGAATTCTACGAAACCGTAGCGTGGCGGCCTGTACCTTGCCAGCTAGAATCTTTCCGTCTCAACCACAGCCAGTTGCTGCTCCTTTCTGCTGCTTCAGATAAGTTCTTTACTGTGCGATGCAACTCTTGGCCGCTGAATCCGACGTCTCTGAGGAACCGGGTTGTAGAGTGTGCCACAAAACCTCGACAACCCACTTCCACTGGATAAACCTGGACTCTCCATCCTCGCTGTTCTGCTTCAGTGGCCAGATGAGCATACCGCAGTTTCTTCCTCTCATATGCCTCATCTACAGCATCCTCCCATGGCACTGTCAACTCTATCAGTTGAACAATGCGTGCTGATCCAGACCACAAAACAATGTCTGGTCGTAGGTTAGTGGTGGCAATCTCAGGTGGAAAAATAAGCCGTTGATCAAGATCAGCCAGCATCTTCCAGTCCCTAGCAGCTTCCAGTTGTCCTGGCCGAGAATTGGTGTTAACACCTTTTCTTGGTGGTTGCTCGCCTGGGCGGAGGAATGTTGTCTTCTGCGTGTAATGTTTTGCTAGAACATGCGGCAACTTATTGGTCATACTACGCTTGCCTTCCAATGCTAAAGCCAAACATCTCAGTACTTGGTCATGGCGCCAAGTAAACCGACCTTGGCTAAGAGCCACCTTACATCCTGTCAAAATGTGCCTTAATGTGGCAGGTGATGAACACAAAGGACAAGAGGGATCCTCTCCTACCCAGAGGTTTAGGTTCTGCGGTGATGGGAGAACATCATATGTTGACCTAATAAGGAAACTGATCCTACTCTCTTCCATTGACCAAAGGTCTTGCCAGCCCATTTTGCGTTGTTCCACACTCTCCCATCTCATCCACTCTCCCTGCTTGGCCTGGGAAATGGCCTTTATACTCCTCATCCTCTCCTCCTGCTTTCGCACCTCGTTGACTACCAGCTTCCTCCTTTGAGCTGGGCCTGCCTTGTGCCATTTAGGAGGAGCTAACCTGAGCCCAAAACCCCCTCTTCCATGCTGTACCTGTCCCACGATATCCCCTATTTGAAGGTCAGCCTTTGCCTCTACTACTGATTTCTTTGCTGACCACTTTCTACCAGTTTTTAACACAGGGGCTGCCTCCCTTACACATTTGTCACGTGACTCTACTAATGTCATTTCCAGTCTGACCTTGGCACACTTAAACTCCTCGGTTAAAGCAGAGACTGGCAGCTGCAATATTCCTTTACTATAAAGTCCCACTCTGCTGAGGCAGCGTGGAACTCCCAACCATTTCCTGATGTATGAACTTATTAACGCTTCCAGCTTATCCACTGTTGTCAAAGAAACCTCGTACACAGTCAGTGGCCACAGCAACCTCGGCAGTAGACCAAACTGAAAGCACCAGAGTTTTAGTTTGCCTGGTAGAGCACAGCTGTTTATGCTCTTCAACCCTTCCACTGCTTGTCGTCTAACTTCTCCCACTCGAACTGTGTCCTTTAGATCTCCATCGTACCATCTCCCAAGACTTTTCACTGGCTTCTCAGAAACTGTTGGTATTGCCTCACCATTAATGAAGAATGTTTTATCTACTACCTTTCCTTTAACTATGGAGATGCTCCTTGATTTAGAGGGCTTAAATTGCATTCGTGCCCATTCAATATTATCTGTTAACTTCCCCAATAACCGATTAGTGCAGGCTACTGTTGTAGTCATGGTTGTCATGTCATCCATGTATGCTCTGATTGGTGGTAGTCGCAACCCAGAAGCCAAGCGCTCTCCTCCTACTACCCATCTTGATGCCCTAATGATTACTTCCATTGCCATGGTAAAAGCCAGTGGAGAAATTGTGCATCCTGCCATTATTCCAACCTCTAAGCATTGCCATGCAGTGCTGAATTTTGGAGTTGAGAAACTAACTTGCAAATCTCCAAAATAGGCTTTCACTAAATTATTGACATTGGTACTCTGAAAAAATCAAATGCTGCCCAAAGAAGCTCATGTGGCACTGAACCATATGCATTGGCCAAATCCAGGAATGTCACATGGAGCTCCTTCCTCTCCTTTTTTGCTGACTGAATTCGTTGCCAGATAACATTGATGTGTTCTAAGCATCCTGAGAACCCTGGAATGCCCGCTTTTTGAACTGAAGTGTCAATGAAGCCATTCTTTAATAGGTAGGTGGACAATCTCTGGGCAATAATGCTGAAGAAAATCTTACCTTCAACGTTTAATAGTGAAATAGGACGAAACTGACTGATGCTTGTAGCATCTTTTTCTTTAGGTATAAAGACTCCACCTGCTCTGCGCCATGCTCTAGGTACAACCTGTTTTTCCCATGCCACTTTTAACAATTTCCACAGAATTCGCAGAACTCCTGAAGCACTCTTGTACACTCTGTACGGAACTCCATTAGGCCCTGGAGATGATGAAGCCCTTGCCTTTCTCACAGCCTGCTCTACCTCTTTCCACTTAGGTGCACAGACCTCCATTTGGTATTCTGGTGGGTTGATAGGTGGTATGTCTGATGGAATTGACATATGCTCATGCCTTTTTGCATCTGTATGCGTTTCCTCCAAATATCTCTCTAGCTCAACTCTAGATGCTTTTAAAGTGCCATTCTTCTCACTGGTGAATAACTTCTTTACGAATTTGAATGGGTCTTTATAGAAATTAGCCCTCGCACGTTCCTTCTTTTTGTAGCGTTTCCGTAGACGCTCAGCTCTGCGTAATGTTGCCAGCTTATCTTTTATGTCCCTTTGTAAGAGATTGAGTCCCTCCTTCTGACATTGTTCTGCTCTTTTCCATTGCTTCCTCAGCTGTCTCCTTTCTCTAACTAACCCTTCAATTTTCTGCTGCCGTCTAGACATTCCAGGAGCAGTTTGTACTTTTTCCTTCCTTTTTTCCACACCAAACCTCTCACTTCCATATGCGTAAATGATGTCCCCAAATTTATCCAGCTTCTTTTCAACTGTACCAGTTAATCTTTCCAATGCAAAGCATAGATCTGTGTTTACCGTATCCCATGCAGTTTTCTCACAAGCTCTTGGCCATCTAACTCCAGGCCTATGCCCGTTGAGGTTCTTTTCTCTCTTATGCTGGTTAGTCTGACCGGTTTCACAAGTCTGAATATGTTCATCACTAACTGTGCAAGCCCTCCTCTCCTCTATGACAGGGGTGCTGATATCCTGCGAGCTGTGGTTTGCTTCCTGTCGCTGGATTTCATTCGACTGACTTGACTGACTTCGTAAGAAGTACTGATCAATGCGAGGCCCTTGTCCCTTCTCCCTCAAGCATTTCATTTTCCCTTGATGAACCTTCAAACCCCTGACCGTTGTCGCCTTGCTCCAGCCACAGACACAAACCTGGAGTTCAATGACTTTACTAACTGCAGATCTTGAACTAGTCTTACTCTCCATACTCATATCCGTTTCCATTCCTAAGTCGTTAACCATGTTGTCCAACATCGAGTCATCTTCCGCCCCCGCTCTCGCAGACTCTAGGGGTATTTTTCTCTTTAATTTCTTAGAAGCCTTGGGCGGGTGTCTCCAGCATCCTGTAAACACGAAGCTGGATACTGCCGACAAGGGTAGCTAACCCTTACCAGCCCCATTGGGGTCTATTTCCTCCTGTCAGCTGTCTCTCCAGGCTGTCACAAGGTCTTTCCCTTGTTGCCAGCAGCACTATTCACCGCAGTCACTGGACGTATCCAGATCTTCATGATTTCCATTACACGAGAGTAGATGTTAAAACTTCATGCTGATTTGTACTCGGCTTTCGCCAAGATAAGCAACACTAAGACGTAGCTTTACAGTAAACTATGCTTCTCCATCCATTTACGCTTCTTTCCATATGAGGGTGTGACTCCCCTTCTGTCCGGCGTTAACGGCTGCAGTGTACTTGGCGCGTCAGCACACACGACGGCTGCAACTACAGTGTGGTCTCCCTAGTGGACCAACACGACAACCGTCTGGATTGACAAGACACTGTTAGAACTGTCAAAAGAAAAAGACTTCTGCTTGGTTGCATCCAGTTCCTCCGATGTCACACTGGAACTTAACAGACAAAACAACTATTACTTTCAAGTACAGTGCCAGATTCATGTTACAAAATTCCCATACTGTGACTTTTGTGTGTGGACACCTTCGGAATTATTTATTGAGAGAATAACCCCAGATTCAAATTTTGAAAAACATGTTATGAAGGCAACAACATTTTTCAAATACGGAGTTTTGCCAGAACTACTGGGAAAATGGTTTACCCGAAATTCAGTGCCCACACAAAAAATTTGAATCTCAAGTTCAAAAGTCACACAATTGAGTAACAGTATAACTAAGGTACTGTTACTGTAGGAGAACTACGGAACATTTTGAAAAGTCACAAGTAACTCACTGTTATCTGGTGTTTCTACCTCACATTTAAAAGAGCAGTTTGACACATTTTCAAAGAGCTCAATTTCTGTGTTGTCTTTGTCTTATGTTAGTCTTTATGTTGTACATGGAATATAGTTAGTTAATATAGAAAATGTTAGGCTTAAAATGGGCTCTTTCCCCACAGTTTTCATAAGGTTGGAAAGTGAGGCATAAGCACATCCAGACATACTTAACCATTTTGTTTTAATTGTTGAAATAGTCAAAACTGTAAGAGCGAATTTTCTGTAGACCATTTCTTTCAAACCAGCACTTTTATTAGTCAGGTTTGTTTTGCAGATATTTCAGACATATAATCTTCCTCCAAGCATTACAGGATTTGTGCTCAGCCTTTGTATTATTATTTTGTAAAACATATGAATACTAAACATTACTGTGCAAATACTTTATAAAAGAGAAACAACCACTACTGCCACCTAGTGGCCTGAAAAAGTATTTTAAAAAAAATATAAAATAAAATTACACTGTAGAACGTAACACAATTAAAGAATGAGTATTCACAAAATGTATTCACATAAATGTCTTTTATGAAAATCATGTCTAAAGTCTCAGTATCACAGTTATTTTAATAGCAATGTACATGAATTTTTATGTTGTACTTTTTACATTTATATTTTACATTTAATAACATGTTTGTCATATCATCCAGCCCTGTACACGATGATCACTTCAATCTGAAGGCACAATGGTTTCACACACATTACACAGAGCACAACATGTTAACACAATCTTGTCTATAAGGCTGTCCTCCACTTTGCCATTTTGTTCCACTCTAATGAGGCTTATAGGCAGTGTTGAGCCCAGAATGGTGTATTTCTGCCTCAACATTCCAATCACTCTCTCGACATGGATTCTCACACGAGAAATTTCTCGAGCAGATTCAATTTCTTTGCGGCTAAGCTGTTTCTTCCCTCGTGTGAATGGAGGTGTTATTAATTCTGCACAAAATAAACCAACACTATCCTCTATCGTGAAACCCCTGTCAGCCAGTATCAAGTCCCCTGGGAGGAGCTTGTCAAGGAACTCGCAGTGCTCTGTAAGGTGTTTGTCTGTAACACGTCCACCCCAGGCCTTAGACACAAAAGATATGCTTCCTTGTGGTGTGATTGAAATAAGAAATTTAATAGTGTTGTGTTGTTTGTAGTTGCTCCATGTTTGAGCTCGAGCTTTTAAATCCGAAGGACGCTCTATGAAAACTTCAAAGCAGTCAATTATGCTCACACAGTTCTTAAAAAAATTCCGAAAACACATTGGTAAGCTGCGTCTTAAATCTTCTCTTTCCGGCCACAATATTAGGGGATGAAGCCTGCTTGCCATTACCTGTATCCAACGGTGAAAGATTCTTGATACTGTTGACTGATGAATCCCAAAGAGGTAGCCTAAAAATTCCTCAGACAGATTGAGGCGCAGCTTCATCAGTGTAAGGAGTAGTTCCTGAGTAGGCTTGAGGGACTGTTTTGTAGGAGCAGGAAAAACTGAAGACACATAACTAAACACTAACATGAAAGTCTGTATGTTTGGTAGTCCTGTGAAAAATTTCATTTTGCGATCATTACATTTTGAAGCTTCAAGGGTACGATGTTTCAATTCACTTTCTAGTTTGTGAACTTTGTCTCTCAGTGATTGACATTCAGTGTTTAGAGATTTTATCTGTTCATGTAATGAGACAATGTCATTGTGTGTCTCCTCTGTCTGGACCTCAGTGCCTTGGACTTCCACAGTCTGTACCTCTGTTTGATCTGCTTGTGTCTCCTGCTCCGATGCAGGACTTTGATGCAGGTTCACAAGAGCTGTGGCCGCTAGCTCTCTACTTCTGTTGACAAGTCTTCTGTCAGAAATGTCTTGAGATCGAAGATATCTTTCCAGTTTGTTGACAGCCCTTGCTTGATCAGTGGCAGAGGTGAAACAAAATTAACTCGGCACATAGTCAGGGTGCAGGGGATCATTGCTCTTTTTCCCTGAAACAAACAGAATAAGTCTTTATTACTTAAGGTTCAACATTTGTCTCATGTAACTGGGGGTGTATTTCACAAAGCGGGATTAGAAAGGTAACGTTAGCCTAGATGTGTGATTTTTTAAATTAGTTTTATTTTAATATCGTTTTAAAATTTTCTTTAAATTTCAGTCTAGTTTTAGTTTGTTTTATTAATGGTTTTGTCAGTTTTTGTTTAGTTTTTATTTTGCAAACGCATTTCTATTTATTTTTTATTTTTTAGTTTCAGTTTTAGTAATTATAGTTTAGCAGAGCAAACGGAACACTTCCATTGTAGACCAAAGTGAGATTATTAATTTCAGCTAAGTTTAATGTTTGCCCAGATTACAGTTAACTCTTGAGAAAACATCTTAATAATACAAATAAAATAATGGTTTCAGATTTCAGATATATTTACCAAATAATAGGAACTTAAAAGTAAGTATACAAGAAAGAATTCAGACAAACTAATTCATAAGATGAAATCTTGTTAAACATGCCTAGTTTACTTTTTTCAGCTGTAAATGTAACAGTGACCACTGGTGCATAAAAAAACCCAGCTCAATTAATCTAACTACAGCCAACACAACCTGCTGTGAAGTCAGTGTGATTAAATAATGAAGTATCTATGCAGTGTGTGAGAGTGTATACATGTTTTTCTATCCTGGTGGGGACTTAAACCTGAATGCACACATACTCATGAGGATTCATGTCAGTGTGGAGACCTAAATTGAGGTACACAAGCTTATAAATCATACAAAATATATATATTTTTAAAATGTAAACAGCCACAGGTCAGATTTTCCACCAAAGAGCTTACTAATAACGAAAACGATTCTTTATTTTTGCTAATTATTATTTTATTTCAGTTAGTTTTTTAGTAACTGTTGTTAGTTTCGTTTAGTTTTATTTTTCATTTATTATGAATTTGATCTGTAGCTAACAAATTATCCCCCTCTTTGTTTCTACAGAATGGTCACAATCACGGCCTTTTAATAAATGCTGACAAAATCTTAACACATACATAGTGCATGTACATAGTATACATGAAAAAGGGTAAAGTTAAAAGTTTAAATGATTAGTAATGTTAGTCAAAGACCCCACATACCTGACACAAAATGAGAGCTGCAAATCCACGTTTCTTCGCCTGGATCCCAGTTGTTTCTGTGAATTGCAGCGATCCATTTGCTTCGCTTTTCTTTTGCTTTTGGCACTCTGTAGAAAGATAGCTCTGACTTCTTGGAAAATCTATTTGTACAGTCAATTGCACAACAGCTCTTCCCCATTTTAGACGCGCTATTTGTGTTGTCGCTAATCAAGCTAACGCTGCGGCTCGTCTTTCTGCCACTCAGTGGTTGGAACAGCAGCGACTTCCGCCTACTGTGACGTCATGCGCATTCCCTCTATATGTGATAATGAGCTGATGAGTTGAATCAGGTGTGTTTGATTAGGGAGACAAAAAAAACGTGCCGTGTTGGGGGTCTTTCAGGAGCAGGGTTGGGAAACACTGCTCTAAAATGACACGATCATTCTGAGATAGTGATGTCTGGTTTGTGAACGAATCGTTCTTTTGAACCGGTTCTTTTTAGTGAACCGGTAGAACCCATAGACAGTGCATGTCGGTTAGAAATTTTGTTCGACTTGATACAGCCAGTGGCGATTCTAGGGGGTGGCCTGGGGTGGCCAGGGCCACCCCTGAAAGCTCATTGGCCACCCCTGTGGCCACCCCAGATCTGATAGGTAGTTGGTCAAGTTCGTCAACACAAGAAACAAGAGAAAAGCTGTCAATCAATGAGTACAGCTGATCAACTGATTTAGGGCCAGTTTTACATTTTTAACTAACACACGTAATGGTCGTACTGACGCTGTGAGAGCTGATTTCTGCTCAGCGGACGTTTGGCCATGCAGGTCAGGTGACACATAGATGAGCGCGCGGGCTGATGCTGCTGCTCCGTGAAACAGGAGGACGGTCGCAGTTACAACAGCAACAATACAACAACGATAAAAACGCTGGAATCTGTAGATTGAGAGGTATGGTCATTTAATGTTTAGTTATATCGTAGTTCCCTCTGAATGTGTAGGAAAACTGAAAAAGTCGAACTACACTGTACTAGCTAGCTTAGCACAGCAGCCTGCAAACCAAGTTAAGAGTGCAGACAGTTGAAGAGGGCGTGCGCGCAGCTCTTAAAGGGGCCACACCTTATTTCCACTCGTTAAACCGCCATGAAATATGAAACACTATTTTCTGGCCTGAAGACTGAGAGTGTTTTTTTGCAGATGTGTGTGTTCAATAGAGCGAATGTTATATTTTTGGCCAACCAGTGTGTGAAATATAGTGTGAAAGTCTATATTTAAGTTATAACACAAGAACAAGCTGTGACTTATTTATTTGCTCTGCTCTGGCTGTTTAAAAAGGACTTTTTGTTTGTATCAATTAGCTCATCTTCACAGTCCACATATTTTTAGACGTTTAAATAGGCAGAGCAAATTGCATTTAAATGGCACAAATGTCATAAGTTAATTTATGAATAAGCATCTTGACCATTTATGATTCTAAGTCTTAACTGTTTGATTTAAATAAACTTATTAATGTATGCTGAATCAAAGCCGACGTTTCAATTTATACCTTCATCAGGGCCTTGGACATGAATACTGTCTGGGTTGAAAACCACTTTTTGCACATTTTCATACATCACTCATCCTAGGCATCCTAATGACATTATTCAGTCATCAGGCCATCATCTGTGTTACCTGTATTGTTACCCATGTTTGCTTTACTAATTTAAGTCGCCTCTTGTGGTTAAATAAAAACACACCTGGCAAAGAACAAACTAAGATATTCAAATTCCAGTATCTCTAACAAATTATATCTAAGCTAAATAATAACATAAACTAAGCATGTAAAGAATAACAAATATTTCTGTTTTTTCCTTACAAGCTTAGTTTTTCTTTTGCTTTTACAGATACACTTTTTATAAGGTCCTATCTTTAAGCATTTTAGTTTATCCTGTTGGATTTGTGTTTTTATGTAACCACAAGATGGTGCCTCAATTAGTAAAGCAAACACAGGTAACAATACAGGTGACACAGATGATGAGCTGATGACTGATACATGTTATTCTATAGGATGAGTTAAGAGCAGTTTAATTTTGCTACTCTAATCTAACTTGTGAAGAGACAAGGACTTTAATCCACTACAAGAAAATAGCTCTTAGGAAATGTTTACCCTATCCTTCCTGACCATAATTACTGATTAAAAATAGACATGTTAAAATAACCAGAGATACTTGAGGACTGTGATAGGTGGTTAGGACTGTTTTTAACAGGATAGACACCTTTAGTTGACAGTTATGAGACAGGAAATCATGGGAGAGAGAGAGGATGTGACATGCAGCAAAGGACCGGGATTCGAACCATAGTCGGCTGCGTGCATATACGCATTCAACTTCGCTATGCCTTGGCCCCCCCACACTAGCTTTGTGTCCCATCTTGGCCACCCCCCCAAAAATGTCCTGGATACGCCACTGGATACAGCGCCGACGCCACATGACTGTGACGTATGCCATCAAAGTAGCGCGAGAGCGATTCGAGAGTAGCCGCAGGACTCAGCTTCTCCAGAGCGGCTAATGAGCTCTGATGACGACACAGCTGTTCCACGATTGGCTGGATTCATGAGCTCTGATGACGACACAGCTGTTCCACGATTGGCTGGATTCATGACCTCTGATGACAACACAGCTGTTCCACGATTGGCCGGATTCACCGCATGACAATGATCACGTGTGTTTCGTTTTATTCACACACATTCAGTTCCACTAATGTTCACAAATCAGTTTTTTATAACAGTAAAATCTATTTTCATGTAGGTGATGTTATATTGTGTCATCTTTATCAAAATAAAAAGGATTAAAAAACAGACCCTACTACATCATTTAAAAATGTATAGGATTATGTTGAACTTATTCTTGTACAAACCGATGCTGTATGAAGCATAAAGTATTAAATGGCTGAGATGAGATCTGTTGTTGTTCCAGCCGCGACGTCGCAGAGATGGAAACCGTTTCTATAATAGAATCACTGAGTGCCATCGTGGCTGGTTAGGACAAAAACTCTTTTCCTTTTATCGTGTGTCGCTATGTCGCATCTGGTTAGGAGACGGTGTCAATCGATACCCAGCCCTTGCCAGAATCAATGATTTTTGTGTCATGCAGGTTTGGTTTAGCTTCTGTTTAGGTTCGCTCATCAATATAAAAGCTTAAATAAATAAAAAATAAAAAAATCTGTTCATCACATAAATCGCTTAAGTGATTACAATTGTCTCCTCAGAACATTTGGTCTAAACCACTCTATTCATATGGATTAATTTTACGATCTGATCTTTTTATTAACTTTTTGAAGTGGTAGGTGCGTAGTTGTCAAAAAAAATTTTTTTCAACTCGTGATTATCAGTTTAACCGTTATCGTGAAGCCCATGTCTAAACAATATCTTTAGGTGTGGTAAGTAATCAGTTTTGCCAAGTCCGCTTATTCTAAGCGACTTTGGGCTTGTTTTTCTGTAAAGTCACTCACAAATATTGGTAGTTGCGGGTTGCGTTTTTTTGGGTTTGTTTCTAAAGTGTAGTTGCTTATTTGGGCTTGTTCCCAGCTCCATAATGAGTTGTCAAGCAGATATTTTATTTAAACGTAGGAGTTTGTCTTGCCTGTTCCCTCTGTCCCTCCCCTTTCCCCATACACACAGGAGACCGCAGAGATTTTTCCCACCCACATGGCAACGAGTACAAGCCAATCAGAGGCAGAGCAGGGCAATCTGTTTTTTTTTTCTGGTTAGGAAACCGTCAGTGAGTGAGTCACGTTAAAATGAAAATATGCGTGAGTCGCGACTGATGGTGACTGGACTGTAGGAGAGTTTTTGGAGGAACAAATGCCCGGGACAAAGTGGGCGAAATACGGGAAGAAATATAACAAAGACTGGGAGAAAGAGAAAGGAGTAAAATAATGGATTCAACCTGTCGTGGGGGACGACTCAAAAGCACTGTGCAGAGTATGTAAGTGTGAAAAACGTGCACACCATGCAGACCTCGTACAGCACGCTAGCACAGAAAAACATTTTAAAAATGTAGCACCGTTCTCCTCAATGAGGCTTACGGACATTGGGTTCACGGTCTCCAAACAGAACGAGTCAAGACAGAGAGCTGAGCTGAAGGTAGCCACCTATGTAGCTTGTCACACATCCATTAAATCAGTCGATCACTCTGAGTTAATTTGCTCAACTTGTGACAAAGACATCAAAATGCACCGGACAAATGCACTGCATTAATTAACCATGCCATTGCTCCGTGTATGTTCATAGGCAAGGCAAGGCAAGGCAAGTTTATTTATATAGCACATTTCATACACAGTGGTAATTCAAAGTGCTTTACATAGAAGAAATTTAAAATAATCAAAAGAAATATGAATAATTAAAACAGTTTACAATAAAGAAATTAAAATAATCAACAGAAATAAGAATAATTAAAACAGTTTAGAATAAAAAATTTAATAAAATACAGTACAAACAGTCGGACACACAGTGGCACAGTGCTCATTCAGTAAATACACAGCTAAACAGATGTGTTTTCAGTCTGGATTTGAATGTGACTACTGTAGGAGCACATCTGATCTCTTCTGGGAGCTGGTTCCAGCTGCGGCTGGCATAGTAGCTAAAAGCGGACTCTCCTTGTTTAGAGTTAACCCTTGGTATTTCTAGCTGACGTGATCCTAATGATCTGAGTGATCTGTTGGATTTATATTCAGTGAGCATATCTGCAATATATTGAGGTCCTAGGCCATTGAATGATTTACGATTTACTTCTATGAGTTACATAGAACTTCAGAGGGATATAGGAGGTGCTGAATACTCCCCTGTTATTGATGAAAGCACAGACGTATCATCTGTCAAACAACTGTGTGTGGTAATCCGCTACTTCAGTATGACACTGAACAAAGTTCTGTCCACCTTTTTGGGTTTGATTAACTTGGAGGGTGAAACAGCAGAGGCTATTGCCTCCACTCTGACCCGTTTTCTACAGAGTATTGGACTGGACATCAAAAAGTGCATTGGATTAGGTACAGATGGCTGCAGTGTCATGGTAGGGAAGAGGGATTCAGTGTACACTCACCTTCTCCAGAAAAACCCAAATCTCCGGCTGCTCAAGTGCGTGTGCCATTCCATACAGCTGTGTGGAAGCAAGGCAGTGGAGACCCTCCCACGCAACCTTGAATACTTGGTCTCTCATTCTCACAACTGGTTTTCCCACAGTGCTCTTTGCCGCCGTGAGTATGCACAGATCTACAGCCTCATCAATTCTGGTGAAATCCCTTTAATGCTTGTACAGATGTCAGGTACACGGTGGCTTTCCATCCACGATTGCTGTTTGCGCATACTCAATCAGTGGGATGAACTGAAGCTTCACTTTCAGCTAACCAAAGACCACCGGAGATGTTATGATGCTGAAATCCTGCACCAGATGTACAGTGATCCTGTTAACAAACTGTACCTGCTGTTTTTAATGCCTTTTCTACATAAATTCAACAGGATCAACAAGCTGTTCCAGGAGGACAGGGGCAATCCATTCAAGATGTTGGAGTGTTGCTTCTTTTCTTTCGCTCCCTCATCTCCAGAGTGGTGAGACCTGGAATGATCCCCACATCAGATGAACAACTGCTTGCAATCGACATAACAGACCCCAGTGTTTTGTTACCTGTGGGTGCAGTCAATTATGGGGTCACCTTCATGATGGCATTGGATGAGGCAAGAATGGAGAGCACGGCCGAGAGAAATATGAAGAGCAGGTGCCGTGACTTCTTGGTGGAAGCGGGCAGACAAGTGCAACAGAGACTCCCAGCTAACATCATATCAAGATATGGAAATCTATGACAGTGTTCAGTCCGACTGTCATCCTGTCACAAACAAAACCACAGCTCAGCTCAGTCTCAATGCTGATCTCTACTCTGGTGATCTTGCAGCTCTTGAAACACAGTATCAGGCTGTTGCATATCTCCCATGGACAAACAGGCAGGACAGCCAGGCAGAGGCCTTTTGGGTTGAAGTGCTCAATTACAAAGACAGCAGTGGAGACCACACTTTCAAACAACTTGCCCTCTTTTCTCTGTCATTGCTTGTGTGACATGATTTCCTGAGTTAGATGGTAGAGGGGCGGGCATCTTAATGATATTAAGTTTGCGGATTATAAAAGCCATCGTCATATGCACCGAGGCAGCTCGTCATTTCCTGGATGCCGCGTGGCTTCCGCTTTCGTTATTGAACGCTGGTAACGAAGAGCGGCTGTGTTTGGGGTCCGGTCACTTTTCTGTTCGGCTTGTTGCCCCAGCTATGTTAATCGGCTAATGGATATGGGTGTGCATCTGTCCTCTCCCAGGTATGCGTTTTATTATATCCGTTTATTAGCCCTGGAAGTGCTGCGAGCTGTACGCTGTGGTTTATTTCAGTTAATACGCTGTGTGCGGGTGACGGCTGCTGCAAATAGGACTGGCAATTAAACTTTCTCTGGCTATATCCCGGTTCCCGCAACTCCATTTGGTAAGTGGTAGTTTGTTTGTTTCTTTCTCTGATTATTCAATGTTTATTTTATTGTTCTCGCACGGATTGCAGGGTGGATACCATCCTCGCAGTGGCGACACCGCTGTCTCGTCCGTGGTCGACTTCCATTGAGTTGTGTGTGTTTTTTGGTCACGGTGGTGTGGGACCCGGGCCAGCGAACTTGTATTTGTTTGTACATGTTTTGTCTTGTTGTATTTATATTCGTTAAATGTGTTTGGACTTCACTAGTCCCTCCTTTTTTCCTTTAATTTAAATTGGTTGGTGTTGAGTTAGTTTGACTTATTTTTTGGTTGATTGTGGTTTGTAAACCTTTGTATTGTTTTGGTGCATTGTATTTGAACTTCCTTGTTAAAAGGACATTTTGTGTATTATTTGAATGTTGTTTAATTGATTTTAGTTTTTCATTTCTTGTTTCTTTTCTTTTCATTTGTGTTTGAAGTGACTTATTTTTGTTTAATTTTGTGAAATATTGTTTTGTAAATTCTGGGTTTAGTTTCATTTATTTTACAATATACTTTTCCATTGAATCAAAGTATGTTGCATTGTATTGTGTGTGTGTGTGTGTGTTTTGAGTTATCTCTTGCCTAGGAGCTGCAGGCCTCAATTACCGGGGCGACCATTCCTCTGTAAACGGTGGTGGTGTTTCTTCCTTGGGTGCTGTGGCTTGTGGCGTGCACTGAGGGTCTTTGATGGGTATGTGAGCGTGCTGTGCGGATTTAGAAATCCCTTATTATTGGAGCAAGTTCCTGATACTGTGGACGCAGCTCCATGACATTTGAGTGACTTAATTTATGGTTTGCATTAACGTTGACATGAGAGGTTTTGTGTAATCTACATTTTAATGTTTATATAATAAAACTTTTGTATTGAACTGATACCTGGGTCTCCATGTTTTGCTTGCCACTGAGTAGGGAACTTGCACAAAGCTTTTTGGGTTGATTCTTTGGGTGGAATTCCCAAGGTGGCGTAGTGAGGCATTATTCTTTAATTTGATCATTCGGACTCGTTTGCCAGATTTGCCTGGGCCACATCGGGCCACGGTCACACTTGCGATGCCTTTGAGCAATGCTGACGTAGAACGAGTGTTCTCACAGACGAGCCTGGTCAAGTCCAAACTGAGGAAAAGAATGGGACAAGAAACTCTCAGCAGCATTACTCCACATAAAATACGGATCGAGAAGACAAGGCATATGCTGGAAGGACTTTACCCCAAGCCAAGAGATGTTCCAGCGCTTCAATAGTCACATGTACTCTGCCAGTGGAGCATCAGAGAGCAGGGAGACGGATGCAGATGAAGACAGTGAAGATGGATTTTAATTAAGGTAAGCACTGTTACTGTATCTTTTTATTAGAGCCAGGATCCCAGCAAACACAGAGCGTTCCCCTAACGTTCCCAAATGGTCCCATGTGGTTATTTTTTTGGGAACCAAACAAGAACGTTATAGGAACATTCCATGTAGGTTATTTTTAGGTTCCATTTTTATAACGTAAGGAGAACGTTCCGGGAACGTTCCCCTAACCTTAAGGGAAAGTTCTAGGAACGTTCCCAGAACCTAAATTTGTTTGCTGGGATATGATGCTAAGAAGGAAAGTTGTGTTTGATGAATGATGATAATCCTCAAAGTACTGTAATATTTCACGGGATTTAGGGAATTCTAGGTATCCATTTTCTAGTGTTATAGCTGAAGTATAATTTGACTGTATCCCTCATTAGAAAATCTTACCTTTTCTTTCTGCAGCACAAGCTCTGGCCTCTACACTTAAAGGAAACAGCAGTGGAGGTATGAAGATACAGCTGAAGAATTCCCCAAAGACATCAGTACATGTTCTACAGAGAGTGAAACTGCCTCCTCTGTACCGGTCCTGTGGCATCTTAAGCTCATATGCCACTTTACATTTGACTTTGATTGGCCCTCTTTGGGTCACCACACTCTCCTCAACTAAACAAGAGGATAATTACATTCTCATTTCACACAAGTTTTTGTTATGTTTGTTTTTATTATTTATATGGTTGTATTATGCTCTTGTTTGAATGTGGGCCACCAAGAACGTCTGGATGTAGAACTAAAAATGTTGAATGTTTCAGGATATTTAATTTTCAGATATTTCATGGGTTCAGATCAGACAAATTGTTATGTTGTTAAATATGTTTAATTTGCACCTTGGTACCTAAAGCAACTTGAAAGATAATGGTGGTGTTATTCTTCATATAAATGAGGCTAAAGTGTTATACGTCTTTAGAAAAATGTTTAGACCAAGCCTCATCCTCACCGGTCCAAATGCTTTTGACTGGAATGGTTTTTTAACCAGTTTAGTTTATTTAAGTCTTTTCTAACTCACTCATTTTTTTTTTTTATCATAGCAGGAGCCACTTTATTGCTGCACACTAAGATTATCAATAATTTCTCCTGTTTCTGGGTTATAGTTATTTAAAAATGGGATCTTCTGCAGTCCCTGCAATAATACATAAAGAATTTGTGAATTCAGGATGATAATTATTTGTGTGTGCTGATTTTAATTATCAGAGGTTAATGTGTATAATGTTCTTGGTACATCAGTTTATATTTGATATCCCATCAGTTTTCTAATCTTAAATAATGTTAAAAAGTGGTTTAGCTCCCTCTTGTGGTCATTGTCCTGAAGCTCAGGGGGGAGAAAAATAAATAAACTGTACCATGTGTACAGTTAGCACAGTTTACCAATCTGTCCACATGGATGTAAATTGCCAATCTGTACCCACAGTTTAAAATCCGTCCCCACGGATTGTAAAACCGTGCACACTAAATGTATTTTTCTCTTCCCGGAGCCTAGGGGGACTCCATAGAAAAAGTCGCTTGTTTTGGGCTTGTTTTCACAGGCCTGGTTGATTATTTGTCTCGTGAGATCTGGCAACACTGTAAGTAATAACTCTGCATCCTTGCGTGTGCATTATTTTTCTAATTCTCAACTGCCCATTGTTAATTATTCCTTACATATAATACTAATTTATCAAAGGAGCAGAAATGTCTGCTCAGATGGTCTTTTACTGGGCTGGGCAAAATGTTTTATTTGTCTGAGAACTGTATAATTCTTCTTCTCCTCTAGATGTCACTCTCTCATTTAAGTAGGCCTAACAGAAAACCTGTTGATTAAATGTTTCAGCGGTCAATATAAGCAAATTCAAATAATTACCATCGTTTTGACAGATCGAGTGAACCAATATTACCTCCTTCTTAACTGCTAGTTTTAGCACGAAATAGACATGAATGTATCAGGGGTTGTTACACCAATCTGACGCTGGGAGAATGAAGGGACGTGTTTTTAAATTGACCAAATGAAGTTTGTGGATGTATCTTTCACGCCGGCAGGGTGGACATATAATTACTTTACATGTTTAATCTGAGTGATTTCTTAAGTTATTCACGTCTGCCGGCTGTGTTAGGACATAGTTTTGTGACGCTATTTTGGATTGAAGTCTATGGGAAGTCTAGTTTATTTTCCCCCAAAAAGGTGCGGTGACGGAATTGTCCTTTAAGTTCCCGGATGTGCCGGTAGGACGTATTCTGTGACACTTCTGCATCTATTAAAAAGCTTGATGCTGGTCACTATTCACTGCCATTATATGGACGAGCAGAAGCAGAATTTTTTCTTCTTTTGTTTTTCATTTTGTGGTCAGAAAAAGAAAGAAGGACATACGGCATTAGAACAACACCAGGGTGAGTAAAAGAAAAAAACATTTATTTTAATTTGATGAACTATCCCTTTAATATTTTTTTAAGAAATAAAAGATTTTTAATATTGCAGAGTTTTATCTGACTTTTTTACAGCATGACAAGCTTTATTAATTATGACCTCAGGAAAGAGGTAGTATTTGATTTTGTAAAATGTCACAGCAGAATTTTTCAGCAAAAAAATCACATCAGAACACCAAAGATACAGAGAGAAGTTATTCAGTACAGCGTGTGTGATTGTAGAGTCTGTAGCGCTGCTGTATTCAGAACACTAAAGATACAGAGAGAAGTTATTCAGTACAGCGTGTGTGAATGTAGTGTGTGATTGTAGAGTCTGTAGCGCTGCTGTATTCAGTGCATCAGGAAGAAGGAGAGCAGAGAACAGCCGAGGAACAGGAAGCTCTGGGAGACGCTCTGAGACCCGTTACACAGGTTCCCCTCACAGCATGTGATGCCCCCAACATTTTTAACCGATGCCTTGCCAACACAAAGAGATTTAGAAGCACAGCCTTTTGCAACCATTAACGGGCCAACAGAACTATCTGATGAAAAGAAAGAAGAAAAAACAAAAACAAAGGCTGATTCAGTCTAAGCTGTACATTGGTATTTGTGATCTGTATCAAATGTTTAAACCTAGAGAGTTTAAAAGATAATGATCAATGGAGTGAATTATGTGCCTTTATTAAACAAACAAATACATCATTTTGCAAACAAACTCGATCAGCTTTGCAAAGGAAAACTCGACTCGCAAACAAACAGAAAGCAATGTTCAAATACAAAGGTCAATTTGAGCGAAAACGAAGTAACAAATATTGTGTTTTACAAATATAAAATAAATGAGCCTAGATAATATTTCACAAATAAATACAAACCATCCAGCAAATTGCATGTAACCTTTGAACAAATACCAAATCTAGTGCACACAAATGCATATCTGTCAGTTACGATTGTGAAACACTTGGCTTTTTATGAGATCTCTCAGCTCGATTTTCTCACAAATGCAGTTGAGCAACTTCCTCTTTTAAACAGTAGATGGCGCTGAGAAAGGGATTAATTTAGCGCCAGTGAAGCACTGATTTGAATTGAAACGCGCTTGCCTTTGTCTACAGCTGAGGAAAATGAGTCTTACTTTATCTATAATAAACATTTTCTTTTGTAAAATGTTTATTACAAGGCCACTCTGTCTGTTTGTTTAAAGGTGCTCTAAGCGATGCCACGTGTTTTTTAGGCCAAAACATTTTTTGTCACATACAGCAAACATCTCCTCACTAGCCGCTAGCTGCCTGTCCCCTGAACACACTGTAAAAAAACGCGGTCTCTCTAGACACCACAGGCTCCACAAACGGCAACAAAAACAAACTGGGCTCACCCGCACCACGAAACACAACAAACAGTGTTCCAGCCAATAACCGACAAGAAGTATTTGAGGGTGGGGTTTGGGGGTTACTGTCTATGGTTAGTGCGCGTACACATGAGGGAAGTTTGAATTATGGCCGACACACGACCAAAGAGACGAATTTACATCGGAAAAACCTTTGAAAGTTGGCGAGAACTCCGCCGGCAGAAGGGCTTCCAACACGACATTCAGTTGCTCTGTTTTTGCAGAACAGGTGGGTCAAACCATTTTTATTTCTAAACAGACGTTCATGTTCGCCAAACCAACACAGGATGTAATTAGCTAGAACGGTGAATACACAACATGCTTCTAGCAGCTAGCGATCAATCTCTATTGTAAATTCACAGTAGGGCGACAATTTGTGTGAATTATGTTTTCATCCACTGTTTGTTTTGAATTTGAATGTTCATTTATAGGCTATTGACAACTTTGACCAAATTTGTTTACGACGCCGCCGTTGTTTATGCTAACTGGGAAAGTTGAGCGAAGCTAACATCTTGCTATTATTGCGTCCTTGTATGGGAGCTATGGTGGTGAAACGATTTTAAGATAATGTTTCTCTTTTTCTGCATTCTGTTCTGCAGGACATAAAAGCTTTTATCTAACTTGGTGACATTACACATTGAATGAAGTATCAGTAAAACTTAACTTTGTAGTGACTATTTTGACTTTCCTTTATGTCGGAAGGGAGGGGATGAGGAGGAGGGAGGGTCTAGCTAGCCTCCGTTTTGTTTGACAACAATTCGAATGTCAACAACAAGTTACGACTCCCGGCATCGCTTAGAGCACCTTTAACATTGTTGAGGACAAAATGCCACATAAAAAAGGTAATTAGATCTGTGATTTTATATGAGACAAATTAGACTCGTTCAGTGTAGAAATAATCTACAATCTAATTAATTAATTTCACACACGTCCAATGTAGAAAACATTGTAAAAAAGTAGGGCTGGGTATTGACACAAATTTCACAATTCGATTCGATTTCAATTCACAAGGTTGCAATTCGATTCGATTCAATATTGATTATTTTGGATATCAGTTACAATAAATGGCACATTTTCTCAAAGAAATCAAATCTCTTAACTAATTCTGTAAACTATGGGAGTATATAGGGAGTATAGAACAATACATTTATAACATTTATAATGTGTTTAGAATTTTTGTTTTAAATTGCCTTTACAGGGGTCACGGTGTGGGTTCTTGTTTCACTCACCTGGTCCTCTGTATTTAAGCCCTGTGTTTTAGTTCAGTCCTTGTGAGTTCTTGTTTTAGTGTGATGTTTGCTATTGCTTGTGTTTGCTTTGCAAAGGTGCTTGCCCACAGCAAGCAGTGCTTCTCCCAGGCGCTAAATTAATCCCCTATCTCAGTGCCATCTACTGTTTTAAAAGAGAAAGTTGCTCAACTGCATTTGTGAGAAAATCTGCCTGGACACATTTGTGAGAATATTGAAAAAGGCCAAGCATCACACAATCGTAACAGACAGATATGCATTTATGTGCACTAGATTTGGTATTTGTTCAAAGGTTACATGTAATTTGCTGGATGGTTTGTATTTATTTGTGAAATTTTATCTAGGCTCATTTATTTATATTTGTAAAACACAATATTTGTTACTCCACTGCGTTTTCGCTCAAATTGATCTTTGTATTTGAACATTGCTTTCTGTTTGTTTGCGAGTCGAGTTTTCCTTTGCAAAGCTAATCGAGTTTGTTTGCAAAATGCTGTATTTGTTTGTTTAATTATGGCAAATATTTACTCCATAATGATCTTCTTCCTTTTCCAGATTCTCACCTGTTGCTGTAACGCAGAGGTCTTCGTCCCCTGAACAACTCAATGTTTTTGAGCAGCTGTTTCCAACACAAGTATAACATTTCTTTCCATTCAGGACAGGTTCTACAGAAGGAAAACAAGTATTCTTTTATTTTATTTTCTGTACAAAATATCTAATGAAATAACAGTATTTTATCTGCTCCATTCAATCAGTTCACGACAGCCACTCCCTGCGTTTTATTTTCTGATTGAATGTCATTTGGAAGTAAAATGAGTGTTGACTTTACAGAAGATTTGCACATTGTCATTTTAGTACAATACCTGGAGGATCTTGGACGTTACACAGGTCTGTGTTACAGCAGGAAGAGGTCGTCCTTTCATAGCCGTAGTTTACGGACCAATTTTGACAGTCAGAATCACAACCTTTATACGTCACTTTAGAAGTAATGCCACCTAAAATATATGAATGATACAGGAAAGACCAATTAAACTGGAAAATTGATTTATAAGTGTCAACATTTAGAACTTTTCTTCTTTATATTTTTAAAATAGAGATCATAATCTGAGAGAAAACAATCTTTGTAGAATATTTTGTGATTGAAATAGTTAATTCCATCAGAAAAACAAGACTTTGTTCTGTCACAGCTCCAGTAAATAACAGCAGCAGAGTATGTGAGCGGAGCGGAGTGGGAGCGGAGCGAGGAGTGGAGCGGTGTGATTTTGAATGGAGTGCGGAGCGGATTTTTTAAAAGTCGGAGCGTCGTGGTTTTCACTCGCTCCGAGAGCGCTCCACTGCCGCTCCATCACGAGTACAATTCATGCCAACGACTCATTATAGAACTGCATTTTTTGTAAGGATTCACACGTTAAACACATTACTCTAGCACGATACAGATGGATCACTTAAATCAGAAAAAAATGTGAAGGATATGATGACTCCGATGGACATGAGTGGCTGCGGGAGGTTATAGTTCTACTGAATATGATCGGGCAACACAATCTCATGAAAGTGCGTATCTATAGCACACATTTTATTTCTTGTGCCATTTATACACCAAAAAATAGTTTTTGCTTGCAAATGAAATGCACTAAACCCCTGGTTATAGGTGTGTGAAGTGCGTATCATATGCACGTGAAAACTGCTTATCATAGGCTATGCAAGCAAAAACAAGTTTTCGGCGTAGGCTATAAATGGTACGAGAAACAAAATGTGTGCTACTGCTAGATATGCACTTTCATGAGATCGAGCTGGATCGGGTGAAGCACATTTTAAACAGGTAACACTTATTCACACACGCAATCGCTTTCTCACGATTGCGTCTAATGCATTGCATTCAAACAAATGTAATCTTACAGTGCTCGGTTTGATTTCGAACGAGCAGAAATCTGTAAGAAATGTAGTGACCCGTAGATAAAATAACTGATGAAAACGTTATTTTCTTCTTTCCAAACAAAATGCTCTGCAAAAAGCAGCAATGATATTTAACTTATAATGCTGATAATGTAATAAGCATAGCATGTCATAGGAAAAGTTTACACACTATCCAATAAACCACATTGAAACTATTCTCCTAATGATGTTTAAAAAAAAAAAAATTAATATGCCTATATATTATAATGAGGAGAAATTTTGTGAGATTTCAAAGCATACTTAAATACTTTATTCGCAATTTCCTCGGGGAGCGAAGACGGAACGGTGTTTCTGATATCAGTGAGCGAGGAGTGGAGCGGGGAGCGGTAAATTGTGAACCCGGAGTGGAGCTGGAGCGGAGTGATTATAAAATGCTTGGAGCGCGGAGGGAACATTGTTGCCGCTCCACTCCGCTCACATACTCTGAACAGCAGCATCTCCAACTTTAAATCATATTGGACTTACCAATTTGTTTTATTTCTGCCTCACTCCTGCACCAAGACCATCCACCTGGACATTTTCTAGCCGCTTGACCTGTACAAGAACCCGTCTGACTGCTGCACTCATAACACTGGAGAGAGTGTCCTTGAGTAATAGGAAAAGACAGAAAGAGACATCAATTATCTGTATTTGTACCCACGCAGTAACTATAAATGTTATCTGTCTTTGTACCTGCAGTGAAAAGAAGGACAAGAAGAAAAACTGAGATCTGCAGATCCATCTTTGATCAGGAGCTGAATGAAGTAATGTGCCTGTTTCAGTGCTCATTTTATAGCGTGTCAAAAGGGGAGGTTATTAAATTAATGTTTAACAGAGGTAGACATTTCTTGAAACAGATACTTAAACTGGCATCATTTATTTGGCAGTTAAAGATAAAGGAAAGTTTAATCAGGTTTTGCAAGAATTGTAGTCTAGTGTAATTTTTTGATCCCCTGCTGATTTTGTAAGTTCCCACTTACAAAGAAATGAAGGGTCTATCATTTTTATGGTAGGTTTATTTTAACGGATAGAGACAGTATAAAAACACATAAAGCTTTATACATTGATTTGCATTTCAGTAAGTGAAATTGATCCCCAAGCAAAACATGCCTTAGTACTTGGAGAAACCTTCCTTGGTGAAAAACAAAAATGGTAAGTATACTTGCTGCCAGACTAATTATCAGTATACTTCAAGTGTGTTAATGTTTAGTTAACTTGAAGTGTGCTATTTTGAAACAACTCATTCTTTACTAAGTATATTTAAGTAGTAATTAAATTGTAGTAAAGCATAACTTTAAGTGTATTTAGTGTACTTCTGTGTACTAAATTGGAACAACTTTAAATATACTTAGTATACTTTAAGTATATGCCTGTGTAGGGACTATTATTTGCTTAATTAGTTATATTAAAGTGTTCTTTATTTGTGTTACAAGTAGGCTACATTACAAATTCATTATGAGTGTCTTTGAAACATACAAGCAATATACCCAGGTTAAAGTCCCCGTGAACCGGAAGTTGCAACCGACTTTTCTCCAGTGTTGTGACGTATTTCCGAGAGAAACGGAATACCAAATGAGGCAAAATAGTGGGCATGGCTTTTTTTTTCAACTAGCACCTGATTGGATCTAGAAAAGTAGGTGTTTCTAGTAGCCTGTCTACTGTCAGTTGGAGGGGCGTGGTTACGGATGTTAAGCAGACACCCAAACCGTCAAACCTACGTCATCAGGAAAGGTCCTCCAGTGCAGAGGGGAGGGGCATTTTCAGACTTTGACTAAAGATTATGAAGCCAACAAATTTTTTTGTGTGGATTGACTTTTTTTGTGTGGATGAATTGTTCACCACAAAACGATCAATTTAGGCAAACAAAGTAAGTATGGTCAATTTTGATTTCATGGGGACTTTAAACATAAATATATTTATATTGTACTATACTAAGTGCGTATTAAATGTATGAGCAGACTGAGGCGTCTGAGCCGGCGAGCGGGTAGCAGTGGCTGGCTGCGAGGTCGAAAATGTTTGATAGCCTCACTCTGCTTCTGAACGACCGAGAACTATTGGGCAGGGTTCTCGACCGCGCCGCCGAAAAGGCCGTCCTGGGATATGGGGGAGTTGAGGAAGCGGGTTCACTCAGCCTCGCGCACATCAACCAGGTTAAGCCAGAGATGTCTGACTGTGCGGAGGGAGCGTGCGGTCACCTTCGTCGCTCGTAGAGCAAGGTCGGTGGCGGCACGCAGCTCTTGTATGAGCTCTGAATCAGCCCTACCCTCGTGCTTTAGCATGCAGTGAGTCGGCAGCCAGCCCCGCAGCTCTATATGTCTTTGCCACAGGAGTAGACAAAACCTACAGGCATTGGGGGGGTGCTAGGGTCGCCACGCCAGGTGGAGGCGCTGTGGCGTCTCAGACGTGTCGCCACAGAACTCTCCACCGAACCCTCATCTCCAGAGGACTCCAGCTCACCTTGTGATGCGGCGATAGACGTGATTTCATCTGCCGGGGCGCCGGATGAGCTGCTGGAGCCGCCGGCGTCCTACTGGACACGGGCAGTCAGCGAACTCATCCGGACACCGCACGGGTTGCAGTGTGTAAGAGGGGGGGTGTGGACCAAAGATAAATCGTTGGTTTGTTCCACACCATCAGCCTCAGGTCACCCTAGCCACCAGCCAAAGTATTCCCTCACGTGGAGAAAATAGATTGGGGTGTGGATGAGGGGACTCTCGCTCTGTAGAGCTCATTGAGTCTCGGCCATAACACTGCGATGGTCATGTTCAGGAACATCCGTGAACGCTGTCTGAGCGCAGCCCAAACATAACAAACAGCATTCAGCTGAATCTATCAGACTATCGCAATCAGAAATACACGTGCAGAGCGTCTTTAAAAAGACGTTCCACGTACAAGCTCTTTTTATAAAAGAAAGGCTCGCAGCAGTGCTGTAGCGCCCAGGGAGAAACACACACTTTGCAGATCACTGCACAGACCAGCAGACAGGAATCTGAAACTCGCTGCAACACGCCATCACACCAACACCGACTGGAAGCTGCTCGTCTAGAAGATTCTCGAGGATAGTCAGAGAATAAGCTGCAGGAGTGAAGAGGAGGCTCCGAAGCAAAAATATATCTGCATGTTGCCAACATACTTCCTTATATACCCACGAGCGGGGGCGGAGTTGCGCTATGTAAATTCTGCAGACCCATTGCATTTCTTTGCCATTGGCTCGTTTTATATTTCTCGAAGTTGAAAGGCTTTCTAAGCAATACCCCATTTCGTCGTTATTCTGCATAACTCAAAGTGACTACAAAAGGGAATCTAAATCCCACCCCATCTAAATTCTGTCATGATCACTCACCTTTAAAGGTGCTCTAAGTGATGTCAGGCCAAAATATTTTTTGTCACATACAGCAAACATCTCCTCACTATCCGCTAGCTGCCTGTCCCCTGAACACACTGTAAAAAAACGTGGTCTCTGTAGACACCACAGGCTCCACAAACGGCAACAAAAACAAACTGGGCTCACCCGCACCACGAAACATAACAAACAGTGTTCCAGCCAATCACTGGCAAGAAGTATTTGAGGGTGGGTCTGGGGGGTTAGTGCGCGTGCACATGAAGGGGGTGTGTGAAGGAGAGAGAAGCATCAAGAGGGAAGTTTGAATAATGGCCGACACACGACCAAAGAGACGACGTTCCGATGATCAACTTACAAAGAAGAGGGAAAAGGATAAAGAACACGCGAAGTACCGAATTTACATCGGTAAAGCATTCGAAAGATGGCGAGAACTCCGCCGGCAGAAGGGCTTCCAGTCCGACATTCAGGTAGGAAGGGAAGGGAGGGGGAGGAGACGAGATGAGGAGGAGGGAGGGTCTAGCTAGCCTCCGTTTTGTTTGACAATAGTTCGAACGTCAACAAGAAGTGACGTCACCCAGGATCGCTTAGAGCACCTTTAAGTAGTTCCAAACCATTTAAGACTTTCATTCATCTTCGAAATGAAAACTGACATTTTAATGAAACATGAGAGATTTACATCCCTCTGATGATCGATTCACCAAATCTGTTCACGTTTCAAAAAGTTAATAGCAAAAAAACATCACCTAATCCATATGAATCCTCCTATTCATCCTAATCCTCTAAAGAGACACGATCGCTCTATATATTTTTAACAGTTTAAATTTAGACTTCTAAATTGAATCACAGTCAAAGATATACACACGCACAGCATATCTGATAAGCTCTGAGTGAGGTGCGAGCATGGACTGTAAAAAGGGTGCGAGGCGAGTTCATTATCATAAGAACCAATCACAACCATTCAACAGCTCTGGAACCAATCAGGACTAGTCACGTGGATTATGCTATTGTTTGAATTTAAACAAGTACACACTTTTCTATGGTGCATTTCAAATAATATGATGTTGAAATCCTTGTGGGAATTTCAGTAGTACAAATGTATCATGTAATGGACAACAGCCTTTTAAGAAGCCTTTTACAAGTAGCCTACAAACAAGTAAAAGTGAACAACATTAACTTTAAGTATGCTTATTGTAATGCTTAATAATAGTTGACAAATGTTTCTAATACATTATAAGTTGGTACATTGTAAATGTAAAAAATGTTATTCAAAATATTAAAATGATAAATACATAAATATTTAAAATATATTGCAGTAGGTGTTTTTGTGTTTAAAAAGTACATATATTTTAAACACACTAATAGCACACAAAGTACTCATAAAATGTATTTTAAGTAAGAGAAGCATAAGTATGTTTTCTTTAAATACAATGTGTTTGCTTGTGTTTAGCATATTTCTTAAAAATTTAACTAAGCATATATTTATTACCAATGTACCTCTAGTGCATTTGTTAGAAATATATTAAAAGTAGCCTATGCTTGTGTTTAGCATACAAATACAATTATTTTAAATTGAGTTAAATGTTGTATTGTGAAAACAGGGTAAAAGATGATGCTTAGCCTATACTTTTAATATATTTAAAGATAGTAAAAAAATGTGTTAGTATATTTGCATTGTACTATTGAAAAAGGGAATAAATTTCAAATACAACAAAGTATACCTTTTTTCCACTAGGGTAAGTTGGACGATGACGTAATTTTCTTAGAAACAAATTGGACAAATCTGTGTTCCACATGGGCACATCACCAATTTGTGAGAGGCAGAATTCTTGCTGGTCTTTTGGACATAAGTGGCCGAACTTACAAAATCAGCAAAAGATTAAATAATTATTTCCCCACTGTACTTTAATCAACCTTCTTAAAGTGATTTCAGGTGTACGAGCACCGCTTGGACCGTCTTCGCCGCTACACTCAAAAAAATGATTTTTCAGTTTTGTTCACTTTACCTGAACAATTCATGTTGAATTAATGCCATTTTGGCCGCGCCATAAACTGTATTAAACAGCACACGAACAGGTAACTGTTAACTTAACTCATCTATCCATTTGCATCAGTGTTGTTAGAAAAAATATTAGCCAACAGTTTTATTATATTGGTTGAACGTTATGTATTTATGGCCTGATTGCACTATTTTAAGCCTAGATGACCGCGCCATCAACTGAATTAAACGGAAAACAAACAGGTAACTTTTTCGTCCATTTGCATGATTAGAAAAAAAATTAACAACTGTTTTATTATGTCGACTGATACGGATGAATTTATGACAGAATCCACGATTTTATGCCTGAAAGAGATCACCGCGCCATTAACAGAATTAAACATCAAACGAAAAGGTATGTGTCTAAGTTTGCACATGTTTGTTAGTTTAATCATCTCTCTTTGCACTCTGTTCATTTTCATGGCATCGATCAAAGATATTATAACAATGTTGTGTTGTGTGATTGATGGTTCAGTGCGTTTTTAAAGCATTAATGACAATTATTATTGGTTACTGAATATTGTTAATAATAATATCAATAATGGGTATTTGCGCCTTTGGTTGCTAGAATGGTATGTATGGCTAATAATTTTTAGTTATTCATATTTGTTATTTGTGTCTTTCAGAACCACACACATTTTAAAGTTGTATAAACTAATAGAAATACTGACTGTAACCAGTACAGTACAGGTTTTTTTTTATTATTTTTTTTAAATGGTATAATTTTACATGGAGAAAAACATGAATTTGACCGTTTTTGAATCTGTTCAGCTAATCTCTAGGTCTGGTGGGGGCCCTTTTAGTTTTCATTAAATTCAATTGGTCTAGTAGCATCTTGCTCAAAAATGTTTTTGAACACAATGTAACTACAGAAGAGTGAAGCTTTAAATAGGAAAATTATTGAAACTATTTGGTAATTTAAGCGCAAGATGCTACTGGACTAATACGAGTCAGTGATCTGTGCTAAGCTAAACTAAAAGTGCCTCCGCCAGACCCAGAGATGGTCTGAACATATTTTAAAAAAAAAATAAAATAAAAAAAACTCACCTGCTTTTCTCTAGAGGGGTTGTAAAATGAGTCTATTTGCAATGTATTGCAATATAATTAATACTGCAATAATATTGTATCATAACACATGTATTGTGATTATTATAATATGGCAACGCTGATGATGCACACGCCTTGTTGACACTAATGTATTTGACAGAATGCCATCTTTAATGCCTGAAAGAGATCACCGTGTTATCAGCTGAATTAAACGGCAAACAAACAGGTATGTGTCCCATCTATTTGCATCATTGTGATTTCATGTCTGTTGATACTACTGCTTTTATGATAGAATAGCCATTAGGGCTGGGAGATAAAATGCATATTAGAGATAATATTGCAGTAATTGTAAGGACAATGTAGAATTTTGGAATATCACAAATTCAGTATATTTTAGATTCAAGCATGCTTAACTAAAACATTGTTCCAAGCATCCAGTATTGCCCCTTTTTATATTAATTTATATGTTTTATATATTTTGTTATATATTATATATATAATATTTTATATGTTTGCATTTTACTCCATAATAGCTGTTCTAAAGTAGTTCTTGTTTTTTGGGGGTTTTTTTTATGGGGATATAAGAAAATCCAAATTTTTGTATTTAAATGAAAATGCAAACATATTGAGAAATATATTGAATATAGTTAAGAAATTTGACAATATCAAGATATCAAATAATTGTGTATATGGCCCGGCTGTAATAGCTTATTTTTGTAGATAGAAATGATTATTGTTGGTATGGTTTCAAACCATGAACAACAACAATCAACTAATTTTTTTATTTATTTAATTTTTTTCTAGATTGTCTGACAAATTTTCTTTGGCTTAACACTGAAAGACTCATTTAGATATGTGGAAGTGTAAGACCTGTGAGTTTTCAGCATCTTCTAGATCAAACTTGTTGAAACATTACAAGTTAAAGCATAAACACTTTGGCCGAAGCCACTCGTTCCCATGCATGCATTCAAGTTGTCCTTGTTCTTTTAAGACATGGAATGCTTTATTGGTCCATCTTAGTAGAGTCCATGCAAATCATCAAGATCCTGCACAATCAGAACTGACTACCTTCAGCTGTCCTTTGTGTTCAAACTGTGGACTTTCTTGTGAAAAGGATTATTTTGCTCACATCGGTACACATTTGAAGAAAAATGAAGTGATTACTTGCATGTTTTCTGGTTGTGATTTTCAGACAAATGTTTATGGTACCTTTAGGTCCCACAAAAACAGAAAACACACTCCCTATTCATTGAGTGACTTTAAGTTTGGTGTAGTGTCTACGTCTACAACACATGTGTCTGACAGTGACATTCACGAAAGTGTACAGGTTAATGAAGTTGCTTCTGATAATGTACGTTTTGAAAGCAGTGCAGAAGTTCAGGACCTACCTGGTGTTATTGTTGAAAATTTTGCAGCAATGTTATTGAAATTGGAACATTTCTTTCATGTTCCAGGCATAGCAGTTAATGAGTTTTTAGAAGAGCTGCACTTTTTGTTGAGTACCTCATCCCAAACTGCTACATGTGACAGGCTCAAAAATCTGTTTCAGGAACACAGTCTTGCCTGTGATGATGCAATTATTCAAGACATTGCTAAAGCTGTGTGTGAATCTCATCCACTGCACACAGCAATAGGACAGCATGGTCCACTAAGCACAGTGTATCAGCGCAAGGAGTTTTATAAAAGTCACTTCTGTGTTGTTGAACCTGTTGAGTACATCCTTGATTCACAACAGCGAAAAACCTTTCAGTATGTTCCCATTTTAAAGTTCCTGCAACAGCTGTTGGCCAAGGAGGATGTGATTGAAACAATACTGGCAAACCACAGATATGAGCGTAATTAAGCTGTTTATTCATCATATCAGGATGGCAGTATCTTTAGGGAAAATGCATTCCTGTCAGGAGATGATTTAAGACTTTTGTTAAGGTTGTACGTTGACGATTTTGAAGTGTGTAACCCTCTTGGTACCTCTCGGAGAACACACAAGCTCTGTGCAGTGTATTGGACTCTAAGCAATTTGCCTACAAGTTCTCATGCAACAATGTCATCCATTTTCTTAGCTCTGTTGTGTAAAAGTAATGACGTGAAAGAATACGGCTTCAGTAAAATCCTTGAGCCTCTTCTCCAGGACCTGGCACATTTAGAAGAAGTTGGAATTTTTATTCATTCAGTTGGTCATTTTGTGAAGGGTACTGTTCATGTTGTGATTGCAGACAACCTTGGGGCCCATAGCATAGCTGGTTATGTTGAGAGTTTTTCTTCTGAGTATTACTGCAGATTCTGCACTGGAAAGAGATCGGAAATTCAGACTAATGATGTTCGGTCAGGTAGGTTTAGCCTTAGAAAGAGAGAGAGCTATGATGCTCACCTGAAATCTGCACAACAGACCGGCAGCTGTTGTTTTGGTGTTAAAAAAGAATGTGTATTCTCCACACACCTTGCTCATTTTCATGTTCTCTCTGGCTATCCCCCAGATGTCATGCATGATGTTTTTGAAGGTGTTGTACCATTTGAGCTTAAGCATTGTTTGTCAATGCTTTTATCAAAGAAGTACTTCACCTTTGAATTTCTCAATGAGCGTGTTGTTAATTTCCCCTATAAATGGACGAACAAGACAAACAGACCTCATGCAATCCCTCGCTCAATGTTCAGCCAGAATACTATTGGAGGCAATGCTCACGAGAACTGGAACCTGATAAGGTTGCTTCCTTTACTTGTAGGACACATGGTGCCAGAAGATGAGCCTGCATGGCTTATCTGGATCTCAAAGATATTGTTGAACTTGTGGTATCACCAGTTCACACTGATGAGTCAATTGCATACCTTGATGGCAAAATTTCTGAACACCGACAGAGGTTTCAGGAAGTTTTTCCAGATGTGAAGATAATTCCAAAACAGCACTTCATGGAACACTATCCTGACCTTATCAAGTCATATGGTCCACTTGTGCATCTGTGGACTATGCGCTTCGAATCCAAACATAGCTTTTTCAAGCAATTTGCTCGGCTTACCAGTTGTTTAAAAAACATCCCCCTTACACTTGCAGCTAAGCACCAGCTAATGATTTCTCACAGTTTGAAATCGTACCATCTTGAAAAATCTGCACTAGACGTATCAACTGTGTCAACAGTGCCTCTGACTGTTTTGAGAACAGAAATAACACAGGTCGTCCAAGACAAGTACACAGGCACTGAATTCATCCAGATCACCACAAGTGTCACCAGTAAAGGCGTCAGTTACAGAAATGGGATGATTGTTGTTTGTCGCTCTTTAGACGGGCTCCCTGAATTTGCAGAAATTATTCAGATGTGTATAGTGCAGAAGGGACTGTGTTTTGTACTTAAAGGTCTGTGTGGTTGGTATAGGGAGCATTTTAGGGCCTTTGAACTGACCTGTTCTCCATCACGGGAGATTTTCTTTCTTGAACTAAGTGAATTAGCTGATGGCTATTCATTGGCTGACTACAAGGTTGGAGGTCTTCGTTTGGTGTCACTGAAAAGACAAATTCATTCATAACAGGTGCTATTTAAATATTACTTGTTTAACTGTATGAATGAAGCTTATGTACCTACAGTCTAAACAATATACTTTTTTTTCTCATCAACAGGATTGTAAATATGACCTCCGCCATCATCCTGCGTGTAATTCTGGGAGAGAACGATGCACAGAAAGTGAAACTTCAGAATGTGTCCCTTGTTCTTTGGCAGAATTAAAGAATGAGATACAGACACAGTGTAATTTGTTGGGAGAAATCAGACTTCAAATCATGGACCCTGACTTTAATGAATTTGTGAACCTGACTTCCACAACTGATGTTCAGAACAAAAGCACCCTTAAGGTCATGAAACTCTGTGACTCTTTAGTAGTATCTCCATCTCCCTCATCATGTGACACAGACATTCTGTCTTCAAGATCATCCTCTGAAGCATCATCTTCTTCATCCCTTGACCCCCAAGAGTTGACTTCGAATACAAGGTCTTCTTGGCCAACATGTTTTGTTGTGCCACATTTTTCCTATGATGCAGAAATTAAGCTGGAACAAGGCAATTCAGAATACCAAAAAAAAGGCTCTCTACTGAATCCAGACCCAAAGCTGAAATCAGACATTTTGGATGGACTTGCTGAAGAAATAGTAAAATTCAAAGTGTACCTCTCTGATGCTGAATTCAATGAAGTGGCAGAAGCCCTTATAAAACGGCATCCTTGCCTTAAGGAACAGGGATCCTTAACAGGCTGCAGTGGCTGGAAAAGAAGCCTTAAATATAAAATGTCCAATTACAGAACCAAGCTGCGAAATCTTGGTTGTAGTGAAGTGACCGTTAATTCCATGAAGCACAAACCTATGGGTGTAAGCAATCCAGCTTTTGGTGTCAAGAAGCCACGCAAGGCTGAAGTAAATTTTTGTCCCTCATTTCTTCCTGGTGAAACTCCTGACAGCATGGAGCAAATCAGAGTCTCCCTTCTTTCTGAGGCTAAGAAGAAGAACAACGAGCAAACTGTGAGAAGATTAATGGACCTTTGGTTGTCAAAGAATCTCCACTTATTGCTGACTTTATGAGGAGATGGCCGGCTTTGTTCCAAGAAAATGAGGTAATTCACCCTAATGTCTTTAAGTGGGATTTAACATAAAATTAAATGTATTAAAATGCCAATAATTCAAAAAATAATAATAACACCATATAAGCAAGTTAGAACACATAGGCTAGCTAGCTTTTTTGGGCATACATTAAAGTTTTGGTGTTTTTCTATTTGTGTTTTAGGTTTGTGCTGAATTTGCACGGGTAACAACTGTTGCCTTAATTTCAAAATTCTTCTCAAAGCTGGATGAACACACTCCAAGTCTTCTGAGGATCTTTGCCAAGAGAGGTGGAGCTCAGGGACAAAGGATAAGGAAACCTCTTGTGCCACTTACACAGGTACGATAACTGCGAAAATTGTTTTTCTAGATAAATTAATCATTTGTTTCTCACTTATGATTTGTGTGACTTGAAAATGTATTAGTTGATTGGTACATGTTGCTAATTTTCTTTATTTTCCCTAGTGTGCCTGCATCAATGTTAAGAGGGAGTGTGTCCTCAAAGTCCTATTTGTGTACCTAAATGAGGATCCTGACAATCTCATCAAGGAGTGCATGGTATTGACTGAATATTCTGACAATATTTTGTGTATAACAATACATTTTATAGTACATTAGTATTAATGTACTTTGTTTCTGTTTATAGGATGTAGATTTTTCCAACACTGAAGCTGCACTCAAAGAAATGGTGATGGCCGTTTTTGTCATCAGATGTGAAGGATGTGAAGTTGGTGATGAACCTGCGGATGTTGGAGTAGTTCTTGAAGGAGTTACAGCACTAGAAGGGCTTGGTAATGTAGCTAATGGTGTTGCATTGCTGATTGGGCTTATTTATACCCTAAATCTTAGTTATCCGAAGGAGTCTCGATACACCTTTGAACTCCTGCAAAAAGTGTTCCTGGAGCTTGATGGACACAAACTCTCCACCAAAGTTCAAGCCCTCAAGACCAAGCTTTTTACACCTCATTAAAGGACTGATGAACAACCTGATCTTTACCTTGAAACTGTTTTTTGTGTCAAATAGTCAAAACATGTTCATGTTTCATGTTCACACATTTTTAATGCCTTTATTGATTTTTTTTGTTGATTTTTTTTTTGTACATCAAGGCATATGTGAAGAGGAATAGTTTCCTTAAAAATTACATTTGTCCTTAACTCACCCAAAGAAGGTCAAGGAAAACCATCAAGGGTTTCAATGCCTCGTGGGTTAGTTAATGGTGACTATTTTAATTTAATTTATTTTTTTTGTCAAACTTGCCCTTTTGAACACTTTTTTCAATGACGGTTTTAATGGCTTCTGACTGTTCTTCAAGGAAAGACGTTTGAATGACAAAGTATTTTAAATAGTATTCAAAGATGTTCCACATAGCACACATTGTGTTTGCTTTTCCTTTACAAAAATTATCCAGGCACATTTTGGAATTAGAATACATTTACAGACAGCTTGATGGACACAAGCAGTTTGATAAAGTTTTGCACTTCAGTGGAGGCCTGATGAACAAACATAACCCAAACATAATATTATTTTTTTCTTTGGAATTGCAGGTTACTTTCTTTTTGTGAAATGCATTAAAAGCAAACACACTTTGCTATGTTTTTATTAATGGGTTGTTGTACATGTAGGAATGTAAACCTGTTTGTTTCATTTTGCATTGTAAAGGAAAACATTTCTGTACACATTTGTGTTTTATATAAATGGTCAAATTCTGGCTTAATGTGTTATAAGTGTTTGAAATGGTTTTGAAAGTGTGACGCCTGCTTAAGCTGTTCCCTAGTAAAAAGAATTTATTACATATTTGCTGCCTCCGTAGTCATCATTGAATTATGCGGAAAACGGGTGATATTCATTAATTTATAACATAGTAGTAACTTGACTAAATGGGATTCATTGGAAGTGATGTAAACATATCAGCTTAACATCAAGGATTAAATTTAAGATAACATGATTAATTGAAGTTCAATAAAAAACATTAATTCAAGTTAAAAATAAGTATTTAAATCATGTTTAGTGAATGTCATCTGTTCATGTTAAATGAACACAAATATTTCAAGCTGGTTGAACATCATCCATTGTTGTTAAGATAATGTGGTGTAATCACGTGGAACCACTGTCCATGATTAAATCATGTTCAACCAATGTGCTATTTTTTTTAGTGTACTAGAATCGCCTGGGATTTGCTGCTGTGCCTCTCATTGAAAATAAATTATGGCCGTTTCTCAATATGCGTTCTTGTCTGTACTTGTGTTCTTGTGGACTTGTGAAACGTCATCATTTGCTGTCCCAATTCAAAGTTCACATCTAGCCAAGTCCAGTTCAAATCCCCGGATGTGTTCTTGATCCGCCCCTTTTACCCAGGATGCATCGAGAGGTGACTTGTGCGGACTTGAGACAGCCAGGTATCCCAGAATGCATCTCACACCAACCAGCAAGCGTCAATACCAGAGGAGAAAACCCGCGTAATATCGAAATACTACTGTTATTGTGTCACGAAATGTAATTTTAAGAGTGTTTCAGGCGAGAATGTAGTTGTTTAAAGCTCAAGTATGTGGTTTATTTATAAAGATAGCGCCTATTTGAAAAATGTATCTGACGGTTTCGGAGTCGTGAGATCCAGGCGAGCACCGGGTGTTCAACGCTCATTAACCCCGACTGGAACAGCTTTTCCTCGGCTAGTGCTTCTGACGTGTGCCGCTGGCTCTGGTGTCTCTAGTCTAGTGCTTAAACATGACGTAGGCCTATAACTCATCTTGTGTAGGCCTATAAGTCAATCTTTGGTCTCATTAATCTATAGTTTGTTCAAAGGCAAGTCGTGGTTGTGTAATTTTATTTTATATATTTTAAAATATATAGAATATTTGTATATTTATTTTATTATAGGCTATACGTCCCTGTCTCTGTTTGTTAAATGTCAGTATTAATGATCAATAATGTATCATATTTTTAAAATAAAAACAAAAAGAAGCAGTGTTGTGTTTTATATTTCATGTTGTTATAAATATATGCATTCAAGACAATCAATGCCTGTAAGATTTTTTTTAAAGGAAAAGTGGCATAGTGGTGTTTTATAACATATTTAGTTGCAGTCTCGTGTGAAACTGCCTTTATGTTGAGGTGGTAGGACTACTACCCGCCCAATTTATGAGCGGCCCACCGGGAATACTCCCGATTATTTATCCTAATAAAAGGCGAAAACGACAACAACAAAAAAATAAAAATAAAAAATAGCCTATATATTGCTTGTATGTCTTCGAAGACACTCGTAATGAATTTGTAATGTAGGGGAGACCAGGGAAGGTTGTAACATTGGGAGAGTTATAACACCATCAATTCCACCAGTTAGGGATAAGATATTCATATCACGAGTCATGTGATCACTTCAGTATTTTCCAACTATTTTCCTACTTCCTCCCCGATCCAGCATGGTGAATGTCAAGGCTGGAAACAGGTAGGCCTACATGCAGAATAAATAGAAAAAATAAATTATTTTGAGGTCAGAAAGTCAATAAAGTAATGTTTTTAAAGAATAACTAGGGAATGGAAAAGAAAGACTGACAGAGGTGTCTCTGCCAGTGTTTTAAACAAAGTGGTTTGCATGGAGCAATTTAACGACTCAAAGCCAAAGAAGGTTTGGGTGAAATGCGCCCTATGCAGTTTCTGGGACCATTAAGCCTGCACTCCAGGGTTACCAGCATCATTCATCTGTCAGAATACTCTGACTCTGATTAAGAATATACACACACTCACACGCAAATTGACATGTTATGTTTTGTTAGACTTAAAGATGTGCAAAGGTGTTCTTTAATCTGGTTGTCACAGTTTCACTCCTCACTTGTGTTTCCCTGTCTGTGTTTCCCGCCAGTGATCAGTCACCATGGACACCAATCATCTTCATCACAGCTGTCAGTCATTTGTTGAGCATCTCTGTGTATTTAAGTTCCTGCTTGTGTCCTGTCTATTGTCCGGTTGTGTGTGTGTGTGTGTGTTCGTGTGTGTCCGTGTGTCCGTGTTCCCTTCGTCTTCTGGAATAAACTGCTATTATTTGGATTTGCTTGCCTTCGTGAACTCTTTTGAACTTGCCTCACGCAGCATCGTGACACTGGTACATTGTAGTAGTGTTTATTAAGTATACCATTGGACTACTACCCGCCCAATTTATGAGCGGCCCACCGGGAATACTCCAGATTATTTATCCTAATAAAAGGCGAAAACGACAAAAAAAAAAAATATTTAATAAAAAATTGCCTATATATTGCTTGTATGTTTTCGAATACACTCGTAATGAATTTGTAATGTAGGGGAGACCTGAGGGTTGTTCCATAAAACAAGATTAGAGTATAAACCAGGCTTATTTCGGTTAGTCAGGCTTATTTTTGGTAGATTCGGTTTCATAAATCAAACTTAAAAAAGTTCAAACTCAGTTACCCTGGCAACTTATGCTGGGAAACTAGCCTGGTCCAGGGCAGGCTAACTGTCAGGCTAAGCCTCAGATGTTACACAGATCCTCAACACTGACCGACAAGAACACAATGATATTACCACTGACACTCTCTCATACCATTATTGGACTTTATTAACCACTATTAGTCCAAAAATAAATACACAGTATACAGAAAATCAACTTAAATAAGGCTACAATATAGACAATATAGACACATATATAAGGCGTTTTAAAGTTGTCCGTTTAGGACATGCCATTTTTGTAATAATATAATATATATATATGTGTGTGTACTGTATTTATAGATATAGATAGATAAATACAATATACATACTACAGGTTTTGTTTTTTTACTGGCTGAATGTTTTGTGCCCAAGATTTAATTAGATTGTTTTAAAGATTTATGAATACATTTCTCTCTGGTTTTATTTGGCAGTGTGTCTGATTTTTGTTTTAGTACACGTTTATGATTATTAGAAGAACATTAGAACACAATCTAAAAAAATCTTTTTAAAGCAGAAGTTAAAATCACAAAATCAAAAAATAAATAACTACAAAAGCACAGTATCAATTTTGACTGGTAAGATTAATCTGAGCTTAGTAATTGACAATATATTAGCCTACATTTGATTTACCCCAAATACACTTGTAGGTTTAAAATTCTAAATAAGGGACATATAATGTCCAACTAACAAATATTTTAGCATATATATATATTTGTTAGTTGGACATTATATGTCCCTTATTTAGAATTTAGAACTTATTTAGAATAAAGTACATACATACTGTATATATACATATATATATATATATATATATATATATATATACACTCACCGGCCACTTTATTAGGTACACCTGTCCAACTGCTCCTTAACACTTATTTTCTAGCCAATCACATGGCGGCAACTCAGTGCATTTAGGCATGTAGACATGGTCAAGACAATCTCCTGCAGTTCAAACCGAGCATCAGTATGGGGAAGAAAGGTGATTTGAGTGACTTTGAACGTGGCATGATTGTTGGTGCCAGAAGGGCTGGTCTGAGTATTTCAGAAACTGCTAATCTACTGGGATTTTCACGCACAACCATCTCTAGGGTTTACAGAGAATGGTCCGAAAAAGAAAAAACATCCAGTGAGCGGCAGTTCTGTGGGCGGAAATGCCTTGTTGATGCCAGAGGTCAGAGGAGAATGGCCAGACTGGTTCGAGCTGATAGAAGGGCAACAGTGACTCAAATAACCACCCGTTACAACCAAGGTGGGCAGAAGAGCATCTCTGAACGCACAGTACGTCGAACTTTGAGGCAGATGGGCTACAGCAGCAGAAGACCACACCGGGTGCCACTCCTTTCAGCTAAGAACAGGAAACTGAGGCTACAATTTGCACAAGCTCATCGAAATTGGACAATAGAAGATTGGAAAAACGTTGCCTGGTCTGATGAGTCTCGATTTCTGCTGCGACATTCGGATGGTAGGGTCAGAATTTGGCGTCTACAACATGAAAGCATGGATCCATCCTGCCTTGTATCAACGGTTCAGGCTGGTGGTGGTGGTGTCATGGTGTGGGGAATATTTTCTTGGCACTCTTTGGGCCCCTTGGTACCAATTGAGCATCGTTGCAACGCCACAGCCTACCTGAGTATTGTTGCTGACCATGTCCATCCCTTTATGACCACAATGTACCCAACTTCTGATGGCTACTTTCAGCAGGATAATGCGCCATGTCATAAAGCTGGAATCATCTCAGACTGGTTTCTTGAACATGACAATGAGTTCGCTGTACTCAAATGGCCTCCACAGTCACCAGATCTCAATCCAATAGAGCATCTTTGGGATGTGGTGGAACGGGAGATTCGCATCATGGATGTGCAGCCGACAAATCTGCGGCAACTGTGTGATGCCATCATGTCAATATGGACCAAACTCCCTGAGGAATGCTTCCAGCACCTTGTTGAATCTATGCCACGAAGAATTGAGGCAGTTCTGAAGGCAAAAGGGGGTCCAACCCGTTACTAGCATGGGGTACCTAATAAAGTGGCCGGTGAGTGTATATATATACTGTATATGTACTTTATTATGTCTTTCAATTCAAACACATTTAACACAATTATACAAATGGACAGTTCCTTTAAAGACATCATATTTTCCCCCTATAAATATTCCTTATTTTTCCTTCTACTTTATCTTTTTCTTTTGTGATAATACCCACCAACACATACATATAAATAAAACAATAAATAAATAAAAATATAACATTCACATAATCAAAATCTTATAATGACACATAATTCCTAATAGTTATTGAAGTAATATTATTCAAATATCAAATATTCAATATTAAATAAGTAAATAAATAAAATAACAAATAACTAGAAATAAAAGGGAAGGTTACATAAAAATGTAGTTAATGTAGGCTAATATATATTCCTTTATTTTATGGAATATTCTTTGATTTTAGAGTTGCACATATCTTTTCAAAATGTATACATTTGTTCCTAATTTAATGTTATCCTCTCCATAATGTACTTTAGAAACTAAATCTAACCACTCATTTAAAACTGGGGATTCTTGCTTTCTCAAAAAAAAAGTATTCTCAGCATTCTAAATAAGTATACATCATCTTTATTACGTAGCATAGATCCTATACCCAAAACTATATTTTGTATCTTTATATATTTAGTTTCTTAAAAAAAATTGAATTAGGCTACTTCTGTTCAATTTCTTTTTTTTATTAGAAGTATAAAATATATGAGTGTAATGAGCTAGAAGTTCACTGCAACTTATCCAACTTCCTAAAGATAAATTATTATAATTAGAAGATAATCCTCGTGTTATAAAATATCGCATATTAATTTTCCAAGCAAAATGTATAATTAAGTCAGAATTATTGCAGACCTATTTGGCGCGCATGCACGCAGCAGCGCTCGTTCAATATGAAGATTAGCAGCAAAATGGATACATTTGCACGACTTTCTAACATTTACAGATGGAGAATATAACTGTATAATCTAAGGTTTGCACTGTGGGGGATGGGGACATGTCACAAATGCATAAAACAGCACAAAATATACGCTGTTTGATGGTGGATCGATTTGATCCACGATCGACCTCTAGGGCTGCTTCAGAAACGCGTGCACACGCAATTATCTAGACTAGATAAACCTGGTTCAAGTTAGTGAGATTGCGTGAACTTGAATTACCTTTTATGAAACAGCCTTAAGCCCCAATTGATTTGTTAGGTTAATTCAAGTCGGGTTTTGGAGCTTAATCCCCGCTTTTCTAAGCTTCTTTTATGAAACAACCCTCTGGGAAGGTTGTAACATTGGGATTCATTTAGTACGTTTGTTTAGTAGATTAATTTACACACACAGATATGTTTTTTTTTTTTTTTTTTTTGACCTAAAAGATGTACAAAGATGTTATTTAATTAATTAGGTACATTGCAGTAGCCTAGTGTTATTATTAAGTATACTGTTAAGTAAGTTTGTTCTAAGTATTTAAACACACACACATACGCGTGTGAGTCAACATCTGTTATTGAGAGCAGGGCTCCAGACTAACTTTTTTCACCTCCGTCCTGAAAAACAATTTGAACCGTCCTAAAGTGAATGTCAACCGCCCCAAAAGCACAACACAACAAGATGTTGTTTCTGTACTTGATTATCTATAGTTGTTAATTGTTAGTCACATAATAAAATCACCATTACAATGTTTATGATATTATATATTATATTTATTTAGCTCCATTCAAAGTAGTTATCTGTAAACAGGTAAAAATTTACATTTTACATTTACATGAGTTTTTAAGCCCTGTAAATTTAAACATCAAGCGCAAGAAGTGTACGCACACAGAGCCAGGCAGACACAGAGTTCAGTGCTCTCTCTCTGAGCTTGACGGACATGATGATTAAAAATTAAGTCGGAATGCCCGTCTCGGTGATTGGTTTCTCGGGGTGGGCCACGTTGGTTCTCAGACCGCCGCCCCAGTGCCTTTCTTTCCTGAAGTGCATGGAGAGCTTACTAGGTCGTGGACGGCATCTTATACTGCCAGAAACTGCCTAGATAGCTGCCTACCCTAGACGGAGGAGCAGTGAAAGGTTACGAGGCTATCCCTCAGTGGAGCGGTCTGTCGCGGCACACCTGTGTCCGGCGGCTGCTGCCTCTTGGACGGGGGATCCTTATCTCCCCTCTCAGGCCTGTGAGTTTCCTCTATGCATACCATCGTCGGCCTAGCGATGTCCACCTTGGTGGTTCAGGAGCACCATTGTTGGTTCAGCCTGTTTTGGCGCTTTTCCACTACACAGTAACAGCTCGCCTCGGCTCGACTCGCCTTTGTTTGGTTTTCCACTGTGTAAAAGTTGTACCTGTGGTGAGCTGAGGCAATACTAAAATGTGACGTGTAAACACGGCAGACTGCTGATTGGTCAGAGAGAATCGTCACTATTGACTGCGTCATCGTTGCACGCGCCAGACGGAGTATCCTGAATAACCCCGCCATTTTTAAATAATTTGGCCAGAGATTGCATGATATACCCATTACTACTATTATTATGGCAACTCGGAAGAATACGATGTGGTCAAACGAGGAGTGTGTGTCGCGGGTGTGTGTCCTGTTTCCTGCGGCGTCGCAATGACCACCAGGTACTATTGTGGAGGTACTATCTGCAATGGAAAACGGAGCGAAAAGCGAGCCGAGTCGAGTTGAGCTGGTACTGGTAATGGAAAAGCGCCATTTGATATGGAGGATGCGGACAAGGTTCGGTTCCTGGACTCCCCAATTTCCCAGGTTGGGCTTTTCGGTGACACAGTGGAGAACTGCGCCCAACAGTTCTCTGCTGCCCAAGCGCAGTAGGAGGGCATCCGGCACATCCTCCCGGCGGCCCGCTGCTGCCACCACTGCGCCACCGGTGGCAGTTCCTCCGTCTACTCGTCGCCGAGGGCGTCCCCATCCCGCCGCTTCCACTCCCACTGGGCCACCGCAGCAGCCTCGACCCAGGCCTCAGCGTGGAGCCAGCTACAGGCAGGCCGCCCAGCCTGTGTCAGATGCTGCCAAGCCAGGTGGCAAGCGTAAGACCAAACGTCCCTGACACAGGCCACCCAAGGATGGGGGGATGAGCTCTTCAGATGGTTACCGTTCCGCCGCTGGCTCCCCAATAGCGCTTTTGCCCTCCTCTGAAACATTATCTGCACAAAGTCAATGTCTGTCACAGACACATTTATTTTTATTTATTTATTTTATTATTTTAAATTATCAGTTAACATTTCTGTGATATCAATATAATATCAGTGTCACACAAGGTTGAAGGAAGAACAAGAAAAAGATAATCAAGTTTCAAAAGTCTTTAATAATCCACTTTGAAGGCAACCCAAACAGGCAAGGCAAACAAATCAACCTTTAACATAGGCGGTGACCGGACAAAGAGTGGCTGAGGGTACAACTCATAAAGCAAACACAAACGAGATGATAATCAAACACAGCTGAAACACAGAACTCATAATGACAGTACGAGTGCCGGTAAAATAGAACAAAAGGACACGTATTACACATGTCATTTGCACAAGTTTATGCAAATGAACTGAACAGAACTGTGACAATCAGGACTTATCTTATCAGAACTGATAAGGATGTAAATGTGTACCTTGAAATGTAATGTAAGTTGCTTTAGATAAAAGCGTCTGCCAAATATGTAAATGTTTAGCTCCATGCAGTGTAATTAGCACTACACTATCTTACTCTCAAATAAAGGTTTAGTAATGATTAATAATGTTTATGCTATGATGTTTCACAACTGCAGATTCCAATTAATAGGCTATCACAATAACTATGTAGAATATTAAATACATTTTTCTTCGCATCATGTCTACCCTAGTGAAAAATAAATATGCTAAAATATGATTTAAGTACATTTATTTTATGCTAAGTAAACTACAAATACATTTACATATTTATGTACTTAATATAAATACCCTGCAATTGACTTAAAGTCTGCTAAATTGGAACAACTAATTTTGTACTTAGTGTCCTTTAGTTATCCAGAAATAGTGCTGAAGTTCAACTTAATATAGACTTAAAGGACAAGTTCGGTATTTTACACTTAAAGCCCTGTTTTAAGATTGTTTCTGATGAAATAGAATGGTTAAGACTGAAATTTGGACACATGCTGCTGGCCCGAGAGTTTTCGGTTTCTGTGGTAGCACCCCCCACGATTTTGTTCATTTCGTCACTTTTCATTTCATAACCTCTAGTAATATACAATATCCTGGATTGTGTGTGTGTGTGTGTGTGTGTGTGTGTGTGAGAGAGAGAGAGAAGAGGAAGAGATACAGTCTGTGTGTGTGTGTGTGTGTGTGTATATATATTGTAATGACTGAGGGCTGAGACAGATCCATATGCAACAGATTTATTTAACAGAAATGTCAGACAAAAGGTAAACTCAAGATAATTATTAAGTAGTCGGAGACAGGCTGAGACGTGAAAAGAGCCAGGCTGGAGGTCGAGGGCGGGCGGCGAGCTTGCAAAATCCAGGGACAGGCAAAGGATCAGGGCAGGCGGCTGAGAATCAGAGTCCGGGACGGGCTGGAGGTCTAGAGGCAGGCTGCAGGTAATCAGACAAGGTTAGTTCAGCGTGGGTCAGAGATAACAGGCAGACAGGTGTAGGATAAACGCTCGGACATGCACACATTAAGAGGCAATACTTCGCAAAGAGCTCTCTGTGAACTGGGCAGATAAAGGCTCGGCAATGAGAGATGATTCAGAACAGGTGCGGGATAATCAGTGTAAAGACTCAGGGGTGGATCTGATTACGGGGAATTTGCATATCATAATTAATAATTCATAATTAATAATTATTCATACAGGTTTGTATCAGATCAGTCTTACATGTTAATACATCTCCCGATAAGGAATTATATGTCCTGTTACCTGCATGCATGTGAATCCTTGCGATTAACCACAAGTTGATTGCAATTATTTACACGGACCACATTTCACAAACAGGTAAAATTAATTAGCTCAATTAATTTATAGAGTTTAGGAAAATTAATTCTGTGGCCACAAGAATTAGCCTTCCCGCCCTATAAACAAATACTTTTTAAAGTATCTTTAATTTGTAAAGCTCGTAGCTTTTGATCTAGACATTTCAGGGACCCGAAGTATGAGCAGATACAGTCAATCCATCAAATGAGTATCATGAATTTTAATAAGAAATAACTAGCCTATGCATTTACTACGGTTACATGGGATATATGTATTTACAAACATAATAAACAACGAAACACGCAAACATTACAAACATAATAAACAACAAAACACGATAAGGCATCGATGAACGAGAAATGCATAGAGACAGAGAGAGAGAGAGAATTTTTAGAAAGTTGCAGTTATGCACGAGGGAGTTTTTAGAGAGAGACGAGGATCTTACTAAATAGCAAATTCGCATAGACACAGGACTTTGAGAGACAACAAGACTTCAACACATCTTAAAAGCGTGATCAAACACGGATACTTGCACAGGTAGGTAAACTCTTTGCATGGCTGGTGAAGAAGCATGTGTGTGTCTCTCGGTCCTGCGCGTCACGTGGTCACATGCGCGTGTTTCTCCTTCAAAGCGAGCGCGCGCTTGTTTAAAGGTCCCTTGTAGATGGATTTGCTGAAGAGACATGTCACGCGGTGTTCTTTTCAATCGTCGATTGGAATTAAACACGGAGACTTATCTAAGACTGAAAAACATAAACTAAACTAGAAACAAAACAAAAGAAAGAGATCCCCAAAGGGAACTCACGAAGGAATCACATTCTGGCAAGAGTGAGAGAGTAAGACAAGAGAGAGAGAGAGAGGGGGAGAGAGAGAGAGAGAGAGAGAGCGCATTGGTAAACTTCACCCAGACAATAACCTCTCTGAAACAACATGAAAAACATCATCTTAAAGCTTCCTAGAAGCTGATACAGACATATACTTGCACAGTTTCTTGGTCTCTCTGTGTCTTGTTGCGTGTTCCTAAAACGGCCTGTCCCGGCCGCGTGCAGGAGCGGATGTTCTTTGTTCCGTGTGCGCGCGTCACGTGGCGTTCGGCGCGCGCGCTTTGAACAGGTTTACAGTCTTTAAGGTAACATTACCAAATTCAGCTGAATTCATCTCCTCTCCTGTGAGATGAATTAGGTTGGAAAACTTAAAGAAAACAAAACTTTTAAACAAACAAAAGAAAGAAAGGATTTCCCTAGGGGAAATCGTATCAGAGACTACATGATTAAGGCAGACGTAGGCAAGGAGGTCAGAGGCAAGAGGGGGGGTGAGAAGAGGGCCAGTCCTTTTGAAGACCTGATGTTTCCGCCTCCTCTGAAGCGGATTGTCCAATCATTGTTCAGGAAATCTTGAGCGGGAAAGTTGTCTTTGTTTGGTTTGACAGCTTTATCTACATAAATTACGACAGAGGCAGAACCTGTCTTTCCTTTCCACAGATTCTTAAACATAACAGGAGAGATGTTATACAGGCAATCATACTTTTTACGGTAACCCAATACATATATCTGGCTGCGTCAGACAAAGAGTTTTCAAATGACCTCAAACACGACATGTAACAATGAGAGGAATTCAGGTTTATGTCTCAAGTATACGTAATATAGGCATTTGTGGTTCCTTTTAAACTACAAACATTCCCAGATCTTGCAATCGGACGTAGGCCATCAAACACACATAAAACATATCAAATATGTATTGTTAAATGTCTTTTTGACTGGAAATTCCTTGAAAGTCCTTATGGGTGTGTGTAGTGTGGACAGAGAGAGAGATCCTGCATGCACATTCTTTTGGGTCGTAAACTTGTAACATGACACTTTGGCCAGTGTTAGCAGTTTGTGTATGTGTGTGTGTGTTAAAGTCCCAGGGTTTATAGGAAGAAATACATTTAGTTATTTAGATGATCCGTCATTCCGCTCAGTCCTTACATCAGAGCGCCAATGAATACTACGGGGAAAGTGACATAAACTAGAATTCAGGAGAGGGCGCTCGTGGCTGAGAAATGTTGGAACCAGGGAGACTGGACACCGTAACATATATATATATATACAGGTCCTTCTAAAAAAAATTTGCATATTGTGATGAAGTTCATTATTTTCCATAATGTAATGATAAAAATTAAACTTTCATATATTTTAGATTCATTGCACACCAACTGAAATATTTCAGGTCTTTTATTGTTTTAATACTGATGATTTTGGCATACGGCTCATGAAAACCCAAAATTCCTATCTCAAAAAATTTGCATATCATGAAAAGGTTCTCTAAACGAGCTATTAACCTAATCATCTGAATCAACTAATTAACTCTAAACACCTGCAAAAGATTCCTGAGGCTTTTAAAAACTCCCAGCCTGTTTCATTACTCAAAACCGCAATCATGGGTAAGACTGCCGACCTGACTGCTGTCCAGAAGGCCATCATTGACACCCTCAAGATGGAGGGTAAGACACAGAAAGAAATTTCTGAACAAATAGGCTGTTCCCAGAGTGCTGTATCAAGGCACCTCAGTGGGAAGTCTGTGGGAAGGAAAAAGTGTGGCAAAAAACGCTGCACAACGAGAAGAGGTGACTGGACCCTGAGGAAGATTGTGGAGAAGGACCGATTCCAGACCTTGGGGGACCTGCGGAAGCAGTGGACTGAGTCTGGAGTAGAAACATCCAGAGCCACCGTGCACAGGTGTGTGCAGGAAATGGGCTACAGGTGCCCCATTCCCCAGGTCAAGCCACTTTTGAACCAGAAACAGCGGCAGAAGCGCCTGACCTGGGCTACAGAGAAGCAGCACTGGACTGTTGCTCAGTGGTCCAAAGTACTTTTTTCGGATGAAAGCAAATTTTGCATGTCATTTGGAAATCAAGGTGCCAGAGTCTGGAGGAAGACTGGGGAGAAGGAAATGCCAAAATGCCTGAAGTCCAGTGTCAAGTACCCACAGTCAGTGATGGTCTGGGGTGCCATGTCAGCTGCTGGTGTTGGTCCACTGTGTTTTATCAAGGGCAGGGTCAATGCAGCTAGCTATCAGGATATTTTGGAGCACTTCATGCTTCCATCTGCTGAAAAGCTTCATGGAGATTTTTCAGCACGACCTGGCACCTGCTCACAGTGCTAAAACCACTGGTAAATGGTTTACTGTGCTCAATTGGCCTGCCAACTCTCCTGACCTGAACCCCATAGAGAATCTGTGGGAAATTGTGAAGAGAAAGTTGAGAGACGCAAGACCCAACACTCTGGATGAGCTTAAGGCCGCTATCGAAGCATCCTGGGCCTCCATAACACCTCAGCAGTGCCACAGGCTGATTGCCTCCATGCCACGCCACATTGAAGCAGTCATTTCTGCAAAAGGATTCCCGACCAAGTTTTGAGTGCATAACTGAACATAATTATTTGAAGGTTGACTTTTTTTGTATTAAAAACACTTATTTTATTTGTTCGGATTAAATATGCAAATGTTTTGAGATAGGAATTTTGGGTTTTCATGAGCTGTATGCCAAAATCATCAGTATTAAAACAATAAAAGACCTGAAATATTTCAGTTGGTGTGCAATGAATCTAAAATATATGAAAGTTAAATTTTTATCATTACATTATGGAAAATAATGAACTTTTTCACAATATGCTAATTTTTTTAGAAGGACCTGTATATATATCAGTGTTGGGAAAGTTCACTTTCTACATGAACTAGTTCAAAGTTCAGTTCACACATTTTAAAATGAACTAGTTCAGTTCATAGTTCACAATTCAAAAAATGAACTAGTTCATAGTTCTTTTTTTTTCATAAATTTGTTGCGAGCTATTTTTTTTAATTATTGCCACAGCCCACAACAACAGACAGCAATTATTTTATCGGCGGGCAAAGTTTGCTCAGAAATGTAAGATTTTTCCCATCCTCACCGACCTTGTCATAAAACTTGTTTAAATGATCATACTGTAACGAGTGGAAATAAGGTGTGGCCCCTTTAAGAGCTGCGCGCGCGCCCTGTTAAACTGTCTACACTCTATATCTGTATGGTATAGACCCCTTTTCAGTCAGTAAACATGGTGACGTTTTTATGTGGGTGGAGGCAGAACGATCCCTCTGGCTGCTTTACTAATGCTAGTTTGCAAGTTTTGTTAGCTTGTTTTTTAAGAATGACGGGAGAAAATCTGATTTTATCTTAATGTGCACTGTCCAGGATCGCGATTGTTATTTGCAAAAGTTAATTTTAACGGACGGAGCCAGATTGGCCGACCCGTAACATTACACGCTCAGTCAATGGGACGATCTGACAGGATTAACGTTAACTTTACCTCCGGTTGAATGGCCTGACTTCTAAGTTACACCTAGAGAAACAGAGCGTAAAGAGAACTAACTATGTGATGAATGCTCATGTACAAGACTCGTGTGGCACGATCCGCAGTTCTGCCTAGCCAGCGCCAAGTAGACGACAATGTAGAGTGGCATTATGGTGCAATTTTAATGAAGTGAATATTTTCTAGAAATAAAAATTCCAGATACAGCATATTTATTTTTCATCGATTCTTGCACCCAACAACACAACAAGAGGACATTTAATAATAATAATAACAATTTAAGCTCCTTATTGTGTAGCCGTATCTGTGCGGGTTTGTATTGGCCGCCTCCAGTTTTCCCTTTTTTTTGCCTCCAGCTAGCGCCGTGACGTAACTGTGACGTCGGCACAAAAGGGGTCTATTGTACCGTGCGCCTCGATGTATGCGGGTAATGGTGCTCATTTTATTTGATCTGTTTATGTTTTGTTTGGTAACGCTGTGGACGGAGCGTGGGACAAACAGTTTCCCAACATAAAGCGCGAGCTGTTGTGATATGGCAATCGCCTCCGTGAGTTTGTCTGGCCTAGTGGCTTAATTCGGCTGTGAGCTATCCCGGCGTTACAATACGACGCATTCAGTCCTCGCTGCTTTGTCGACTACATGCTGCTTTTTGTTTTGATGACGCATGCGGCGGTGCAACACTGGTGGCTGGTGTTGCCAGATTGGGTGTTTTTTTCGCTACATATTAAGGCCTGTTTACGGTGTGTTTTAGCCGGGTTTTACCTGGAAGGCTTTATAGAAATATGGCACCCAATTGAACGAAGTTAAACTGAGAGAGCGTTCGTTCACAGACCCCAGAATGAACGAGTTCACAGTAACGTTCATCGGGCATTAATACAGTACGTTCAGTTCACGTTCGCCTAAAATATGAACGCGTTCAGGCACAACACTGATATATATATATATATATCTTCCTCTTCTGCTAAAAACTAACAATATTTTGGTGCCATTGGTCTTTGGCTCCTCAACAACACTGAAATATTCATCTTGAACATAACTCATCAACAAGTCTTTTCTGCCACAATATATGTGATGATTTCAGAGCTTAATATGCACATGTAAATCTGCAACATATTAGATCACATTGACAATTTTGCAATCTCTCTGAATAAAAGCTAAATGTCTCAAATTTAATGTAAGCAGTTGTTATATGTAAATTATAGTCATTATTTTTAAGCATTGCGACCTTTGACTTTTTTTACCTTTGACCTCCAAAAGAAACTGAAGTTTCCAGTCACTGACACATAACTGAGGAAGACGTTTAATACACAGGTATGTAAAAATATTTCATTACAGCAGTCTAGCACTCTTTAAAACAGTAATGTTTTTCTTTAATTCTTTTAGGGTTTTGTTTCTTGTTCTTGTCACGGTCATGTTTCTGCCTTGTCATGTTATTCCCTGTTTGTCATGTGATCCTGCAATGTGTCTTGTCATTGGTTTATGTCTGATCATTGTTCACAGGTGTTCCTTATCTTGTAATTAGTCTGTAATTAGCCCTCATGTTTGCCCTGTCTTGGTCGAGTATTGAATGTTTCCTGTCGATGTTCAGGTTTTGATTTGAGTTTCATGCCTCTGTTTTATGTTTGATCATGTTTTGTTAATAAATTGTGTCACAGGTCGGGGGGGCCAAGCCAGACTGCGCCCACCCCTCAAACCCAGGACCACCTTGAGGAGCGTACCAGAGACCAGACAGACAAGAAGAGTTTCTAAAAGTAACAATTTTTATTGTATAAAAACAATAAAAAGTCTTAATACGGGCTTCGTCTCTCTTTCCAAGGAGGAGGAGACCGAGGGGTTCACTGCGGGGGCCCGGATTACTGGCAGCCACAAAGGAGGAGGGAGTCAAACGCCCGTCTGGCGTACAGGTAAGTAACGTGGTAAGGAGGCTCTTTTCGGCGTGATACAGGCGGACAACGGTCCGGGCAGACCAGGGTCGGGACCACGGGCCAGAAGGGGACTCTCTCCTCAGGACAAGTGGGTAGCAGGTAAGTATTTCCAAGCGTCAGCTATTCGGCAGATGATCGGCACAGGGGGGCGATGGAGTCCAGGATGGGACCCTCTCCTCAGAACAGGTGGGTAGCAGGTAAGTAAGTCTCCTCCGTGTAGGGTGCTCTCCCCCGTGGCGCCGCTGGGCAGCAGGTGTGAGGTCCTCCGGGTGCCTTTCCGCCCTTAACAGTCCCAGCCAGAGACAAGGGTACCCTCTAATCCAAGACAGAGACAAATTTGCAGGTTCAATTCTACTTCAGTGAAGTAAGGACTTACGGCTGGAGCGGGTGGTTCTGAACGAGCAGCGTTGCTGCTAGGATGTGTCTCTCCTCCGGACAGGCAACACCCAAGAAGGCAGTGGTAGAAGAATCTTAAATAGACGGAGCATTGGATACAGGAACAAACATGATCCTTTCGTATAATGGAGAATCAGGCTTACAGCTGGGCGGATGGTTCTGAACAAGCAGCGTTGCTGCTGGGATGTGCCTCCCCTCTGAACAGGCAGCACACAAGGCCAAGGCAGACGAACAGCTGGACTGGGTCGCTCCACACAGGCACGAGGGCTGGGGGGTGTCTCTCCTTCAGACAAGCAGCACACAAGGGCAGTGGCAAAAGAATCTTCTATTTAAATAGACAGAACAAGTTATACAAGGCAAGCACACTTCTCTTCCATATCGAACAGGAGCTCGTGGCCGGAGCGGGACATACACATTTAACACTGAGGGCTTTGTTCAGTAAACACAGGGCGAGAATGTGAACTGGGGAATACTAGCGGTTAAATATACATAACACCCACACACTGCAACTTCACGTCAAGTCCAATAGATGGGTTTCCGTTTCTCTAATTACCCATTATCCTCTGCGTCGCGCCGCCATGTTGTGTGTCAAAGCCCGTCTGTCATGCTCATGTTTACCGCCTTTTCATTTACCCAAGTATTTTTGACTCTTGTGTTGAGGTAATTTTTTTGTACGCGTTTTAAATCTGTGTGTTATTCGTTCAATCAAATTTTTGATTTCTTATTTGATCGGTGAATAATGTACATGAACTGCTGCGCTTGTGACAGGACCTATTTTTTACAGTCTATGGACGGACGCATGCTGAAAGAACGAGCAGAAAGAGAGAGAGAGCCGGTCGCACGCGCGCACTCCCTCTCTCTTCGGAGCTAGGCGAAAGTGTAAACAAGACTTCACCATCTCCAAACTAAGCGCTGTCTTGCTCTCACTCCCTCGTGGAAAAGTTAGTCTGGAGCCCTGCATTGACGTTCACGTCGCTGTAGCCAGGCGGCTGATATCTGCACAGCCCTTATTATACGGTACATTTAGACTCAGTGTCAAGACAACACCATCTGGGTAAAAAAACACAACGCTCCGAACTAATTTAGTGTAGGAGAGAGATGGAGAGCAGAAGCACGGAGCGATGTGCTCCAGGTGTAAAGTTAGCCTTTGGCTCGACCAGCTGATGTGGCCACAGAGAAAGTGATGAAGGTGGACAATCGTCAGAGTGTTGTTTTGCCCAGCCAACACCTCTCAAGGGCTGTGTCGATAGTAGCCGCCTGGGTACAGCGATTTGACAGCCGATGAGAGCTAACGTTAGCGCATTTAGCTAGCCCATCTTGGAAATGATTAGATAAAGGGTCACATCTCCAGAGCACAAAACCTCTAAATGTTCACAAGAGCAGCACTGAACATTAACTCCAGCCAAACGGAGAATAATCGCATGATTTTCATGTTCAGAATAATGCCCAGTTTAATTATTATCATGCTCCGTAACACAAACGCTTGACCCACTTGACACGCAAGATGGCGCCGTAAGGAGTTGCGGGAGAAATGTGACGTCATCGGAAACCCATCTATACTTTGTAACACTTCAATAGGCTACGTGCACAAGCGTCGTGACGAACTTCCGCTATTGTCAGAAGCCGGCATATCAGTTTCCGGTTTATGACTGCTCATCCGCATCCGCTATAAACAAACAAGATGAGAGCTGATGTTGTACGAAAAAAAAGAGATATAATGTGCGTGACACATCTACGTTTCTAAGATCTGTAGGTTGATCTAACGCCCGTTTCAAACATACTCCGTTTGCCTTGCAGGAGAAGCGCGTGCGATAGTGCTTTTCACATATGATGCGTTAGCAGCAGTGAATAACTGATCCGCGGCTGTACCACAGACACATACTTACTATTTTTATATTAAATCCAGAAGTTATGCTGCAACTTTTATTTTAAAAAAAGTTGTGTCAGCATTGCGATTCTATTTGTACACATACACTTGACGTATGCACGTTTAAACACAATTTAAACAATGTAGGTATATTATTCCATGCATTACTTATACTTAGGCTATATTAAGTTGCTCAAGCAAGTGGTCAACTATTTAACCATGTACTTATATTGAAATCGCAAATTTGGAATTCTAAAACTGCCCACTGTAATATTGTGATAGAAGACACAGCTAGGAAGATTGTTTTAAGTGTGTTTTAAGAGAGTGAATTTTCCATAAGCTCACAGTGCCGAAAGTGCTCTTAGTTGGAGAATCACACTCTTTTTACTTTTAGAAGACCGGGGTAAATCAGGAAAACCAACAACTTCAACAAGGCGACATAATGAACAACACTGGAAAAACAAGTTCTTTGTGACATACAAGATCTATTGTATTAAAATTTAAATGCAAAAGAAAAGGCATGAGAGTCGGCTGTTTTTGTCAATTCTAAGTTTTAATTTAAAATATTTGCGATTTTAATATAAGTGCATGGTTAAATAGGCTATTTGACCACTTGCTTGAGCAACTTAATATAGCCTAAGTATAAGTAATGCATGGAAGAATAGCCCTACGTTGTTTAAATTGTGTTTAAACGTGCATACGTCAATTGTATGTGTACAAAGAGAATCGCAATGCTTGACAACTTTTTTTAAAATAAAAGTTGCAGCATAACTTCTGGATTTAATATAAAAATAGTAAGTATGTGTTTGTGGTACAGCCACGGATCAGTTATTCACTGCTGCTAACGCATCATATGTGAAAAGCACTACCGCACGCGCTGCTCCTGCACGGCAGTATTTTTGAAACGGGCGTTAGATCAACCTACAGTCCTTAGAAACGTAGATGTGTCACGCACATTATATCTCTTTTTTTCGTACAACAGCAGCTCTCATCTTGTTTGTTTATAGCGGATGCGGATGAGCAGTCGTTAACCGGAAACTGATATGCCGGCTTCTGACAATAGCGGAAGTTCGTCACGACGCTTGTGCACATAGCCTATTCGGGCACTGCATATCCACTCTCAATCTCAGTGCAATAAGGCCAGCACTCACCCAACGTTCAATCCCTCCACTGTTGCGCTGAATCAACACTCAGGAGATGAAGAGATGCAGATAACTTCTCACAGCATGGACAACAGCGTCTTCAATACTCTCCCACACTCAGAAGAAGATATCAGGATTTCCAGGATGGCTCAATTCACACTCTTAAGTGACAATTATATTAGTGATCAATACACTTCACAACTCCTTATTCATGCATTCACACAGATCCGATGTTTCATTACTTATCTTCCTCCCTAGAATGATGGCGTTCTCCAGTCTTGACTCAATCTCCACAATTCACTCACTTCACATCCAGTTCACATTCCAGCTTGTCTCTTCACAAATCACCGTTGCACCCTTTATCCAGCCAGATCCTCACAGCCCTCTCCAAAGATCCCAGCGAATTCAAGCCACTGCCCAAGGAATAAGTTTCTCCCAAAAGAGTACCACACTCGAATGCTTTTTCCTTTTCCTTTTAACTGCTTCTCTAAGCCGTGTTTCCCAATCACACATCCCCACACCAAACACCCGCACCTGGTACCGTTTAACTAATCAGCTGCCGCTGTCATGGCAACTGACAACAAGCACACTAGCATGGTGTGTCAGTGAAATCGTCCCGGGGGGAAACACACTCCTAGCGGAAAATGGTTCCGCTGGATTTGTCACCTTGTGACAATTGCATTTGGGTTCTCACTTCAACTAGCCTCCAGTGTACTAGGCAAGGCAAGTAATATTTAAATATTTCAATAAGGCAAGTTTCTTTATATAGCACACTTCATACACAATGGTAATTCAAAGTGCTTTACTTAGAAGAAATTAAAATAATCAAAAGAAATAAAAATAATTAAAACAGTTTATCCTGGCGGCAGCGTTCTGTATGAGCTGCAACTGTCTTATGGTCTTACTAAATCTAGTGATGGCAGTCTGACACTGAAGCTCTGATTCGTGCTTCAAACATTATCCACAATTCCATTTGAACCACTGCTCCGAAGATTGCTTTGGTAAGGAAAAATCAATATAAATATGTATAAATATGCAGCTATAATTCATGTAGGTGATTTTGAAGTAATATTTTATGTCAATATACAATGGTTTCATCCTGTTAAAACGAATTGTGGTGTTGATATGTTAAGACTGCCGACTCTATAAAACAATGGCAAGGAAAACTTTACCGCACTCTGAGAGCCCTTAGTGGTCGGGAGCATTTCCGTTGTGTTGTGGCTTAATCTCGTTGTGTTGTGGATTCATTTCCGTTGTGTTGTGGCTTAATCTCGTTGTGTTGTGGATACATTTCCGTTGTGTTGTGGCTTAATCTTGTTGTGTTGTGGATTAGGGGTGTGAACCTACACTGGTCTCACGGTTTGGTTCGATTACGATTATCATGTCATCGATTCAGTTCAATTCGATATCTCGATGCATTACGATGCACCGCATCCTCCATTTTCAATTTTACTTCAAAAGTTATGCGTGCGCGCGTGTTCACCTGTTCGGGAGGTCGCAGTGACAGAAACAGTGACATTCCAGTTTAAGTTTCATGGGACTAAAGTCTGTTTATGCCATTAAAGCAAAATTGATTTGAGAGAATTTCATTTTCTTAAAGAAATGTTCATTTAAAAGCAGGGCTCATTCGTCAGTGTATTATATTACCCTAGAGATGCGTGCATCAACCGTCGGCGAGTCCGCTGTTGAAGGTGACGATAATTTATTTAAAATTGCGCGTAACAACACAGAATAATTGTAATTTGACCATCGGGTGCAGATACTTAAATCAGAGAAAATTATTGGAGCGGGTGGATGATTTGTTTTTGGCTGTGGATTCGGAGTTGTATCTCATTCTCTCGCTCTAACTGTGCGGTCAGACTCTGCCAGCGTTAACAGCTCGGGTGAAACCGGCTAACATGGTTTATCAAGTTAGTGGTATTACCTCCTGCATATTCTATTTGTGTGTGACATGAGCGCACACAGCGCGTGTCTTCTCCAGGTCGTGCTTACCAGGTTTGTTCATAAAAGACAAATGTGCCCAAATGTAGGCTTTTAAAGTAGTTGGAGCATTATTAATTACTCGCACTCGCGTCTCGCCTCCCTCTGCCACTGTATGATACAGCGACAAAGCACATACGCGACAAATGACGTCAGAAAAGCGGCAGTACATTATAATCGGTTATGGTCTATTACTGAACCGATACAGAATCGTCCCCGTCTGCATCGCGATGCATCGTAGAAACGATTAATTTCGACACCCCTATTGTGGATTCATTTCCGTTGTGTTGTGGCTTAATCTTGTTGTGTTGTAAACTTGTGTTTGCTTTTTAAATTTCGTTGTTTTGTGCATTACTAGGCCACCATAATAGGCCCATCACTAACTAAATCATTACAATTACATTCTATAATAACTTCATACGAATTTGGCAACTCATAAAATATGTACGATTTAGCATAAATCGTATGAATTTGTACGAGTGAGGTCGTATAAATTCGTAAGAGTTAGCCACCTCGTAAAATTCGTACGAATTGCCGTGAGATCTGGCTGTCAATATCATCACAATTTTTATTTTAAAACAATAAAAACTCTCTGAAAGCACTTGACTAATTCATAAGCTTCTCCCTTTCAAGCTTTACATTATTTTCAACTACTCTTAAAACTGTGCGTCTTAGACAGTGGGCCAAGTCCGTCTATCTCGTTTAGTTTTTGATGCAGCTGGACTTATTTTTTTAATTTGGCTGTATGAATTATTCACAAAAAAATTACCGATTGTTTCCAATGACAATTGTTGCACAATAAAGTATAAAACTAGATTTAATTTCGCTAGCTGATCACAAACGTTGGCCGGAGTGAAATCCAATCAAAGCTTGTGTACCTTGATAAATTGATTTGGACAATCATGTTATTCGTTGAACCGCCGTCATTATGAAGCCATGAGTCTACAACCCAACCTGGAGAGTATTAACATTAAGTGACATGGCATCTGACGCATAGAATCCAATGGCACATGTCACTATGCGTATTGGCACATCCGGTCTTCATTGGCATAGACATCATATAGAGCTAGACGCCCTATCGACCATCTTAGACCGGTCACCCGCTCCCAGTGGCGTACGTTTGATTTTGAAATTGGTGGAGACATCAATATATAAATATATTTTAAGTTTTGATCAAAATTAATGCTAGGGCTATATCAGTGTCACTGGATATTGGTAGGGACGCGTCCCTAGTTTAATCTGTTTGACAGGTTACAATGAGCTGTCAGCGCATTTAATTAATCATACGTCACTGAATACCGAACTGATTTTAACATGTTTTTTTTTGCTGCAAAGGTCATACATGTAGCTATGATACAGGACACATTGTTCTGCATATTTTAATATTCATAGTGGGCTTAACAGTTATAGAATATTCTGATATATGATATAAAGTGACCAGATGTCCAAGATCAAAACTGGGAACATAATCCCCGAAAAGCGGGAAAAAACTGGGACATTTCCAGTTTGACTATAAAAAAAATTATATTTTAAATTAATAGTACTAGGATTACTTCTATTCAGAGTTTCTATTCAGAGTCTGGTCACCCTGTGATTCTCAGTTCATAGCCGCGGCCGGTGCAGTAAACATAGCCTAGCTGGCATAGTGGCATGTGTCACTGACATTATCGCGACACACACCGACACTGACATGACACCTGACTGACACTGAGTCGTGGAACATGTCACCGTACCTCCATTAGTGACTGACAGATTAATGAAGCACCTATACTGACGTAATTGTGACACAAAATCCTAAATAAATAGTCTAATTTTGGGATATTTTAAATATCAATTAAACGCATTAAAGTCAGTAATATTTTTTCAAACGTGCTATTTGTGTCACGTCTGTATTTGATTAGCCTTTGTGCCCAGCCTAACGTGTGCCTGGGTCCACAACGCACGCACAAACTTAGCTCGTGAATCAACACTTTGCTCGATTGCTTCTGGCTGCCTGCTGTGAGTTTGTTTGCGTCGTGGCTGTCTAAGCCTCGTATTAGCATCGTATTTCTTTCTGTTTTTCCGTATTTCTTTCTTTTATCCTGCTTTGAACACCTGTGGGTCACGGCTGAGCGAGTCTTCTTTACACTCACTTACAAACGAACATTTTCTCGTCTATCGTGCGTCTACATTACACCCGTACCACTAAAAAGACGGATTATACCCAAGACTTCAGTCATAAATTAGTATTAATATTAATAGCATCACTGGTTGCATCGTTGCTAACTTACTGTCCATCTGTTAAAATGGCGAATATATCAGATGTATATCTACCTTTTGGTGCAGATGAGAACAGATTTGAGATGCTCGCGGTGCAGTCTGAATTAGAAGCTGTTGAGAAACAGATCCGTGACCTTTTAGAGAGACAAGCTGAGCTGAGAGACCGGCGTTTAGCTCTTGAAACATCACGCACCGATGCACACGGATCAGTGATTAACGTTAGTAACCCGCTGACCCTCGCCGCGTCTACTCCGTGCGTTTCTCAGCATTGGTCCCGAGCGTCCAGGTCCCGATCAGCCATGGTTTCATTCACTCCGGCTCCGACACAACACCACGAAGCCTGGGTGGTTCCGCGGAAGCCGCGAGCCAGGACCAGAATCTTTTCGCCCCTTCCGGTTTTCGAGATCTCCACCCAGAACCGCTTCTCCTCTCTTCGCGAAACGGAACGCGATGCTGTGATCATCGGCGATTCCACCGTCCGACACGTCCACGCTACGTTAGGTAAAAGTAAGGTGCACAGTCATTGCTTTCCTGGTGCTCGTGTTCTTGATATCGCTGCGCGGGTACCTGAGATCTTGAACGGTGACGAGCGCGTCGGAGCTGTTGTGCTGCACGCGGGAGCTAACGACACTAGGCTGCGACAGACAGAGGTTCTGAAGAAAGACTTCAGGAGCCTGATCGAAACGGTTCGCAGCACATCGCCTGAAACAACGATCATTGTGTCTGGACCGCTTCCCACGTACCGACGAGGGCATGAAAAGTTCAGTAGATTATTCGCGCTAAATGAATGGTTAATGTCATGGTGCAATGAGCAGAAACTGCTCTTTGTAAATAATTGGAATCTGTTCTGGGAGCGACCGAGGCTCTTCCGCGCTGATGGCTTACACCCAAGTAGAATCGGGGCAGATCTTCTGTCGGATAACATCTCTAAGATGTTAAACACCGTTTGACTAGTAACCAAAAATCCAAATCACAGTCTCTGCTGCACCAATTTAATTTATATTAATACTAGTGTAGAACATTGCATAGAAACTGTGTCTATTCCTCGTTTACTGAGATCAAATAATAAATCTACTGCGGGATCTAGAAAAAATCTAATTGTTATTAAAACAAAAAAACACGCTATTAGTGAACAAAAAAAAATTCTAAAGCTAGGTCTTCTTAACATTAGATCGCTCACACCTAAGGCGGTTATTGTAAATGAAATGGTCACAGATAATAATTTCGATGTACTGTGCCTTACTGAAACCTGGCTTAAACCAAATGATTATTTCGGTCTAAATGAGTCTACTCCGCCAGGATACTGTTATAAGCATGAGCCCCGTCTAATCGGTCGTGGCGGCGGTGTTGCAACAATCTACAGGGATATCCTTAATGTTACTCAGAAAACTCGTCATAGGTTTAATTCGTTTGAAGTACTTGTGCTAAATGTTACGCTCTTAGATGTAAGAAAAAAATCCCTATTATCTCTAGCCTTGGCTACCGTATATAGACCTCCAGGGCCTTACACTGTTTTCCTAAAAGAGTTTGCAGATTTTCTCTCAGATCTATTGGTCAACGTCGATAAAGCATTAATTGTTGGAGATTTTAACATACACATCGATAATTCAAATGATGCGTTAGGGGCTGCGTTTACAGATTTATTAAACTCCTTCGGGGTCAAGCAAAACGTCACCAGACCAACTCATCGTCTTAATCATACACTCGATTTAATTATATCATATGGAACCGATCCAACCGATATAGATATCATTCCACAAAGTGATGATGTCACTGACCATTACATGGTAACTTGCATATTACGTACGTCTGTAATATGTCATGCTGCGCCATGTTATCGACCAGGCAGAACAATCCTTCCATCCACCATAGATAATTTCTCAAATAGCTTATCTGATCTGTCTCAGCTGCGGCCTGAACCCAAACGAACAGATGAACTAGACGAACTAACTAGCACTATGAGCACCATTCTCTCTAGAACATTGGATATTGTTGCACCCATTAGATTAAAAAAGGTCAGAGAAAAAGTGTAGCACCATGGTACAATAATACTACGCATGCTCTAAAGAGAGAAACCCGTAAGTTAGAGCGTAAATGGAAACAAACTAATTTAGTGGTCTTTAGAATCGCGTGGAAAGACAGTATGTCACGTTATAAAAAGGCCCTAAAAGCGGCCAGGGCTGAGCACCTCCGCAAACTAATAGAAAACAACCAAAACAATCCAAGGTTTTTATTTAACACCGTGGCTAGACTAACAAATAAACAGACGTCGTCTGAACAAAATACCTCGTTACAGTTTAGTAGTAATGATTTCATGAACTTCTTCAACGAGAAAATTGAAAGCATCAGAACCACAATTGTAAATGTTCAATCCTTGCTCCCGCCTTATGATTCGGCCACAATTGTCGCTCCGCAAGAGCAATTGCAATGCTTTACAACTATAGAACAAAAAGAGTTAAACAAACTTATCACTTCATCTAAAACAACAACATGTTTATTAGATCCTATACCAACTAAACTACTGAAAGAAGTGTTACCTATAGTGGAAGAGCCTCTTCTCAATATTATTAACTCATCTTTATCTTTAGGTCATGTTCCAAGAACGTTCAAGCTGGCAGTTATAAAACCTCTTATTAAGAAACCACAATTAGATCCAAATAACCTAGTAAATTACAGACCCATTTCAAATCTTCCATTTATGTCTAAAATATTAGAAAAAGTTGTGTCCGCTCAACTCGGCTCTTTCTTACAAGAAAACGACATCTATGAAAAGTTTCAGTCTGGATTCAGACCGTATCATAGCACTGAAACTGCGCTGGTTAGAATAACAAATGATTTACTTTTAGCTTCGGACCAAGGCTGTATCTCAATACTAGTTTTACTTGATCTTAGTGCAGCGTTCGATACTATAGATCACACAATACTCCTAGATCGACTACAAAATTATACTGGTATTCAAGGACAAGCATTAAGCTGGTTCAGGTCATACTTATCCGACCGCTACCATTTTGTCTATTTAAATGGAGAAAAACCGATCATAACTTCGGCAAACTATGGAGTGCCACAGGGATCTGTGTTAGGCCCTCTATTATTCTCAATATATATGCTGCCACTTGGTAATATTATAAGGAAACATGGAATTAGTTTCCATTGTTACGCCGATGACACTCAAATATATATTTCATCACGGCCAGATGAACACGCTAAATTATCCAAATTGACAGACTGTGTTAAAGATATAAAAGATTGGATGACGCGTAATTTTCTTTTATTAAATCCAGACAAGACAGAAGTAATACTTATCGGTTCTAAAAACCGTCCACAAAACCTCTCACAACACTACTTTAACATAGTAGGATGCCCTGTTACTTTATCCTCTACTGTAAAAGACCTGGGTGTTATATTAGACTGCAACCTGTCTTTTGAAAAGCATATTTCATATGTTACAAAAACAGCCTTTTTCCACCTTAGAAACATTGCTAAACTACGTAATATGCTATCAGTCTCTGATGCAGAAAAGTTAGTTCATGCATTCATGACCTCGAGACTAGATTATTGTAATGCTTTATTAGCTGGTTGTCCTGCATCCTCAATAAACAAGCTACAGTTAGTCCAAAATGCAGCCGCTAGAGTTCTTACTAGATCAAGAAAATATGATCATATAACACCGATTTTATCATCACTTCATTGGTTACCTATAAAGTTCCGTATTAATTACAAGGTATTGCTACTGACCTATAAAGCCCTAAATGGTTTAGCTCCAGTCTATTTAACGGACCTTCTATCGCCCTATAATCCATCGCGCTCTTTAAGATCACTAAATTCGAGGCTTCTGGTCATACCTAGGATATCCAGATCCACCAAAGGAGGGAGAGCATTTTCACATTTAGCTCCGAAGCTCTGGAATAGCCTTCCTGATATTGTTCGTTGCTCAAACTCGCTCTCCCAGTTTAAAACTAGACTAAAGACGCATCTCTTCAGCCAGGCATTCATATAAAATTTTAAAACTTACAGTTACTGTAAATCCGGCCTCTAGTTCATAAAAGCCAGAGGAGAACTGGCCCCCGACTGAGCCTGGGTTCTCCCAAGGTTTTTTTTTCTCCATTGGGTTACTTGATGGAGTTTCAGGACACCACTGGGTCACTTGATGGAGTTTTTCGGTTCCTTGCCACTGTTGCCTTTGGCTTGCTCAGTTGGGGATATTCAAATTAATTAACCAATCATTAATAACATTGATCAGCCCTTCCAAACTTGGATGTCTTTTTTTATTTTATTGTTTTCCACTAATAAACAAACATTGTTATGTTGTTTTGATTGATACTGTGAAGCTGCTTTGATACAATCTGTATTGTGAAAAGCGCTATATAAATATACTTGACTTGACTTGACTTGACTTGAATGTTTTGTAATACCAGTTCTACTTTGTTGTTTATCTCGCAAAGTCACAATCTGCCCATTCTAGGAAACACAGAATAAACCTATCGTGGGTCACTGGGAATAACGCATTACAGTGGCGTCCGTTACTGTAAAGCTGTATCTCTGTGTGACGCTGCAGACGCACACCAGTAGGTGTCGCTATGAGTGAGCGACACTGCCAGCGCAAGATTCTCATCTGTGGAGGTTTTCGAACGTTATGATTAGTTTGCTTATTTTCCGGTTTAAAAAAGTAAGAGTTTGTAAGGACGTTTTATTTGGAAACAATGTCTGTAGTACTTATACGATTTTTTTTACATGACCTCAAAAAAAAAAAAAAAAAACGTACACAGCGGTAAGGTATTAAATTCCTAATTTTGAGGTCCGGCCCACCGGTTATTATGAACAATAACGTGTGTATTATTATTGTTTGTTGGATTGTTTCATTATTAACCATATAATTGGATAATAACAGTTCCAACATTTGCAGTCATGTGAAAAGATCCACAAATATACTTTCTCTCCAGCGGTACGATCACTTTCAGTAAATTATTACAGCAGATTTCCACATCACACTGGACTTACCAATTGATTGTTTCGCTGTAGAACTTGCAGATCTTCAATTTCCATCTGGACATATCTCCACTTTTGCTTTACAGGAACACATTGAAGCAGACGTGCACGAGTAATAATTAATCACCACATTAAAATGTAATAATACTTAAGTGAATAATAAAACTGTGTGGAAGTGAATGTTATATCTGTGTAATGGCAAATGGCAAAGTCTTTTTCCTCTGTGCATTTCCTCTCATGTGGCATTTACTGAAAACTCAGAACAGATCAAATATATGCCTAGAATGATTTTTACTTAAATAAAAAACTGTTTATTTAAAGGTGCAAAACGCAAGTCTCTGAGTTTTTGCAGAACTACGCCCCCTCTGGCGACAAGCGAAACCGCAACCAGAGTGGTGGCACTAGACAAAATTTTTCTTTTCTTTACTTTACGTGGAGTTTGCGTTGGGGTTTGGAATGGACTACAAGCCGGTCTCTTTGAATCCATCTTCTACCTTTGACGCACGAGTTGTCTTCGCTGATGCGGAGAATGGCGGCTTATACACAAACCTGCGAGACATAGCCTGGTGAGTGTGAACGCGCATGACGTCACGCCCAGTCTCAAATTCGAGCCCGAATCCCTCTTATATATTTTACTGTACAGGATTATAGAGGCAATCTCAGTGAGCAGAGAAGGGCTCATTCAGCCCATCAGGCAGTTCTTTAAGCATGTATAGGATAGAAAAACAGGTATTTTTAACATGAAAAGTTGCGCAATGCACCTTTAAATAAGAAAAGGGAGAGACCTGACTATTAAAATGGGTTCTTTATTAATACACAAAATTATGATTTTGCTGTTATGACAAGGTTTTACATCTGCCACAGTGTAATGAATCATGATCACGATAAAGGGTAAAAGGTAAATATATATTTTAATATAGCTCACAGATGATAAAACTCACAGATAAACACAATACATTAATGAGACAGGACAATGACCACTGAAAGCACATGAAATTATATATCCAATTCATATTAGTAGGCTAACCATGGAGACAAACAAGTAGTGGGAGCTGAACAAAGGAAGACAGGAACCAATGAATAATAACTAAAAGTCCATGAAAGTGAAACTAAGAACAAACATAACTAAATATCAATGTTGTGATAAGAGCAGACAGTCTTGATAAAAACCTGCTCTGCTATCTTGACACTTGCTAGCTTTGCATTTTAGAAGCTAAGATAACAATGATTCAAATTATATGACTTTACAATGCTGCACACAAACAGTTTAGACTATGAAAATAAAGTCGGATCATAAAAAAATATTTTTTTGCAGAAGGATTGGTCACACGTGGCTGCTTTCTTCCAGGAAGGAAGAGAGGAAACTGAGCATGTGTGGACATCATCTCTCCAGCTCATTCCTGATTGGAGAAATAAACATGTTGCAAATGCCCCCACTTTCCAATACACCAGAAAAACTACACCCTTGCATATGGTCATCTAACGTGGTAAAGACAAACTCTCAAGACGAGGAATACTTAAAATAAACAACTTATATTAATTTACCAAAACCTGGTTGTTTGTTATTTTAAAATGTTACTAGTCTTTTAGTAGTCTTTGTTTTTATGCAGCCAATTTAACTTAGTGAAGACCTTAGGTGTTTCTCAATGTCAAGGATACTTCCTTGGCAGGACTCGTCCTTCAAAGTCATTTCCTTCAGAGGCTAGGCGAGGCTCCTCTTTAGCATTCGGAGAACACGTAAATGGAACAGGCTAGCAAGTGCACGTCATTGCGTCATTACGTCAGTGAAAAGGTCCTCTTTTTGTAGAGCTTGGAATACCTAATCACAAAACGTTGTAAATAAGGGTGAAGATATTGTTCAATACATTGTTTTAGGCTTCACATGTTAGTTATTTGTTACCAAGTTATTTTTTTTTCTATTGCAGTCTAAAGAACAAGGTTTTAAAAAATGGATATACAGTTTATATTAAATAATTAAGAAGCAAAGATAAAACCAGTTCAATTTAATTTACTTTATTTTTCAGCCAATTCTTCGCCGATATCCGTTCGCCGCGGTGTCTCTCCCCCCGGTAAACAGCTACTTGTTTTCTACACGGAGACGTATGAACGCCTCCGTTTGTTCCTTGGTCCCTGTTAAAAAAGATGAGAAAGCTATGAATAACACTGTGAATGGTATGAATGGTAATATTAACGTTAAATTACTTTGGACAACTTAACTAGTTACCCAGTCAGCAAACAAATTTGGCCCAGATTTGGCATATGTCTGGCACAGCTGGCATTCATCCGGCACTGGCATACAGCATGTGGGCCAAACATGGCCCGGGTTTGGCAGAGATGGCACTGGATTTAAGACGGCACCCAAGACATGGGCCAGATGTCAAATTGAGTATTTGGCCCAGATGTCAAATATAGATATGTGGGCCATATATGTATGGCCGATCTTGAGCCACATTTAAAATCCTTTTCAAATATTTTTGAGTAAAATCCCAAAGTTTTCCCATACAGAAATGTAATATATTCACATATATGTGGAACACTGTAAAATATATTGAAATACATTTTTAAAATATATTTATAAAATGCATAACACAAAGCTCATTTAGCTTATTTAATTATGTGTGTTTCAATGTAAAATGATATTCATGCCTCATATGACAGGCGATGATGTATGATATTATATCTTATATTGTAGAATAGTATATCCTGTTCTGGCCCAGATTTGGCATGAAGCCGGCACTGGCATGAGGCATGTGAACCAAACATGGCCCGGTTATGGGGAGATGGTACCATCTTTAAGGCGACAAACAGGATATGGGCCAGTGGTTAAGTGTATTATTTGGCCCACATGTAAAATATAGAAATGTGGCCCACATCTGTGTGGCCAGACTTTTCCCAAAGTTAAAATATAATTTCAGATATTTCATAATATTTTCATACACACCGCTGTTTCCCCTATTCCTGTTTGCAGCGTGTGTTTATTGCTCTCTATCAACCAGGCTTAATTCATAATAATTTTAATTATGCAACACCAAACTTTAAATTTACATAGGCTAATCATTTAGCAAACACTTTTTTCAAAAGAGATAAATGGACAACAGAAGTAAGTAAACCAACATAAGATGAATATGTACTAACACAGTTAGTCTAACACAGTACACAAAGAAGTGTGTGTATATTATATATATATATATATAAGACGTTACTGTAAATTTACAGGTAGGCTATTCTTTCAGTATTTCCATAATACAGTATTAGGCTGTATCTTTTACAGAACAGCTGTAAATATACAGCACATTTCTGTTTTCATCCTGATAAATTCATAATACATTATCATACTAAATGCGTTGCATTGTGGTATTTTTTTTTTTTTCGCGCTCAATTCAAATCAAAACGTGACGCGACACGCGAGCAGACAGTAGGCCTAACAGGCAAACTTAATTTGTCAGCGGGACTCAACTCAAGATAAACAGAATTTGTGAGCTTCAGTTCGTGTTTCAAATATTTAGTTGCCTGTGACGCAGCAGGAAATGGAGGACGTTAACGGCATGAAGACAGGTGGAAGAATTTATCATCTGAAACGTTAACTTGCCCGTGTGACTGACGATAAGTGGGGTTTAGAGTTTGAGAAGATGGAAAATTGTTCAACTGAGTGATACGGTAAGCCAATATATATTTTTTGGGTTCGCATTTCTATATTGTTTCCACGAATTTAGTTTGAATTGCGAACGCGGTTTACGACCGCGCAAACAATTCACTCTGTCCCACCTGTTTACCAAGTAACTTAAGTATTTCACATAGGCGACATTTACCATGTTATATATTGATGTGATTTTTCGTTTCAGGCTTTCTAATCTGATGACGGCCCAGTGCTAACGTAAGTGCGTTTAAATAACATAGTGTTACAGTTATAGTCTATGTGGTAACAAAAAATGCTATGGCGTCAGATCAGTTCTGTGATCGTACTTTTGAATCGTTGTCATTTTGCCAGCACATGAAAATCCATGTTCCTAATGCTGTTTTCAAATGTGGTAGGCCTATTCCTGATTGCTATGCCATGGTCCTACAACTACTAGCCCACTTCAAAGAGAAGAGACGGTGCTATCCTTCAAGCAGATAAGTAGCAGCTACAGATTGTTCAACATCTCATTCATTTAACGTTATAATATTTTTTATGTTTTGGTTCTGTTGATCATGGTTGTGCTGTTCTTTTTAAAAATTGTTTCAGGAATTTGCAACTCTGATGTCCAGCAATCTACATTTGCCAGAGTCCACGCTTTGTATTTATTGGTATGTAAACATTATAGGGGTAGTTTTACCCTAAAATGAAAAGCCATCATTTACTCACCCCATTGCAAATGTTTTTTTTTTTCTTTATTAGTGTTTTTCTTTTTTCCAGTCCAGATATCTAAAATTCTTACATGAAGAAGCATTTAATAGACAAGTAAAAATTGTCTTGTTTTCTGAAAAAATAAGTCAAAATTAAGTGAGTTTATGCTTAAAACAAGCAAAATAATATGTCAGTGCGTTACGCACATTTAATTTATTTTTCAGAAAACAAGAAAATCATTGTTACTTAGATATTTAGTCTGGAAAGTAAAGTGTTTTTTGCAGTGGGGTGTTGTTTCAATATCGTATTACTTTTTTTCTTTCTTTACTGACCACTAAAGGAGAATACAAAAAACTGTCACACTTGCCTTCATCCATATAATATCAGTGAATAGTGACTAGCATCAAGATTTAAAAAAATAAAAAGATGCAAAACTATCACAGAATGATCCCATGCAATGTGCCATACGATAGGGTTTGATGAAAAAAAAAACTGTCATTTAATGTATTTTTGGTAATACTTTACAATAAGGTTCATTAATTAAAATCAGTAGTTAAAATGAACTAAGCATGAACAATACTACTTCAGCATTTATTAATCTTAGATTAAATTAATTTCAGCATTTACTAATATATTATTAAAATCAAAGGTTGTATTTGCTAACATTAGTTAATGCTCTGAACTGACATGAACAAACAATGAACAGCTGGATATTTATTAACTAACATTAACAGAGATTAATAAATACTGTAACAAATGTATTGCTCATTGTTAGTTCATGTTAGTTAATACATTAACTAATGAACCTTATTATAAAGTGTTACCATATTTTTTTAAATGAAAATCCTGACGTTGATTGTTGGTATTCTGTGCTCAAATGCTTGTTCATGAGACTTAGTGCCGCAGTTGTGAGAAATTAAAATTCACAACAAACAAATATACTATCCATGTACATTATTTAATGAGAATATTTATATCTATTGTGTTCGTTGTAACAAGTTTTCATTTTCACATCTGTCAAGTACAGAAGACCCGTGTCCAAGGTCAGGATTTTCATAAAATATTACATTACATTTTGGTTTGATTTTTACCAAACCCAATTGTATACCCCAGAATGTTTGGAATATATGGCATTTGTCACATACTATCCATGCTGGTTCCTATTAATTGCCTTTATATGGATGAGCGCAAGTGTGACATTACACTAAACTGTGTCATAAACCTTTATTTTTTTACTTTATTTTTTTTGTGCACAAAAAGTTTGCACAAAAAATCCAACATGCATTTTTTTTTTTTCATGTTCAGTTTTATCCAAACAAACTAGTCGTTAAATAGATATCTGGTTTCTATTTACACATCATCTGTGCTGTCTCTCTCTCTCTCTCTCTCTCTCTCTGTCAAAGTATATACACTCAGTCCATAATTTTTCATTGTCTTTTTTTTCTTTTCTGCCTTTTAGGTGCTTTCTTGTCATCAATCCTGAACGTGGATCAAAAACAAAGAAAGGACAAGTAACTTCAAAGAAAACTGGCCAAATTGTGCAAAAAAAAAGAACACCCCTGCCTACAGGTTTCCTTACTTCTGTGAAAACTTGCAGACTTTGAATGTGATTTTGTTTGCACTATTATGGACTATTCTGTTTGCACTTTAAAACAGAAACAGCCATTCACTGCCATTATAAAGCTAGGAAGAGCCAGGACTGAAAGAAGAATGTATTCGTCTGAAAGAAGAATGTCATCATATACATTTAGGATGTTTGTTAATTGTTTTGTTTATGTGAAACAATAAAAAAAAATTAAGAATACTGTTGTTTTTCAGACGTTCTTTAGCTGGGCCAAGGGTGTGTATAAAGTGGCTAGATCAAGGTTTAGTTGAGGCTGACATGTAGAATAAATTGTTTGGGCCACAAATGGCCCATGGCATAGCCATTTCTCAGCCAAATGTATGACTATAGCTGGCCCTATTCTGGCCCTTTGTAGGGCCAGATGTATGACTAATAGCTGGCCCTATTCTGGCCCTTTGTAGGGCCAGATGTATGACTAATAGCTGGCCCTATTCTGGGCCAGAATAGGGCCAGCTATTAGTCATACATTTGGCTGAGATACGGCTATGCCATGGGCCATTTATGGCCCGAGTTCTGGCAACCAGACCTGGTCCAGTCATGTACCGTAATTCATTGCGGTACATGGGCCAAGTGAAAGTGGGTTGTGTGGCCCATCACTGGGCCACCTCAATTTTGCTATGTGGGTATTTATAAAAGAAATGCCGGTGACGACTGTAGAGATTTTAAGGATGAACCAAACACAAATTAATCAAATGAATCTCTCATGGGATTCATTCAAATGTGATTCAGCATTGCGGATCTGAACACCACATTCCAAAGTCACAAAAGTGGCTCCAGATTGTCTACTCTGGCCAAGAAAACCCCCCAGAGAAGACTTTTATGGCCTTGCAGGCACCCAGAGATAAGCCTAAAAACAGGAAAAACGCTGTCAATGTTTCATCCTTAAGCAAGACAAAGCTGCTCAGAAATGGTGAAACGAGGCCTGACCACCAAGGGGTCTGACCACCTTTGACCTCCCTCCTGCAGCACCACTGCTGAGCAGGACAGAGATGTAAAACAGACCACGCTTTCATGGAACAGAGAGACTTACACAGACTTACACAGACTTTTCATATAAAAATGCATACAATCATCCCAACAATGTTTGACTGACCTGTAATCAAAATATATAACATAACATGATTATGTATTGGGTTACAACCCCGGTGTGTCTATTCTGCTTAGATCACATCTAAGTCATGTAATTGTTATAAATATTAGGTGTGTGAATGAAAGTGTGTCATGCTTCCTGTCAGCAGGATCGTATACGATAACCTGTTCTTAATTCAAAAGATGGCTTGATTGAAATCTGTGTAAAATGTTTTGGTATGATTATAATAATCTATAATGTTTAAACTGTGGTCTCTTGTTCTTCTGCTAAGTGCTGGAACCCAGCAGATCCCAGATAACGATGAGTAGGAACTCAATACACCCCTAAAATGATGCCATTGTCTCATTGGTCAGAATTCTCCAAAAGAGGTTGGGCCAACTTTTCAGTTAAAGACCCGAACCGAGGAGTTAGAGTCGTTCGTTCGGGGAGTTCAGAAACTTCCATCCAGGGAGTTCGGTTTTGAGTTCGGTTCGGTGTTGAATTAAGTTTGCGCCTCTCTCTATCAACAGACAAGAGAGTGTTCCCGTTCGTGCTTCTCTCTGAAAACAACAAAGAGCGTGTTTGCACGCTTAAACATCGACCAGACCAAATTAGACCAGCAGACAAATAACCCACCAAGATCGGGGTTAAAACAGCTCATTCAAGCCATCTAACTCGTCTCACTTTCTTTCTTTCCTAAGTTTTCCTTTATTTTCCGTTGTGAGTCTCGGTTCTAAGTTAAGTTTTGCTGCAAAGTTTCGTTTTAACGTTTCAACTGCAAAGCCTGCTTCAACTTCAAAGACTTCATTCATTCGCGCCAACACGCCACGTGATTGGCCGCCCCAAGACGTCTCCAGGCACAGCCAGCAAAGCAACGGCCGGGAAACCCCTTTGACGAAGCACCGCAAAAAGGGAATTTCCTAAGCAACGCAAGGACATGCAAGTAACACTCCAGACTCTTAACTGAACTGGTGCATTAATGTAATATCTAATAACCTGCCTGAGAAACGATAGAAGGGTTAAATTAATGATTGATGGTTCGTTCAGGTCATGTCTTATAAGTGCATATAGAAACTTGGGATTTCACTATCTCACTCTTAAAACTCATTCTTTCCTCACTCTCCTTCTTTCTGCAACTTGTATGAATGCGTGTGCGTGTGTTTGTGTTAGATATTAGTTTTATGTTTTAGGATAATCAATAAAGTCTTGTTTATATTTGAAAAGATATTTGCCTTGTGTTGTGCTTGCACATTTAATGTCTTGTACTATCGATCTAAAGTTACCTTGCTAATACATAGTGTTTCACTATAAATTTGGATATTTATATCTGTGCCAAGGTTATAATTACGGCCCGTTCAAATGAACTCTAAACGAGTCATTTGCTCGGTTCCATAGTGATTCGGTCAAGATTCATTGCAAATCGATGAATCATTCCCTTTGAGCTAAACTGGCCTCCCGGCCCCCCTTAAATACATTTTATGTATATTATTATTGATGTACATTCGTTACATTTGGTGGAGAATGCGGGCAGTTCAACCTAAATTGTAAGCATATATCAAGATTTATCTTTTCATTTTGTTTCGGATGCAAGATCCGAACCTCTGAAAGTCTGTGTGTGACGTATGGAGAGCGCGCCCTGTTTGAATGAAGTGGATGCTGCTGCTTGAGTGAATGCATCCAGAGCAAAGCTGTTACTTTAGTCTAGTCTGCCTCCCTATTTGTTTTTATTATTATTTTTACCTGCAGTAAATTGAGTTAAGATATAACACCTCACACTATAAGGTAAGAATTGAGCGTGTTCCTCATTTCCTGAAATACCTTGATTATAGCTTAACTGACGTCTGCGTGTCCCAGAGTCTTTCAAATAGCTATAACATTATGTGTGTGTGTTTATACCAGTCAGAGAGCTGAACGAAATTAAACTGCAGTAATTTAAGTTAACGTTATCTGTAAGGACGAATATTCTCCTCACAGAGCGATGAGCGTGTTCCTCATCTAACGTTAGTCATAAAAGGCTTATATTTATTTATCTGATTGTCAGTGCGTGTTCCACTGCGATCCCTGTAATAAATATACGTTTATCTGTTTATGTCTGTTCAATGAATTCTCGTGTAACACTGCGCATGTCCGAGTGTAATTTGAATAGTAACTTAAAGTCGTGATAACTGAACCAACAGTTAAAAACCCTGTTGTTGTTGTTTTTCTTGTGTGCCCAGATAAACTTGCACAGACGCGATCCGCCGAGATCGCTATTGTTCCATCTAGTATAACGCAAAGCTGTCGCTTGCTTAAAGTTAATATCACTCTTAACGAACTGAGTGAAGCCCCACGTTGTAAAACCAGCTAAAGCTACGAGTGGTGTATCTTATTTGTACAGTGTGGAAATGCGCCGACATTTCCCGTAAAATATGATCGACTGTACGTGCATATTCTTCGAACAGTATTGAAATGCGCTCAGATTTCATGTAACACATGCGTAACTGCTTACAAACTATTTGCATTGCATTTCACGTGTTTGCCCACTAGCGTTTGTTTGGTCGCTATAGTTACGATCGTGACACGGAAGTCTTAACCAACGCTTCCGGGTGAACTCCGACCCGTGCAATCGCCAGAGTGTAAACAAACCCTTCGGTGGCTAGGCTAACCTAAGCAGTTGTTTACATTGAGGCCTATATGCCAACGCCTTACGCATTATGTACTGTTATCATTAGTAATTAACATCAGTGGTTAAATACAGTGTCTGTTTGAACAAAGTTAAAGTGATTTTACCATTTAAACACCTCGACTTTTACACCTGTTGGTCTTTTCTTCCTTTTTCTTTTACCTCTCTCACATTTTACTTTACCTATATTTTACTTGAAAAGGAAATATTGGTTTACAATTATTAATTACTTTACCTGCATTTTACTTGAAAAAGAAAATACTGGTTTACTATTACTAATTGTCAAATTTGAATTTGATTTTAAAGAAAAGGAAATATTAAAATAAAATTGAAATTCTATTTTTCTAGACAGATCATTTCTAATGATTTCTAATGATTTATGTTTAATAAATTCTAGTTTCATAATTTTTAAATTTCTCGTTGAGATCTAATCACTTTAGGTGAATAGGTCTTGAACTTGGAAAGTTAAAATTTGAAAGTTGTTATTACTATTACAAAAATAGTGTTAGACTCAGACTTGCTCATTATTGTCATTGCGTTTTATCCTTTCGTCCTGTTGGTTATAAACTTAACCACTATATTTGATTAATTCATTTTCGGGACGCTTCAATAGGGGACATTACCATCTCCATACGAGTTTCAAATAAACCAGAGACAATCGTCTTTTACAAAAGTTTATTTGTGTGTTTAGTTGTTCCTCAACTATCAATTCTATACTCGTGGTAGACCTAAAGGTAGCGGGATCCAACCTCCTTGCTTCATTTCTTCCTCATCACGTCTTTCCTGTTCTGTCCTGCTTTATTCCATCTTACTCTTCACATTTATAGGGAACAAACCTGGAAGAACCATCATTCGACTCTAAAAAGAGACAAGATAATCTTTCCCAACAAACAGATTATTAGGTATTTGATTTTTAATCAACAATCTTGTGTTCTTCATACTCTCCCTGCATTTGTAAACGCAATTTAAACTTTGACATCTTATCCAAGATCAAGTAACAGAGACAAGTGCTGAGCAAACTCCGCCCTCAAAGCATCCCTGCAGTAAACTCTGCTGTAAGCGGTCCAACTGAAGGTGTGTGTGTCAATCCTGTCAAACTCAGAAAAGAGGTATCAGCATTATTATTGTATTATTTTTCCTCGTAAACAAACAATAATATTGTTTACCTTTCTGGAAACAGATTTTCATTAATAGGAAGCATTTATGAGAAATTAATACTTCCCCTAGTTAATAATTTTCTTTTTGTTTTTCCCTCATTGAAATTGGTTGTTAACTTTTCTCTCTTTTTCCCTTACTCAGTTGAGTGACGAAGTCCTCACATCACGAGTTGAAACCAGCTTTTCATTGATAGAAAATATTTATAAAAAATATTTCTCCCATTGAAAAAAAAAAGAGTTTCTTTCCATTGAGATTTGTTTGAACCTTTTTCTCTCTCTTTCCTTTAAGCAGTTGAGTGAGGAAATCTTTACATCTCTAGCCTACCTGGCTACACTTAGACCAACACTTAGTCATTACGACACTTCACTATTGGTGTACAATTATTGAAACGACACTTAGCTGTTCAACCACATATAGGCTTATACCCCACACAGATCTGTGTCAGTCTCTTCACCCCAGTGTGTCAACATGTCGTGGACGACAAACCCCACTGCCCAAAGGGAAGATGTGGACGCCTGGCTCAGAGGCATTACAGACTGCCTCACACCAAAGACAATTGAACTGTTATTATTTTTAATAATAATCATAATTCTGAGAAGATTCCTGACACACGATTCAAGCCAAAACCAAAACCACTTGGAACTAACCAAGATCACCTGTTCCCTAAGTAATGCCTTCACAGCCCAGCTGAAACTAAGCGACAAGCACATCACCCACCTCCAGGAGGAGCTGACACGTGCCCAGAGCCGCATAGACAAGCTGGAAGTGAAAGTCCAGGACGACTTCAAGCGTCAGACCACCGAGTTCCTGAGAGAGCTGATGCACACTCAACACTGCAAAGACCAGCTCAAAGGTGAAGCTCAAGACAAACTCAAAGTGTCCGACGAAGCGGAGCAAGAAACAAAGACACAAGTTGACAAGCTCCAAGAAGCCCTTGCAGTCACTGAACGTGACAAACAAGAATTAAAGACTGTCCAGAAACACCTGGTAAACCAACTCCAGTCTGCTGAACATCAGCTAGAGAAAGCCAAAGCTGACATTGAAAGTAAGAACTCTAAAATCACTGCTCTGGAAGACCACCTGGAAAGGTGCAGCGCTGACATCGACCATCTGACCCAACAGCGAGATGACGTCAACGACGAGCTCTACGCGGTCAGAGATGAACTCCAGCACATTTTCCAACAGAAACCAGAGCCAAGAAGGGAGAGACCTCCCTCAGCATCACCCCTGCTGAGCAGAACAGAGTCCTCCATCCAAGAACTGGCATACAGTGAAAGAAGTGAATGGCCACAACCCAAAACGTCACCGGCCTTCACCACAGAACTCTTCCCTGCCAACAACGGAAGAGAGATCATCCAGGCAGACTCCAAAGCTGCACATGGGATGACATTTAAAGATCTCAACCAGCTGGTTAAGAATATCACTCAGTTCAACCCGAACTCCACAGAGGGTCCCGACATCCAGGCCTACCTCCGAGATATCGACTTCCACCTAGAGGTGAGACCCCATATGACTGACAGAGACAGGTTATACCTCCTCAGATCCACATCCAGTCCAGAGGTACGAAGCTTCCTAGACCGACAACCTGCTAATGTCATGTCAAACTACCAGCTACTACGTGAGACACTGATTAAAGAATTTACAGGTCCAGAGTCAGAACACGGTGTGTTAATCGCCTTGGAAACCAAACAATGTCGACAAGAGACTCCCCAAGCCTATTTCCACCGTTTTCGACAAGCTTACTTAGGTGCACATAGCAAACCTGAACTTGAAGAGGATGTGAACTTCAAAACCCTCTTCCTGAGAAACCTGCACCCTGGATTGAGTCATCATCTTGGTATCATGGCCTGCCCAGGCACAATGACAATTCAGCAGCTACGTGACCTGATACACAAGGCCTACATCAAACAAAAGATGACCTCAAAGAAAGGTTTGAAAACATCCACAGTTTCAAACTCATTCAGCCAAGACACAAGCCTTGCACTGGAAGACACCCAGTGGCATGACAACATCACAATCCTTCGTAAGGAGCACAGAGAACGTGACTCCCATGCCGATGACACCTACCACACCAACCGCACTGAGTGTGCCCAAGAACAAGACAGTTTACCCTCAGAAGACATGGAGCGACTAATGAGGCAACTGCAAGTGTTCATCGAAAACAAGCTGAACACAGAGGACCAATGATCATCTGGTACACCTTCCTAAAGGAAGATGACGACCACCTGTTCTACAACAACACAGAACAAAGTGGTTTCTCACAGTCAACCACTGACAAACGCCCAGAGGTACCAGGAAACACCATCCTGGCTACCCATCACTCATAAAGAAACCACCAAACGAGCTCCAAACTCAAGAACCATGTGAGTGCTACAGCAACAACAGTAAGCACAGAAGGTCAGGAAGTCTGTCACAACCAGAAGGCATCATCGGAGGAATGCAACAAAGGAGACCACGTTTTGCACTACAGCTTCACGCATCCATGCCAAACCACCTCCCAATGTCTGCCAGAGAACTTCCTGCCTTACTGGACTGACCCCCAGCAGATCACAGAAGATCCCTTTCCAAGGCAAAGATGCAACAAGCCCATCAAAGCTAAGCCATCAAGCAAAGGGGGGAGCAAAACAGACTGAGACAGATCTGACATACATACAGTATACATGCAGTACATGCACTACACTACACTGTACCACTAACATACACAAGTTAAACACAGCTACCATGAAAAACATTCAACAAACATGTTCTTCCCACAGGTAGACACTGAAATCGCAACACTGACTTAGCTTTCCTTTCCATAGGAAACATGTAGCAATACACCCAACAAGTAGAACCCTCTCATTACATTGTGACACCTGACATTGCACAACAGTAGCCATACAGGAGTCACTCAACTGCTTTGTTGTGTTTTACCTCTTCCCTTTCTTCTTCTTTTATTAAGTAAAATCCCTGTTACCCCATAAGGGTCAAGGTTACCATATAAGGATTGACGCACCACGCCTGATGTTTGCAAGTCACCTTAAAACGAATGTTAGCCTAGAGAACTCCCTGCATCATTCGAATCAAAATTTGAAAGGTAAATTGGTCTAAACCTAGAACAATTTAGAAGAGAATAAAACAAACAAATCAAATTTAGTCACAAAGTTGATCAATCACCGTTTTAAAACAAACTAGAATAACGGTCCTAAAATTGAACTAAACTTTTTCCACATGATTGACTATATTGAGAGAGTGAACCTGTTTTAGGCCTAGATAATCTAATGCTCTGCACCAGTAAAGTGACCAGTCATGGAGGTGTTTGCCTTGTTGTTTGCTGTGTGTGTTTGCTTCTTCTGTTTCTCCAGCGTTCAATGATGTCTTCTTCTCAACCCATCATCGATCGAAGGGGGGAATATGTAGAGATTTTAAGGATGAACCAAACACAAATTAATCAAATGAATCTCTCATGGGATTCATTCAAATGTGATTCAGCATTGCGGATCTGAACACCACATTCCAAAGTCACAAAAGTGGCTCCAGATTGTCTACTCTGGCCAAGAAAACCCCCCAGAGAAGACTTTTATGGCCTTGCAGGCACCCAGAGATAAGCCTTAAAACAGGAAAAACGCTGTCAATGTTTCATCCTTAAGCAAGACAAAGCTGCTCAGAAATGGTGAAACGAGGCCTGACCACCAAGGGGTCTGACCACCTTTGACCTCCCTCCTGCAGCACCACTGCTGAGCAGGACAGAGATGTAAAACAGACCACGCTTTCATGGAACAGAGAGACTTACACAGACTTACACAGACTTTTCATATAAAAATGCATACAATCATCCCAACAATGCTTGACTGACCTGTAATCAAAATATATAACATAACATGATTATGTATTGGGTTACAACCCCTGTGTGTCTATTCTGCTTAGATCACATCTAAGTCATGTAATTGTTATAAATATTAGGTGTGTGAATGAAAGTGTGTCATGCTTCCTGTCAGCAGGATCGTATACGATAACCTGTTCTTAATTCAAAAGATGGCTTGATTGAAATCTGTGTAAAATGTTTTGGTATGATTATAATAATCTATAATGTTTAAACTGTGGTCTCTTGTTCTTCTGCTAAGTGCTGGAACCCAGCAGATCCCAGATAACGATGAGTAGGAACTCAATACACCCCTAAAATGATGCCATTGTCTCATTGGTCAGAATTCTCCAAAAGAGGTTGGGCCAACTTTTCAGTTAAAGACCCGAACCGAGGAGTTAGAGTCGTTCGTTCGGGGAGTTCAGAAACTTCCATCCAGGGAGTTCGGTTTTGAGTTCGGTTCGGTGTTGAATTAAGTTTGCGCCTCTCTCTATCAACAGACAAGAGAGTGTTCCCGTTCGTGCTTCTCTCTGAAAACAACAAAGAGCGTGTTTGCACGCTTAAACATCGACCAGACCAAATTAGACCAGCAGACAAATAACCCACCAAGATCGGGGTTAAAACAGCTCATTCAAGCCATCTAACTCGTCTCACTTTCTTTCTTTCCTAAGTTTTCCTTTATTTTCCGTTGTGAGTCTCGGTTCTAAGTTAAGTTTTGCTGCAAAGTTTCGTTTTAACGTTTCAACTGCAAAGCCTGCTTCAACTTCAAAGACTTCATTCATTCGCGCCAACACGCCACGTGATTGGCCGCCCCAAGACGTCTCCAGGCACAGCCAGCAAAGCAACGGCCGGGAAACCCCTTTGACGAAGCACCGCAAAAAGGGAATTTCCTAAGCAACGCAAGGACATGCAAGTAACACTCCAGACTCTTAACTGAACTGGTGCATTAATGTAATATCTAATAACCTGCCTGAGAAACGATAGAAGGGTTAAATTAATGATTGATGGTTCGTTCAGGTCATGTCTTATAAGTGCATATAGAAACTTGGGATTTCACTATCTCACTCTTAAAACTCATTCTTTCCTCACTCTCCTTCTTTCTGCAACTTGTATGAATGCGTGTGCGTGTGTTTGTGTTAGATATTAGTTTTATGTTTTAGGATAATCAATAAAGTCTTGTTTATATTTGAAAAGATATTTGCCTTGTGTTGTGCTTGCACATTTAATGTCTTGTACTGTCGATCTAAAGTTACCTTGCTAATACATAGTGTTTCACTATAAATTTGGATATTTATATCTGTGCCAAGGTTATAATTACGGCCCGTTCAAATGAACTCTAAACGAGTCATTTGCTCGGTTCCATAGTGATTCGGTCAAGATTCATTGCAAATCGATGAATCATTCCCTTTGAGCTAAACTGGCCTCCCGGCCCCCCTTAAATACATTTTATGTATATTATTATTGATGTACATTCGTTACACGACAACCAAGCTAACAATTGTTAAAATGACAGGTCCGGTTCCGTTAGCTATCATTATTACATGGCTTGGTAGAATTCCAATGTAGAATACGGTCCGTTATTTCTTGATAACAGACGCTGCTTAGTATAACAGACCGTTGCCATGAAAAACAGAGCGTTGCCATGGACGCAGTTCAGAGACGGAACGGACTATTTTCTTTAGCGGAAGCAATACAATCGTTTTTAAATCAATAAACTTCTTTTTAAATCAATATTTTGAGTCAAATTATTTATTTATTTGGTAAGTAGCCATGTAATAAGCGGGATAATGTATAGTGCGGCGGTCGTTATAACGAATACCCCCCCTTCAGGCTGATTAAGATCCCTCCGCTTCGCGTCGGGCTCCTAGTCAGCCTGTCGGGGTGGTATTCGTTATAACGACCGCCGCGCTATACATTATCCTTTACATAACGTTATTTGTATAATTTGTAATATCAATACGGTAGTAAAATGTACTGGCATTTAAACGTTAAACTCATTTGACGGTTATAACAAATGTTTGCAACTCCCACCGGCACGCGGCAACTCTCGCCGATCGGTTACATCCAGACACAGCCGATGTCCAACACACCTAACGGATCAAGTCCAGACCGAACTTCCCGAACTCAAATGTTGTGGCCGTCGCTAAGTTCGTAAGTAAATTTTAACATATTTCTATAAAGTACACCACAAGTACTTTGGTAATAAATATATGATTAATTAGGCTACATTTTTAAGAATTATGATAAACACAAGCAATCTTTTAATAAAGTTTTAGTGTATTTAAAGAAAACATACTTATGTTGCTCTTACTTAAAATACATTTTATGAGTACTTTGTGTAAGAACATAGCAAAATGATTAAGCTTTTAGTGTGTTTAAAATACAGTGAAGAAAATAAGTATTTGAACACCCTGCTATTTTGCAAGTTCTCCCATTTAGAAATCATGGAGGGGTCTGAAATTGTCATTGTAGGGTGCATGTCCACTGTGAGAGACATAATCTAAAAAAAAAAAATCCAGAAATCACAATGTATGATTTTTTAACTATTTATTTGTAAGATACAGCTGCAAATAAGTATTTGAACACCTGAGAAAATCAATGTTAATATTTGGTACAGTAGCCTTTGTTTGCAATTACAGAGGTCAAACGTTTCCTGTAGTTTTTCACCAGGTTTGCACATACTGCAGGAGGGATTTTGGCCCACTCCTCCACACAGATCTTCTCTAGATCAGTCAGGTTTCTGGGCTGTCGCTGAGAAACACAGAGTTTGAGCTCCCTCCAAAGATTCTCTATTGGGCTTAGGTCTGGAGACTGGCTAGGCCACGCCAGAACCTTGATATGCTTCTTACAGAGCCACTCCTTGGTTATCCTGGTTGTGTGCTTCGGGTCATTGTCATGTTGGAAGACCCAGCCTCGACCCATCTTCAATGCTCTAACTGAGGGAAGGAGGTTGTTCAGCAAAATCTCGCAATACATGGCCCCGGTCATCCTCTCCTTAATACAGTGCAGTCGCCCTGTCCCATGTGCAGAAAAACACCCCCAAAGCATGATGCTACCACCCCCATGCTTCACAGTAGGGATGGTGTTCTTGGGATGGTACTCATCATTCTTCTTCCTCCAAACACGGTTAGTGGAATTATGACCAAAAAGTTCTATTTTGGTCTCATCTGACCACATGACTTTCTCCCATGACTCCTCTGGATCATCCAAATGGTCATTGGCAAACTTAAGACGGGCCTTGACATGTGCTGGTTTAAGCAGGGGAACCTTCCGTGCCATGCATGATTTCAAACCATGACGTCTTAGTGTATTACCAACCCTAACCTTGGAAACGGTAGTAGTAGTTCCTCCCGTGTAGTTCTGGGCTGACTTCTCACCTTTCTTAGGATCATTGAGACCCCACAAGGTGAGATCTTGCATGGAGCCCCAGTCCGAGGGAGATTGACAGTCATGTTTAGCTTCTTCCATTTTCTAATGATTGCTCCAACAGTGGACCTTTTTTCACCAAGCTGCTTGGCAATTTCCCCGTAGCCCTTTCCAGCCTTGTGGAGGTGTACAATTTTGTCTCTAGTGTCTTTGGACAGCTCTTTGGTCTTGGCCATGTTAGTAGTTGAATTCTTACTGATTGTATGGGGTGGACAGGGGTCTTTATGCAGCCAACGACCTCAAACAGGAGCATCTAATTTAGGATAATAAATGGAGTGGAGGTGGACATTTTAAAGGCAGACTAACAGGTCTTTGAGGGTCAGAATTCTAGCTGATAGACAGGTGTTCAAAAACTTATTTGCAGCTGTATCTTACAAATAAATAGTTAAAAAATCATACATTGTGATTTCTGGATTTTTTTTTAGATTATGTCTCTCACAGTGGACATGAACCTACGATGACAATTTCAGACCCCTCCATGATTTCTAAGTGGGAGAACTTGCAAAATAGCAGGGTGTTCAAATACTTATTTTCTTCACTGTATATGTACTTTATAAACAGTTAGGCTGACTACAATATATTTTAAATATTTATGTATTTTAATATTTTGAATAACATTTTTTACATTTACAATGTACCAACTTATAATGTATTAGAAATATTTGTCAACTATTATTAAGTATTGCAATAAGCATACTTAAAGTTAATGTTGTTCACTTTTACTTGTTTGTAGGCTACTTACATTTACATTTAGTCATTTAGCAGACGCTTTTATCCAAAGCGACTTACAACTGAGGACTAAAGCAAGCGAGTCATCAGGAAGAGGCAAAAACAACACAAGAAATGTTTCAAAATATAAAGTTCAGGCATTGCTCAGAGTAGCAAAAATCCGACAAGGGAGGATTAAGGAGAAGGAATTTTTTATTTTTTTTTATTTTTTTTTTATGTTAAAGGGTAACTAAACCCCTGGTCAGAGCCTGACTCCACCCACTGGCAATATTTGAAAAATGCTAGAAAAGTGGGCAGAGCCCAGCGGAGATAGAGGGGACGAACCGAGGGCGGGACGACGGATTGATTGACAGCTGCTGTCAGACTCTAAAATGGAGAAAGTAGCTTTGCAACAAAGCGATCACTTGAAGTCGAGGACTTTTCTCCCGCACCGTCACCTGAAGTGGAGGAGGGTGAATTGTCTGTGAACACAGGAACACCTTTACTCCTGCATCGTGATCGGCATCTGATGAGTTTTGTCGAGTTGATGTCGCACGCGCTCTCTGTAGGCATATTCATATTCTGCCGCTATGTGAAAAAATCCATCAAAATGCGCCGGCGCGTTTGTCAACCCCAGAGGATTAATTTTAGCCTAACCATAAATTGCGATTAAAATATACATGATCACTCACATCAAGACGCCGGTGGAGTCCATTACATGCAGAAGGAGCAGCGTTTGGCACTGTCGCTTTTCAGCGCGAGCTGTGTGGAGAAGCCCATTTCCACCTTGATTGCGTTACCATCCTGACCATGACCACTGTACTAAATACAGATACCAATACGCTAACTTGAAGCTATCCTAACTGATGCAATACTATGCTACTATGCTTGTAAAAATACTACACGATAACAACTATGCTAATTACTTAAGCTGTACAAAATAATCTAAATAAAAAATAAGTAATATGATAAATAAAGATGCTAAAATACTGTATCCTGATCGTTTTCTCCTGACTCGCTAGTGGTTTGTTTTGATGAAACAAGATGGTTTTTATACTGCCAAGGGTGTGGTAGCTCGTACCAATGGTGTGGTGAGCTGGAAGCTGCCTACGTCACCACCAACCGTATACGTCACGAACAACCGCAAACATCCAATAAGAAAATTCAACTGCAGTAGTCGCCGTTCAACCTGAAGAGGGCAGCACTCAGACGTTTTTGGACCATATATTGTAGAATTAAAACACTTTATACCCAAATGTCAAAAAAGATACTCGAATCAATGAACAGGACTAATAAAGCCCCTTTCTTACAGATCATTAACTAAAAAAAGTTGGTTTAGGGTTTAGTTACCCTTTAAGTACTCACAGAAGAGATGAGTTTTCAGCTGACTTTTAAATGCTGTCAGGGATTCTGCATTCCGGATAAGGGTGGGAAGATCATTCCACCAGCATGGAACCATGAATGAGAATGTTCTGCAGAGTGATTTTGTGCCTCGCTGTGAGGGTACCTCGAGCCGTCGCTCATTGACCGATCGTAGGTTTCTGGTCGGGGTGTAAACTCGTAGGAGTGAGTGAAAGTAGGACGGAGCTGAGTCAGTGGTAGATCTGTAAGCAAGCGTCAAAGTCTTGAATTTGATGCGAGCAGCGAGTGGTAGCCAGTGTAGTGAGACGAACAGAGGAGTGACATGGGCCCTTTTGGGCTCGTTGAAGACAAGACGGGCTGCAGCATTCTGGATCATTTGTAGAGGTTTAGTTGCACATGATGGAAGTCCTGCCAAAAGAGCATTGCAGTAATCCAGCCTAGAGATAATCAGGGCCTGGACGAGAAGTTGTGTTGCATGCTCAGTGAGGAAGGGCCTGACCTTCCTGATGTTGTGTTGTGCAAACCTGCATGATCAAGCTGTTTTTGTAATGTGCTCTGTGAAGGTCAGCTGGTCGTCAAATGTTCCTCCAAGATTTCTGACCGACCTTGATGGGGTGATTGAGGATGAATATAGCTGGATAGTGAAGTCGCGCTGCAGAGACGGGTTGGCAGGGAGGACGAGGAGCTCAGTCTTTGCCAGATTGAGCTGTAGGTGGTGTTCCTTCATCCATGCCGAGATGTCTGCCAGACAGCTTGATATACGTGCAGATACTGTGGGATCATCTGGTTGAAATGAGAGGTAAAGCTGGGTGTCATCAGCATAGCAATGATAAGAGAAACCATGTGCCTGTATGATGGGTCCTAGTGATGTGGTGTAAATGGAGAAGAGGAGCGGTCCCAGCACTGAGCCCTGTGGAACCCCTGTGGTCAGTTGATGTGCTTTGGATACCTCACCTCTCAATGCGACCCTGAAGGACCTACCTGTGAGATTCAAACCAGTGGAGGGACGTTCCAGTGATGCCCAGTGATGAGAGGGTGGACAGCAGGATCTGATGATTCACGGTGTCGAAGGCAGCAGACAGATCAAGGAGAATGAAAACTGATGATCTGGAAGCAGCTTTTGCCATCCGCAGGGCTTCTGTGACCGACAGTAGTGCAGTCTCGGTCGATTGGTTTACATCTAGCTGGTTGGTCAGAGACAGGAAAGATGACACTTGGTTGAAAGCAACTCGTTCAAGTGTTTTGGCAATGAATGGTAGGAGAGAGACAGGTATGTAATTTTCTAAAAGTGATGTGTTTAATGTTGGTTTTTTAAGCAGTGGAGTTATCCGAGCCTGCTTGAATGCTGTAGGAAAAATGCCGGTGTGGAGGGAGGAGTTGATGATGTGTGTGAGTGCTGGTAAAAGTGTGGGAGAGATGGCTTGTAGCAGGTGTGAGGGGATAGGGTCTAGAGGGCAGGTGGTAGGATGATTGGAGAGAAGAAGTTTAGATACTTCTTCCTCGGTTAGTGGAGAGAAGGAGGAGAGAACGTTTTTGGATGTAGGAGAGGATGTTCTGAGTTCCTGTGTGTGTGGAGCTGAGAACTGACTTCTGATAATAGTTGTTTTGTGGATGAAGAAGTTAGCAAAATCATCCGCAGTTAAAGAAGATGTGGGTGGTGGTGGACAGAGGAGAGAGTTGAACGTCTTGAAAAGTGTTCGTGTGTTAGGGGCGCTGTTGATCTTGTTGTGGAAGTATGAGGATTTCGCCGCATGAACATCAACAGAAAAGGAAGAGAGCAGGGATTGATACATACTCAGGTCAGATGTGTCTTTTGATTTGCGGCATTTCCTCTCCGACGCCCTGAGTTTGGTCCGGTGTTCACGAAGCACCTCAGATAACCAGGGGCTGGAGGGCGTAGCGCGTGCTGGCCTGGAGGAGAGAGGGCAGATATTGTCTAGAGAAGAAGTTAACGTGGAGCAAAAAGTATCTGTTGCGGTATTTACATCCAGAGATGAGAATTGTGAGGGTGAGGGAAGAGAAGATGCCACAACAGAGGAAAAATGGGAGGGAGAAAGTGAACGTAGATTTCGTCTGAAAGTAACTGGTAGGGGGGTTGGTGGTGCATGGTTAAAGAATTGTAGATTGAAAGAAATGATAAAATGATCTGAAACGTGAAGAAGTTTCACCAAAATGTTGTCTGAGATGCAGTTGCGTGTGTAAATCAGGTCCAGTTGGTTGCCTGATTTGTGAGTACCTGTGGTGATGAGCCGTTTGAGATCGAATGAGCCTAGAAGAGAGATGAAGTCTGTTGCATACGACTTTTCTAGATGAATGTTGAAATCACCAAAGACTACGAGTGGGGTGCCATCCTCAGGGAAAGAGGACAGCAGCACATCCAGCTCCTCAACAAAGCTTCCCAGTGGACCTGGGGGGCGATAAATAACTACAATATGGATCCTAATGGGAGTTGTAAGTGTAATAGCATGATATTCAAACAAGTTCTTATTGCATAGAGAACAGAGAGTTGAGTATTTCCAATTGTTAGAAATGAGAAGACCTGTACCCCCACCCCTCCCAGCCTGGCGAGGGGTGTGAGAGAAGGAGAAGTTGTTAGAGAGAGCAGCAGGGGTTGCTGAGTCTTCTGGACGGATCCAGATCTCAGTCAGGCCTAAAATATTAAGAGTAGAATGAGATGCAAAGGCTGAAATGAAGTCAGCTTTATTGACTGCTGACTGACAATTCCATAGACCCATAGAAAGAGAGAGAGGTGTGTGTGTGGATGAAAGAATGGGACGCAGATTAGCAGTATTGCGCTGCCTTCTGTGCGTAAAGAGAGCACGTTGTCGGGAGACAACAGGAATGTATTGAAAGCACATGTTGAGTAAAGGAAGTACGACGCAAATGGGAGAGGAAAAGGGAAAAGAAGATACTTAAAGGTCCCCTGACATGGGGTTATTTTATTATTTTATAATGTTTCCTGGGTTGCCCTTATAATGTTATTATGTTTTTTAGATCAAAAATAGTCATAATTTAGAAATAAAAGGCATTTTTCCTAGCCTGATTTTAGCGTCTGATTTGAACACTCTGTTTGAAGGGGCGTGTCTGCTGTGGGATTCAGTGTAACCGGACACTGCTGTGATTGGCTGATATGCTTGCATATGAAATAGCTACGTATTACATGTGAAACTCTCTCGAATACTTTTACTACAGTTATTATACGTTTTTACTAATACAGCTATCGAGATTAACGAATCGTGAGAAGTTTTTAAAGTATTTAGATCTATTCCCATCACATAAAATGTTGATGAGCATTGAGCAAGCAGATGACAGTGTGTTGATCGAGAATAAAGATCTTATCATTGCAACGCACGCAGTTTCTGCACTCTCTCTAATGCTTTCACCAATGCAAATACGATGATGTAAATACAGTAAGAGCTTCGTTGTGCAGTGTAACGTCATTGATTTCATAACGAGTTGTCCAGATAAACTCGCGCTGTGTGGAAAGATTGTTCTTTGATCGATTTCTGTATATAATTTGTTCACAATTTAAATAAGATTATTTTCATCCTACTAAAAGAAACGATGTGAAGTTGATATTTTAGTCACTGGCTTGACTTACTGATCATATGCATAAACAGTATTGAACTATTTTGAGAGAAAGATTACCTGTCTGAACTTGAACTTGAATTGTTGCTTATAGCTCGATTATTTATTTTCAGACGTTCATCGAGGCCAGCTCTGTATTGGCCCAAGTTGAGGAAACAGTCGTCGGTGAAATGTTTGGACCATACATGTCGGCGCAAAATAAAATTAATCCATTGTTTCTTCAGAGGTTCGGATGAAGGAATTAAAAAATACTTTTGTGTTCATTTGTACATCCAACACTGATCAACTGCCATGCTTCGCTCGTTTGCAAGCCATTATATCTCTCGAGGAAAAACTCAAATCGCGCTCGCGAGTTCGTACTTCCTAGCTCGTTTTCTCATGGGCGAGTCAAGTTCTCTGGGCGGGCAAAGCAGAGAAAGGGGAGGTAACTTTTCCTCGTTATGACGTAATAACGAGGAGATTCAAGATCAGCGCGTTTGAGCTGAAGAGAAGAGAAAGATAGCCAAAGCTCGGTTTACATCGATTGAAAATTCTAGACACGAGGGGACCAAATACAGGCTAGGGGAACTAATATTAATGTTAAAAAACCCCAGAAAGTGAAAATTTCATGTCAGGGGACCTTTAAGTGTCCTTGCTCGGTGGAGTCGCACAGGTAGAGTCGATGGTCTTTACCCGAGTCGGTCTTCACACGAGGAGGCTGAACGCATAGATATAACGCATAGATATAATGCGCTCAAATTACTGAGTGAGGAAAATAGCCCTACCTTGTGATAAGAACTAAGCTGAAACAACAGGAGAACTGGATATTAAGAAAAAGTGTACTTGCGTGCTCTTGTGGTTTCCACAGACTGATCGCTTGTCCTGATCGCTTGATACTTGTAAAAGGCTACTTAAAAGGCTGTTGTCCATTACATGATACATTTGTACTACAGAAATTCCCACAAGGATTTCAACATCATATTATTTGAAATGCACCATAGAAAAGTGTGTACTTGTTTAAATTCAAACAATAGCATAATCCATGTGACTAGTCCTGATTGGTTCCAGAGCCGTTGAATGGTTGTGATTGGTTCTATTATGATAATGAGCTCGCCTCGCACCCTTTTTACAGTCTATGCTCGCACCTCACTCAGAGCTTATCAGATATGCTGTGCGTGTGTATATCTTTGACTGTGATTAGATTTAGAAGTCTAAATTTAAACTGTTAAAAATATACAGAGGTGGAAAGAGTAATAAAATATTCTACTCAAGTAAAAGTACTACTACTTCAATGAAATTTGACTTAAGTACAAGTAAAATTACCGGTCTAAAAATCTACTCAAGTAAAAGTAAAAAGTAGCTCATTTAAAATGTACTCAGAGTAAAAGTTACTGAATTACTTTTTTAACTGCGGGGGTGGGCGGCTCTCCTGTGTAGGGTTGTAACGGTATAAGATTTTCACAATATGATAATGTCTCAGAAAAAAATGCGGTTTACAGTATTAAAGGGATAGTTCACCCAAAAATTACATTTAGCCCATGATTTATTCACCCTGATGTCATCCTAGATGTGTACGACATTCTAGTGTCAGACGAATACAATCAGAGTTAAAAAAAGTCCATTAAAGTGCATCTATTCAGCATAAAAGTCCTCCATATGACTCAGGGGGGTTAATAAAGGCCTTCTAAAGCCAAGCAACGAGTTTAAGAAAAAAATCCACATTTAACATGTTTCAAAGTAAAATTCTAGTTTCCGGCCAAACGCAGTCTACTTGCGTCTAAAGCACACAACTTACGCAACTTATGACATCGAAGTAGTAAAGTGCGTCATGGCGTAGCGTAAATATCAGCAGTACGTCGCATTACTCGCATAAATTGCACTTTAGACTTAAGTGGAATCCGTATGTTCGTGTGGCCGGAAGCTAGTTATTTTACTTTAAAAAGTTTTAAATATGGATTTTTTTTACACAAACTCAATGCTTCGCTTCAGAAGGCCTTTATTACCCCCTGGAGCCGTGTGGAGCACTTTTTTTAATATAACTCTGATTGTATTCGTCTGAAAGCAGAATGTCGTACACATCTAGAATGACTTCAGGGTAAATAAATCATGGGCTAATTTTCATTTTTGGGTGAACCATCCTTTTAATCAATTATTAAATAAATAAACGGTATCATTAAATTATGGTTATTATTATCATATTATTATTATATCAGTTAAAATTACAGTTAAATGAATGAAAACAGGTTTTTTGGTTTAACAAATGCTTTTATTATAACAAACTTAAAACCATTTGTTTGTTTTGTTTAATAAAATGTCAATAAAGCATGTCTAATCAACTAAATTCAATAACTGATCATTAGATTAACAACTATTTTTAACATGAATAATTTATTAAAATGTTTAAGAATAATAGAGTCCTATGAAATGTATTTTATTCAGAAAATGAATGTTTCTTTTTATAATGAATACAAATAAATTGAAACTTTTTATCATTTTATTTTTGGGAAGGTTCTGCAAAACAGATTTAAAAAAGATATCCTTAAATTATGTTTAAATTTTATATTAAAATTCATATCATTGTTGTTATTATTTTGAGAAGTACGTTCTATTGTAGGCCTAAAATAGTAGGCTGAAAACACAATGAGCATCATCAGGCATACTTGAGTATGTTGTGTGTAGACGACGCGGCGCAGCTCATTCACACAGAGGCACGCCACGCATAGCAAGCTGAATATTTACATAGCAGTCTTTTTGCTTTCATATTCAGAGACCATGTCGCGATTGGATTTATTGCACAGCTCTACTTTCAATTTATTCATATAGCCTAGCCTATATCATTGACATTGCGTGTTTTAGCCTAGGCCTACATGATACCTGCATTATGTAAATTCCATTAGCATGACTGGATTCCGGGATTCGCTCATGGGATTCGCTCTGCAAACGGGACATACATTTATCTGCACAGATAGATGATGATTTGAAGCCAATTGCGTCAACATTTTTGGCAAATTGGACATCCATCCTCGAGGACAACCATGCGTTTTTCCTACATCTAAAAGTACTCACATATTGGCCATGGTTCGCTTCATAAGAATTCGACGGCGTTTCACTTGCAGCTGAGTCTGCATCACCTCTTTTGCGCGTTTGTTCTCCCGCCGGTCAATCAATGCAGTAGTTTCCGGAGCGCGATTTTTTTTTTTCCTTGAAATTTTTTTCAATTCTTTTTTTACTCAGTAAGGGATATGATTTAAAATGTAACGAAGTACAATACTTCAAACAAAACGTACTTAAGTAAAAGTAAAATTACAGATTTAAATATGTTTTACACTATAAAATCTGGTGTAATACAATACTTAACATATAAATTCGTTATAGCTGCTTAATAAATAGATATTTGCTTCTTCTTGGACTACTAAAAGTGTTCCTGCAACGGGAGTATTCTCTGGCTAGAGGGCAGAACAGCGGAGTTTGTATGGACAGAAGTGAATGCCTGAGCTTGTATTTTGGGTAAAACTGCATTGCTTTGACATTGTGGAAAATAGAATAATAGAAACAAAATGTATTAAAATGTATGTAGTATTAAAATGTATAAATGTATGTATTAGTGTGTTTTATATCACTAGTGCAGTGTCCATTCTCGGAGCATAAGATAGCATATTGGAGTCCATTCTCTGCTCGCGTGAGGTGCGCTGCTTCTTTATTTAAATCTACCCTACTTTGTCAGTAATTTGTTAGTGAGAAAAATATTAGACTAGCCTACCTTATTAGAAATATTGCTTAAGTTACAGGCATGGTGTGTGTGTGTGTTTTATATCACTAGTGCAGAGCAGTGTCCGTTCTCGGATAAGCTCTGCTCGCGTGAGACGCGCCGCTTCCCGCTCGCGCTGTTCTGTAGTTTATTAACAGTTTATTAGTTCTGAACCTGTCGCGTCTCGCCTGTCTATCTATATTGCACCAAATACACTGCACTCCCTTGTGAAGTCGTTTGGATGAACGGTTCTCGAAATAATAATCATGCGCTGATGATGATCATGCGCATTTTACATGCGCTTCAAGAGGCACACACGCACACTTGCACACACACGCACATTTGCACACACACCCAAGGTCTCTCCCTCTCTGTCGTGCGTGTGCTACACGGTTTGGAGCTCGCGAGCAGCTAGATTCCGGGAGATTTTAACTAAAAACCTAGCCGCTATCAATATGCGGGAGACTTGGGATGTCTGAGACATATAGAGATTCCGAAGCTTCGAATATTCGATGTTCATTCCTACCGAAGCTTCGAAGCTCAAAAAATGGTATTCGGACCAGCCCTACATGCAGATATGTTTCCTGCTGAGGAGCCAAGACTGAACTCTGTAGCCGAAGTGGTACAAGGGCTGCCTCGACGACCTTCGTAAAGACACGAGGAGACAGAGCTAGCCTGAAGGGGAGAACCGCGTACTGATATGCCTTCCCCTCGAAAGCAAACCGAAGGAACGGTCTGTGTCGAGGAAGAATGGAGACATGAAAGTAGGCGTCCTTCAGGTCGATCGCTGCAAACCAATCCTGTGGCTGAACACATTCAAAAATGCGTTTGTCCGTGAGCATTTTGAATGGAATCCTGTGAAGGGATCGGTTCAAAACGCGCAGATCCAGGATTGGCCGTAACCCACTGGATTTCTTACAACGAAGTAGGGGCTGTAGAACTCGGAATTCATTTCAGCTGGAGGGACAATCTCTATCGCACCTTTCGCCAGCAAGGTTGCGACTTCCGCATGCATGACAGGGGCATTGCGACTAACCATAGTGTACCGGACTCCCCGGAAGCGGGGAGGAGATCGTGTGAACTGAATCGCAGAGCCAAGCCTGATGGTCCTGGCGACCCAGCGGGACAGGTTGGGAAGCTGAAGCCAGGTTCCCAAAAAACTTTACCTGCAGGGTCATAAGGACCACAGATGTACCCTCGGTGAGGCAGCAAAGTGGTATGACTGGCCCGCCACCAGGGTAGACGAAAACCTACAAGCTTTGGAGGGGTGCTTTGGGTCACCACGCCACATCGAAGCACTCTGCGGACACAGTTGCATCATAACAGAGTGTTCAACAGAGGGAACCCCAGTGTACCTTTTCACCGCGGCCTCATCAAGGACAGAGAAGGCGGAGGAGGTTGCCGAGTTATGTTCTGATAAGCCACACACCAGATTGTATGACTTTTTCTGGCTTATTTGAGAAAGTTAAATCTATTGCTGTCTGTGATGTTTTTGTCAGGCGAGTGGGTCCATTTACAAATTGATGAAAATTATATTTTGATGTTAGTTCTTTGAGTTGTTTCCTACTGGATTTATTTAACCAATTAGCATCAGTATCTCCATAAATAAGCACCTTACTGTTAAGTTTAAAAGATTTGAAAAAAATTCTAAATTTTGATACAAAGTTTGTAGGCAACTAGGCAACTTTATTATATAAGAATCTAATGAGTCTGCTTCCTGCTTGTCCTGCCCCCTCTTACTTGATGATGTGGGACCCACTGTACCTTATTTCTGCCTTGACACTAAGGTGCCTGTTAGTAGGCAACATCATGATTCCTCAGGTATCCATCCTCCATCGCATGTGTCGGATGGTCAAGGTCATAGCCTTGTAGGCCCCTATGTTAGGCCTCTGCCTGGGAGGAGTCAAATCTATCTAGATATGTATCAAGGGCTAGGAGCTATCCCCCTTTTTTATTAATTAGACAGTTGGTTATCTGCAGAAACCTCTCATGATTGATGTATGAGGTGCGCTTTCTTGCCTTCACCTCTCATATTTTTTACTGCCTGGGTTTCCCATCCATAGGGTCCGTTGAGCCACCGGCTCCAGACCTCCCCTTCTTACACCAAATCTTATGACAATCTAGGTTGGATCTGCCTTCTTCTAATTCCTATCGTCCGTGAGTGTGCCAGATGCTTCAAACCAGGGCGTATTTCTCTCAGTGTGGCGGTGTGGGTATTTGTTCCCCAAAGCGTAGAGTATCTACGCAGCGGGAGTTCCCTTACGAAAGGGAATATGTCTCGGGTTACTATTGTGCTACACCCCTCGTCCACACTTTTCGCCCTCCTGAGAATGACTTGCTTTGACCAATCAGAAGCTGACATTTCCTGTTTTCTGTGACCCTTTATAGCTTCTGGATCACCGTCACATGCGACGTAACAAGTGACGTAATGACGCTACACCAATCGGGATTGGAATAATTCAATAGTTGACTTCAGACGCTACATGTCGAAGGCATTCCCCAAAGCGTAGAGTATCGATGCAGCGTCTCGTTCCCTACTCAGGGAACGGTTACAATAGGAACCTGTAGGGCTGGTCCGAATACCATTTTTTGTGCTTCGAAGCTTTGGTAGTAATGAACATCGAATATTCGAAGCTTCGGAATCTCTATAGCCTATGTCTGTCTGTCCGTTTGCATTTTGATTATTTCGAGAACCGTTCATCCAAACGACTTCACAAGGGAGTGCAGTGTCGTATTTGGTGAAATATAGATAGACAGGCAAGAAGCGACACGTTCAGAATTAATAAACTTTTAATAAACTACAGAACAGCGCAAGTGGGAAACGGCACACCTCACGCGAGCAGAGCTTATGCTCCGAGAACGGACACTGCACTAGTGATATTTTTAATAAGGTAGTCTAATATTTTCTCACAAACAAATTACTGACAAAGTAATAAAGTAACAAAGATATAAATAAAGAAGCGACGCGCCTCACGCGAGCAGGGCTTATATGCTCCGAGAATGGACACTGCACTAGTGATATAAAATACACACACACACACACACACACACACACACACACACACACACACACACACACACAGGTCTTTTAATTTAAGCAATATTTTTAATAAGGTAGTCTTATAATATTTTTCTCCCTGACAAAGTAGGGTAGATTTAAATAAATAAAAACGAAATTTAAATAAATGAAAAATAAAAACAAAATTTCGTGCAGACCAAACAGGAAGTGCAGTAGATTAATTTAGATTGATAATAACAGGTAAAAAGGATAATACATTTTGTTTCTATTCTATTTTCCACAATGTCAAAGCAACTCAGCTTAACCCAAATACAAGCTCAGGCATGCACTTCTGTCCATACGAACTCCGCTGTTCTGCGCTCTAGCCAGAGAATACTCCCTGTCAGATGTACAACAAAGGGATCCAAAAGCAAAGGTAACTCAAAAGAAAGTCTTTTAATGTTCAACAACACAGGAGGTCTGTAGCAGATAACATAGAACTGGAACTCAAATAGGCACTCCAGAGAGGCAGCTTAACAGATGATACTCTTTGACTGTAGGATCCCGTCCTAGTAGACAGCAGGGCAAACAGAGAGGGTTTGTAGAGGCTCACCACAGCAGATGACAGGACACAGGTAGCACTGGGACGAACGCTGCTTTGACAAGACAAGACAAGATAGAGAGTAAATACTGACAAAAGAAGAGAGCTTACGCAGCGCGTAACACACACAATAATCCGACACAGAACAGAGAAAGCAAACACCAGAAGTAGACAGGGTAATTAGACAAGACAAGAAACAGGTGTAACAGCAACTCAGCGCGAGCGCTGATTGAGATGATCAACAGGTGATGTCAGAGCGCAAACATGTAAGTGTGTGTGTGCTATGAGTGTGTCAATGAGTGTGAGTGATAGAATGAGAGAGAAGAGAGAAACAACCCAGATCCTGACAGTACCCCTCCCTCAACGAGCGCCACCCGGCGCTCCCGAGGAAGAGGCCTGGCGAGCCCGATAGAAATCCTCGATGAGCGAGCGATCCAGGACGTCCCGGGCCGGGATCCACCGCCTCTCCTCAGGACCGTAGCCCTCCCAGTCCACCAAGAACTGGTGGCCACGCCCCCGAGGGCGAACATCAAGAAGCCTGCGAACTCTGTAAATGGAAGCCTCTTCGTCAAGAAGTGGAAGAGGAAGGGTGGGACGGGTGGGAGCACGAATGACAGGCTTAATGCGAGACACATGAAATACAGGGTGCACCCGGCGTAACTGACGAGACAATCTTAACTTGACAGCTACCGGACTAAGAACCTTGATAATCGCAAAGGGACCGACAAAACGGGGCATAAGCTTACGTGAGCCCTCGTGTATAGGTAGATTCTGAGTGGAAAGCCACACCTTCTGCCCACACACGTATCTAGGGGCTTTAACCCGACGACGATTTGCAGCCCTACGAGTTCGTGCTCTAGAGCGACATAAAGCAGATCTCACTCTCCTCCAAGTACGCTTGCATCTTTGAATAAAGGCCTGTACGGAAGGAACGGAAGTCTCAGATTCCCGGGACCTAAAAAGAGGAGGTTGGTAACCGAGACAGCTCTCAAATGGAGACAACCCAGTAGCGGACGACGGCAGAGAATTATGGGCATACTCAGCCCAGGACAACTGATCGCTCCAAGATGCAGGACTCTGAGAAGTTAAGCTGCGCAACATGCGTCCGAGAATCTGATTAGTACGTTCGGCCTGCCCATTAGTCTGAGGATGGAATCCTGATGACAGACTGGGGAATGCCCCAATCAGTCGGCAGAATTCCTTCCAGAACAGAGAAGCAAATTGGGGCCCAATTTGCTCCCTAAACTCGGCCCTCTGTCAGAAACAATGTCCGAAGGAAGACCATGAATCTTAAATACGTGATCTACCATTACCTGGGCGGTCTCACGAGCGGACGGTAGTTTAGGGAGTGGAATGAAGTGAGCTGCCTTAGAAAACCGGTCGACCACCGTGAGAATAACCGTGTTGCCGGCGGATGACGGGAGACCGGTAACGAAATCTAAAGCAATATGCGACCATGGGCGTGACAGAATGGGAAGTGGTCTGAGAAGGCCAGCAGGCGGAGAATTGCTAGATTTAGTCTGGGCGCAGACAGGACACGACGCTACGAACCGACGTATGTCACGTTCTCTAGTGGGCCACCAAAATCTCTGGCGAATAGCGGCCAGGGTACCCCTAACTCCGGGATGCGCGACTAATTTAGAGGCGTGACCCCACTGGAGAACGGCAGAACGAGCGGTCTCGGGAACAAATAACGTTCCTTCTGGGGCACGAGGCGGTCTGACGACGTGTGAAAGAGCTCTCCTCACGGTCTGTTCGACTCCCCAGACAACAGCTCCGACCACGCAGTCTTGGGGTATAATAACCTCCTTGGTCGAAGCCACCTCTGAAGAAGCAAACTGACGCGAGAGGGCATCGGGTTTAAGGTTCTTGGAACCTGGTCTAAATGAGATCAGGAAGTCAAAACGACCAAAAAATAACGCCCAGCGGGCCTGACGAGCGTTAAGTCTCTTGACGGAACGGATGTATTCGAGGTTTCGGTGGTCAGTCCAAACAATAAATGGAACACTGGCTCCCTCCAACCAGTGCCGTCATTCCCCCAGAGCTAACCGAATAGCCAAAAGTTCCCGATTACCAACGTCATAATTGCGCTCAGCCGGTGAAAGACGATGAGAAAAGAAGGCACACGGATGAACCTTGTCATCTAGAGAAGATCGCTGTGACAAAATAGCCCCCACCCCAACATCGGAGGCATCGACCTCGACTATAAATTGTCTCTCAGGATCCGGAGTGACTAAAATGGGCGCGGAGGTGAACAACCTCTTGAGTCGATCGAATGCACCTTGCGTGCATCTTGCGTCTGACCAAACGAATCGAGACCTGGTCGAGGTGAGAGCAGACAGAGGGGCGGCGACTTGACTAAAATTACGAATAAATCGTCTGTAAAAGTTAGCGAATCCCAAAAACCGCTGGAGAGCAACACGAGAATCTGGAATAGGCCAATCGAGAACTGCCCGCACCTTCTCGGGATCCATGCTGATACCCTTAGCAGAGACCACCGAACCAAGGAACGTGACTGATCGAGAATGAAACTCACATTTCTCTGACTTGACAAAAAGGCGGTTCTCGAGTAGTCGTTGTAAGACTCGGCGAACGTGTTGGACGTGTACTTCGAGAGAGGGTGAGAAAATGAGGATATCGTCTAGATAAACGAACACAAAGACATTTAACATGTCTCGCAAGACGTCGTTGACTAACGCCTGGAATACAGCGGGAGCGTTGACCAGCCCGAAAGGAAGAACGCGATATTCAAAGTGACCTATAGGGGTGTTAAAAGCGGTCTTCCATTCGTCCCCCTGCTTAATACGAACGAGATGGTATGCGTTACGTAAGTCCAGCTTTGTGAAGACCTTTGCGCCCTGCAAGATTTCGAAAGCCGACGACATAAGGGGCAAGGGGTAACGATGGTCGGGACACTTTTAATAGTCCAAGAAGAAGCAAATATATTTATTAAGTAGCTATAACGAAGTTTTATGTTAAGTATTATATTTCCCCAGATTGTATAGCAAAACATATTCAAGCGCGAATGAGAACCGTGAACCGAGAAAACGAATATTCGAATGTCACATTTTCAAAACGAATACCAAACCTGGTATTCCAAGAAAAATGCTTACAACTGCTGCTGTGTCTGCCAGCGTTTAAGTCATGCGCATAATCTAGACACCTTGCGTGTGCATAGACAATTCGTGCGCAACTGCGCATAGTCACGGTATTGTTAAGCCATGTAACAAAAAAGGACGTATCGCTCTGGTGCCGAAAATAGAAAGAAGAAGAAAAGGACAGAGGAGGAGAAAAAAAGAGCAATATAAAAGGATGTTTGCATGATTATTTACGGTATGTTTTGTGCAGCAATTGACCCATTCCTATCTACGGCAAGCCCCGAGGGGAAAAACACATTGCATACACACATATACAACGAGCGCCAGTACATCATTACCCGTATTATAGTAACAGACTTTGTTGGATTCTGTCATGTACAATCCAACAAAGTCTGTTACAATAAAAAAAAGATTTTGAGGACAGTTACACTGTATTGAGACAGTTGAGAAATAATAATATTTTTACAGTTTTCAACAATAATTGTCATTGTTGAACCCTTGCTCTTATCATGTTTCTGATTTCTCAGTTTTGTCATTATTTTAGCAAATAATTTATTTGATATGTTTTGAGACAGTTTGTTTTAAGAAGATTCAAAGAGTTAGTAAAAGAGTAAAGTAAAAGTTAAATTTTTTTTTATTTAAGGCGAGACACTACAGGTGAATAGGGTAAAACAATTTACTTACAGATATCACCATGAAACTTTACCAGTTGATTACTCACATGAATAGGAGAAAAAAATGTATTGCAAGTTTTCTGTAATTTTATGTTTAAATATGCTAATCAGGCTATATCTAATTAAATATGCGCTAATTTGCATATATTTTGAAGTGACAAATCTGACCATTGAAAAAAACAAGGTTCAAAATGATTTTTACATTTTGTTGATATATTCAATGAAAAGACATTTTCAGAGGGGATTATTAATATCTCCTTTTGTTACCCTGTAAATCAGAAAATACTGGCAATAGCCTTAAAAAATTGATTTCCGCCCTATTTTTAGGCATAAAATGTCATATAAATCAGGCCCAGAATGATATATCAACAAATCCCTCTGAACAAACCTTCACAATATAGTTAGGAATACGGCTGTAAAGTTTGGTGTATGTAGGTGCTACAGACGTGAAAAATCGTCACTAGGAGTGTGAGAAAAAACTCATTTTGAGAAAATGGCCTTTAAAGATTTTTATGGCAAAATTCCACTAATTTCTATTGAAAGCCATGAATTACAGACAAAATATGTTTTAGGTCCAAGTAAAATCCATGTATCACACTGTTTAACATCTAAAACTCATTACTGCTTCATCCATCACTGATCATAACATCCAAAACAACACATCACCAGTCCATCACACAGGTGGAATGACAAAAACTAACTATATCACACCTATAGTAGAGGTCACAGAAACATCACGTTACGCTTCTGAAGATGACTGCAGAGTCAGCAGTCGAAACTGTCAAGGTATGACAACAAACTTTAAACTTATCGTATAAGAAATAATCACTTATAAATACAAATAGTAGGCTAAATGAACTCATAATCTTTCCACATTTTGAACTACCACGGAAATGTCAGAGCGCGTCACGTGACGATTCTGAACGAATCACGTTGTCAGAAATTGGCATCAGCCAATGAGATTGCGCATGTCGAGTAAATGGCCCATTTTACTTTCATGATTCGTTGCTGATAAATAGGAAATGACCATATTTGGATCCGACAGCATTGAAGAGGAGAGAGAGAGCTTTCCAACGGTATATGTGATGACAGGGAGCAGACAGCGATCGCGGAGCAGCGGGATGATTTAGAACGCCAACTTTTGATGAATTTGAGGCGAAATCTACACACGCAAACAGACAAAGTGTAGTAAAATAAAGACCTAAATGTGTATTTTGGACTTTTTTTCAGCACAAGTCTGAAAGAATACATGTTATTGAAGACAAATAGCCCAAAATCTCAAAATTGACCAGTGAAAAAAAAACGATGTTTTTGCCTGCCGTGTCTCGCCTTAAGTATAAATTGTTGTTCCCAATCCTCTCAAGCACGCCATTGTTAGACCGCTTCTTAAAGGTGCTCTAAGCGATGCCACGCGTTTTTTAGGCCAAAAAATTGTTTGTCACATACAGCAAACATCTCCTCACTAGCCGCTAGCTGCCTGTCCCCTGAACACACTGTAAAAAAAACGCGGTCTCTCTAGACACCACAGGCTCCACAAACGGCAACAAAAACAAACTGGGCTCACCCGCACCACGAAACACAACAAACAGTGTTCCAGCCAATAACCGACAAGAAGTATTTGAGGGTGGGGTTTGGGGGTTACTGTCTATGGTTAGTGCGCGTACACATGAAGGGGGTGTGGAGGAGAGAGAAGCATGAAGAGGGAAGTTTGAATTATGGCCGACACACGACCAAAGAGACGAATTTACATCGGAAAAACCTTCGAAAGTTGGCGAGAACTCCGCCGGCAGAAGGGCTTCCAACACGACATTCAGTTGCTCTGTTTTTGCAGAACAGGTGGGTCAAACCATTTTTATTTCTAAACAGACGTTCATGTTCGCCAAACCAACACAGGATGTAATTAGCTAGAACGGTGAATACACAACATGCGTGAATTATGTTTTCATCCACTGTTTGTTATGAATTTGAATGTTCATTTATAGGCTATTGACAACTTTGACCAAATTTGTTTACGACGCCGCCGTTGTTTATGCTAACTGGGAAAGTTGAGCGAAGCTAACATCTTGCTATTATTGCGTCCTTGTATGGGAGCTATGGTGGTGAAACAATTTTAAGATAATGTTTCTCTTTTTCTGCATTCTGTTCTGCAGTATATAAAAGCTTTTATCTAACTTGGTGACATTACACATTGAATGAAGTATCAGTAAAACTTAACTTTGTAGTGACTATTTTGACTTTCCTTTATGTCGGAAAGGAGGGGATGAGGAGGAGGGAGGGTCTAGCTAGCCTCCGTTTTGTTTGATAACAATTCGAATGTCAACAACAAGTTACGACTCCCGGCATCGCTTAGAGCACCTTTAAGAAACCAAACCTTGATCCTTTAGTACTGTCTAATTTCCGCACCATATCCCATCTGTCATTTTTGGCTAAGCTTATGGAAAAGCTTGTCTTCTCCCAGCTTCAGTCATACCTTGATCTGCGTGGTATGGGGGACAAATTTCAATCTGGCTTTAGGTCTAGACATAGTACAGAGTCAGCCTTACTGAGGGTTCAAAATGACACTCTTAGAGCCTTGGATAACAAAAACTCAGTCGTTATGGTGCTGCTTGACCTTACCGCTGCTTTTGACACCGTCGACCACGCAATCCTCATCGACCGTCTACAACATGTTGTGGGTCTACAGGGCACGGTGCTAAAATGGTTCTCGTCATATCTCACCAACAGAACTTTCTCAGTAATGCTTGATGACTTCTCCTCCTCAGCTGCCCCTTTATCATCTGGTGTGCCCCAGGGTTCTATTCTTGGTCCTATTCTGTTCTCCCTTTATATGCTGCCACTAGGTCAACTCATTTCTAAACACAACGTTCAGTTTCATTTCTATGCTGATGACCTTCAAGTCTACCTTCCTGTAGTTTTGAATAATCATTCGGCATTAGATCCCATCCATAACTGCATCAAAGACATTAAACGGTGGCTTTCTCAAAACTTTCTTCATTTGAATGAAGGTAAGACAGAGTACAGTGGTTACTCAACCAGAATAATACTTTTACCGCCGCCGCTCCCGTGGCGGTAAAATTCGGATCTGTATTTGCTGCCTTTAACCGCTAAGAGGCGCTACAATCACAGACTTTGAAAGGTGTCCGTTTATTCTGTCTATTGTGTAATCTAACGCCGCGCCGCGGCTCATTCAGAGCGAATGAAAGCTGGTAACAGACGAATTCAAGTGAAACATAAACGAATTCATAATCACAATACTGAAATTAAATTGAATAAATAGTGAAAACATTACAACATAAAACATTGCAACAGAATATATATTAAGCTATCAATCGGGCTAAGGAAGAGCATAAGACGAATTTTAATAGCCTTTAGACGGTAGCTCAGTGGTTAAAGCAACAACATGAGTCTCACAGCGCTTCAAACGATCCGAGATCGGATCTCACTGTAGCCAACATTCTGTTGGCCGACTTCATTTATGTTTTACTGTTCTTGATGCTTAAATGGGTAACTCTTTATTAGCGAGTTCACTAACTGTTTATTTATTTAATGTCAAGCGTTTTGTTTAATTATCAATGCCACATTAACGTACATTTTCTACATTCCATGTAGAGCCGCTGCACGACCAAACTGATGAGGGAAATGAAAATAAATAAAAAAAGAAAGCTGATCGCGTAAGAAAATGAAAATAATGATGCTCGTCTTTAATCTGCAAAATTATTGTTTTGTGAAGTTGACTGACAGTGATACCTGCCATAGCAACGGGAGATTTTTTTCAAAACAGATCCATATTGAACAAATCAGAAAAGACTGTATTTTGCATTTGAATGTTGTGTGACATTCTAACACATTTAAAGCGTGACGCACACAAACACAACTGAGTTTATCTTATCGTAAACATATTAACTAGTTAATGTTTATGATCAGATAAAAATGTTTCTCAGTTGTGTCAAGTCCGTCTAACGTTTTTCTTTAATGGTTGAGAGACATTTATCTTATAAACATTGACTAGTTGTGTGTTCGTGTCACGCGTTAAATGTTTTAGATAGAATGTCACACACCATTCAAATGCAAAATATGCGCCCTCCCCCACTTTAAGCCGTGAAAATCAAGGCCATTGGAACCAGGATCGTAACTGAAACGCGCTGCATGTTATCTCTCAATACAGGAGCAGCGCCGGTTCAGATTGTAGGCTATTGTTTGTTGTTTAAACGTGCGTGTTGCATATTTTTAAAAATATGTTATATATTTGATATGGTCTATTGGTGAATTAGGCTATAGCATTGATTACTGTGGAGGGGGGAAAACCCCCACCAGCAAATCGCACCTTGTTACACAACCATGTTTTTAAAAACTCTTTCTGTATGGAACCCCATAAAGTTTTTTTTCTATTTTTTTAACAGAACTGCTTTTGAAATTACGATTGGAATTATTATAAAGATTGATATAAATTGAGTCATTCTGTTGGATAGCCTAATATTTGTTCCTTTGTGTAAAAAGCAAATGCATTGAAATTGTATTTTATAAATAGCCCGTGTTTATTCGGGATTTGAACCCTTGTCATCTAAATTATAGAAAGCACTTAAGTTCTACCACTCGACCACAACTTTTCTCACTGAGAATTGCCCAGAAGTTCAGTTGTTCATCAGTCAGTGTGCGCGCACACGAGAGAAGCGCTCTTCAATCCTCTCATTCCTCAATAGTTATTGCACCTAATTTATTTCCACTGACTGCGAGAGAGGCCTATTTTAACTTTTGATTCATAAAATGTTCTGCTCTAAAAGTTTGTTATGTTCTGTTTAAATGTACTTTTACTTAATTAAGTTTTGCTTTCGTTAAATTTAACCGTATCTGTTGTAGGCTAAATTATTTTTATTTTTATTATTTTTTGTTCTAAAAGTTTGTTCTATTCTGTTTCGTTTGTTTATTGTTATTTAATTTTTTACATATTCAATCAGTCTCATTCTTGTTTTTTTTTTACAAGACCTTGTGCTGTGTTTTTTAATAAACGGATACAAACAGAGATATATAGCCTAATAGTTCGTACAAATAAACGTCTAGGCTACTACTATGTATACTATAAATTGTATGATCGTTTGTTTAAATAACATTAACAAAATTGTCTGTCTTTAATTAATAATAAAATTATTACTTTAACATGCAGTTTCAACTTCACCAAATCTTTGTTTGTTTCATTATTGTAGCCTACAGAAAATGCAAATAGCTCTTGTTTTAATTTTTCATGTTTGTTGCTTATTTGGAAATTGCCATAGTTGTAGTATTTCATCCTTACTGTTAATTGACATAGCCCCGCACTAACGTTTAAAAATGCGGCAATTGCGGCTGTTTTGCTAAATGCCCCTTTGCGCAACCTGGCGGTCATTTCGCGAACGACTTTGAAATGCGGCTAGTTTATTTTTACCGCAGTGGATTTGCCGCGGCACGAGTCGCGGCGGTAATAGGCATTCTGGTTGGCTACCTACTGTATATATTGTTTACCCAGGACTCACCTTGCAGCTCTCTTAGTTTTGGCCCTCTCACGCCCCAGTTTGCATCCACTGTTCGTAACCTGGGTGTTGCTTTCGACAATAGATTGCATTTTGACAAACGGATTGGTGCAGTCGTTAAGATCAGCTTTTTCCAGCTTAGGCTCCTCAGTAAGGTGAAATCATTCCTGTCCCGTGCTGATCTAGAAAGAGCCATTCATGCATTTTTCAGCTCAAGGCTAGATTACTGTAATGCCCTCTACACTGGGCTGAACCAATCACTTCTCAACCGTCTTCAGATGGTTCAAAACGCAGCAGCCCGTCTCCTTACCAATACCCATAAACGTACTCACATCACCCCTGTCCTCTGTTCACTTCATTGGCTCCCGATACGTTTTAGGGTGGAGTATAAGGTTCTGATGTTTGTTTTTAAGGCCATTAATGGTCTGGCCCCAGCATACCTCTCCGAGCTGGTCACTGTATACCATTCTGCCAGAACCCTCCGCTCCTCTCAGAACACCTCTTTGATTATCCCCAAGTTTAGATGCAAAAAGTTTGGCCGATCTTTTGCCATCCATGGTCCTACTTTGTGGAATGCCTTACCTAGTCCCCTTCGTAACATTACTGTGTTTAGTGTTTTCAAATCACATTTGAAAACGTTTCTTTTCAGGAAGGCTTTCAACATGTAATTATTTGTTTTGTTTTTAGTCGTTGTGTTAGTTATTTTGTTGTAACTACTTAGATTAGTTTTAACTTGCAATTCTTTATATTCTGTGATCTTTTTATGTGTTTTATGGAAAGCGCTTTGTGCACCTTTCTGGGTGTTGTAATGGCGCTATATAAATAAAAATTGAATTGAATTGAAGTAGGCTATCTATTTTTTATCAAGTATTTAATTTGTATTAATACATAACCTCAATTTATTAATTTATAATGTATCATTATTGTGTGATATTTGTGTCAATAATCGTCAAGCACAGGTGACTCCTCGTAGTGGGAGGGGGCCCCCAAATCAAATTCTGCTTAGGGCCCCCAAAAGGCTCGGGCTGGCTCTGAATTTGACGCAGGGAGAATGAAGGGACGTGTTTTTAAATTGACCAAATTAAGTTTGTGGATGTATCTTTCACGTTCTATGGCAGGCAGGATGGACATATAATTACTTGACATGTTTAACCCCTTCCTCATCAGGGATCACTGGTGATCCCGGATTATTGTTGTTCAAAATTCATTACTCCTCAAAACATCACACTCTTACTTGTGTGCAAGTCGTATGCAACAGACTTCATCTCTCTCCTAGCCGCTTTCGATCTCAAACGGCTCATCACCACCGGTACTCACAAGTCAGGCAACCAACTGGACCTGGTTTACACACGCAACTGTATCACAGACAACATTTTGGTGAAACCTCTCCAAGTTTCAGATCATTTCCTCATTACTTTCAATCTACAACTCACTACCCATGCTCCACCAACCTCCCCACCATTTACTTTCAGACAAAACCTGCGCTCACTTTCTCCATCCCATCTTTCCTCTGCTGTATCATCTTCTCTTCCCTCACCCTCGCATTTCTCATCTCTGGATGTGAATACTGCAACAGATACTTTATGCTCCATCCTAACCTCTTCTTTAGACAATATCTGCCCTCTCTCCTCTAGGCCAGCACGTGCCACTCCCTCCAACCCCTGGCTATCTGAGGTTCTTCGTGAACACTGGACCAAGCTCAGGGCAGCGGAGAGGAAATGGCGCAAATCAAAAGACACATCTGACCTCAGTAGGTATCAATCTCTGCTCTCTTCCTTTTCTGTTGATGTTCATGCTGCGAAATCTTCATATTTCCACAACAAAATCAACAGTGCGTCTAACACACGAACACTGTTCAAGACATTCAATTCTCTCCTCTGTCCACCTTCACCACCACCCACCTCCTCGCTAACTGCTGATGATTTTGCTAACTTCTTCACTAACAAAACTACAACTATCAGCAGTCAGTTCTCAGATTCACACACACAGGAACCCAGACTAACCTCGTCCACAGCCAATATCCTTCTCTCCTCCTTCACTCCACTAACCGAGGAAGAAGTATCTAAACTACTTCTCTCCAATCATCCTACCACCTGCCCTCTAGACCCCAACCCCTCACACCTTCTACAAGCCATCTCTTCCACACTTCTACCAGCTCTCACACACATTATCAACTCATCCCTCCACACTGGCATTTTCCCTACAGCATTTAAGCAGGCTCGGGTAACTCCTCTGCTTAAAAAACCAACGTTAAACACATCACTTCTAGAGAATTACAGACCTGTCTCTCTCCTACCATTCATTGCGAAAACACTTGAACGAGTTGCTTTTAACCAAGTATCATCCTTCCTGTCTCTGAACAACCAGCTGGATGTCAACCAATCTGGCTTCAAGAAAGGGCATTCAACCGAGACTGCATTGCTTTCGGTCACGGAAGCCCTGCGGATCGCAAAAGCTGCTTCCAAATCATCAGTTCTCATTCTCCTGGACCTGTCTGCTGCCTTCGACACTGTGAATCATCAGATCCTCTTGTCCGCCCTCTCATCACTGGGCATCACTGGAACCTCCCTCAACTGGTTTGAGTCCTATCTCACAGGTAGGTCCTTCAGGGTCACATGGAGAGGCGAGATATCCAAAGCACATCAACTGACCACGGGGGTTCCTCAGGGTTCAGTTCTCTGACCGCTCCTCTTCTCCATTTACACCACATCACTGGGGCCCATCATACAGGCACATGGTTTCTCTTATCATTGCTATGCTGATGACACCCAGCTCTACCTCTCATTTCAACCAGATGATCCCACAGTAGCTGCACGGATCTCAAGCTGTCTGGCGGACATCTCGGCATGGATGAAGGAACATTACCTGCAGCTCAACCTGGCAAAGACTGAGCTTCTCGTCCTCCCTGCCAATCCGTCTCTACAGCACGACTTCACTATCCAGCTAGATTCTTCCTCAATCACCCCATCAAGATCGGTCAGAAATCTTGGAGTAATCTTTGATGACCAGCTGACCTTCACAGACCACATTACAAAGACAGCTCGATCATGCAGGTTTGCTATGCACAACATCAGGAAGGTCAGGCCTTTCCTAAATGAGCATGCAACACAACTTCTCGTCCAGGCCCTGGTCATTTCTAGGCTTGATTACTGCAATGCTCTTCTGGCTGGACTTCCATCATGTGCAACTAAACCTCTACACATGATCCAGAATGCTGCAGCCCGTCTTGTCTTCAACGAGCCCAAAAGGGCCCACGTCACTCCTCTGTTCATCTCTCTGCACTGGCTACCACTCGCTCCTCGCATCAAGTTCAAGGTGTTGACACTTGCTTACAGATTGACCACTGGTTCAGCTCCCTCCTACTTCCACTCAATACTACAAGTCTACTCCCCTACCAGAAGCCTACGATCAGTCAATGAGTGGCGGCTTGTGGTACCGTCACAGCGGGGCACAAAATCACTATCCAGAACATTCTCATTCACGGTTCCATGCTGGTGGAATGATCTCCCCACCGTCATCCGGAATGCAGAATCCCTGACAGCATTCAAAAGACAACTGAAAACTCATCTCTTCCGGGAGCACTTAACATAAAAAAAAATAATAATAAAAAAAACCCTTTCCTTTTCCTTTAAATCCTCGCTTGCCTGGCTTATGCTACTCCGAGCTATGTCTGAACTTAGTATTTTGAGCACTTCTTGCGTTGTTTTTGCCTCTTCACGATGACTCGCTTGGTTTAGTCCTCAGTTGTAAGTCGCTTTGGATAAAAGCGTCTGCTAAATGACTAAAAAATGACTAAATGTACTTGATCTGGACAAACTCAGCATCAAAAGAAAGGTTTAAGACTCCAGCTTCGATATTTGACCCCTGTTTATGATTAAACTAGTTTACAGTGACATTAATTTCTTAATTTATGCCAGGAGTGCAAAATAATTAATCTTTAACGTTCATTATTTTGAATAGAAATCATCACTCATAAAACATAAATTCTCGTTTTCTCCGGTTTATTTGTGTTCAAATACATACAATATACAGCATCCGCCAGGGCTATTAGTCTAAATGGTGCACATATTTGGAGAAATAATGATTAATTATCACGTCCTAGTAAAATAGTTTGTCATACACATACAGAATAACATTTCTATTCAGTTTCCACTGAATTATTCGATCTGAAGAGCTCAAACAGCAAACGGAGCGAGATGTGTGTGTCTCTTCCTGATTTACGTCAGATTTGACCTCAGAGCGATTTCATTTGCTGTACAGCTGTCAATCATCTCATGTGGTTCATCGATGACCTCTTCTGCATGACGCGTCATATGTACATTTCCTCCTTCTGGACATCCGTGAAAACAAAGTGAAAGTGACATCTCTTCGCCTGAAACAAGAAGCTACTAAATGCATGATTGAAGTATTATGTGTTTTGTGTGTGATTTTCGTGCGATATGAGGTTTTCATATGAATAAAGAATGTTTACAGATTGCATAAGCTAGGTAAGGATAGCCCATAGCTTCATCTAAAATGCTAAATATAACATATTTCAAAATCTTTTCATGACTTGAAACCATTTTAATCCGCGACCGGAATATGATACAAATACTCAAAATTGTTTTAAAGTGAACTTTGAATAAAAGTGTAATATTAATACATTAAATTGTGTCATGTAGCTTGAGGCTACTTGTTGTGCTAATGCACCTGCTGCAGGAGCTATTCCATTTCATACAATCATTTTTTTTAAAATAATTCGCATTTAAAGTTCCAAGAATAGTTTTTTATTGTTTGTTTTCTAACAAGACTTAATATAATAGGTGGATTATTCATGTAAGGTGGGATCAGAGAGGTTTAGATGGCCAAGCCATAATGCCAGAATACAGGCTATAGGCTAATGGCTGAATTCAAACAAAAGAATAAGGATAAAAGAATAATGAATATTAAGTCTCATACCGGCAGAGATGTGAAAGGTTGGAGGATTTAAATGAAAAGAACATGAATGGGCCAGTTATCCTAGCCAGACATTAGTCAGAGACTGTAAATGGGTGTTTACAGGGCAATAAAATATTCGATAAGAAGCTTATTAGCCTTAATTATTATCACTGTGTACAAGATCAGGTTCAGTTCCATGCTTATTTTATTTACTCTATAAGCTATTCCACCCGAAAGCTTGTTACTATATAAACTTGAATATGTTCGTTTATAAGTGTGTAATATTATGTTTTAAAAAAGTATTTAATAAGCTACTCAATCAAAATAGTAAACACAAGTACAAGCCAAGAATACTTAGAATACTTAATTATACTTTTAAGTATATCTAGATCAACAAGTATAGGCCAAATACTTAGACTTTTCTGTCAGTATAAGTCAAATATACTTAAGTGCAATTTGAAGTATATTTTTTTGAAGTACATAAAGTATATTTCTGAGAAGTACATAAAAAGTAGTCTGAAAGTATACTTTCTTATTTTTAGTTTAAAAAAAGTATACTAATAGCACACTTGAATAAACTTCTTTTTCGTAAGGGTAAAACTTCTCCAAAGTCTCCCCTGACATGGTCTAGACAATAGGCTTCATAAAATGCATAATTTTAGTGATATCATCCTCAGATTTGAAATGAAGCATGACCACAATTGTGGCTACACTTTAGTTTTGGTTATAAGTTGCTATCCTAAATTCACATAATATTTTTATACATTTAATAAATATGTTCTCAATATTTGTTGTTTTCGTTTTTATGTTTGAGCTTATATATCTATTAATAACAGTCTGGTTAATTTTGAGTCTTGAAATGTAAACTCTCAAGGGTTGGCTTTCTAAATATATATTGGTTATGTGTCTATTCAGAATGACTTATGAGCAGCAACCTTTTTATTTTGGGTATGTCATGTATGCATCATTTGCCAAAATTTGGGGCCGATTAGTAAGGGGTTTTATTCTGAGTGATTTCTTAAGTTATTTACGTCTGCCGGCTGTGTTAGGACAGTTTTGTGTTGTATTTTAGATTGAAGTCTACGGGAAGTCTAGTTTATTTTCCCCTAAAAAGGTGCGGTGACGGATTTGTCCTTTAAGTTCCCGGATGTGCCGGTAGGACGTATTCTGTGACACTTCTGCATCTTTTAAAAAGCTTGATGCTGGTCACTATTCACTGCCATTATATGGCAGAGTTTTTTCTTCTCTTTTCCTTTAATCTTTTCTTAAGAAATAAAAGATTTTTGATATCTTTTTTACAACATAACAAGCTTTATTAATTATGACCTCAGGAAAGAGGTAGTATTTTATTTTTTTATTTTTTATTTTTCAGCAAAAAAAGTCACATCAGACCACCAAAGATACAGAGAGAAGTTATTCAGTACAGTGTGTGTGATTGTAGAGTCTGTAGCGCTGCTGTATTCAGAACACTAAAGATACAGAGAGAAGTTATTCTGTACAGCGTGTGTGATTGTAGTGTCTGTAGCGCTGCTGTATTCAGAACACTAAAGATACAGAGAGAAGTTATTCAGTACAGCGTGTGTGATTGTAGAGTCTGTAGCGCTGCTGTATTCAGAACACTAAAGATACAGAGAGAAGTTATTCAGTACAGCGTGTGTGATTGTAGAGTCTGTAGCGCTGCTGTATTCAGAACACTAAAGATACAGAGAGAAGTTATTCAGTACGGCGTGTGTGATTGTAGAGTCTGTAGCGCTGCTGTATTCAGAACACCAAAGATACAGAGAGAAGTTATTCAGTACAGCGTGTGTGATTGTAGAGTCTGTAGCGCTGCTGTATTCAGAACACTAAAGATACAGAGAGAAGTTATTCAGTACAGCGTGTGTGATTGTAGAGTCTGTAGCGCTGCTGTATTCAGAACACCAAAGATACAGAGAGAAGTTATTCAGTACAGCGTGTGTGATTGTAGAGTCTGTAGCGCTGCTGTATTCAGAACACTAAAGATACAGAGAGAAGTTATTCAGTACAGCGTGTGTGATTGTAGAGTCTGTAGCGCTGCTGTATTCAGAACACCAAAGATACAGAGAGAAGTTATTCAGTACGGCGTGTGTGATTGTAGTGTGTGATTGTAGAGTCTGTAGCGCTGCTGTATTCAGTGCATCAGGAAGAAGGAGAGCAGAGAACAGCCGAGGAACAGGAAGCTCTGGGTGACCCTCTGAGACCCGTTACACAGGTTCCCCTCACAACATGTGATGCTCTGAACATTTTTAACCGAAGCCGTGCCAACACAATAAGCTTTAGAGACGCATCCTTTTACAACCAATGACTGGCCATCAAAATTCCCTGATGAAAAGAAAGAACAAAAAACAAAGGCAGATTCAGTCTAAGCTGTACATTAGTATTTGTGATCTGTATCAAATGTTTAAATATAAGAGAGTTTAAAAGGTAATGATCTTTCCAGATTCTCACCTGTTGCTGTAATGCAGCGGTCTTCGTCCCCTGAACAGCTCAATGTTTTAGAGCAGCTGTTTTTTTCGTCACAAGTATAACATTTCTTTCCATTCGGGGTATTATTTTCTACAGGAGGAATAAAATGATTATTTTATTTTATTTTCTGTATAAAATATTGAATAAAATGAAATGAACTCCTTTATCTGCTCCATTCAATCAGTTCACGACAGCCGCTCCCTGCGTTTTATTTTCTGATTGAATGTCATTTAGAAGTAAAATGAGTGTTGACTTTACAGAAGATTGGCACATTGTCATTTTAGTACAATACCTGGAGGATCTTGGCGGTTACACAGGTCTGTGTTACAGCAGGAAGAGATCGTCCTTACATAGCCAAAGTTTATGGATCCAGTTTGACAGACAATAGAACAACCTTTAGCCATCGCTTTAGAAGTAATGTCACCTAAAATATATGAATGATACAGGAAAGACCAATTAAACTGGAAAATTGCTTTATAAATTTCAACATTTAGAACTTTTTTTAATTTACATTTTTTAAATACAGATCATAATTATCTGAGAGAAAACATATATTACATAAAATATTTTGTGATTGAAATTGTAAATTCCATCAGAAAAACAAGTACTTGTTCTGTCGCAGCTCCAATAATTTATAGCAGCATCTCCAGTCAAATATTTAAATCATATTGGACTTTAAATCATATTGGACTTACCAATTTTTGTTACTCCTATTGCACTCTCGCACCAAGACAATCCACCTGAACATGTTCTAGCCGCTTGACCTGCACAAGAACCCGTCTGACTGTTGCACTCATAACACTGGAGAGAGTGTCCTTTAGTAATAAAAAAGACAGAAAGAGACATCAATTATCTGTATTTGTACCCAGTAACTTACAAACGTTTTTTGTCTTTGTACCTGCAGTGAAAAGAAGGACAAGAAGAAAAACTGAGATCTGCAGATCCATCTTTGATCAGGAGGTGAATGAAGTAATGTGCCTGTTTCAGTGCTCATTTTATAGCGTATCAAACGGGGAGGATCTTTATGAGAGAATTAAAGTTTAACAGAGGTAGACATTAGTTGAAACAGAAACTTAAGCTCACATAATTTCCTTTAAAGATAAAGGAAAGTTAAATAAGGTTTTGCAAGAAATGTAGTCTACAGTGTTAATAATCAGACATGGGGACTTGTAACTTGGTGACTTGGACTCGAGTCGACTCGAGTCGCTATTTTTATGACTTGTGACTTGACTTGACAAAAAATAAAATACTTGAGACTTGACTCGGACTTGGAAGTTAAAGACTCGGGACTTGACTTGACTTGAGACACGATGACTTGAATGACTTGAGTGTTAATCACATCATGTTTTCAGTTTGAATATAAAATATATAAATTATTTTAAAAAATAAAGTTGATCCAGCTGGAGCGCAGGCTGAGAATAGCGTTGTCATGACTGGATCACGACACTATCATCAGTCATGCCCTCTCGTACCTTACGCACACCACGCCCACTTAGATCAGATATCACATCAACATGTCAGCCGGAGGGGTACCGTCCGAGGGTCATCGCTTTCGGCTTCAAGAGTTGCAAAAGACGAACAGCGCTTTGCAAGACATGCAACATTAACGTCGCGGACAGCCAGACGACAACCTCCAATTTCGTCCGTCATTTGAAGAGACATTCTGCCCAGTGAGTGCTTGTCAATTTGTTAATGTTATCTGGTTAGTTGGTAGTTAGCTAATGTAATAATAGCTAAAGTAGCCATTAACCCTTTCACACGTAAGTTTAAACTATTCTAACTGATCCATTCCACCCAGCGTGAGTTTTTCTAGGCGACCGTTATTTAGAACCTGTCACTCACTTTAATGTTTCCATGGTGACGCGTCATTGCTTGTCACGTGACACACCACAACCACAACAGCGCTGAATGAATGATGATCTGCTTTTATGTCATTTTTCCTGTTTTATTAAAAAATGTTCACAAATGTATTAGCTATAACATGAAACACTGATATTCCGATTGTCAAATATGTGCAAGTGGATGTGTTTTGTTGTTTAAACACCTTTATAATGATCGCGTTAGTTGAGCTGTATGTGCGAATGGGCAGCGCCATGTTACTTTACAACACGTCAATTTCTCTGGACTCAATGTTGAAAATTTAAAACATTTCAAACACTGTTGGCAGAAGTGAAAAATAAATAATTTTATGTAGTTACAATTTTGTTTGATTCCATTATGTATTTTACTGAACATGAGTATTTACAATGCAAATCCAAATTATTGTAATACTGACAGTTACTTATATCTTGTGTTTTCACTTTATTAAGATTAGATTCTGCAGGTAAAATTACAATAATAAGGTGACTTGACTTGGACTTGACTTGACCTACTACAGGACTTGACTTGACTTGACTTGACATAGCCTGTGACTTGACTTGACTTGACTTGCCCAAGAAAAAAATACTTGGGACTTACTTGAGACTTGAAGGTTAAGACTTGAGACTTACTTGAGACTTGCACATATGTGACTTGGTCCCATCTCTGTTAATAATTATTTGATCCTCTGCTGATTTTATAAGTTCCCACTTACAAAGAAATGAAAGGTCTAACATTTGTATGGTACTGTAGGTTCAGTTTAACGGATAGATACAGAATATCAATCAAAAAATTCAGAAAAAACACATAATATAAAGGTAATAAATTGATTTGCATATGAGTAAGTGAAATAAGTATTTGATCCCCAAGCAAAACATGCCTTAGTACTTGGTGGAGAAACCTTTGTTTGCAATTAGGAGTACTTTCTTAAAGCGACAGGACTAATCTGTGTTCCACACGGGCACATAATTATTGCTGGTCTGTAGGACATAAGTCGGCAAACGTACAAAATCAGCAGAGGATCAAATAATTATTCCCCCACTGTACTTAAATCAACCTTCTTAAAGTGATAGTTCACCCCAACAATGAAATTCTTTAATCTTTATTCACCCTCATTGCAGGAGCATAATTTTGCTTATGGTCAGTGACAATTATTGCATGCTATGTGGTGTATTTAAGTTTTTGAATATTTGTGTTTTGATTGTAAACTTTCTTTATTCGTGTGTACTATTTAGATAAATATTCTCTATTTTTATATAAAAAATGTGGGTAACACTTTACTTGAAGGGGTGTGCATAAGACTGACATGACACTGTCATAATCATGACATGACAGATGTCATAAATATGAAGGAGGTCTTGTGCATGTTTATGACAACTGTCATTAAGTGTCATTCGCTCAATTATGACATTTTTAATGCAAACATGACATTGTGTGAGATGTCTTTGTTATGACAACTTTTACATTACCAAGACAACACAACCTGTCATAAATATGTCATAAATATGACCTAGCATGATTTCCATTACACGAGAGTAGATGTTAAAACTTCATGCTGATTTGTACTCGGCTTTCGCCAAGATGGCAGTGGCAACGGTTCCGTATGGCATACCACCTAACGCAAAACACAATATCTACCCAACCACCCGTCATTCTACACTATACAACCTATACAAATTGTATAGTATACTATACAACCTATACTATACAACCTATACAAATAAACCAACAGACTCTTCAAGTTTTTCAAGAATTCTACAAAACCGTAGCGTGGCGGCCTGTACACAGCCAGCTAGAATCTTTCCGTCTCAACCACAGCCAGTTGCTGCTCCTTTCTGCTGCTTCAGATAAGTTCTTTACTGTGCGACGCAACTCTTGGCCGCTGAATCCGACGTCCCTGAGGAACCGGGTTGTAGAGTGTGCCACAAAACCTCGACAACCCACTTCCACTGGATAAACCTGGACTCTCCATCCTCGCTGTTCTGCTTCAGTGGCCAAATGAGCATACCGCAGTTTCTTCCTCTCATATGCCTCATCTACAGCATCCTCCCATGGCACTGTCAACTCTATCAGTTGAACAATGCGTGCTGATCCAGACCACAAAACAATGTCTGGTCGTAGGTTAGTGGTGGCAATCTCAGGTGGAAAAATAAGCCGTTGATCAAGATCAGTCAGCATCTTCCAGTCCCTAGCAGCTTCCAGTTGTCCTGGCCGAGAATTGGTGTTAACACCTTTTCTTGGTGGTTGCTCGCCTGGGCGGAGGAATGTTGTCTTCTGCGTGTAATGTTTTGCTAGAACATGCGGCAACTTATTGGTCATACTACGCTTGCCTTCCAATGCTAAAGCCAAACATCTCAGTACTTGGTCATGGCGCCAAGTAAACCGACCTTGGCTAAGAGCCACCTTACATCCTGTCAAAATGTGCCTTAATGTGGCAGGTGATGAACACAAAGGACAAGAGGGATCCTCTCCTACCCAGAGGTTTAGGTTCTGCGGTGATGGGAGAACATCATATGTTGACCTAATAAGGAAACTGATTCTACTCTCTTCCATTGACCAAAGGTCTTGCCAGCCCATTTTGCGTTGTTCCACACTCTCCCATCTCATCCACTCTCCCTGCTTGGCCTGGGAAATGGCCTTTATACTCCTCATCCTCTCCTCCTGCTGATTTGATTATTTTAACAGTCTATGTTCTTCATTATTTCTTAATTCATAGTTTTACAGTAAAGCACAAGTGAAATTATAAGAATAACCCAGCAAAAATAACCCAGAATAGCAAATCCATTAATGGTAAAAATAAATAAAAAAATGACTACATCTTGGGTTTTCTCAACAACCCAGCCTGCTGGGTTAAAATGTCACTGGGTTAATTTAACCCAGCATGTGTTCTGTCCAATATTTACCCAGTGCTGGGTTGCCAATTGGGTTGTTTTTAACCCAGCCATTTTTAGAGTGTATCCCTTTAATGTAGCTCACAACATAAAATTACAATTCATTTATATTCTATTGTCTTCTCAACCAGGTGTCATTGGAGACAGAAGAGGTTGTTTGTATTTCTGCCTATATGTGCAGCTGTGCAGCTGGTAAAGGGTTGTGTAACCATCTGACAGCACTTGTGTATCAGACGGCCCACTATGTGCAGCTGAATTTACAGTCTGTCCCACCACCACTGGCCTGCACGAGTGAGCCACAGAGATGGCATCGTCCAAGAACACAGGCATGTATATTTTTATTTTCTGCAATTGGTAAGAACACTATAGTATCAACTCATCAAACAAGTTAGTACATGTTAACATCAAAGCATTATGGACTAATATTAAAGGTGCCCTAGAATGTTTTTTTTTATTATTTTATAATGTTTCCTGGGTTGCCCTTATAATGTTAGTATGTTTTTTAGATCAAAAATAGTCATAATTTAGAAATAAAAGGCATTTTTCCTAGCCTGATTTTAGTCTCTGATTTGAACACTCTGTTTGGAGGGGCGTGTCTGCTGTGAGAACCGGCCACTGCTGTGATTGGCTGACATGCTTGCATATGAAATATGACATGTGAAACTCTCTCGAATACTTTTATTACAGCTGTTATATACGTTTTAACTATTACAGCTATCGAGATTAACGAATCGTGAGATGTTTTTAAAGTATTTAAATCTATTTCCATCACATAAAATGTTGCTGTGATGAGCATTGAGCAAGCAGATGACAGTCTGTTGATCGCGAGACAACGCAGTTTCTCTCTCTAATGCTTTCACCAATGCAAACGATGACATAGCCTACTTCTATGAGAGCTTCGTTGTGCAGTGTAACAGCGTCATTGATTTCATAACGAGTTTGGCAAGAGAGATAAACTCGCGCTGTGTGGATTGTTCTTTGACCGCTTTCTGTATACTTTTTTCACTGAGAATTAGCCTATTTAACGTTAGTTATGTATGCTCGTTACTTGGAGTTTGCTATTACTGTACTAGGATCTTGCGCTGGATCTAACACAGTGTAAATTATCTTTAATAAAATCACTACTTACCGGTTGCGGGAATATAGTTGGAATTACCCCCTTCTTCAGTTTGAGACGCTGAGAGAAGCTTGATATTGTCCCAGGTTCGAAAATAAGTCCGTGGTGAAATGGGCAGAGCAAACTAACAACTTCGAATTAAACTGTTGCGGTATCCGATTAATATAAACATCAACCACGCGTCCACGCCTGTTGACATTTCTTTTCTGTGGGAAGGGTATGAAAATACCTCACATCCCCTGCACAGCCTGGAACATAGCATTTATTCCATGATCTGCCATTTTCTCTCTGATCCTCGCTTGTTCCGATGATGACTCGGCTGTGCAGTGCTTGTCATTGAGGGCTGGGATATGCAAATCTTTGGAGGCGTGATCCCCGACTGTTGCGTCACAGTCGGTATTATGTGGAGATTCGCCTGTTTTTCAGGGGTGTTTTTTAAAAACGAGATTTAAATAAGAAGGAGAAAACAATGGTGTTTGAAACTCACTGTATGTCATGTCCATGTACTGAACTCTTGTTATTTAACTATGCCAACATAAATTCAATTTCACATTATAGGGCACCTTTAAACATCTCCAAGGCACGAAACTCGTGAAACAACCCAGCGTTGCGACCCAGCAGTTTTAACCTAACAACTAGAAAATTAAAACTACCCAAAGGTGTTTAAAATGTGATAAAATAACCCAACAAAATTACCCAACAGACTCAACCCAGCATTCTGGGTTAAAAAACAACCCAGCATTTTTTAGAGTGTAGTTCACTTCAAAAATGTAAATTAATACTGAAAAAGTTTCTGTTGTCCTATTTGTCAACACCCACTAAGGCTCCTGTCTTTATATCATTTACCCTTAGAAAGACATTTCAATTATGCCTTAAATCCTATTGACTACCAGGGGACAAAAATACTATGGAAGTCAATGGGACCAGTAAACTGTCTGGTTACCAGCATTCTTCAAAATATCTTCTTTTGTGTTCAGCAGAAGAAAGAAATTCATACAGGTTTGAAACAACTTGAGGGTGAGTAAATGATGACAGAATTTTCATTTTGAAGTGAACTATCCCTTTAAGTGCTGTTAATTAAAAGCTGCAAACAGCAGCAAAAGCAAGAAATACAGCTGTAGTCTGCAACCACAGAAGCAATGAAAGAGACTAACTAAAAACCAACAAAGAAAACCTTAAGACAGGTGAAACTAAAATAAAGGGAAATAAATTCTGCAACCGCAGTAACTTGATATCAGAACGATCTGACTAACTCAAATAAGCCAACAGGCATATTACATAACCTCAAGAGTGTGCCCAGGTGGAAAAAAAGTATACTTTACTGTATTTGAAATATATTCCATTTTTCAATAGTACATTGCAAATATACTAACAAAAAATTTACTATCTTGAAATATATTAAAAGTATATTAGCATCATGCTTTTTACCTATTTTTACAATACAACTTTTAACACACTTTAAAATAATTGTACTTTACTATATTTTGTAAAAGTATATTGAAAAACAACCATACTTTTAACATATTTCTAAAAGGTGCACTATAAGTACATTGGTTAAAAATATATGCTTTGTTACACTTTTAAGAAATATGCTAAACACAAGCATACTTTTAATATATTTCTAAAAAGTGCATTATAAGTACTTTGGTAATAATAATATGCTTAGTTACATTTTTAAGAAATGTGCTAAACAGAAACATACTTTAAATGCGCTAAATCTTCACTAAAAGAAAACATACTTATGTTGCTCTTACTTACAATATATTTTTGGAGTACTTTGTGTAAGAACATAGCAAAATGATTTTAATATTTTAAATATATATATATATATTTACAATGTACCAACTTATAATGTATTAGAAACATTTGTCAACTATTATTAAGTTGGCTTGTGAGAGCCAACTTACTGAAATCCTATTTAAACTTATTAAGTTGGCTTGGAAAAGCCAACTTACTGAAATCCTATTTAAACTTATTATTAAGTTGGCTTGGAAAAGCCAACTTACTGAAATCCTATTTAAACTTATTATTAAGTTGGCTTGAGAAAGCCAACTTACTGAAATCCTATTTAAACTTATTATTAAGTTGGCTTGAGAAAGCCAACTTACTGAAATCCTATTTAAACTTATTATTATTATTATTATTCTTCTGACTCTAAAATTTAAACTCTAACTCGTCCTAGAGCTTTAACTCTACAAACTCCAAACTCGGGTCAGACCTTCAAACTGTTCTGACTTAGTGTGCTATATCTTTTCAGACTGATTTGACTTTCAGATTTCTTAAAAATTAATATTAAAAATCATAAAAATCCCATTGACTTTCATTGTAACAGTTCAAAATGAGCCAAGACTACGGTGGCCCAGTAGTCTACACCAAATAAACTCAAATCTAAATTCCCTAAAGCCTTGGACTCAATTAAACTCCCATTCTATATGTACTTATGAACTCTATCTATCTATCTATCTATCTATCTATCTATCTATCTATCTATCTATCTATCTATCTATCTATCTATCTCTTTCTAACTTATCTATCTATCTATCTATCTATCTATCTATCTATCTATCTATCTATCTGATCTTTCTTCCTTTCTAACTAATCTATCTTTCTTCCTTTCTAACTAATCTATCTTTCTTTCTTTCTAACTAATCTCTTTATTTCTAAACTAATCTATCTTTCTTTCTTTCTAACTAATCTTTCTTTCTAACTAATATTTCCTTCTAACTAATCTATCTTTCTTTCTTTCTAACTAATCTATCTATGTTTCTTTCTAACTAATCTATCTATCTTTCTTTCTAACTAATCTATCTATCTTTCTTTCTAACTAATCTCTTTCTTTCTAACTAATCTCTTTCTTTCTTTCTAACTAATCTCTTTCTTTCTAACTAATCTATCTTTTTTTCTTTCTAACTAATCTATCTTTCTTTCTTTCTAACTAATCTATCTTTCTTTCTTTCTAACTAATCTATCTTTCTTTCTTTCTAACTAATCTATCTTTCTTTCTAACTAATCTATCTTTCTTTCTTATCTATCTATCTATCTATCTATCTATCTATCTATCTATCTATCTATCTATCTATCTATCTATCTATCTTTCTTTCTTTCTAACTAATCTATCTATATATCTTTATTTCTAACTAATCTATCTTTCTTTCTTATCTATCTATCTATCTATCTATCTATCTATCTATCTATCTATCTATCTATCTATCTATCTATCTATCTTTCTTTCTTTCTTTCTTTCTTTCTAACTAATCTATCTTTCTTTATTTCTTTCAAACTAATCTATCTTTCTTTCTTTCTAACTAATCTATCTTTCTTTCTTTCTAACTAATATTTCCTTCTAACTAATCTATCTTTCTTTCTTTCTAACTAATCTATCTATGTTTCTTTCTAACTAATCTCTTTCTTTCTAACTAATCTATCTATCTTTCTTTCTAACTAATCTATCTTTCTTTATTTCTTTCAAACTAATCTATCTTTTTTCTTTCTAACTAATCTATCTTTCTTTCTTTCTAACTAATCTATCTTTCTTTCTTTCTAACTAATCTATCTTTATTTCTTTATTTCTTTCTAACTAATCTATCTTTTTTTCTTTCTAACTAATCTATCTTTCTTTATTTCTTTCAAACTAATCTATCTTTATTTCTTTATTTCTTTCTAACTAATCTATCTATGTTTCTTTCTAACTAATCTATCTTTCTTTCTAACTAATCTATCTATGTTTCTTTCTAAATAATCTATCTATCTTTCTTTCTAACTAATCTCTTTCTTTCTAACTAATCTATCTATCTTTCTTTCTAACTAATCTCTTTCTTTCTAACTAATCTCTTTCTTTCTTTCTAACTAATCTCTTTCTTTCTAACTAATCTATCTTTCTTTCTTTCTAACTACTCTATCTTTCTTTCATTCTAACTAATCTATCTTTCTTTCTAACTAATCTATCTATCTTTCTTTCTAACTAATCTATCTTTCTTTCTTTCTTTCTTGCTAATCTTTTTTCTTTCTTTCTTTCTTACTAATCTATCTTTCTTTCTTTCTTACTAATCTTTTTCTTTCTTTCTTTCTTACTAATCTATCTTTCTTTCTTTCTTACTAATCTATCTTTCTTTCATTCTTACTAATCTTTTTTTCTTTCTTTCTTTCTTACTAATCTATCTTTCTTTCTTTCTTACTAATCTATCTTTCTTTCATTCTTACTAATCTTTTTTTCTTTCTTTCTGTCTTACTAATCTATCTTTCTTTCTTTCTTACTAATCTTTTTTTCTATCTTTCTTTCTTACTAATCTATCTTTCTTTCTTACTAATCTTTTTTTCTTTCTTTCTTTCTAACTAATCTATCTTTCTTTCTTTCTTACTAATCTTGTTTTCTTTCTTTCTTTCTTACTAATCTTTTTTTCTTTCTTTCTTACTAATCTTTTTTCTTTCTTTCTTTCTAACTAATCTATCTTTCTTTCTTACTAATCTATCTTTCTTTCTTTCTTACTAATCTTTTTTTTCTTTCTTTCTAACTAATCTATCTTTCTTTCTTTCTTGCTAATCTTTTTTTCTTTCTTTCTTTCTTACTAATCTATCTTTCTTTCTTTCTAATCTTTTTTCTTTCTTTCTTACTAATCTATCTTTCTTTCTTACTAATCTTTTTTTCTTTCTTTCTTACTAATCTTTTTTCTTTCTTTCTAACTAATCTATCTTTCTTTCTTACTAATCTTTTTTTCTTTCTTTCTTTCTTTCTTACTAATCTTTTTTTCTTTCTTTCTTTCTTTCTAACTAATCTTTTTTTTCTTTCTTTCTAACTAATCTATCTTTCTTTCTTTCTTTCTTGCTAATCTTTTTTCTTTCTTTCTTTCTTACTAATCTATCCTTCTTTCTTTCTTACTAATCTTTTTTTCTTTCTTTCTTACTAATCTATCTTTCTTTCTTTCTTACTAATCTTTTTTTCTTTCTTTCTTACTAATCTTTTTTCTTTCTTTCTAACTAATCTATCTTTCTTTCTTACTAATCTTTTTTTCTTTCTTTCTTTCTTTCTTACTAATCTTTTTTTTCTTTCTTTCTAACTAATCTATCTTTCTTTCTTTCTTTCTTGCTAATCTTTTTTCTTTCTTTCTTACTAATCTTTTTTCTTTCTTTCTTTTTAACTAATCTATCTTTCTTTCTTACTAATCTTTTTTTCTTTCTTTCTTTCTTACTAATCTTTTTTTTCTTTCTTTCTAACTAATCTATCTTTCTTTCTTTCTTGCTAATCTTTTTTTCTTTCTTTCTTTCTTACTAATCTATCTTTCTTTCTTACTAATCTTTTTTTCTTTCTTTCTTACTAATCTTTTTTTCTTTCTTTCTTTCTTTCTTACTAATCTTTTTTTTCTTTCTTTCTAACTAATCTATCTTTCTTTCTTTCTTTCTTGCTAATCTTTTTTTCTTTCTTTCTTTCTAACTAATCTATCTTTCTTTCTTTCTTACTAATCTTTTTTTCTTTCTTTCTTACTAATCTTTTTTCTTTCTTTCTAACTAATCTATCTTTCTTTCTTACTAATCTTTTTTTCTTTCTTTCTTTCTTACTAATCTTTTTTTTCTTTCTTTCTAACTAATCTATCTTTCTTTCTTACTAATCTTTTTTTCTTTCTTTCTTTCTTTCTTACTAATCTTTTTTTTCTTTCTTTCTAACTAATCTATCTTTCTTTCTTTCTTTCTTGCTAATCTTTTTTTCTTTCTTTCTTTCTTACTAATCTATCTTTCTTTCTTTCTTACTAATCTTTTTTTCTTTCTTTCTTACTAATCTTTTTTCTTTCTTTCTTTCTAACTAATCTATCTTTCTTTCTTACTAATCTTTCTTTCTTTCTTACTAATCTTTTTTCTTTCTTTCTAACTAATCTATCTTTCTTTCTTTCTTACTAATCTTTTTCTTTCTTTCTTTCTTACTAATCTATCTTTCTTTCTTACTAATCTATCTTTCTTTCTTTCTAACTAATCTATCTTTCTTTCTTTCTTACTAATCTATCTTTCTTTCTTACTAATCTTTTTTCTCTCTGTCTAACTAATCTATCTATCTTTCTTACTAATCAATCTTTCTCTTACTAATCTATCTTTTTTTCTTTCTTACTAATCTATCTTTCTTTCCTTCTTTCTTTCTAACTAATCTATCTTTCTTTCTTACTAATCTTTTTTTATTTTTTTATTTCTAACTAATCTATCTTTCTTTCTCTTTCTTACTAATCTATCTTTCTTTCTTTCTTACTATTTTTTTCTTTCTTTCTTTCTTACTAATCTATCTTTCTTTCTTTCTTACTAATCTATCTTTCTTTCTTTCTAACTAATCTATCTTTCTTTCTTACTAATCTTTTTTTATTTTTTTATTTCTAACTAATCTATCTTTCTTTCTTTCTTTCTTTCTAACTAATCTATCTTTCTTTCTTTCTTACTAATCTTTTTTTTATCTTTCTTTCTAACTAATCTATCTTTCTTTCTTTCTTACTGAACTATAAACTAATTAAACTTTAAACTAATTTAAACTTTAAACTTCTTCAAACTTATTGGTCCAAACTTTCACAAGCCAACTTAAAGTTTGTCTCGACGAACTTTTTCTAGTTATTATTATTATTCTTCTGACTCTAAAATTTAAACTCTAACTCGTCCTAGAGCTTTAACTCTACAAACTCCAAACTCGGGTCAGACCTTCAAACTGTTCTGACTTAGTGTGCTATATCTTTTCAGACTGATTTGACTTTCAGATTTCTTAAAAATTAATATTAAAAATCATAAAAATCCCATTGACTTTCATTGTAACAGTTCAAAATGAGCCAAGACTACGGTGGCCCAGTAGTCTACACCAAATAAACTCAAATCTAAATTCCCTAAAGCCTTGGACTCAATTAAACTCCCATTCTATATGTACTTATGAACTCTATCTATCTATCTATCTATCTATCTATCTATCTATCTATCTATCTATCTATCTATCTATCTATCTATCTATCTATCTCTTTCTAACTTATCTATCTATCTATCTATCTATCTATCTATCTATCTATCTATCTATCTGATCTTTCTTCCTTTCTAACTAATCTATCTTTCTTCCTTTCTAACTAATCTATCTTTCTTTCTTTCTAACTAATCTCTTTATTTCTAAACTAATCTATCTTTCTTTCTTTCTAACTAATCTTTCTTTCTAACTAATATTTCCTTCTAACTAATCTATCTTTCTTTCTTTCTAACTAATCTATCTATGTTTCTTTCTAACTAATCTATCTATCTTTCTTTCTAACTAATCTATCTATCTTTCTTTCTAACTAATCTCTTTCTTTCTAACTAATCTCTTTCTTTCTTTCTAACTAATCTCTTTCTTTCTAACTAATCTATCTTTTTTTCTTTCTAACTAATCTATCTTTCTTTCTTTCTAACTAATCTATCTTTCTTTCTTTCTAACTAATCTATCTTTCTTTCTTTCTAACTAATCTATCTTTCTTTCTAACTAATCTATCTTTCTTTCTTATCTATCTATCTATCTATCTATCTATCTATCTATCTATCTATCTATCTATCTATCTATCTATCTATCTATCTATCTTTCTTTCTTTCTAACTAATCTATCTATATATCTTTATTTCTAACTAATCTATCTTTCTTTCTTATCTATCTATCTATCTATCTATCTATCTATCTATCTATCTATCTATCTATCTATCTATCTATCTATCTATCTTTCTTTCTTTCTTTCTTTCTTTCTAACTAATCTATCTTTCTTTATTTCTTTCAAACTAATCTATCTTTCTTTCTTTCTAACTAATCTATCTTTCTTTCTTTCTAACTAATATTTCCTTCTAACTAATCTATCTTTCTTTCTTTCTAACTAATCTATCTATGTTTCTTTCTAACTAATCTCTTTCTTTCTAACTAATCTATCTATCTTTCTTTCTAACTAATCTATCTTTCTTTATTTCTTTCAAACTAATCTATCTTTTTTCTTTCTAACTAATCTATCTTTCTTTCTTTCTAACTAATCTATCTTTCTTTCTTTCTAACTAATCTATCTTTATTTCTTTATTTCTTTCTAACTAATCTATCTTTTTTTCTTTCTAACTAATCTATCTTTCTTTATTTCTTTCAAACTAATCTATCTTTATTTCTTTATTTCTTTCTAACTAATCTATCTATGTTTCTTTCTAACTAATCTATCTTTCTTTCTAACTAATCTATCTATGTTTCTTTCTAAATAATCTATCTATCTTTCTTTCTAACTAATCTCTTTCTTTCTAACTAATCTATCTATCTTTCTTTCTAACTAATCTCTTTCTTTCTAACTAATCTCTTTCTTTCTTTCTAACTAATCTCTTTCTTTCTAACTAATCTATCTTTCTTTCTTTCTAACTACTCTATCTTTCTTTCATTCTAACTAATCTATCTTTCTTTCTAACTAATCTATCTATCTTTCTTTCTAACTAATCTATCTTTCTTTCTTTCTTTCTTGCTAATCTTTTTTCTTTCTTTCTTTCTTACTAATCTATCTTTCTTTCTTTCTTACTAATCTTTTTCTTTCTTTCTTTCTTACTAATCTATCTTTCTTTCTTTCTTACTAATCTATCTTTCTTTCATTCTTACTAATCTTTTTTTCTTTCTTTCTTTCTTACTAATCTATCTTTCTTTCTTTCTTACTAATCTATCTTTCTTTCATTCTTACTAATCTTTTTTTCTTTCTTTCTGTCTTACTAATCTATCTTTCTTTCTTTCTTACTAATCTTTTTTTCTATCTTTCTTTCTTACTAATCTATCTTTCTTTCTTACTAATCTTTTTTTCTTTCTTTCTTTCTAACTAATCTATCTTTCTTTCTTTCTTACTAATCTTGTTTTCTTTCTTTCTTTCTTACTAATCTTTTTTTCTTTCTTTCTTACTAATCTTTTTTCTTTCTTTCTTTCTAACTAATCTATCTTTCTTTCTTACTAATCTATCTTTCTTTCTTTCTTACTAATCTTTTTTTTCTTTCTTTCTAACTAATCTATCTTTCTTTCTTTCTTGCTAATCTTTTTTTCTTTCTTTCTTTCTTACTAATCTATCTTTCTTTCTTTCTAATCTTTTTTCTTTCTTTCTTACTAATCTATCTTTCTTTCTTACTAATCTTTTTTTCTTTCTTTCTTACTAATCTTTTTTCTTTCTTTCTAACTAATCTATCTTTCTTTCTTACTAATCTTTTTTTCTTTCTTTCTTTCTTTCTTACTAATCTTTTTTTCTTTCTTTCTTTCTTTCTAACTAATCTTTTTTTTCTTTCTTTCTAACTAATCTATCTTTCTTTCTTTCTTTCTTGCTAATCTTTTTTCTTTCTTTCTTTCTTACTAATCTATCCTTCTTTCTTTCTTACTAATCTTTTTTTCTTTCTTTCTTACTAATCTATCTTTCTTTCTTTCTTACTAATCTTTTTTTCTTTCTTTCTTACTAATCTTTTTTCTTTCTTTCTAACTAATCTATCTTTCTTTCTTACTAATCTTTTTTTCTTTCTTTCTTTCTTTCTTACTAATCTTTTTTTTCTTTCTTTCTAACTAATCTATCTTTCTTTCTTTCTTTCTTGCTAATCTTTTTTCTTTCTTTCTTACTAATCTTTTTTCTTTCTTTCTTTTTAACTAATCTATCTTTCTTTCTTACTAATCTTTTTTTCTTTCTTTCTTTCTTACTAATCTTTTTTTTCTTTCTTTCTAACTAATCTATCTTTCTTTCTTTCTTGCTAATCTTTTTTTCTTTCTTTCTTTCTTACTAATCTATCTTTCTTTCTTACTAATCTTTTTTTCTTTCTTTCTTACTAATCTTTTTTTCTTTCTTTCTTTCTTTCTTACTAATCTTTTTTTTCTTTCTTTCTAACTAATCTATCTTTCTTTCTTTCTTTCTTGCTAATCTTTTTTTCTTTCTTTCTTTCTAACTAATCTATCTTTCTTTCTTTCTTACTAATCTTTTTTTCTTTCTTTCTTACTAATCTTTTTTCTTTCTTTCTAACTAATCTATCTTTCTTTCTTACTAATCTTTTTTTCTTTCTTTCTTTCTTACTAATCTTTTTTTTCTTTCTTTCTAACTAATCTATCTTTCTTTCTTACTAATCTTTTTTTCTTTCTTTCTTTCTTTCTTACTAATCTTTTTTTTCTTTCTTTCTAACTAATCTATCTTTCTTTCTTTCTTTCTTGCTAATCTTTTTTTCTTTCTTTCTTTCTTACTAATCTATCTTTCTTTCTTTCTTACTAATCTTTTTTTCTTTCTTTCTTACTAATCTTTTTTCTTTCTTTCTTTCTAACTAATCTATCTTTCTTTCTTACTAATCTTTCTTTCTTTCTTACTAATCTTTTTTCTTTCTTTCTAACTAATCTATCTTTCTTTCTTTCTTACTAATCTTTTTCTTTCTTTCTTTCTTACTAATCTATCTTTCTTTCTTACTAATCTATCTTTCTTTCTTTCTAACTAATCTATCTTTCTTTCTTTCTTACTAATCTATCTTTCTTTCTTACTAATCTTTTTTCTCTCTGTCTAACTAATCTATCTATCTTTCTTACTAATCAATCTTTCTCTTACTAATCTATCTTTTTTTCTTTCTTACTAATCTATCTTTCTTTCCTTCTTTCTTTCTAACTAATCTATCTTTCTTTCTTACTAATCTTTTTTTATTTTTTTATTTCTAACTAATCTATCTTTCTTTCTCTTTCTTACTAATCTATCTTTCTTTCTTTCTTACTATTTTTTTCTTTCTTTCTTTCTTACTAATCTATCTTTCTTTCTTTCTTACTAATCTATCTTTCTTTCTTTCTAACTAATCTATCTTTCTTTCTTACTAATCTTTTTTTATTTTTTTATTTCTAACTAATCTATCTTTCTTTCTTTCTTTCTTTCTAACTAATCTATCTTTCTTTCTTTCTTACTAATCTTTTTTTTATCTTTCTTTCTAACTAATCTATCTTTCTTTCTTTCTTACTGAACTATAAACTAATTAAACTTTAAACTAATTTAAACTTTAAACTTCTTCAAACTTATTGGTCCAAACTTTCACAAGCCAACTTAAAGTTTGTCTCGACGAACTTTTTCTAGTTATTCTTCTTCTTCTTCTTCTTCTTATTTTTCTTACCCAAAAAATTCTGACTCTAACTCGTCCTAGAGCTTTAACTCTACAAACTCCAAACTCGGGTCAGACCTTCAGACTGTTCTGACTCGGCGTGCTATATCTTTTCAAACTGATTTGACTTTCAGATTTCTTAAAAATTAATATGAAAAATCATAAAAATCCCATTGACTTTCATTGCAACAGTTCAAATTGAGCCAAGACTACGGTGGCCCAGCAGTGGACACCAAATAAACTCAAATCTAAACTCCCTGAAGCCCTAGACTCAATTAAACTACCATTCTATATGTACTAATAAACTTATCTATCTATCTATCTATCTATCTATCTATCTATCTATCTATCTATCTATCTTTCAACTATCTATCTCTCTTTCTATCTATACATCTCTTTCTTTCTTTCTTTCTAACTAATCTATTTTTTCTTTCATTCTAACTAATCTATCTTTTTTCTTTCTAACTAATCTATCTTTCTTTCTAACTGATCTATCTTTTTTCTTTCTAACTACTCTATCTTTCTTTCATTCTAACTAATCTATCTTTCTTTCTAACTAATCTATCTTTCTTTCTTTCTAACTACTCTATCTTTCTTTCATTCTAACTAATCTATCTTTCTTTCTAACTAATCTATCTTTCTTTCTAACTAATCTATCTTTCTTTCTAACTAATCTTTCTTTCTTTCTAACTACTCTATCTTTCTTTCATTCTAACTAATCTATCTTTCTTTCTAACTAATCTATCTTTCTTTCTAACTAATCTATATATCTTTCTTTCTAACTTATCTATCTTTCTTTCTAACTAATCTATCTTTCTTTCTTTCTAACTACTCTATCTTTCTTTCATTCTAACTAATCTATCTTTCTTTCTAACTAATCTAACTTTCTTTCTAACTAACTAATCTATCTTTCTTTCTTTCTTTCTAACAAATCTATTTATCTTTCTTTCTAACTAATCTATCTATCTATCTATCTTTCTTTCTAATCTATCTTTCTTTCTTTCTAACTAATCGAACTTTCTTTCTAACTAATCTATCTTTCTTTCTTTCTAACTACTCTATCTTTCTTTCATTCTAACTAATCTATCTTTCTTTCTAACTAATCTATCTATCTTTCTTTCTAACTAATCTATCTTTCTTTCTAACTAATCTTTCTTTCTTTCTAACTACTCTATCTTTCTTTCATTCTAACTAATCTATCTTTCTTGCTAACTAATCTATCTTTCTTTTTTCTAACTACTCTATCTTTCTTTCATTCTAACTAATCTATCTTTCTTTCTAACTAATCTATCTTTCTTTCTAACTACTCTATCTTTCTTTCATTCTAACTAATCTATCTTTCTTTCTAACTAATCTATCTTTCTTTCTAACTAATCTATCTATCTTTCTTTCTAACTTTCTAACTAATCTATCTTTCTTTCTAACTAATCTATCTTTCTTTCTAACTAATCTATCTATCTTTCTTTCTAACTTATCTATCTTTCTTTCTAACTAATCTATCTTTCTTTCTTTCTAACTACTCTATCTTTCTTTCATTCTAACTAATCTATCTTTCTTTCTAACTAATCTAACTTTCTTTCTAACTAACTAATCTATCTTTCTTTCTTTCTAACTAATCTATTTATCTTTCTTTCTAACTAATCTATCTATCTATCTTTCTTTCTAATCTATCTTTCTTTCTTTCTAACTAATCTAACTTTCTTTCTAACTAATCTATCTATCTTTCTTTCTTTTTAACTAATCTATATTTTATTCTAACAAATCTATTTTTCTTTCTTTCTAACTAATCCATCTTTTCGTTTTGACTAATCTATCTTTCTTTCTAACTAATCTATCTATCTTTCTTTCTTTCTAACTAATCTATCCTTCATTCTAACAAATCTCTTTCTTTCTTTCTAACTAATCTATCTTTTTTCTTTCTAACTAATCTATCTATCTTTCTTTCTTTTTAACTAATCTATCTTTTATTCTAACAAATCTATTTTTCTTTCTTTCTAACTAAACTATCTATCTTTCTTTCTTTCTAACTAATCTATCTTTCTTTTTCTTTCTAACTAATCTCTTTCTTTCTTTCTTTCTAACTAATCTATCTTTCTTTCTCACTAATCTTTTTTTCTTTCTTTCTTTCTAACTAATCTATCTTTCTCACTAATCTATCTTTCTTTCTTTCTTTCTTACTAATCTATCTTTCTTTCCTTTTTTCTTTCTAACTAATCTATCTTTCTTTCTTTCTTACTAATCTTTTTTTCTTTCTTTTTTTCTAACTAATCTATCTTTCTTTCTTTCTAACTAATCTTTTTTTCTTTCTTTCTAACTAATCTATCTTTCTTTCTTTCTAACTTATCTATATTTCTTTCTTTCTTTCTTACTTTCTTTCTTTCTTTCATTCTTTCTTTCATTCTTTCTTTCTTTCTAACTAATCTATCTTTCTTTCTTACTAATCTTTTTTTCTTTCTTTCTTTCTAACTAATCTATCTTTCTAACTAATCTTTCTTTCTTTCTTTTTAATTAACTTTCTTTCTTTCTTTCTAACTAATCTATCTATCTTTCTATCTTTCTTTCTACCTAATCTATCTTTCTTTCTTTCTTTCTAACTAATCTATCTTTCTTTCTTTCTAACTAATCTATCTTTCTTTTTCTTTCTAACTAATCTCTTTCTTTCTTTCTTTATAACTAATCTATCTTTCTTTCTCACTAATCTTTTTTTCTTTCTTTCTTTCTAACTAATCTATCTATCTTTCTATCTTTCTTACTAATCAATCTTTCTTTCTTTCTTACTAATTTATCTTTCTTTCTTTCTTACTAATCTATCTTTCTTTCCTTTTTTCTTTCTAACTAATCTATCTTTCTTTTTCTTTCTAACTAATCTCTTTCTTTCTTTCTTTCTAACTAATCTATCTTTCTTTCTCACTAATCTTTTTTTCTTTCTTTCTTTCTAACTAATCTATCTTTCTCACTAATCTATCTTTCTTTCTTTCTTTCTTACTAATCTTTCTTTCTTTCCTTTTTTCTTTCTAACTAATCTATCTTTCTTTCTTTCTTACTAATCTTTTTTTCTTTCTTTTTTTCTAACTAATCTATCTTTCTTTCTTTCTTTCTAACTAATCTTTTTTTCTTTCTTTCTAACTAATCTATCTTTCTTTCTTTCTAACTTATCTATATTTCTTTCTTTCTTACTTTCTTTCTTTCTTTCATTCTTTCTTTCTTTCTAACTAATCTATCTTTCTTTCTTACTAATCTTTGTTTCTTTCTTTCTTTCTAACTAATCTATCTTTCTAACTAATCTTTCTTTCTTTCTTTTTAATTAACTTTCTTTCTTTTTTTCTAACTAATCTATCTATCTTTCTATCTTTCTTTCTACCTAATCTATCTTTCTTTCTTTCTTTTTAATTAACTTTCTTTCTTTCTTTCTTTCTTTCTAACTAATCTATCTTTCTTTCTTTCTAACTAATCTATCTTTCTTTTTCTTTCTAACTAATCTCTTTCTTTCTTTCTTTATAACTAATCTATCTTTCTCACTAATCTTTTTTTCTTTCTTTCTTTCTAACTAATCTATCTATCTTTCTATCTTTCTTACTAATCAATCTTTCTTTCTTTCTTACTAATTTATCTTTCTTTCTTTCTTTCTTACTAATCTATCTTTCTTTCCTTTTTTCTTTCTAACTAATCTATCTTTCTTTCTTTCTTACTAATCTTTTTTCTTTCTTTTTTTCTAACTAATCTATCTTTCTTTCTTTCTTTCTAACTAATCTTTTTTTCTTTCTTTCTAACTAATCTATCTATCTTTCTTTCTTTCTTTCTAACTAATCTATCTATCTTTCTATCTTTCTTTCTACCTAATCTATCTTTCTTTCTTTCTTTTTAATTAACTTTCTTTCTTTCTTTCTAACTAATCTATCTTTCTTTCTTTCTAACTAATCTATCTTTCTTTCTCACTAATCTTTTTTTCTTTCTTTCTAACTAAGCTATCTATCTTTCTATCTTTCTTACTAATCAATCTTTTTTCTTTCTTACTAATTTATCTTTCTTTCTTTCTTTCTTACTAATCTATCTTTCTTTCCTTTTTTCTTTCTAACTAATCTATCTTTCTTTCTTTCTTACTAATCTTTTTTTCTTTCTTTTTTTCTAACTAATATATCTTTCTTTCTTTCTAACTTATCTATATTTCTTTCTTTCTTTATTTCTTACTAATCTATCTTTCTTTCTAACTAATCTATCTATCTTTCTTTCTTTCTTTCTTTCTTTCTAACTAATCTATCTTTCTTTCTTTCTTACTAATCTTTTTTTCTTTCTTTTTAACTAATCTATCTTTCTTTCTTTCTTACTAAACTATAAACTAATTAAACTTTAAACTTCTTTAAACTTCTTCAAACTTATTGGTCCAAACTTTCACAAGCCAACTTAAAGTTTGTCTCGACGAACTTTTTCTAGTTATTCTTCTTCTTCTTCTTCTTCTTATTTTTCTTACCCAAAAAATTCTGACTCTAACTCGTCCTAGAGCTTTAACTCTACAAACTCCAAACTCGGGTCAGACCTTCAGACTGTTCTGACTCGGTGTGCTATATCTTTTCAAACTGATTTGACTTTCAGATTTCTTAAAAATTAATATTAAAAATCATAAAAATCCCATTGACTTTCATTGCAACAGTTCAAATTGAGCCAAGACTACGGTGGCCCAGTAGTGAACAACACAAAAACTCAAATCTAAACTCCCTGAAGCCCTAGATTCAATTAAACTACCATTCTATATGTACTAATGAACTTTATCTATCTATCTATCTATCTATCTATCTATCTATCTATCTATCTATATATCTATCTATCTATCTATCTATCTATCTTTCTAACTTATCTTTCTTTCTTTCTAACTAATCTTTCTTTCTTTCTACCTAATCTTTCTTTATTTCTTTCTTTCTTACTAATCGATCTTTCTTTCAAACTAATCTTTCTTTCTTTCAAACTAATCTTTCTTTCTTTCTAACTAATATTTCTTTCTTGCTAACTGATCTATCTTTCTTTCTTTCTAACTAATCTTTCTTTCTTTCTAACTAATCTATCTTTCTTCTTTCTAACTAATCTATCTTTCTTTCTAACTAATCTACCTTACTTTCTTTCTAACTAATCTATCTTTCTTTCTAACTAATCTATCTATCTTTCTTTCTTTCTAACTACTCTATCTTTCTTTCATTCTAACTTTTCTTTCTTTCTAACTAATCTATCTATCTTTCTTACTAATCTCTTTCTTTCTAACCAATCTTTCATTCTTTCTTTCTTACTTTCTTTTATTCTTTCTTTCTAACTAATCTATCTTTTTTCTTTCTAACTAATCTTTCTTTCTTTCTAACTAATCTATCTTTCTTTCTTTCTAACTAATCTATCTATCTTTCTTTCATTCTAACTAATCTTTTCTTTCTTTCTAACTAATCTCTATCTTTCAAACTAATCTATCTTTCTAACCAATTTTTCTTTCTTTCTTTCTTTCTTTCTTTTTTTCTAACTAATCTATCTATCTTTCTTTCTAACTAATCTTTCTTTCTTTCTAACTAATCTATCTTTCTTTCTTTCTAAATAATCTATCTTTCTTTCTTTCTAAATAATCTATCTTTCTTTCTAACTAATCTATCTATCTATCTTTCTTTCTAACTAATCTATCTATCTTTCTTTCTAACTACTTTATCTTTATTTCTAACTAATCTATCGTTCTTTATTCCTTTCTTTCTTTCTTACTAATCTATCTTTCTTTCTTTCTAACCAATCTATCATTCTTTCTTTCTTTCTAACTAATCTTTCTTTCTTTCTAACTAATCTATCTATCTTTCTTTCTAACTAATCTATCTTTCTTTCTTTCTAACTAATCTATCTTTTTTTTCTAACTAATCTATCTATCTTTCTTTCTAACTAATATATCTTTCTTTCTTTCTAACTAATCTATCTTTCTTTCTTTCTAACTAATCTATCTATCTATCTATCTTTCTTTCTAACTAATCTATCTCTTTCTTTCTAACTAACTAGTCTTTCTAACTAATCTATCTTTCTTTCTTTCTAACTAATCTATGTTCCTTTCTTTCTAACTAATCCATCTTTCTTTATATCTTTCTTACTAACTAATCTATCTTTCTTTCTAACCAATCTTTCTTTCTTTCTTTCTTTTTTCATTCTTTCTAACTAATCTATCTTTCTTTCTTTCTAACTAATCTATCTTTCTTTCTAACTAATCTATCTTTCTTTCTAACTAATCTATCTTTCTTTCTTTCTAACTAATCTATCTATCTATCTATCTTTCTAACTAATCTATCTTTCTTTCTAACTAATCTATCTTTCTTTCTAACTAATCTATCTATCTTTCTTTCTAACTAATCTATCTTTCTTTCTTTCTAACTAATCTATCTATCTATCTATCTTTCTAACTAATCTATCTTTCTTTCTAACTAATCTATCTTTCTTTCTTTCTAACTAACTAATCTTTCTTTCTTTCTAACTAATCTATCTTTCTTTCTTTCTTTCTAACTAATCTATGTTTCTTTCTTTCTAACTAATCTATCTTTCTTTCTAACCAATCTTTCTTTCTTTCTTTCTTACTTTCTTTCTTTCTAACTAATCTATCTTTTTTCTTTCTAACTAATCTATCTATCTTTCTTTCTAACTAATCTTTCTTTCTTTCTAACCAATCTATCTTTCTTTCTTTCTAACTAATCTTTCTTTCTTTCTTTCTAACTTATCTATCTTTCTAACTAATCTATCTTTCTTTCTTTCTAACTAATCTATCTTTCTTTCTAACTAATCTATCTTACTTTCTAACTAATTTATCTTTCTTTCTTTCTAACTAATCTATCTTTCTTTTTTTCTAACTAATCTATCTTTCTAGCTAATCTATCTTTCTTTCTATCAAATCCATCTTTCTTTGTTTTTTAAATAATCTATCTTTCTTTATTTCTAACTAAGTTATCTTTCTTTCTAACTAATCTATCTTTCTTTCTAACTAATCTATCTTTCTAACTAATCTATCTTTCTTTCTAACAAATCTCTTTCTTTGTTTTTTAACTAATCTATCTTTCTTTCTAACTAATTTATCTTTCTTTCTAACTAATCTATCTTTCTTTCTAACTAATCTATCTTTCTTTCTTTCTAATCTATCTTTCTTTCTTTCTAACTAATCTATCTTACTTTCTTTCTTTCTTTTTAATTAACTTTCTTTCTTTCTTTCTTTCTAACTAATCTATCTTTCTTTCTTTCTAACTGATCTATCTTTCTTTTTCTTTCTAACTAATCTATCTTTCTTTCTTTCTAACTAATCTTTCTTTCTTTCTTACTAATCTATCTTTCTTTCTTTCTAACTAATCTATCTTTCTTTCTTACTAATATTTTTTTCTTTCTTTCTTTCTAACTAATCTATCTTTCTAACTAATCTTTCTTTCTTTCTTTCTTTTTAATTAACTTTCTTTCTTTCTTTCTTTCTAACTAATCTATCTTTCTTTTTCTTTGTAACTAATCTATCTTTCTTTCTTTCTAACTAATCTTTCTTTCTTTCTTACTAATCTTTTTTTCTTTCTTTCTTTCTAACTAATCTATCTATCTTTCTTTCTTTCTTTCTTTTTAATTAACTTTCTTTCTTTCTTTCTTTCTAACTAATCTATCTTTCTTTCTAACTAATCTATCTTTCTTTTTCTTTCTAACTAATCTATCTTTCTTTCTTTCTTTCTAACTAATCTATCTTTCTCACTAATCTATCTTTCTTTCTTTCTTTCTTACTAATATATCTTTCTGTCCTTTTTTCTTTCTAACTAATCTATCTATCTTTCTTTCTTTCTTACTAATCTTTTTTTCTTTCTTTTTTTCTAACTAATCTATCTATCTTTCATTCTTTCTTTCTAACTAATCTTTTTTTTCTTTCTTTCTAACTAATCTATCTTTCTTTCTTTCTAACTTATCTATATTTCTTTCTTTCTTTCTTTCTTTCTTTCTAACTAACTAATCTATCTTTCTTTCTTACTAATCTTTTTTTCTTTCTTTCTTTCTAACTAATCTATCCTTCTAACTAATCTTTCTTTCTTTCTTTTTAATTAACTTTCTTTCTTTCTTTCTTTCTAACTAATCTATCTCTTTCTTTCTACCTAATCTATATTTCTTTTTTTCTTTTTAATTAACTTTCTTTCTTTCTTTCTTTCTAACTAATCTATCTTTCTTTCTTTCTAACTAATCTATCTTTCTTTTTCTTTCTAACTAATCTCTTTCTTTCTAACTAATCTATCTTTCTTTCTCACTAATCTTTTTTCTTTCTTTCTTTCTAACTAATCTATCTCACTAATCTATCTTTCTTCCTTTCTTTCTTACTAATCTATCTTTCTTTCCTTTTTTCTTTCTAACTAATCTATCTTTCTTTCTTTCTTACTAATCTTTTTTTCTTTCTTTCTAACTAATCCATCTTTCTTTCTCTCTAACTAATCTATCTTTCTTTCTCACTAATCTTTTTTCTTTCTTTCTTTCTAACTAATCTATCTATCTCACTAATCTATCTTTCTTCCTTTCTTTCTTACTAATCTATCTTTCTTTCCTTTTTTCTTTCTAACTAAACTATCTTTCTTTCTTTCTTTCTAACTAATCTTTTTTCTTTCTTTCTAACTAATCCATCTTTCTTTCTTTCTAACTAATCTATCTTTCTTTCTTTCTAACTTATCTATATTTCTTTCTTTCTTTCTCTTTCTTTCTTTCTTTCTTTCTTTCTTTCTTTCTAACTAATCTATCTTTCTTTCTTACTAATCTTTTTTTCTTTCTTTCTTTCTAACTAATCTATCTTTCTAACTAATCTTTCTTTCTTTCTTTTTAATTAACTTTCTTTCTTTCTTTCTAACTAATCTATCTATCTTTCTATCTTTCTTTCTACCTAATCTATCTTTCTTTTTAATTAACTTTCTTTCTTTCTTTCTTTCTTTCTTTCTTTCTTTCTTTCTTTCTAACTAATTTATCTTTCTTTCTTTCTAACTAATCTATCTTTCTTTTTCTTACTAACTAATCTTTCTTTCTTTCTTTCTAACTAATCTATCTTTCTTTCTCACTAATCTTTTTTTCTTTCTTTCTTTCTTACTAATCTATCTTTCTTTCCTTTTTTCTTTCTAACTAATCTATCTTTCTTTCTTACTAATCTTTTTTTCTTTCTTTTTTCTAACTAATCTGTTTCTTTCTTTCTAACTAATCTTTTTTTCTTTCTTTCTAACTAATCTATCTTTCTTTCTTTCTTTCTTTCTTACTAATCTTTTTTTCTTTCTTTCTTTCTAACTAATCTATCTTTCTAACTAATCTTTCTTTCTTTCTTTTTAATTAACTTTCTTTCTAACTAATCTATCTATCTTTCTATCTTTCTTTCTACCTAATCTATCTTTCTTTTTAATTAACTTTCTTTCTTTCTTTCTTTCTTTCTTTCTTTCTAACTAATTTATCTTTCTTTCTTTCTAACTAATCTATCTTTCTTTTTCTTACTAACTAATCTTTCTTTCTTTCTTTCTAACTAATCTATCTTTCTTTCTCACTAATCTTTTTTTCTTTCTTTCTTTCTTACTAATCTATCTTTCTTTCCTTTTTTCTGTCTAACTAATCTATCTTTCTTTCTTACTAATCTTTTTTTCTTTCTTTTTTCTAACTAATCTATGTTTCTTTCTTTCTAACTAATCTTTTTTTCTTTCTTTCTAACTAATCTATCTTTCTTTCTTTCTTTCTTTCTTTCTTACTAATCTTTTTTTCTTTCTTTCTTTCTAACTAATCTATCTTTCTAACTGATCTTTCTTTCTTTCTTTTTAATTAACTTTCTTTCTTTCTAACTAATCTATCTTTCTTTCTTTCTAACTAATCTATCTTTCTTTTTCTTTCTAACTAATCTCTTTCTTTCTTTCTTTCTAACTAATCTATCTTTCTTTCTTTCTTTCTAACTAATCTTTTTTCTTTCTTTCTAACTAATCCATCTTTCTTTCTAACTAATCTATCTTTCTTTCTTTCTAACTTATCTATATTTCTTTCTTTCTTTCTCTTTCTTTCTTTCTTTCTTTCTTTCTTTCTAACTAATCTATCTTTCTTTCTTACTAATCTTTTTTTCTTTCTTTCTTTCTAACTAATCTATCTTTCTAACTAATCTTTCTTTCTTTCTCTTTAATTAACTTTCTTTCTTTCTTTCTAACTAATCTATCTATCTTTCTATCTTTCTTTCTACCTAATCTATCTTTCTTTCTTTCTTTTAATTAACTTTCTTTCTTTCTTTCTTTCTTTCTTTCTTTCTAACTAATCTATCTTTCTTTCTTTCTTTCTAAATAAAAACTATCTTTCTTTTTCTTTCTAACTAATCTATCTATCTTTCTCTTTCTTTCTACCTAATCTATCTTTCTTTCTTTCTTTTTAATTAACTTTCTTTCTTTCTTTCTTTCTTTCTTTCTAACTAATCTATCTTTCTTTCTCACTAATCTCTTTTTCTTTCTTTCTTTCTAACTAATCTATCTATCTTTCTATCTTTCTTACTAATCAATCTTTCTTTCTTTCTTACTAATTTATCTTTCTTTCTTTCTTTCTTACTAATCTATCTTTCTTTCCTTTTTTCTTTCTAACTAATCTTTCTTTCTTTCTTTCTTTCTTTCTAACTAATCTATCTTTCTTTCTTTCTTTCTTTCTCACTAATCTTTTTTTCTTTCTTTCTAACTAATCTATCTATCTTTCTATCTTTCTTACTAATCAATCTTTCTTTCTTTCTTACTAATTTATCTTTCTTTCTTTCTTTCTTACTAATCTTTTTTTCTTTCTTTCTTTCTAACTAATCTATCTTTCTTTCTTTCTAACTTATCTATATTTCTTTCTTTCTTACTAATCTATCTTTCTTTCTAACTAATCTCTTTCTTTCTTTCTTTCTAACTAATCTTTTTTTCTTTCTTTCTTTCTAACTAATCTTTTTTTCTTTCTTTCTTTCTAACTTATCTATATTTCTTTCTTTCTTTCTTTCTTACTAATCTATCTTTCTTTCTAACTAATCTATCTTTCTTTCTTTCTTTCTTTCTAACTAATCTATCTTTCTTTCTTTCTTACTAATCTTTTTTTCTTTCTTTCTAACTAATCTATCTTTCTTTCTTTCTTACTAAACTATAAACTAATTAAACTTTAAACTTCTTTAAACTTCTTCAAACTTATTGGTCCAAACTTTCACAAGCCAACTTAAAGTTTGTCTCGACGAACTTTTTCTAGTTAAGCATTGCAATAAGCATACCTAAAATTAATGTTGTTCACTTTTACTTGTTTGTAGGCTACTTGTAAAAGGCTTCTTAAAAGGCTGTTGTCCATTGCATGCAACATTTGTATTACTAAAATTCCCACAAGGATTTCAACATCATATTATTTTAAATTGATCATAGATACATTTTCCAGAGATGTTAAAAAAAGTTTGTACTTGTTTAAATTCAAACAATAGCATAATACACGTGATGAGTGATTGGTTCCAGAGCCGTTAAATGGTTGTGATTGGTTCTTATGATAATGAGCTCGCACCTCACTCAGAGCCTCCGTTAATCAGATAATATTCTGCTGTGCGTGGATGTTACTTGAACGTGATTAGATTTAGAATCCTAAATTTAAACTGTTAAAAATATATAGAGCGATCATGTCTCTTTAGAGGACTAGGAGGAAACCACGCGATTCATATGGATTAGGTGATATTTTTTTTGTGATTAACTTTTTGGAACGTAGCGTTTTGAGAAAGTGTTGATTTTATCCAGCTTCTTCAAGTTTGCATGGCGTGTGACATTTGGAATGGAACCTCATTATGTTGTGATTCTAGGTAAGATTTCTATTACATTAACGTTACTTGTCCTTGCCAGTAGTATTTTTGACACAAAAACAGCACGTCTTTTTCAGTTCAGCTACATTCAATTTGACCAATCAGAGCCAAAGTCGAGCAGACTCGAAGAGATGAAGATGCTGCCTCAGAAGTTACTGGTAAGTTTTAGTTGCTGTTTGCATAAATTAAAAGCTCACTGTTTAGTTTTTTAATGTTAATAAATCTTTTAAAATCTATGTGGAGACATTTGTTTGTCTTAAAACAAATATAAAACATTGTCCTATGCATCTGCAAAAAAAAAAAAACATAATTAGTCATTATAACATGTACAACATTGCATTAACATTTTTATTTTCAAAATGAAGCTGTGTATTTATTTCTGATTTCCTGAAAAATTTGGCTTCATTATGCAAATGATCTTTCTTTGAAAAGTTTAGGGAAAAAATACATGTTATGAACAAAGTTGCTTTGTCTTGAGCTGACCAATAATGGTAGTGTGTGTTGATTAGCGTTTATAGTAGTTCAAGCTTGACAACCTTATTGCGTATGTATGCATATATAATTATCTTTTTTTTTTTTTCATATTAATATTTGTTGTTTTTCAGACAGCTGCTATAGAAGAAAAACAGAAATCTGAGTGCAGAGACAAGCGAAGAAGAGAGTAGTAAGTATGGTTTGATCTCATATCACCTCTGTTATAGAGATATTTGAATCAGGCCTATTGAACGGTGATCGACAGTTAGGAAAATGTTAGCAACGTGTCCATTTCAGGTGTCTAATTTGTGCTGCCTTTGAGTCATTCATGTAAAAATCTGTTTATTTAATTGTTTTGTTTTTTAGTAAAGCTTTAAGTCACTTGTCCTAGTTGTCCTGGCATACAATATTTTGAATCATTTCTAATTTCCTTAAATCTTTAGATCTTTCTTTACAATAGACAGGTTCATGGGAAATATCCTAGGTTTTAAATAAACCACAATTATCAATATAAAACATATCCTCTAATACTCACAGGTTGCTTTATTGCTGCAAATAACTATATCAGTAACTTTTTGATTGAACTTTGCTCACTGTAAATTGTGTTGGGCTTCTAATCTCATGTTCAGTGTAACTCATAGAGTGCTGTACAGAGATGACAGACAAGAGGATAAAGCTTGATGAGGAGGATATAGCCAAAGCTTTTAAAGGTAAACTGAGAAGTCAACGGAATTCTAATGTATTTCTATGCAAATTATTATACATATATTCAAACATAGATACAAAAATGTTAATCATTGGTTAATTTTATATTAATTCTTCTTCCCTTTCAAAGATCTTCTGATAAAGCAGTCTTCAAATACTACAAGCCCCAGTTGTAGAGAATGAGTCGAACTCAAAGAAGTGATCGTCCACTTGAAGATGAAGATGTGACGTTTAAACTCTTCTGTTTCTTTGGTTCAGCCATTTGTAGGCTTAAGTTTGTAAATGCATTATTCACTTCTGCACATTATTTTTTTTAAACTTATTTTTATTTTTTCAGAAAATTGCATTGTGATGCTTAATTAGTGATATAAAATTCAAAGTGTACTTTTCAGTAATACATGTATAACTGAAATGTTCTACAAAAAAATTATAAATATAGCTCTGCCATAGCATTTCACTGATCTTTTTAATTTACTTTTATGTCTTTTTTTACTCTTATGTTATTTAAACAAGATACTATATTAAAGTTTTCTTGATTTTCAAAGTCTGTGTATGTCTTTGCACACTTAATATACAATTTTAAATACTGAATAAAACAGCTTTATATTAAGCTATTAGTGTAATGTTAATACACTTTTAATGCTATTTAAGCATTATTTTAATGATATTTATTGTTCTTGAAGTACATTAAAATTATGCTTCACATATATTATGACTAGTTTAAGACATGAAAGTATATTTTAATGAACTGCAAAGAAATACACTGAAATGTACTGGAAGTGGTTCCATTTTAGCATAATTTAGTATATTAAAATATAGTACAAATATGTTTCTAAGACACTCGTAATGACTTTATAATGTACTAGTAACACAAAGTACACTTTAAGCATGTAATTAGTCCCTACACAGGCATATACTTAAAGTATACAAAATATACTTTAAGTTGTTCCACTTTAGCACATAAAAGTACACTAAATACACTTAAAGTTGAGCTTTTCTACAATTTAATTACTACTAAAATATATTTAGTACAAAATTAGTTGTTCCAAAATAACATGCTTCAAGTTAACTAATCATGAACACACTTGAAGTAAAAAGTATGCTACATTTTAGTACACTTTAGCACATTTATTTTTCACCTGGGTGGGGCTCCTCATTTTTCCTCATAGACCGATAACAACATTAGAGACTGAACACATAAAAATGGTTAGCAATTAGCATTCATAATGTTGCAAGTGCTAGCGCCAGATAAGCTAGTTGTCAACTTACCTTGATAATTGTGAATACATGCCTCAACGAAGAATTTATAGCCCTTTCTCAGCCTTGCTTCTTTAACTGTTGAGTGCCGTCCAAGAATCCTGTCAACATCCTCAAATCTGAGTTGTGGCAGTGTCGAAACGCTCCATGTTCACTCTATATGAAAACACCGTAGTTTCAGCTGTGGCGGAAATCCGTTTACCTGGCGTGACGTAGTTTCCGGTTGCGCGTGAGAAAGGCGAGTTAATCCATCTACGGCTTCACTTTTTGTTGCAGCGTTCGACACTTTTAATGTCCCTGGATGTTTCCCTTTCAAATTTGGACATTGTTGAGATGGTTACTTCATTTGACTCCACGTGCACTGAAATCCTCGACTTAATAGCACTGTTTACGCACAGGAGCTCTAACTCAAATGGAGAGCCATGGCACAATGACACTACTCCTGCTCTCAGAAGGGAATATCGATGTGTTGAGAGAAAATGGAAAAAAGATAAACTGCATGAGTCTCTGGGAATTTTAAGAGACTGTTTGTCTAACTACCAGGACGCTGTTAAAGCTACAAAGACTCAGTTTAAGTCAAACCTTGTGCAAAACAACTGCCACAAACCCTATGTCCTTTTTAATGTTTTAAATAGAATAATCAATCCTCCTGAACATACTGGCATTATCCCTAGTGCCCTTCAGTGTGACAGATTTAGTAAATTCTTCACTGAAAAAGTGTCCAGTATCCGGGCATTAACCCTTTGTGTTGTGCCTGATCCCAGTATTATTCATTTATGTTCAGCTGTTTTTGAAGATATTATGCCAATACCTTTTTCTGATTTGTCAAAGACGGTTCAATGTTTAAGACCTTTGGTCTGCTCATTGGACAGCCTTCCAGCCAAGCTTTTTAAAGATGTTTTTGACTCTGTTGGGTATTTTAAATTTGATAAACATGTCTCTTTCAGCTAGGTCTGTTCCGGCAGCTTTTAAAAACGCCATTGTACAACCCCTCCTGAAAAAGCACAGTTTGGACCCCTCTGCTTTGTCCAACTACAGGCCAGTTTCTAAGCTGCCTTTTTTATCTAAAGTTTTAGAAAAAGTGGTATATGCCCAACTTCAGTTGCACCTCAATTCCAACAACATCTTTGAAAAATTACAGTCTGGTTTTAAATCCTGTCACAGTACGGAAACTGTTCTTTTAAAAGTTTTTAATGATCTTCTTTTAATCTCTGATTCTGGTAGCCCTGCTGTGCTAGTACTTTTAGATCTGACTGCAGCATTTGATACGGTTGACCACAAGATTCTATTGTCCAGACTCGAGTCCTGTGCAGGCATTACAGGCACTGCTCTGTGGTTTCAGTCATATCTGTCAGACAGGGCTTTTTCTGTAAACCTCAGGCCTTTTTACTCAAAGAAAGCCCCGATTATCAGCGGAGTGCCTCAAGGATCAATTTTGGGCCCAGTCTTGTTCTCACTGTATATGCTGCCTATGGTATCAATCTTCCAAAAATACAACATTTCCTCTCATTGCTTCGCAGATGACGTCCAAATTTATTTACCTTTGAATACCAAAACAAGCTCAGTTGAAGCACTGAGAAAATGTGTACATGAAGTAAAAGATTGGATGTCACTGAATTTTTATTTATTTAAACAATACAAAAAATGAAGTTTTCATTTTTGGGGAGCCCAATGTTTCTGGTTTTAGTAGTGCTCTTGGCCCAATATCCTCAAACTGCTGCCCATTTGTAAAAAGTCTTGGTGTTTTAATTGATAGTTCTTTTAAACTCGAAAGACAGATTAGCTCAGTGGTAAAAACAAGCTTCTTTCAACTCAGACTTCTTAGGAAGGTCAAGCCGTACCTGCCCCATAGCCAACTGGAAAAAGTTGTGCATGCCCTGATCACAAATCGTTTGGACTATTGTTATTCATTATATTTTGGCCTTGATCAGTCTTCAGTTCGCCAATTACAATTAGTTCAAAATACCGCTGCACGCCTGCTCACAAAGAAAAAGCGCAGTGACCACATCACCCCTGTACTGTCGTCTCTCCACTGGCTGCCTGTCGCTTTCAGAATCCATTTTAAGATCTTATTGTTTGTTTTTAAATCTCTTCATGGATTGGCACCATCATATTTATCTGATATGCGTATCTTGCACACTCCGGTCAGAACACTAAGGTCCACTGGCCAGTTAGACTGTCCAAGATCTAGACAATAAACCAGAAGGGACAGAGCTTTTGTCACGGGTGACGATCAGGAGGGAGGTGGAACCTTTAATGGCAGGCGAGGTTTCCCCTGGGGAATACTTCCGGTGTGGGACCCGTGAAGACTCCGGTTCCGGTTACTCCGGGTAACGGCGCAAATTATCATTGAAGGATTGAAAACAGGTGCGGGAAGAGGGCAAGTGCATCAGCGATTGGGACGTACAGCAATTAAGAGTAATATAAAAAGGCTTTGCATTCTAAACAGGAGCGTTCACCTCAAGGAAGTGTATGTAGTCCTATTTTATTTAATATCATGATTAATGAGGTTTTTTCAGAGGTTGATGCTAGCCTTGGGAGGAATTATATGCAGATGGGGTAATATGGGTAAGCGGTCGTAAAAGAAGTGTAAAGATGTTACAGGCAGCAGTCAGCAGTCAGCAGTAAAACTCCGGTTTTACTGTCTACACGACAACACTGCAACCGGCGTTTCAGAAAATACTCACCCTGGCAGGGGTTTTCAAAAATGTTCGGTTTCAGTGACCTGATACTGCGTTTCCGTGTGGACGAACGGCCGAACCGCGTAAGAAATGTCACGGTTATAAAAATACCCGTGTCCGTGTGGACAAGGCCTAAGACTCAGGTTATTTGTTTCTCTAAGAAGCGTAATAATCCTGCAATACAAGTTACTCTTTATGGGCAACCAGTTAAGCAGGTTCAAAGTATAAGGTTTTTAGGTGTGTGGATGGATCATAAGCTGACATTTGGAGATCATATACAGAAAAATGTTACCAAATGCAAGAAAGCAGTCAATGTTAAATGCCTGGTGTGAAGTGGTTGGGGTGCTAGTATGAATTCTCTTACACATATTTATATTTACATAATTAGATCAACATTGGATTATGCATGCATTGCATTTGGTTCTGCAGCTAAATCTCAATTGCAAAAGCTTGACCTGGTCCAAACACAAGCCCTCCGTCTATGTAGCAGAGATGGGGACACGAGTTTGAGACTCGGACTCGAGTGCGACTTAAGGCGCACACACAGGGACTTCAGACTCGTCCTCGAAAAACTTCAGACTCGACTCGGACTCGAGCTGCGGGACTCGTGAACAATGTTTATTTTTAGGAAACGTCTGATGAGCTCGCTGTTATTCCCCTCCCTCCGTTACCTGAACCTGCCTACGTAACACGTACTATCGGCAGCACGCGCGACCACACATGAGAGGACAACAAACAAACATGTCGACTGCACCGGCCGCTGTTGTGCCATTCATTTTGAGTCTGTAGATTTCTCATAAATTCAACAAAAGTTGGCTTTGTAAATCATCCCGCTGCTCCGCGATCGCTATCTGGAGGGTACACTCCTGAGGGTACATCTCTGTGAGTGTACAGCTACGCTGGTGAAATAATATCATCCTCTTCTCTGCCTGAGCCCTGTGAGCGTACAGCCACGTCGACGAGATACTTATCCTCTCCTCTAACTGAGTCTGGCGAAGAAGAGCTATCTCCACACTCGCCTCTTGAGTCCCGTGGGCAACGGAGCAAAGACTGTTAGTTTATAGACTTTTTAATTCAATAAAGTACTTATTCTTATTAAATTCCATTTGGTCTGCCTGTTGTGTTGCGTTGTGGGCTCCTCACGGTGGTGCGCAGGTGAGGGGCGTGGCTGGTCATCTGGTGTCTGCCCGACCTGTGCTGGTGAGCATCAGTAATGAATGCATATAAACTTGTGAATAACTTGCATATACATATAAACTTGACGCACACATACACCTATAAATACTCCTACGCATTCTCATCCTATGGCGTCATATCTGACACTTTTGACATTTCGTCTAAATCCAACGCGTTTGGTACCCTTTAGCGTCAATATAACACGCACAGATATGGGTAGGTTTAGGTCTGGTGTAGGGTTAGGGTTAGACCGCTAGGAGGCGCCTTCTGACCCTTATATATCTGCGTCTCATATTGACGCTAAAGGGTGCCTTGCGCGTTGAATGTAGACGAAATGTCACGAGCGTCAGTATATGACGCCTTGGGATGAGAACGGGCTGGCATATACATATAAACTTCCATGCATGTACACCTATAAACACTCGCACATACACTCACTGCACGCAGACACACCTTTGTGGAGCGGTGTGACGCTTATAAGTTAAAAAACTTAAACATACGTTTCATATTTATGTTTATATAATATAATGTTTTTTTTGTTTTATTTCATCTATGTTGATTATATGAAAAGGGAACCGCATGAGACGAGTAAGATAGGATCATAAGATATAGGCTATCGGAAAACATTTGGAATGGGTCAGACATGATTTTGACCACTTATTAAGTTTTGTTTTGTAGAAAGCCTTTCTTTAAAGTTTTTTTTTATAAATTGTATGTTCATTTTAATCAATGTTTCATCAACAAATTTGCCTGGATTAATAAATAAGAAGCAAATATAGTGGACAATATAATCAGGACACGGAGGCGCCGGCGCGTTCACACTTCATATGATATGAAGTGTGCATTTCTCTCCCTAGGCGCGTTCACTACAGCAAAGATGGCGAGTCTGCATCGATTTATGAACTTTATCAACCATTCAAATGTTTCATGCATAATCATTACTTTCGCCGGTTCTTTGCATAGACAGTAAAAGAAAGGTTCATTGTGGCAAGCTTTATTTCAGGTGTTGCGTGATATCTCTCCGCCCCCTGTGTTGACGCTTCACACTCCTGTCCAGTTGGTGGCGGTAAATGCACCTTTTAGCTGGTTTGCCAACCGCCATAAAACTCCAAAAGAAGAATAAATGACTTCCTTTTACCAGTGGCGGATCTAGAAAATTTTACATGAGGGGGCAAAGGGGTGGCAAGAGGTCTTGGCAGGGTGGCAGGGGTAGACGGTACATGGGAATCCCTATATGTGAATTGCTTTAACAAAACAAACACAAAAACACTTTTAAACTACAGTAGTTATTGTTTAAACATGCCCTTACACACTACAAAGGTTTTTAGGAAAGATTTATTAACAAACCCCCTTGAAAATATCTTCAGAATACTGGTAAGTGTATAACTGGAAAGTTTGGTGTACATTGGTGCTACACAGGCTGAGATGTTTGTACTGGAGAATGACAAAAAAACAAATTTTGAGAAAACAGCATTTAAAGATTTGTAATGTAAAAATGCATACTTTTTTTAGTGGAAACAACTATTTACAGACACAATAACTTATCAAATCATTAGCAACAACAATACAAACCACCTAAATCACATTAAAACTTATAACACCGCATTTATGGCCTTCAACTGAACAGAAAAACAGTCAAAAGGTGTGTTGGACATCGGCTGCGGCTGGATGTAAGCGATCGGCGAGAGTAGCCGCGTGCAGCCGGGGAGGAGCTGCAAACGGAGACGTGAAGTCGGACACTTCTGGTTCCCGTAGTGACCGCTCACGTGGTGTTTGCATACTTTATCACAGCTGAAGTGAAATAAATGCAATATTTGCTAAATACACAGATGTTTAGAGGCATTTTCATTCAATACTTTATGTACTGCTTCATACAGCGTCTGTTTGAACAAGAATAAAGTTCACCATAAGCCTACAGCTAGCCTACTATCAATGAAGGATTTAATCAGTTTTATTTGGATAAACATGACACAATATAACATTGCGACTACATGAAAAGAGTGCTTACTGTTATAAAAAATGATTTGTGAGCTGTAGAGGAACTAAAGGTGGTCGAATAAACACGAAACACACGTGATCGTTGTCATGCGGTGAATCCGGCCAATCGTGGAACTGCCGTGTCGTCATCAGCGCTCGTGCAGCCCAGAGCAGCCGCTCTTCAGAAGCTGCGCTGACTGAGTTCTCCGGCTACTCTCGAATCGCTCTTGCGGTACTTTGATGGCATATGTCACAGTCACGTGGTGTCGGCGCTGTATCAAGTCGGACAAAATTTCTAACCGGCATGCACTGCTTCAAGTCAGCCGCCGATCGTTCTGCGCAGAGCTGCATGAAGTCGAACAAGCCTATAAACGCATATCTAAATGTCAGAGCACGTCACGTGATGCATCTGAACGAATCACGTTGTCAGAAATTAACATCAGCCAATGAGATTTCGGTTTTACAGTTAAATGCCCATTGTACTTTCACGATTGGTTGCTGATTAAAAGGAAATGACCATATTTGGATACGACAACAATGTACAGGAGAGAGAGAGCTTTCCAACGGAGATGTATGTGATGACATTGACAGGGAGCAGACAGCGATCGCGGAGCAGCATGTTGATTTAGAACGACAACTTTTGTTGAATTTAGGAGAAATCTACAGACGCAAATAGACAAAGTATAGTAAAAAAGTCCTAAATGTGTTTTTTGGGAATTTTTTTCACCACAAGTCTGAAAGAAGACATGTTATTGAAGACAAATAGCCCAAAATCTCAAAATTGACCAGTGAAAAAAAAAAAACGGTGTTTTTGTGTCTCGCCTTAAGCTGTTCTTGTCTTTACTAAAATCAAAATTAGGCTAATCAAAGGGAAGAGTGCTCTATAAAAATCATGAGGGAGCGATTTGACCGCTGATTTTGGCTAACGTAATAGACTTGTTTTTTGGCTAACGTAATAGACTGTGTTTTTGCTGATGCTGAATCGTCTTTAGTATACAGTACATCCATTACAAATGTAACTTTAAGTTAAACGTGTGTGTTTAAACTACACCTGGGGAAACTCACTTCACCTTCAGAGGCTCTGGGGCAGCTGCAGTCTCTCCAGTCGGGTTGCAGGGCCACCGCACCGCAGCAGACTCGCTGTGTGTGTGTGAGCCGCGAACGCCGCTCTGCACGTTTGAATCAGGGACGCAGGGAGGAGGGGCTAATAATACATTTAAAATAAAAAATTAAATTGTTCACTTTTGGTAAATGTATTGTTTAGTTCACTGTTTTGAGAAGCTTGTGGACATAGTGGCGGGTTTTTACAAGTACAGTTTTTGGATCATCAAAGTTAGGGGGGCAGCTGGGGGGGCAAGGCTCTAGAGTGGGGGGGCACCTGCCCCCCCTTGCCCCCCTGTAGATCCGCCCCTGCCTTTTAAACTGAAATGACGTCCTTTGACACCGAAAAGTTCACGCGCATCCACATATGAAATCACTCGCATATACATATATACACAACTAAAGCATGCATCCACGTTTTATTTTGTATGTATGCGCGAGTGTTTTATGGATGTGTATGCGCGCATCGGGTTTATATGTATGTGCGAGTGTTTATAGGTGTATATGCATGGAAGTTTATATGTATATGCGAGTATTTATAGGTGTGTCTACATGGAAGTTTATATGTATATGCGAGTGTGTTTAGGTGTGTCTGCGTGCAGCGAGTGTATATGTATGTGCGAGTGTTTATAGGTTTATAGGTGTTTATAGGTTTTTTTCCCTGTCATAATATCAGAAAACATTTTGAATTATCCATCTGTTTTTAAAAGTAAATGATTGAACATTTTTATGAGGCAATAAATACTCTCTTCTCAAGGTCAAGATCAAAGTTTATTTATAAAGCACATTTACAAGCAGTCGCTACCGCCCCAAAGTGCTGTACAAATACAGGGAACAACATGATAAAAACATAATAAATAACCAAAATAAAAATAAAAAAACTTTTAAAAACAGACTATGCCAAAAATATTAAAAACAGACAACAAATAATGTTACAAATAATAAAATGTCACAGTTCAGCTGATATTAAACGCCAGTGCAAAAAGATGAGTTTTTAACAATGATTTAAAATTTAAAACAGAGGTAGCTGCTCTAATATTGAGAGGAAGAGAGTTCCAGAGTGTAGGACCTACTATGAGTCGCCACGTAGGATTTAAATCAAACTTCGCTTATCAATACATGCATAACACACATGCATATACACCTATAAATTACTCGCATATACATAAATACATATATATAAAGAGCTAAGCTCCCCGTAGTTCACACCCTGGGAGGACCTGAACTGTGGCGCACTGGCATTCGCGTTCTCTATCATCACAACGCACTCTCACAGTGCAATTGGAGACGTGCAGTTCATCAAGGGGGTTCAAGCTGAAGTGTAGCTATTTTTAAACAACAGAGGAGATTATATTCGATCACATCACAGATGTTGGATAAGCTTTAATAAGGTGACTTCCTGGGAGCGTTCCAAGCCAGTTTACAAACTTTTTTTTTTATCGCACCTGGTTTCATATGCTATGTCAAAATTAAGGAGCATAGGCCTATAATAAACCAATTAACAATGAACTCAGATTGAGACATTTCAGCATACTGGCCTCTTATTACTCAACCAAGTTAGCCTACTGTAATATCTTAGTTTCCTAAACACAAATGTGTGTAGTAAATGATTTGCAAATTATAGGCTATGATTATTAGGATAATTAAATGAGTTACAATTATGAGTTGGTGTGCCTTGATGTTCTGGTTTGACCTTTGATGTGGAAACCTTTGCCTTAGACCAGTGTTTCTCAAACTATTTCTGCCATTCCCCTCTTTGAAGGTAGGGAAGGGTTCGTGCCCCACCTGTCCCCATGCAATCGCCTCAACAACATGTTAATAAACTAATCTTTAAGTTAAAATGTATTTTATTAACATGACATTTTAAAAACATAAACATCACGGTAGATAAAAATAATAATGCAATTGTGTTTGTATTTTGCCTCTGATAACATCAAATGATAAAAAGTGATAAAAAGAAAATAAAACCCAGGTGAAAAGGAAATATATTTAAATTGTACTTATTTTGATATACTTAATGTATTTTAAGTGTACCGTATTAAGTATGTATTAAATGTGCTAAATTGAAACAACTTAAAGTATATTAAGTGTACTTTAATATATATTTAAGTTAAACTTTAAGGTAATAGTAATATATTTTAATATACTTAATTGTGTTAAAATGGAACCATTTTAAGTATATTTAGTGTAATTTAATACTACTTCTTTAGATTATATTTTTAATACATTTTAAAGATATTTTTTAAATACAGTTAAAAGTAAATTTTTGTTTTACAATAATATGTTTCAAGTATATTTTAAATATAATATTAGCATATTAATAATATATTAATAGAACACTGAAAGAGCCACAATTAGTATATTAAAAATATATTTTTACAACCAATAAAGTATGAAAATAATATATTTAAATGTACTAAAATTATAGTGAAAACTTTTTATTCAGTACAACACACAGTAAAAAAAAATTGTAAAACACACACACACTTTGAAAGCTAGTAAACTTTAATTTACAACACCTAGTGTACATCAGTGTACATCAGTACAGCAGCTTATGTAAACTGTAAACAAAATAACAAATTACAGTGACCTGCAGGGGTATAAACAACATAAAAAAAAATAAGTCACTAAGCCTAGATACAGGCAATAAAGTGCTGTCATTAATAGCTGCAAACCATCAAATGAAATAACTGGAAACAGTTACAGTACTGTTACAACTTAAAACATATTCATATTCAAGTGGACTGATTGGTTTTTGAGTTTGACTCATTATTGCATTTTCTTCGGATCAGTGCTCGCACCTCAGACACTGTCGTGTTCGGGAAGTGCTTGATCACAGTATCTGTGAAAGGGAAAGAAGATTATTATTATTAAAACCTGTATGAGTTCTTCTGCTGAACACAAAGGAAGATATTTTGAAGAACTATTGGAACCAAACAGTTGTTTGGCACCATTGACTTCCATAGAAAAAAAAATACTATGGAAGTCAATGGTGCCAAAGTTCCAATCGTTCTTCAAATATCTTCTTCTAACTATTTCAAATATCTTCAAAATATCTAGCAGAAGAAAGAAACTCATATAGGGTTGCAACAACTTGAGGGTGAGTCAATGATGACATAATTTTCATTTTTGGGTGGAGAATCCCTTTAAGTGTTGCTGAACAACTGTAAAGTCTACATGTTATGTCACTGTATCACAGGGAAAAAGTTTAACTGATTAACTGGAAAAGTATATTCAGCCAAGAAGTATAATAATTGTAATGTATAACAAATGTGAATCTTTATTTTTAGCATTGAAATTTGTTTTAGTCAGCCCCCTTTGACTTCGAGAGTAGAGATGCACCGATTGATCGGCTGGTGACCGGAATTGGCCGTTTTTCACATGATCTTCCATGAGAAGATAGAAAATAAATATTTGTGTGTGCTGTAAAGTGGTTTGAAAAAATGAAATCGGACTCGGTTAAAATCGGTATCGGAAGGTCAAACTCAAGGAAAATCGGAATCGGCCAAGAAAATTGTAATCGGTGCATCTCTATCCGAGAAAAAAAAAAAAAAGAAAAGATAATGAGCAGAAACATACCTATGATGGCTTGCACTATGTGAGGGTCCAACTGGGGTTTTGAATGAATTCCGGATTTACCAGTAAGTGTGCATCTGGCTAAAGTTTCTCTTCCAAAAAGTAAAGTGGCCAAATCTTGTGTGAAAAGAGAAGCTCGTGACTTGTTAAGTCTGTCATAGACTCTCTTGGGAACTTTTACATCAGAATCACCGAGGGAAATCTGTGTAGAATAAAAAAAGTATAAGTATTATAAGTAAAAGTATAAGTATATTAAAGTATTAGTATAAACTTGTTCCTTTATAACTCAAATAAAAAGCTGTCACTGTGTTACTTGATTCAGAAAACTTTCTGAAGTGTTCATGCCCAAAAAGACAGATTAAATGATTATTACAAATATGATTTTTCTTTATCATAAAGATTTTTCTAACCATTTCTGAGGTTTCAGGAACAGACAGCTCAGTTGAACTTGGGCTTGAGCTGTATGAGCCTCTTTTCATTGACTCTAGGACCTCTTTGAGTGATGATACTATCCCTGGAAGCTCTACAAGACAAAATAAAGTTGCATGTTATACAAAGTTAGGGCAGAACAAACACTAGTTTGTGTTCTTCTTCATGTGTACTTGGTCTCTTGTTTAAATGCTTAAGTATATATTTTGTAATGAAGCATTACTGTAACTTTAATGCTATTACAGTAATTATTAAATATTAATAAAGAGACAAAATTCTATGGAACGTTACAAGTTGGTTACAGCTGGTAAAAGTTTGATTAAATGTAAAAAAGCTGAATACAAGACATACAACCATATAAATGTATAAGTCATGTTTATAAAAGGTAAAAAAAACCCCGCCACATTCTACTGTATTATCTGCTAGGTCTTACAGGACAGAAAAATAATTTCTTCTGTTTTTAAGTCTGTCTTAAAGCAATACTCTGCCATAGCTGTTAATAGAGAGTGACCAAGATGACTTTTCCTCTCCATGCTGGCTGAGATACCCTATCAAAAGACTCTAACTGAAATAGAAGTGTTAGTTCACCCAGAAATGAAACTTGTGTCAATAATTACGCACACTCATGTCGTTCCAAAACCATTAAGCCTTTGTTAATTTGAAAAACCTTCCTGATTCTAATGTAATTTGATTTCCAAAGATGAACGAAGGACTTATGGGTTTGGAACGACATGAGGGTGAGTAGTAATTAATGACAGAATTTTCAGTTTTGAGCGAACTATTAACAGCTTCTGCTAAAAGATTTTGTAACCCATCACTTAAGTCTAATTTGCCAATGAATTGACAATGAAAAAATATAATTCTATTTTATATATATAGACACACAGTCAACAACAATTGCATTTGTAACATTAATTAAACCTTTTAACTTAACTCATTGGGCAGATTAACAATACAAAAGCTAGGTTGAGGGTCCAAATGCACACATAATATACATCTATAAAAACAAACAGATAATGAATTATTAAGTCAGGGTTTGTATAAATAAATAAATAAATACATAAATAAATAAAGGTTTCATATTTACATTTCAATTCCTGTTAATTTACCTTTCAAAGCTTTGACAACATCATCATCAAGCTCAACACGAGTGTTCCGGGGAGATGTACACTGCAAAAGACTGTTGTCAAATTCCTTACTTCTATCTCCGTCCATCTCCTCCTCGTCGTCACTGTCCAGTGCAGCCTGTATTTGTTACATTGGATACAAGGTTAGAAGAGGCTCAATTAAACATTTGGTTGAATTAAACGGTAACACTTTACAATAAGGTTCATTAGTTAACTACAATAGTTAACATTAACTAAGAATTAACAATACTTTTTCAGCATTTGTTAATCTTTGTTAATGTTAATTTCAACATTTACTAATACTTTATTAAAATCTTGTTAACATTAGTTAATGAACTGTGAACTAACATGAACAAACAATGAACAGCTGGATTTGTATTAAGTAACATTAACAAAGATTAACAAAAACAGTAACAAATGTATTGCTCTTGGTTAGTTTATGTTTGTTGATACATTAACTAATGTTTAATTAACAACCTTGTTGTAAAGTGTTACCTATTAAACGTAATTACATTTCTAATAAATGTGTCTATTGTAACTCTATGGTTCACACTAAATTTGCACTATTCAACTTTGTTGAACAGATTTATTGAAACGAGAAGTAACACAATAGAACATGCAAAGAGAACATATCAGGACAACTAAATGTAATTACGTTTAATTTGATTTTTATGGGAGTTTCAGGGAGTATGCATACTCCCTGAAACTCCCATAAAAATAAACTGTACTAAAAATGTTTTTTACATGTAATAAATATTTGTTTCCAGTCTTGAGTGAAAACGTTGAAAATCGGAATCGCTTTCAGAGAAAAAGTCGTGGATAACCTTGCTCCATTAGTCGGATTTGAAAATCTCTAAAAATGGAGGTTGGAAAATGGAGTTGAAATAGATCAGACGCAAAAAAAAACCTTTGAAATTCTATTATATGAAAATAAAACATTGCTTACTCTCTTCCTTGCTGGTCTCTGTATGTTTTCAAACATGTCAATTTCAGTGTTATCTGAGTCATCTGACATTGGAGTGGAGGTGACAGGAGCTGCTTTTTTTCTTTTCAAGTCCTGAAGGTCTCTTTTTAGTTTGTCTCCCATTGCAACAGCAGCTGCAGTTTGAGATGCACTTGAACTCTAAAAACAACAAATTGTAGTTAGCTTAGAAAGGCAGTCGAATCATTATTGTTAAACACAATAATCCTGAAGGTTAAGATAGTGAAAAACATTTACGGCCTCAGATGTTTTTTTCCCTTGCAGAATGGTGGTCTTCCAGATGTCTTCTCCTCTTTTAAATGCATCTCTCTTTATAATTAAGTCCTTGTAAACATCTGTAATTACAGTATATAAAAGATATATTATATTATGATGCTGACAATGACAATACAGCATCAGAATGGGCTGAACGAATATAAACACAAATTAAAGGAATAGTCACACAGGTTTTACAATACAGCTCAGTTCAAGATACAAGCAGTATGTTTCTGTTGTTTTTCACCACTATTGCTTCCTCGACTTGACGTCACCTACTGGTGGTTTAATTTTAAAATTGTCTTTGCATTTTTTGCAATAGGCAAATTTCGTAGTTGTAAATTAAATTTAAAAACGTTCAAAACATTATTTATTGCCGTTTTAATTTATTAGTGTAAATTATTTAATTGTTTTTTTAAAGTTTATTGATCAAATGTAAGATTTTAACATGAATGATGACAGCCAAATTTCAATGAAGTTAGTCTAACATTTTCTGAAGTTAAATATCACAAATGTGTAGGTTTAATTAGAGCGCCTTCACAATAAATTATATTCACAAGACAAGTAAGTTAACATTTTATTCTGTTAACCCATTTACTTGTCCAGGAGACAATTGAGGCTTAATGTCGTGTAATCACCATTATTATATCATTATAATATATTATTATATTATATTATATCATTATCATTATATATCATTTTGTTTTCTGCAAACACAGTGTGCAATGTTTTTATAACGTTAGTTGTTTTATGTCACTACATAGCTAGATTATGCATACAACAATTTAAGTTGACAGACGTAGCAGTTAGTGGTTAATGTCAGTAATCCACATTATCTAACATATATAGAGCATCGGCATCAACGTGTAAATATTTTATGAACCAAAAATGAGATTAAAGCCAATTATACTAATCACGAACAATGATAAACTTACCACCAAGAAGTAATATTTTTGCTGCCAATATCTTGCTTTCTCCACGTCGGCAGCGACTTGGCAGACGCACCTCTACGTAGCCCTCTTCACTTCTAAGTTGATCGCGGGAGCTGACCTGATATTCTGGTCGTCTGTGTTCTCTTATAACTATATCGGTGGTGTCCACCTTCACAAGTTCAGAGTCAGGGAAATAATATAACGCAAATTTTGGAAACGACATGATGTCTGCCTTTTGAAATATCCGTAACGTTAGTAGGCCTTATAGTTGTAATACCACCGTTTCCGTTGCCCGCCAACTTGTACATTTCAAATGGCAGTGACAGTGTGTGATTGGACAATTACCTGCAAGTTTGTTTTGAAAAGCTGGTCTCTGATTGGTGGAAATGAATGCACTGCGAAATATATGATCTATTTTTTTTTTTTTTTTGAAGTATTACGTGAACTTGTTATTTCCGTCACTTGAACGTTGGGTAAATACCCTTGGACACAGAATGACAGAAATGAAGAAGTACAAATCTTACCTCAACTCACAAGATAATGAGATTCCAAAAACGACAGAACATCGCCGCTTAAAGAAGCTGCGTACAGAAAATAAAGAGGTAATACTGAATTGTATTTTTAATTGCTGTGTTAAGCATTTAATTGTCCTGCATTGTTTGAAGACTGCAGCCAGATCTGCAACAAATACTATATATTATTTATTATTGAATGTGCATGGTATTTCTGCTAAGAATTCCAACCTGCTTTATTTTGTAATAGGCATATATCTCTTTCTTTGCAGAATTCAGCTCGAGCTGGTTACAAAAACTATATGTGCATAAATGGTTCTGAATTACCAAGAGTAACTGATTACAGGAGAAGGAAAACACTGGTAAAATTGTTATTCAGTATATTGGTTATAACGAAGTAATATGTATACTGGAAAAAGTATTAATTGATAAAAAATTATGAAGCCGCAATTTTGACAAATTTTCTTTTAATTAATCTTGTAAGGTGATGATATTAACAACAACTTTGTGTGTCTCTTAGCTTACAGTTAATTGCAATAATAATGAGGCAACAAAGGAAAATTCCAGTGTCAATTATTCTCCGTGCCCGACACCAGCAAAGAGACAAAAAAAGGAAGACCAAGTGCAGGAAATATTTGAATGGGTAGGTATGAAATATTGTGTTAACATCAGTTTATTTAATATATATTTAATCAAACAGATCTCAATATATATATGGGTAGGTATGAAATATTGTGTCAACATCAGTATATATATATATATATATATATACACACAATATTTTTTACATACACTGCAGACTTAAAATCAAGCACCCCTCATAAAAACGTTATTGTTATTAATTTTGACTTTGTTTGTATGCATCACTTTGGACTTCCATCAGGAAGTCATCCATCATTCAGATTGAACATTTATGTACCTTTTTTAGAGTGTTAATGATGTGAACAATATTGATGAAAGAGGGCAGCCTAACCAGTCCAACTTGTGCCAGTCTCCTGAGAGTCATCCTCATGAAGCAAACATTAATTCTCAGGTAAATATATATATATATATTTTTTATTATCCACATTACCTATTTGGATATGTGTCTACATGGCTTGTGTCAGAGAACTATCCCAACATGAAAATAATATATATTTCATGGCTGTTTTGGCTGTTACAAATTATTTTGGATTTGTTAAAGTGCTACATGGGTTTTTTTTTTCTTTGTAACTTCAATAATTATTATTAGTTATAATTATTATCCTATTATTTGTTTAGTTTAGAGCTCTATTAATTCCCTTGGAGCAATTGGTTCTTACTATCGTGGTGCTTCATATACTCAGACATATGTCTCTATATAAATAGTTGAATGGGTAGGTATGAAATATTGTGTTAACATCAGTTTATTTAATATATATATATATATATATATATATATATATATATATATATATATATATATATATACACATACACACACACACACACACACACACACACAATATTTTTTACAGACACCGCAGACTTAAAGAGTTAGTTCACTCAAAAATGAAAATTCTGTCATTTACTCACCCTCATGTTGTTCCAAACCTCTATGTGTTTATTTGTTCTGCTGAACACAAAGGAAGATATTTGGAAGAATGTTTTAATCAAACAGATCTCAATCCCCATTGACTACGGTAGTATTTATATTTATTATATAAATCACTAATTATCACTAGTTATTATTATTAGCCTATTATTTGTTTAGTTTAGCACTCTATTAATTCCCTTGGAGCAATTGGTTCTTACTATCGTGGTGCTTCATATACTCAGACATATGTCTCTATATAAATAGTTGAATGGGTAGGTATGAAATATTGTGTTAACATCAGTTTATTTAATATATATATATATATATATATATATATATATATATATATATATACACATACACACACACACACACACACACACACACAATATTTTTTACAGACACCGCAGACTTAAAGAGTTAGTTCACTCAAAAATGAAAATTCTGTCATTTACTCACCCTCATGTTGTTCCAAACCTCTATGTGTTTATTTGTTCTGCTGAACACAAAGGAAGATATTTGGAAGAATGTTTTAATCAAACAGATCTCAATCCCCATTGACTACGGTAGTATTTATATTTATTATATAAATCACTAATTATCACTAGTTATTATTATTAGCCTATTATTTGTTTAGTTTAGCACTCTATTAATCCCCTTGGAGCAATTGGTTCTTACTATCGTGGTGCTTCATATACTCAGACACTCAAAACTTTGGTTTGTCAAATATTTAGACAGTTGCAAATGTACTTGAGATTTAAAGGGACCACGTCAGAGTACAGGCATAATTGTAACAGATGAGTGAGGTTGCTGTAAAGCAATTACAGAGCTATTAACTGTATTTTTAAAAATGTTAATTTAAATTGTTTTAACAAACAAAAGTTGTTGCTTGGAAAACTCAGACAATGTCCCTATATATTCAACAGATAATTCAAGACAGGCCTGTTTTTGAGGGACACCATGAGCACACTGCGAGCACAGAACCCGAGATACCTAACCTGGAACAAGGACCAAACTCAAATCCATCACAGGTATTGTCATAAAGTATTTATTGTGTGGCTTTCTATGAGTTGTAGCCATGTAATGAATGATAATTAAAATAAAACCCAGCGTAAAATAAAAGGAATGCAACTGGAATACTTAATAAATAGGAAGGACAGTTATGCCCACACCATGTGTTGGATAGTAATTTATAATTATAGCAAACACAAAATTAAGTAGCATTGTTGCATATTACGTGCTGGCTCTAATTATCTCTGACCCTGAGTCAATTCACAGGCAATATATTGCAGTGGTGTTTTTCAACTCTCAGCAAGTTTAACAAGAAAAAATAAAAACATTGCAGAATTGAGTAAAAAATGGTAGAGAGATGGAGCATGGTCTAAAGTCTAAAGTTATATAACTTTTTTGGATCCAAATAGTTTAATTTAAAACTCTGATATATATCACTGGCCCTGGTAGAGGTCTTTCTGCAAATACCCCTGTAGTCACTGATCTGTTTGTTTTAGTAGTTCTTTATTATTTATATTTATTTTCTTCTTGTAGGAATCAGAGGAAGAAGAGCTACTTTACCCAGGAGCACCTATCTCCAGAGAACAGAGTCTGCTGCTTTTGATGTCCTTCATTTTGAGACACAACCTCACAGGGACAGCCCTTGAAGACCTCCTCAAATTGTTTAATGAACATTTCCCAGGATCAGTGCCAGCTACGTCTTACCTTTTTCATAAAGCTTATGGGCAGTATGGACAATATGAATCACATTTTTACTGTTCTGGATGCACCAACTATATAGGTAAGGTTAATGGTCAGACACAATGTTCTGTATGTCACATTCAGTTTGATGCTGACACAAATTTAAAAAATGGGTCATATTTTCTGGTTTTGAAATTATCTTGCCAAATTAAGGACATTCTTGAAAATCCTAAGAATACATTACAAAGAAAAATGTCAACTAATGGCATTATTAATGACATACATTCGGGAATGGAGTATGAAAAACTGATCAGGAGTGGTAAAATTAGTGAAGAGGATGTGAGTTTACTGTGGAACTGTGATGGTATCCCAGTTTTCAAGAGCTCCAAGTGTCAGTTATGGCCAATTCAGTGTCAGATAATTGAACTGGATCCAAAAGAACGAAAAAATAATATCTGCATACCATGTATTTGGTTTGGAGAGAAGAAACCCAACATGACAACTCTGTTAACTCCATTTGTTGATGAGCTTCAAGAACTGGAGGAAAATGGACTTAAATGGACAGACACACAGAATCACGAACATTCCTCTAAGGTGCATGCACTAATCTGTAGTTCAGATTCAGTGGCTCGTCCACAAATTCGAAACACAAAGCAGTTTAATGGCACATATGGCTGTGACTTTTGCTACCATAAAGGTGGGGGTTCATACTCTTACATAAGTCCTGAACCTCCTCTTAGATGTGAAACTGAGCATTTTCAACATGCTATGGTTGCAACTCCTCAGCAGCCTGTAATGGGAGTGAAAGGTCCCACTCCTTTAATGAAGCTAGCAAACTTTCAGATTGTCAATGGGTTTGTGCCTGAATACCAGCACAGTGTTTGCCTAGGAGTAACACGGCAGCTAATGACATTATGGCTGGATTCCACTAACCATGATAAACCATGGTACATTGGCACAAAAACCGAAGTAATTGATAAGCAGTTACTAGCAATCAAGCCTCCAGTAGAGTTAACTCGAGTCCCACGTTCTGTAAAAGAACGCAAATATTGGAAGGCCTCAGAATGGAGATCTTTTCTTCTGTTCTATGCTTTACCGGTGCTTTGTGGTGTTCTTTCCAAGAAATACTTGAACCATCTTTTCCTTCTTGTTTTTGGCATTTATACTCTGCTTCAGGAAAATATACAAATGGTTGATATTGATAATGCAGAGAAAGCACTGAAGAAATTTGTTATGGAATTTCAAAAATTGTATGGCAAGGAAAATATGACATTTAATGTGCACTTGATGACACACATTTCTGCAAGTGTGAGAAACTGGGGACCTCTGTGGGCTACATCCACCTTTTCTTTTGAATCTTTCAATGGCACACTCTTGAAGTTCTTTAATGGAACCACACATGTGCAACAACAGATTGTCAAGAGATTCCTCAAGTGGAGAGACCTCACAATCAAAGCAGAAAAGTACATGAGGAATGCCAAAGACACAGTCAAAAAACTGTTCGATGACATGCAGAACAGTAAGCAAGAAACAGCTAAATCAGCACAACTGTCAGAGAGGGTTAGGGTTTTTGGTAATCCTCATCCAGTTACCATTCCAGTACGGCACATGCATGCTATAGAGGATCTTTTTGATGTCAGTGTACAGCAATGCTTGTACTATCAACGTTTTCTTATCGACGGTGTACTTTACCACACAGAAACTAACACACGGCTACAAAAAAGAAATAACTGTGTGGTAGAGTTAGATGATGGCACATTATGCAAGATTCTGAGCATTGTGGCATTTAACCCTGAAGGTTGTAATACACAAATGAGTTGTGTTTTGGTTAAGGAGCTTTGCAGGACAGCAAGACACCTTTGTAGGGACTCTGACCTTAAAATTTCTTCCAAGTTTATTCATGAGGTAAAAGAGTCAAACACTATTTATGCAGTGCTTACACAGTCTTTAAAAAGAAAATGTGTGATGATTGAGTTGAAAGAGAAAATGTATGTCGTAGCCCTGCCAAATAATATTGAAAGGGACTGAAATCATTGCAGTTGTATTGCAATGAAATACTTGAATCCGTGAATTGGATAAAATGCTTTATAAACTGATTTTTCACCCCCTTTTGGCTGTAAAGCTTGGTGTAACTAAAATGTAAGAGTTAAGCTTTAAGATTTTTTGTTTGTCTATTATGTACAGTATACAAGATACTTGCCTTGCCAAGTAATGGTATTCACATTCAGGTTTTAAGTGGAGTGTTCAAACTACCTATTGTCATTAATACACTAGTACTGAAAGATATAATGTTAAGTGGATATCATTTTTTTTGAAAAAATATGTTTACTTGTTTGGAGTGAACTTGTTTTGTGCAAATAGACTATTGGTCAAATGAATGCACATTATTTGATATATATGTTTTTAAATGTGCAATAAAATGCATTTTAATTGTACTTAAACTTTTTATTGTACTTTACTGTACTGTACTTTACGTTTTATTGTTCAAAACTACAAAAAAATGAACAAAACATAATACTCTCAGATAAGAAGTTCATTACTTATTAGTTAGTTAATTGTATTGCTTATGATTATTGCAAATAGTTATCATTTTAGGATAGTTTTAAGATAGTTTTTGTATATTTTTTAAAAGCTCATCTGATATATAATTAAAGTATAGTCTAGCCTTTGTAGAAATATATTTAAAAAAATTTCAATACACGTTTAATTCCCTTCATGTTAGGACTTGAATTTCAAGTTTGACATTTTTTATACAATTAGTTTAAGAATTCATTTGATAGCTGTAATGTATTTCTTAATGTGTTTTATATTAAAATGTTAAAACATGTTTTTCACAATATTTTAGAAAGCATGTTGAAACACATGCTATTACATAAATATTAAAAATATATTGCAGTAGGCCTCTAATGGTTATAAGCTATGTGTAAACAACTAAAAAATTAATTATTATACACACAAAGTAAACATAAAAAATACTTTAAGTTAGTAACACATGTATGTTTTCTGTAAATACACTAAAAAAAGGAACTAAACGTATGCTTGTTTAACATATTTCTTAAAAGTATAATTAAGCATATATTTATTCAAATGCATTTTGAATACAATATTTAGAAATATAATTTAAATATGCTAGTTTTTAGAATATTTTTTAAAAATGTAATTAAGTATATATTTCTCACCAATATAGTTATAGTACACTTTTCAAAAATATATTTAAAGTATGATTGTCATTAGCATGTTTATTAAAAATGTAATAAAGCATACATTTATTACCAATATATTACTAATATACTTTTTATAAATACATTAAAAGTATGCTTTTCTATAGCATATTTCTTAAAAGTGTAATTAAACATATATTTATTACCAATGTACTTCTAGTATACTTTTTAGAAATATACTAAAATGCAATAAAATAAATTTTTAGTACACTTTAAATAAGCATGTTGGAAATACAAATGTATTATAAACATACTATTTATATTTCAAATATATTTTTAATACATTTAATACAACGTCTTTTTCACCTGGGAAGTGTGGACTATATTATGGTTTGAAAAAGAATAATAATAATCTCAGGGTTTTTCCTGGCTCAAAACGAGGCGGAGGTGGTAAAATCCTAATAATGTACATATTTTAGGTATTTTTATAATAATAATTGTATTTTATATTTTTCGAAGACTATCATAGCTATCAGCTACTGTGTTTCCCACTGTATTTTGTGTGTGGTGTGGACCTCTGCATCCCTAGGGGGGTCCGGGGCATCGTCCCTTGGAAGAAAAATGTGTACGTTTTAAAGATAAATTCATAAATCTGGTGCACTTTGAAAGTTCAAAATTAAGTGATTAACTAATTTAGTGTCTGCAATGAGCCTGTTTTGTAGTAGGCTACATATTTTCTGAGCCAGAGACGGAGAGCGCTCAGCGCTTGACATCACAACTATTCAGTGTTTTCAACCACATCATGTTTATTTTAAGTTTCAGACATTTAAATTTAGACAAACATTTAAAAAAAGCAATCAATTTAGAGTTTGTCAAATACACACTTATGTCTATGGAAGCGGCAATAATAATTATTTCCATTATAATTAGATGACACGTACTATTCATATCAAATACACATCGTGTAAGTAACTTTCAAGTTTACTCTATGCTTCTCCCAGTTCACCGGCCACTTACTTTCATGTATTTCGGGAGAAGTGTTAAAAGCGCCTCCTCTCATAAACTGTTAATCTCTTAATCATGATGGGGATTTATTGCATTATTTACATCGTCTGAAGGCAAAGAGGGAGCTCCACAGCAGGAATGGGAATTCTTTGGTAGAACCTTAATTTTGAAAAGTAGCCTGAAGCACAGACATGACTGATGGAGAACACTATCCAATCAGAAGCGAGGGGTTGATCAAGTCCCACCCACCAATGAAAGGAAATATTGAGTAATACATTTGTTTTGTCAGTAATAATGGAAAACAAGTCACTGCGCTGAATTTCGTTTTTTTGTTTTGATGAAAAAACGAAAAATCAAACTGAATGTTGGTTTTTCGTTTCAGGTCAATATTTAAAAAATGGAAAAACGACCTGTTTCAGTTTTTTTCCTTTGTTAATTATACCAAAAAGAAGTCTCGCTCCTCCCACCTGGACACTATTTACCCTTCCCGGCTACAACTGAGTTCCCAGGCGAGTCCAGGTGGGAGGAGCGAGACTACAGCTTGCCGTCTAAAACACTATTTAGGTGAATTTAAACCATGGCTAAGTTGCTAAACGCATCTTGTTCACAGGTAAGGCCCCTGTTCACGTTGGACAGACGTTTTAATTGCATTTTGTGTAATGTTGACGTGCTTCAGTGAGCGAATGGGGATCTGAAGCCACAAAATCAACACAATGAAGCATACGTCACCCCACCTGTGACAGGAGTTTGTGCAAACCAAGGGAAGGGGTGAAAAAAATGCCCTATGTTAAGCAAATGCACACCAATCAGGGAATGGCCATTATTGTACTGCAGAGAACTATAAGCATTTAGAATGGAAAGTGAATTGTACCTGTATGTATAATCTCAAAAATTCAAAAAAGATCTTTTCTAAATAATTGTTGTTTATTGTCTCAGGCTGCAAGGCAGAATGAAAATAAGGTGTTTTTAATGCGTAAACCTGCCAGTTAATTGTCAATAACTGATGTCGTTCTAAAAAGTGATGATTTGAAATTTTTTTCTTTTTTTAAATTTTTTTTAGCACCTTTCAATGTCAAACAAGAAGTCCACCACCATGATCACAATGATGACACTACCTCCTCATCACAAAATTTGAGCGAATCTGATGAGCCTGTACTAATAGACAACAAACAGAAGAAAAGAAAGAAGGTGGCACACAATTCCCTTCGACATCACATTAGAGGTCAGTGGCTTTTCTACATTGTTTCGAATGCTTACATTATATCATATAAAGGTATATTGCTGTTGTTGAGTAGGGGTTCAATCTTCAGCTGGCTGGCAGCTGCCAGTCTGATTCTGGCATGTCACGTGACCTGTAAGTGGCTGGCTGGTTGTCTGGCAATCAGACCCACCCGACCCCACTAAACGGTGCGATCTTATGACGAAAGAAAGAATTGTGAGGTGTATGGCATGTTGCCATTTCAGTAAGCTGGATAAAAAGAACTTGGCGTATAATTGACGTATGCTACGTAAACTATTGTAAATTATATCGGAATCTGACAGTTTCGAATAAACTAGCCAGGCCAATAAAAATGAGATCTTACGAAGTGGGAGGTCATTTCCTCTTTATTTTATCCTTGCATGTTGCCACTTCAAAAATAATGTATCGCAGAACTCCAGAACTTAACCGAACACCTTAATTATAAGTGATAACAATTATGACGTCATATTATGTATTCACATTAATGATGTCGCTTGTTTCAGACTGTTATAAGTATGGAATGTATTTTTTGAATCGATTAAAATCGTCACAAAACTAGCGGCAGAATCTGCAAATTAGATTTATTTCTTTAAAATGAGAGGCAAGCAACAGTAACTACAGTAAGCTGCCAGTTTGATCACGGCCATTTGATTGCTTTAACTGGGATAAAATTGTCTAAAACATCAGTCATACAAAAGGAAAAAGGTCCTACAAAATAACAACAACAAAAAAATCCTACAAAGTAAATGCATGAGATTATATTCATAATAAGAAAACAATTTATTTATTTGCAGCGAGAGTGTCAGGCAATGGGTTGAGTGTCAGGCAATGACTTCATGAGCGTCCGCCAAAGCGTCAGTAAGCTGCCAGTCTGATCATGGCCATTTGACTGGTTTAATTGGGATAACAGTCCCCAAAACATCAGTCATACTAAAGAACATAATCATATCAACAGTTGCAAAATAAATGAGCTAGAAAGGGAGGAACACAAAACATTAAAAACTTCCAAAAATCAATGGTTTCTGAAACTTGTCAGACAAACAGCCAGCCAGGCACGTGCACACATAGACATCAAAAGGGGCTTGAGCACCTGCCCTTTTTATTACTGGAGAGAAAGTGCCCTTTTTTCTGGGGTGCTTTTTTTTTTTTTTGAAAAATAATATATATTCCTGTTTGCGCACAGCTTCCCTGTCAAACAAATATAGTTATTGAATAGTGTATCTAAATATCAGGTCAGGAGTTCTGAAGCGCTCCCTCTCGTCCCTTAAAATACAGAATCATCCCGTATATTTACAAGTAAAATGATGCGTCCCGTATCAATTCGATAAGGGACGCGATTTGTCCCGTACTTTACATAAGGCCCACACAAAGTCAAGTAAAAACTTTAAACCTGCTTCAAACCAATGCGCCACAAGTTAAAAGAGAGCCCGCTGCCTGTGAATGTGCTGACTCACAGAAAGACGAGCGCCAGAATACAGTCTTTCGCGCTTGAACGAACAATAACACACAATTATGCCAAAAATCCAAAATGTCGTTTGTCAAGTATCTTCAATCTCATAACATAAGAGCAGTCTTATGATGGACATAAAGAGTTGTGAGAGAATGAGGCGCGTGTGAGATCCGCGTCTCTGTCAGAAGTGGCTGGTCTTAAAGGGCCAGCTGCCAATAAAGCGTTCTGTCAGTAAAGTTAATCAAAGAACAAAGGGAACAGAGAAAATTACCCACTTCTCTTGACTAAAGAACTTGTGTAGCTTTAATATGGATTAGTCTATATATATAATTTATAATTTATGCAGCGCAGACTGTCTGATAACTTTATTCAATTTCTGTATATGTCCTACCTGTTAGACAGGAAGGGCACAGGTAACCTAAATATGACATTTATTATGGGTTTATGTGAGGATTGTTTGAAGTTTACTTAAATTAAAAGCTGTTTTATTTTTTGAAGCGTAATAAATGTTTTTAAAAAATGTAATACTAAGGAGACCATGGTTTCTGTGTGAACTGATTATTTTTAGAAAATGAAACAATTGCGTGAGTTTGAGGAAGATAAAAATTAACTTTTAAAATATTTTTTTTTAAAGAAAGTCAGAGTTGTGTTAATATATATACTTTTTTGTTTAGATTCCGGGAGATTTTAACTAATTTGCGGTATAAATAGTCGATCACGAGTGGCTCAACAGGGAGATCTATAGATAAACTCATCTTTAAGGCATTTGACCGACCGGGTTGCCACTTCACGCCGGTTTCACACCGCACGCGTTCGCAGAGCGTAAGCAGCGCAGGAGCAGTGCGTATAGTGAGCGGAAGCAGGGCACGCGCGTTTTGCTTTCATACTGGCAGCGTTTGACGCGCGCGGCTGAACCACGGCGTGTTACAGACAAAGTACTCTATAATGAATAAGTTGGCATTGTTTTATTTAGTTTTCAAATACATTTAAGAGAAAAGACTTGTCAAGAAGCTTATTTTATTAATTAATAGGCTATATTATATAACTTTTGGTTCATCCTTGTTTTTGTTGACTTTGTTTTCTTTTAAAATTGATGAAGGTCATTTGATTGACTGTTTAAAACACAATAGATATCATCAATGCGCTTTTGGGTAAAACTGCTGTGTATTTTGGCCAGGATCAATGCATTGTCACTTTAATTCAGCGTAAGCCGCGCGGCAAAAATAGACCAGACGCCGAAACGATCGCGGCACTGCTGCTCCTGCTCTGCTCCTGCTACGCGCTGACGCGCCGCGTCTGCGTGCGGTGTGAATGCTCTAATCTGTTAACATGGGCGCCGAAAAAAATACGCGCTGCTTACGCTCTGCGAACGCGTGCGGTGTGAAACCGGCGTCAGCCTGAGAAATCAAATCCGTGTGTCTCACGGCCAATGCGTGAGTTGGCAGCTCTGCCGATTTCCGACCCTAATCAAACACACCTGTCTCTAATTTTCAAGAGATCCTGAAGACATTAATTGTTTGCATCAGGTGTGTTTGATTAGGGTTGGAGATGAACTGTGCAGGACTGACGATCGGCAGGAGCAGGATTGGGCACCCCTTGTCTATGCGACTTACATCAGACATTGTTTTCTGTTTACTTTTGTTCAATTTATTTTCTTTATATAATTTATATTATTCATCTTATATTTAAATTATTATTTTGTTCAATAGTGAGTCGATTATCTCTCTCCAACCAACAAGTCAACTACTGTCTGCACACACAATCTAAAGACACGGGAGGCTGACCGGTTGACTGTTGGTTGACTCTTGCGACAGTGCTGCGGCGCTTGTGGCCAGCCACTTACAGGTCACATGACATGCCAGAATCAGACTGGCAGCTGCCAGCCAGCTGAAGATTGAACCACTACTGTGTTTCCCCACACATCTGAATTTGCTTTCAGCAATGTTGTTTTAAGTTCATTGAAAAATCAACTCAGTCATGATCTGGTCCAGAGAAGTTAAATGGATGACCTGCCATTATTAGCAGTAAACGGTTAATTAATTGACATACATTCACTGCATTCATATTTTACTTATTCATGGTTTCTTCTTCAATTATTACGTTTTTATTTTTTATCCCATTTAAAGCGTGTGTTCTCGGTCTATGGAAATATGTTTATAATTTTTATGTGAAATGTTTCTATTTAATTCGTTTTTTGTTAAATTAATGAGAATTTTCTCGTCAGTTACTCACCCTTTTGCCATCTTAAACTTGTATGACATTATTACTTCTGTGGAACAAAGAACAAATATTTTGATTGAGATGTATATCCTCAAAATACACATGAATAAACTACATAAAAGCATCATACAGGTTAGAATAAGTGGTTCAAGTCATTTCTTCTGAAGAAATGTGATTTGGAGTTGGTTGAGAAACACTTTCCTTGACATTGCCAGTGTTTTTGGAAATAATGTAAATTCTACAGTGTTCTTGGCACAATGCATGGATTAAATATGAGGCAGTTGTAAGTGAGTTTCAATTAATGATCCAACTAGGAGACTGCTGCCCACACCAGATACCATATGGATTAAATTACTCAAGACATATTGAACAAAATGGTTTTCTACTGCCTTAATATTCTTTTGGGAGTTTTAAAGTTTTAGTACTCATTGACTTAATAATATCATCACATCTCCATCAAAATATCATGGTTTGGATTTTGCTGAAATGAAATATAAACAGCAACAGCATAAGAGTGAGTAAATCATTTATTATCTATTTTTATCTAAGTATTCTTTTGACAAAAATGATCTCTGAAATATGATTTTAAAACAAAAAAATTAGGTTGTGTTTTTGCATCCACATTTAATTAATTCCAAATAAATTAAACTAGTCCTAAAGAACTGCATTATCAGTTACTGTCACAATATGTAAGAAATGCAAGACTTTTTGTGTTTCTGTTTTTCTTTATATATTTCATTTAATTATGTTTATTTAAAGGGGTCATGACATGGTTTTTTGTTTTGTTTTATTATGTTCCCTTAGGTGCAATTATAGTATTACTATAGTTTTTTGTACAAAAAAAACTTTTAAAATGTAGTGATTTATGACATTTTCCCACCCTGTTTCTCACCTCTGATTCAAACAGTCTGTTTTGGGGTCTTTCCCCTTTAAGACTTCAGTGTTAACACCCACTGTTATGATTGGCTAACGTCAGTGCTGCTTATGCATAAATTATTAACGTTAATCATTTTGTATCACACGTAGACTACACAGTGCTCCACCACGTGAAACTTCGGTCTTCCAATCTTTTACCATCGTGTGGTAAATTCTCCACACATCAATTCTCAATTGATTTTGATTCATATGCGCGAGGGAGAGAGAGAGAGAGAGAGAGAGAGAGAGAGAGAGAGAGAGAGAGAGAGAGAGAGAGAGAGAGAGAGAGCAAGACAGTTTGAAGGGGCTCTCTCTCTCTCTGCTCGTTCTTTCAGTAACATGCCCTGTCACACTCATCTCACTCACCGTTCAAATAAGGCCTGAGACACACTGGCTGCGTGGCGTGCGCGTCTCAGCTGCGTGGCGTGTCCGTTTTTATTTCGGCTCCCATGTTAACGCTTTGGCGCGCTGCATATGCTGCAAATAAACTGCATCCGACTGCTTTCCCTGACGTCTGGATCGTTCGGCAGCGTATTCAAACATGTTGTATCTTGTAAACAGACCCACTCGCTGCACGACAACGCATGCGATGATGCGAAATGAGGCGTAGTTGTCCTGCGCTGGAGGCGGTCATATGCAAACGACTGGTACGTCACTTCCAACCGATACGTCACTTCTAACCATGGATCCAGAACGAGCTGTATTTAGAGCTTGATTAAATAAATGCTTCGTTTATAATGGGGAGGACGTCTTAAGCTATGAAACTTGCAGGAAGTTTTAATAGTACATAGATCTCTTATATACCAAAAGATCAAGGCAAATTTGGTTTCTCATGTCATGACCCCTTTAATATATATTTCTTTATTATTTTTGCAAAGTTAAAGGTCCAGAGGAGGTCATCAGCCGCTACCATCAAGTCCTCAACACCTTCAGAAAGGTTCGCACCATGTCAGAGGCATTCCATCGGCACAATGTTGACAGAGGCACCATTGCAGCAACAGCACCGATAGCAGAGCTTCAGATTGCAGACCCCAAGACCTACAGCACCCTGGTGTTTGATCCAGCTATGGAAACATTGCTTGCTTTTGCAAAAAGCTGTGCCAGTAGTGTTAATGCTGAAATTAAAAGATCCACTGAAGATCTCAAAGCTCGAGGGCATCTATTGCCCATTTTGATGAAGTATTGAATTAATCATGTGCTGCTGCAAGATTTTGTTCAAGAAAGATCTGTTCAGTAAATGTTAAAGTTTAGATAATTGTTTTAGATTAAAGAAAAATATATGGATGTTAATAATATTTTAGTTTTTTTTTTCTTGTTTTCTTTTTGTTATATTCTACAAATATTAATAATCTACATGTTAAATTGGTGTGTTGGCTAGTAACTTTTTGTGCAGTGTTCAAAAGGACCTGAAAGGGCCCTTTAACTTTAAATTTCTATTTAAGATTGTTACAATTAAAACCACTACAATTAGGTCACTTGATGGAGTTTCAGGACACCATTAGGTCACTTGATGGAGTTTTTCGGTTCCTTGCCACTGTTGCCTTTGGCTTGCTCAGTTGGGAATATTCAAATTAATTAACCAATCATTAATACCATTGATCAGCCCTACCAAACGTGGAGGTCGAACATTGTTATGTTGTTTTGAATGATACTGTGAAGCTGCTTTGATACAATCTGTATTGTGAAAAGCGCTATATAAATATACTTGACTTGACTTGATAGTTGCTGAATGTCGCGCAACAACGTTGCTACAGCCCTGTCGCGTCTTACAATTCTTCATTGTTACAATGTTGCGAGCACGTTGACAGCAACGTAAATGTGTTTGCTGGGTACTTGGTCTTATTGTTTGTGAGTACAACCCCAATAACTGATGTTTGGAGATCGTCTGATGGATATTGTTGTGACCATTTTGCATCTAATTCATAACTAATAGAGACTAAGAACTAATTGCCAGTATACTAGCCCTAGCTCTTGGTTTTCCTTTGTAGTGGTGTGATTTATTTGGGTTGCAGTGTGTATTGGTTGGTGTGGGTATTTGTGTGCACAAGTGAGAGTGGTGGTAGGCTAACGTTAGCTTTTGGTTGCATTGGACTGGAGATACTGGTAGTTGTTTCTTATTTTCCTTCCAGTAAACTACTGTCTGGATCTGTGGAGACCTACGTGCGGTGGGACCAACCCAGGACATTTATTAGCAGTCACAAACAACACACACCTCAGTCTCTCAAGCATGGTCTTAAAGGGCAACAGTCTCCACCCTTTTCCTAACCAGCCTATGACACTAGGACACTGTTTAGTCTGTCAACAGAGGTGTTATGAAAACGAGCATAGCAATACAAACACTTGATCAATGAGCCAACAATATAACATTAAAATGTATATCCAAAATGCATTCATCTCAATACTTCTCTCCCATGACACATACAGCTTTCCTTACAGTATCCATGATATATAGGATTTAAGATTATATTTTGTTTATTTTATTTTATTTGTTTGATTTATTAACGAATCAGGATTAAAGGAAGATTTTTCATGAAGAAAACTGAGTATGTGAATTGTTTTTCATTGGAGACAGAGTGAGTTGACTGAAACTGAAACTCTTGCAATGTGCACTTACACTCGTGTCATTCAAACCTGTATGACTTTCTTTATTCTGTAGAACACAGAAGTATCTTCTTTTTTGACTGCAGAAGTAAATTCAATTGAAATAGAAAGGCTTTAGGATAACCATTCAGAAAGGCTTTAGGGATAACCATTCAGTGAGGAGGAAGGGAGAAACTAGGTTAAACAATAAAGTAGGCCTATTACAACAGCTGCAATTCAGTATATATGACTTGATGGAACATCATGTATCCTGATAACAAAACCATAAGTTTTGTTTTCTCTGAAATCCTTAACGATTAGACTTTAGACATTGTCAAAAGACAAAGTATTGATTGACCCTAGAACACATCAGAGTGAGTTTCATCATTTTAAAAAAAAAATATTTGGAGGAATACACACACACACACACACATACATAAATTTTGTGTGTGTATATATATATATATATATATATATATATATATATAAAACATTTATTATTAGTATTTTTCCAGGGACCAGATGCCACTGATGAGTCCTGCTGACTTCATGAACATGGTAAAGTGAAAAATCAAACACCTTGGAGACAACAAGTATGTAGCCTACTATGTATAAAACAATTGTACTTCATAAACGCCAGAGGCGATCTGGCCCCCGACTGAGCCGGGGTTCTCCCAAGGTTTTTTTTCTCCATTGGGTCACCTGATGGAGTTTCAGGACACCATTGGGTCACCTGATGGAGTTTCAGGACACCATTGGCTCACCTGATGGAGTTTCAGGACACCATTAGGTCACTTGATGGAGTTTTTCGGTTCCTTGCCACTGTTGCCTTTGGCATCCTCAGTTGGGGATATTCAAATTAATTAACCAATCATCAGAGTTGAGTATAATGCGTTACAAAGTAACTGTATTCTAATTACTTTTCGTGATAGCGCAGTAATGTAACTCATTACATTTAAAATGTATGTAATTTGATTACAGTTACTGATGTCAATAAAATTAAGTTACTTGCGTTACAAATGTATTGTTAAGAAAAAAATATTTAGTAAAATGCATTTCTAATAACGTTTGGCCGGCTGCGTCAGTTAATGAGCATGCGCTTTAATGAATTACCGGAGAAAGCGCTTCATGAGGCACACACACGCAAGGTCTCTCGCTCTCTCCCTCTCCGCCGTGCGCGCGCTACACGGTTTGGAGCGCAGTCTCTTCTGTCTCGCATGCGCGCTCTTGCTCACTCGTTCTAGATTCCGGGAGATTTGAACTAATTTGCGGGCACAGGGTTTCCCATACATTCATTAATTTGTGGCGGCCCGCCACAATATCATGCTGACCGCCACGGATTGATTTTCAGATTTTTTTTTCATATTTAATATGGGTAAAATTGTATTTTATTGTAGAGCTTTATTTGATCCCTCCCTCACAAACTGACAACGGAGGCGCGTAGCCCCTCCTCTTCAAGCACGATCTGAATCAAAACATGCGCATGCGTTGAGGACGGATTGTTGTGTTTATTCCCCCAGCGAAGATTCCAGAATCAATCCGGAGTTGCATGGTTAGTATAATAATGAACACTGTTGTAAAACATAACTCTGATAAGTTAGTCTATGTTAAACGCTGTCGTGTTTCCATTACAGATTCGCGCAAAACTTTTGCTATTTTTTTCCCCCTCTAAATATTGATCAAAAACGATTGCGAAATGACGGCGTTTCCATTAACTGATGTTATGGGACTAAGCGTATTTTTTTCCTCTTGCGATCAGTCATTCCAAAACTCATGACAACGGACGTTGGTAGGTTTATATCACAGCCACCGCACTAGACATTATTATTATTATTAATAATGCCTAAGCGTGTTATCCAAGCATTAATGGCAAGGAAAGACTTATACTGTGAGCGGCACATATGAGGTGTTTTCTCACTCATTTCTGCTCCGAGGTCTTGATTGTGGCATTTATTCTCTTTATTATGTTGACCCTGTCCTGAGGCCTTCCCTTATGATAGGGCATTGGAATATTTTTTTCAGAAAGGCCCGTAAAATAAAATGTTCAAACAAAAGGTGCAAAATTTGCAACAAGAAGTCTGTGGAGCAGTCATAGAAAGTGTAGTGACACATAGCACTGACACATAGTGTTGGCAATGGAAATGTGTATATGTGTATATATATACAAGTTTAAAGTAGTAATTAGTAATTTGTAGTGGATTACATTTTTTGAGTAACTTACCCAACTCTGCCAATCATTAATACCATTGATCAGCCCTACCAAACGTGGATGTTTTTTCCACTAAGAAACGAACATTGTTATGTTGTTTTAAAACTGTGAAGCTGCATTGATACAATCTATATTGTGAAAAGCGCTATATAAATATACTTGACTTGACTTGACTATGTTTTAGGAATGGCACAAAGGTGTGACACTGTCCAAGTCTCTGTCTTTAGATCAGTGTGTTTACTAATGTGCTTTTTTGTCATTTGTTGTGTACCTTTATGTTGTAAATAAATCCAAACAATCTAAAAGCCATTCTTTTTTAAGTCTCTCCTCTTTCTTTGTGCAAGGCTCCTCATAGTGATAGTACGTGATAGGGCCATTAGGGGAGGTTCTTTGTCTTCCTCAGGTGTGAAACAGTAAATATTCACGGGTGGTTCACGCCCTCCTCGCATAAAGCTTTCTTACACAAAACATGTCTTACAAATTTTAAATCAATATATTGTCTTATCTAAATGAGTAGTCAGGATAATTTGCACATAGTTTTGAAGCAAATATTCTAGGCCACGGGACATAATTTTCAAAAGTCTTGTGAAGAAATAATTAGTATGGGTTTCATGACCTTTTTTTCCACAAACCACGAATAAACGTCATTATCTCAAAACTAAAAACGTTTACATACATGCTGCTGACATATTACTGTGACAGAGTTTGTGCTGAATACAGTGTAATCAGACTTTAGCCATGAAAATGTCACAAGTATCAGAAATAAGCACAAATGTCAGAGCATGTCAGAACACCTCCAGGACCCAGAAAACACCTCAGACCCCAGAAGGTAAAGGAACTGGAGCTTGTCGGTCTAGCTATATAAATATACTTGACTTGACTTGACTATGTTTTAGGAATGGCACAAAGGTGTGACACTGTCCAAGTCTCTGTCTTTAGATCAGTGTGTTTACTTGTTCTACAATTTAGCATAAACTTTCAAAATGGTAAAAGTAGGACGACTTCTGTAACAGGCCCTGTGAAGGTCTTTGGAGTACCTTAAGAAGTGGTCCTCAAACTAACTGTTCGTACCTTTCCATCTTGGCTATAAATAGCAGAAGTGACCACTGCCATAGGCCATGTATTGTGAGCAGCTTGGTTATCCTTCAATAAGACAACATCACCTTCTTGCAAGTTGCGATGTGTCTCATTCCATTTCCTGCGACTTTGTAGGGTTGGTAGGTACTCCCTTTTCCATCGGAGCCAGAACTCATCGGCAAAGGCCTGTACTTGTCTCCACTGTTTGAGAAGAAGATCCCTGTCACCAAATTCCCCTGGTGGAGGTGAGACTGCTCCCTTCTGAGTAAGCAGCATTGCTGGAGTCAGGATGAATGGAGACTGTGGGTCAATTGATACAGGAATGAGAGGTCTGGCGTTGACGATGGCTGAAAGCGTGCACTTCATGGGAGAAAGCAGTATGTTCTCTTAGTAGGATACAATCAAGCTTTCTGCGGGCCACTCCAATCATTCGTTCCCAAGAACATCCTCTGAAGAATAAGGAGGATTGAACTCCCAGGAACCGCCCAGCTCGCTCAAATATCTGAAAACCTTTTCCTCCTGTTGCAGCTTGTTCAGTCCTAGCTCTTTACTTGCTCCCACAAAGTTTGTGCCGCAATCAGACCTTAGCTGCTTTGCGGGTCCTCGAATGGCGAAGAATCGCCTCAGAGCATTGATGCAGCTAGAAGCATCCATTGATTCGATGACCTCAATATACACCACTCTTATGCTTATGCAAGTAAAAAATATAGCCCAGCACTTGCTCTCCGCATATCCACCTCAAGTGCGTCTTGCTCTGACCATCCAAGGTCCAAAAACATCCAATCCCACATAGGTAAACGGGGGATTTGTTTAGGTAAGTCTCAGGAGGTAAGTCTGCCATAATTTGTTCCTCCATTTTCCCATTGAACTTACGGCAAGTAACGCAGTGGTATAGAACTGAGCAAATCAGCCGTTTCCCTCCAATAATCCAGAAACCAGCCCTTCTCAAGGCTCTCTCCGTAAAATTACGTCGTTGATGTTCTACTTTCTCTAGATATTTAGATGACTACGCCACCCTGTTAAACAGGGAAATATTAATACTAATGAATTTAATCACCTACAAAGGACACACAGGAGCGTGGTTATCGAAGGAGGGCCTGAGACATGGATACCGAAGGTACAAAAGTTTCATTTCAATCATCAAGCAGTAATCTTAAAAACACATTAAAAGACTGAAGAACCAGGTTAACACATACAAACATTAAATACACCAAACATGAAAAGGAGGCAGAGGCTTAAACTAGCTTAATGAGCACAAGGCTCCTATACCACCATGTGCACAGGTCTCACCACAACACACACACACCAACAAGGTCACGCATGAACGCACGGCACTCTGTGACAGAATCCTACCACCGCACACGAGGGCCTATGAGTGGCCTGCCCTGGGGCCCAGCTGGATTTGATTGTTGACGATTTGCCATGATCTTGGATTGTTTGGTTCTTCGACGCTCATCCTAGACTTGCTGTCATAGCAACAGGTTCGCAAGCTTGAACCTGCTCGCGAGCAGGCTTATTTCGTGTTAGCAGGATTAGATCGCGGCTTTATAAGCAGAGCTGATACGGGAAGTCCTTTAGCGCAACGCGATAGTGTAGCCTGATTTCTGAGATTTTTTTTTCTCGTGAAACAATCGTCGCGAGGGTGTCGTTTATACGTTATTATTTTGTTGGAAATGCACATTAATGTTCGACTCGGAGTCGGGTTTTAACAACAGCACAAAATGTTTGCATTGCCCTAAAATTCTTTGCGAGTGGCTCTTTCCTTTACACTATTGGAGATGCGGAGAACTTGATACGTGCTGTCTGTCGTGCCATTCGCAAAGTTTACCTGGCGCTCAAGCAGTTTTTAGTTTTTTTTTGTGACATTTGCAAGCCATTTAAGACCCAAGATTGTAAAGCAGTTTTTTTTTTTTTTTTTTTTGCCAACTTAGGTAGGGTATTGTGGTGAGCAGGGCGGCCGAGGGACGTGAGAGAACGTCGCGAGGCCGGTGGTGCGATTGCTAATGAGCTGCACCTGTGAAGCACACCGGTCTCGCATCTCTCACGGAGGAGCGGAAGCATAAAGGGGGAGCGACGGAGTGGATGATCGAGAGAGGAACAGGCCTGTGTTTTAGTTGATGTTTTGTTTCTGTTTGTCGGTAGCCAGCAGTTCCGTGAGGGACTGCTGGCAGGTATTGTTTGTTTTATTTTGAAGCCAGCAGTCGTCCGTGAGGGGCTGCTGGCGGTTCTTTTTAGTTTGTGTGTTTTAAATAAAAAATTTTGAATAGCCAAGTTACTATTACAATTTTTAATATTCCAGATTAGTAATATTATATCAATTTTTTAAAAAGGCAGTTGACTGAGTAAAATCTCTTAGATGGTGTGTGACTATGTTCCATATCACAAATCAATGTGAAAGCAAAATGGCCAGGATCTGTGCATGACTCAAGAATTTTCAGAGATTCACATTTATGCACATTGTTTGAACGTGGTAAGGAAAATTATAAATATCACTTACATACACTTATGCTGATCCTAACAGAACTGCATTTTTCCATTATACAGGTGATTACAACAGGATTCTGCTTGGAGACAGGTGTTTTATGACCCCATTCCCTGATCCAAACCCCAGACCAGTTACTGCCGCTCTAGCCAGGACAAGGGCACACAATGAAATAAACTTTGGCCAACTAAAGGGAAGATTTCAGTGTCTGAAAAGCACCTGACAGGGCCTGTGACATTGCATGTGCCATATTACACAACACTGCCAACATCAGAAAAAGAAAAAAAAAACTTCTCATTAAGCCTAAATGTTTAATAAAAGACAAGACAAATTTGCTTAGTTCCTTGAGTTCCCCATCGTTGTCACTCCGAGTTCCGTTGGATGACGACGATTGGGGTTTCGCTTAGAAGTCTATCACCTTCGAGTATTACAAAACGAGCCAATGGCAAGAAAATGCCATGGGTCTGCGGAATTTGCATAGCGTAACTCTGCCCCACGCTGTGGGTATATAAGGAAGTACGCTGGCATAACGCAGTCATGTTTTTGTTTTGGAGCCAAGAGATCCTCTTCACTCCTGCAGCCTGAATTCTCTGTGTGTCATCGAGTATTCTTCGAGACAAGCAGCTCTCCAGTCTGTGTTGGTGTAAAGGCGATTTTCCAACGAGCTTCACATTCCTGCCTGCTGATCTGTGCAGTGGTCTGCATCCAGTGTGTGTGTTTCTCCCAGGCCGCTTCAGCACAGGCTGCTGAGCGTCCTCTCATAAAAGAGCTTGCACGTGGCACGCCTTTTAAAGATGTCTCGCCCGTGTATTTCTGGGTGCGGTCGTTCCATTCCATCTTCTGATGGGCATGATCGTTGCATAGCGTGTTTGGGCTTACAGCACGCTAAGGCAGCTTTCATGGATGAGTCATGTTCTCACTGTGGGAACATGACCATCGCTGAGTTGAGATCTAGACTCCGTGACCTCAATAGAGGTAGAGTCCCCTCTGCCACACCCCAATCTGTCCCCTCCACGAGAGGAGACACTTTGGCTGGTGGCCAGGGTGATCTGAGGGTGACGGTGTGGAACTCTGCCCCGACGATGCTTCCTCGGGCCACACCCCCCTCTGTTCCTCAGCAACCTGCGAGCTCCTCGAGTGGTGCTGCGGGGCCGTCTTCAATAAGTGACGCGTTTCGTGTATCATTCGGAGCTCCAGAGGATGATGCGATGTCGATTGCCGCATCACAAGGTGAGCTGGGATCCTCTGGGGATGACGACTCGGTTGTGCTGCCGCCGTCTGGCGTTCCAGCATTTTCCGAGACCGACCCAGAGCTGACAGCTATGCTTGCCCGGGCGGCCGCGAGCATCGGTCTAGTGTGGAACCCTCAGAGCGCCTCGACGTGGCATGGTGACCCAAAGCACCCGTCCAAGGCCTGTAGGTTTTCGTCTACCCTGGTGTCGAAATCCTATAGAGCTGCGGGCCAGGCCGCCGCCTCCCTGCATGCCATGGCAATCCTGCAAGTATATCAAGCCAGGATGCTCAGGGACATGCACGAGGGTAGGGCTGACCAAGGGCTCTTCGACGAGCTGCATGCCGCCACTGACCTCGCTCTCCGAGCGACGAAAGTAACCGCACGCTCCCATGGCCAGGTGATGTCCACAGCTGTGGTCCAGGAACGACACCTGTGGCTAAACCTGGCCGATATGCGCGAGGCTGAGCGGGCTCGTCTCCTCAACTCGCCCATATCCCGGGCTGGCCTATTCGGCGGAGCAGTCGAGGACTTCGCCCAAAAGTTCTCGGCTGCACAGAAGCAGACTGAGGCTATTAAACACATACTGCCCCGGCGGCCCGCTGCAGCCTCCACCCAGCTGCCGGTTCAGTCAGCTCAGTCTGCTCGCCGCCGAGGGCGCCCCTCTGCGACTCCCGCCCCTCCCGCTCGGCCCCCGCAGCAGCCTCCACCTGGGCCACACCGTGGAGGATGTCGCAGACAGGCGCCCCAGTCCGCTCAGGCTCCGCAGCCCGCTAAACGCCAGGCCAAGCGGCGTACCTGAGGCGGACAGCTCAGAGATGGGTATCAGTTTTGTCGAGGAGGTGGTAGCAGGGCCACTCCTTCCCTTGGTGGAGAGCCAGGGGAGAATCTTTTGTTGACCGGCCGGCCAGCGGCACCCTAATGTGGTTAAAGACAGAACTGACATACCCATCTCCGAGTTCCCAGAGGGCGCACACGACAGTGTGTGCCGCTCACGAGCCTCACCACTCTCGTCCCCCTCTGTCGCCAGACCCCTGTCAGAGCAGACCCCAGTGGAACGCACATCCTTCCCTGGTCTCCTCTGTCAGGACGCGGTCTATGACTGTGCTCCCACACCGGGATGCTATGCCTCCCCAGTCCGGGCCAGTCATGCCGCTTCGCTGCCCCACTGAGGGTACGTCTGTGGTCCCCATGACCCCGCTGGTGCAGTTTCTGGGCGCATGGCTTCGGCTCCCCCAGCTGTCCCGCTGGGTCGCCAGGACTATCAGGCTCGGCCATGCGATTCAGTTCGCGCAATCTCCACCCCGCTTCCGGGGAGTCCGCTTCACTATGGTCGGTGGCAATGCCCCTGTCATGCGAGCAGAAGTCACTACCTTACTGGCGAAAGGTGCGATCAAGATTGTCCCTCCAGCCGAAATGAAGTCCGGCTTCTACAAGTCCCTGAACGATGTGTCACACATGCCTCATTTGTGTCACACATGCCTCATGCAACAAATAAAAAGGAAAAGTTGGCTATACACTGCCCACCTCTGTATCACTGCTTTGTGCAGACTCTTCTGTAGGCCTTTCTGTACATGTGGACTCCTGTCAGAAATAATAGGCATAGGCACAAGTATAAATCAATTAAAGTTATTTATGCACTTGCAGGTATAGTCTACTTCCTCCAAAGGACAGTCATCTGAGAAGGTTTCTTCACTATCCAGTGCAATGTGATTAATAACTCATGGCAAAATATTTTTACATTAACATAAGTTTATCAGTTTTTACTTTCACAAGTCAAAGCAATTTATCATTACTCAAGATTTAACAGTTGAAATGACTTTACCAGCCAATTTGGATTATAGGCCTACTTAATTTAATGCAGCAACAAATTATTTCACAGTGTACTAAGATAATTTACATCTTATTTACCAGTAATGAAGGTGTTGCTGCTACTGGTCCCTGGATGTGGGTCTGGAAGAGCTGAACCCAGCGATGCCCTTCACAACAGGTCAATTCACATCCAACCCAAGGGTCAGCTCTACTGCCGGTGCAGGAGCATCTGGTTTTTTTTTTTTCAGCCTTTTTCTTGGTTGCTTTTATAAACAGACAACCATTTATTTAACAGTACCTTTTTTAAAGAGACTACTAGGCCTATAAGTAGGCATTACCATAACCATAGTGAAAATTACCATAGTAAAAATTACCATTATGTAGAATATTTTTGTACTTCACTTTCACCATATTCCCTGTAGTATGGAGACTCTGACATGACAATGAACAAAGTAATTATGAAATTATTAAAATAAAAAAAATAAAAATTATTAAAACATCTAACTTGGCTACCACAAACACATTTAATTTGTCTGCTACTTTTGCCAGCCCTCTCTCCTGGCTTTTGCACACTTTGAGGTGTTCCCTGGTTTTAATTAAAGACTCAAATTCGGCATAACCTTCCATTAAAAGCTCTTGTTCTGCTTGGTAGAAAAACTGGTGTGTTCTTTGGCAATGCTGAACAGCCAATAGCAGCGTTGCTGCTGATCACTGTTTCTACTATCGATACATATCCCCTTTTATACCAATGCATGAACGTGCAGTTATCTCAGATAACTCAATCCAGCGATACTAGTCATAATCAACAGGAGTGTTCGAAGAACCCAATTAGCTGGATCATGATTAGCACGATGATATTATCTTGGATGTCTCATTTGATCTCGGATGTTTTAAGCAACGTACGAAGAACGAGCCCCTGAAGCCTCGGCTCCTGTAACAAACACAAAGTTAACAATAGGATCTCCAAAATAATTAAATAACAGTTTAAACTTAAATAAAGTTACAAAAGAAAGAAAACAAATGAAAAACAGTTTAACAACTAGAGGTTCATGCATAAAACCACACTGAGGTTAAGAATTTGGGCACCGAAACTGGGTGGATATTCACTCCACTTTCATACTTCACTAACAACCCAGCGATCACATAAACAATGCTGGAAAGCAGGTGTCACGATACACTTAAGACGAGCACCGACGCGAGTTTGACACAGAAGAAACCAGGGTAGACAAACAAATGAGATAAAGCAATAACACTGAAGAACAAATCAAGTAAAATGTACAAAAAGACAAACACAAACACATAAACCAAGGGCACACGCGCTCACGAGCAAGTTGTCTAGGAGAAACCAGGGTCAACAAAGCAGCAGCTTCAATTAGTGTTGCCCCGCAGGTCTCATTGAACGCACTGTCTCCACATCCTGTCAAGATTCAAACACAATTACAACATAGAAATAAATAAACGTTGCACAGTAGTGGTAGTTACACATACCTTTACTTCAAAAGCGGGTCGCAAATCCAAGTCGCGCACAGACGAATGTCGCCGTAACAGCACGGAAATGCAGGAGGGGCATATGACTAGCCGCCGCCAACAACCACCAACAACGAACCATCTGCCATACAAATCTATGTGCTAACTAGTTAGCCAAACGTGTACCTCAGGCGGAAGGGATGAAACAAACCGGAATTGCCGGTCCCTGGCAATGACGCACAGACGGTGACCCCACACCCACAAGCGTTCATTCGAATCTCTTTTAAAAGCTCCCTCGCCGAATATATTTGGACACTACATTACCCGCGAGCATTGAATTAAAAAAACGAAACCCTGTACGTCCCACTATATATAAAATAAAATGACACAACCCTGTCTATTTTTGTTAAATTTCAGTTTTATTGATCAGTAATAGCCATTATAACAAAGTAGCCTAAAAAGTATAAGAAGTTATACAAGACAAGAAATAAACGATTCAGACAAACATACAGCAGGATACAATGTTAAAATAGCCTAAATATAAAGTTATGAAACTTCACTTTGCCCTCAGCCAAAGCGATTTGCCAGGGAACAAATGATAGATTGAGACCAAAGATCGCCCGTTAGATATACACAAGATGAATTATATCTCATGTTTAACCACTAGTCTAGATACATCAGAGCCAGCGGCACACGTCAGAAGCACTAGCCGAGGTCAGGCTGTTCACATAGGGGTACATGAGCGCTGAGCGCCCAGTGATCTATCTCACAACTCCGAAAACGTCAGATCAAATTTTTAAAGAGGCGCTATCTTTATAAATAAACCACAGATTTGAGCTTTAAACAACTACATTGTTGACTGAAAAACTATTAAAACTACATTTCGTGACACAATTACAGTAATATTTTTAATCAGGTCTCTGGTTGTACGGATGTGTATGACGTCATTGACATTTTAAAAGACTTTTTAAAGCAAATAAGTGACTCAGTAATGTGTAATTTCTTTGCATCTCCTTTCGAATACAACATTCAAATTACTCTACAAAAAATTATATCCTGAGAAAAGTGGATTTTGAGGGGTACAGCTCCATAGACCTCCATTCATTCTGCACTCGTCCTGTGAGCGCCCTCATGTGGAGCCAGAGTGGAACTGCAACCAGTTCAGAAGCCGGAAGTTTACTGAGAGTGGAAGTTCTCCCCTTATTAGACATTCTCTGCTATAACGTTACAACAGTGGGTGACGGTCACACAAGACGACTCGGCAGATTTGAAGTGTATTGCAGCGACTTTTTTTTGTGCATGTTCTGCAAACAGGGTGACCATCCTCGATCAAGTTTCCCTCAGGACTTTTGTAAAAGCACAAATATGACAACACCTCGGATTTGGTCCTCTTAAAAGGCTGAGAAATCAGGTGAATGTGGGGGAGAAAAGTCCTCGAATTCAAATGACCGAAAAAGAATTCAAATGTTGCAAAGCTAACGTTACTTGCGTCACTCCAGTCGCTCTCCATTTTAGCGAGTCTGACAGCAGCTGTCAATTCATCCGTCACGGCGGGTCTCAGGTGCACGCCCCTCATGCTTGCATTTTAATGCATTGTATTTTTAGGACTTGCATTTTTTATTGGCTCAAATTCGACATGGTTGAATATTTAAGCTGTGAATATTTCAATTCAAAACATTTCAAACCACTGAAAACTGTATTAAACCTGTTTAAAAATACAACCCATAATATTCAACAGGCAATTTTCGGTGCATTATATTTCGCTTTACAAATTCGCTTCCACAAATTCAGTGGTTCAAATTTGACAGTAAATTCAACATTGACATCCAGGAACTGCAGGAAAAGCAGTAGATTACCGAATCATTGAGTGTCGCCATCGTGGCTGGTTAGGACAAAAACTCTTAACATATGCCTTTTATCGCGTGTCGCGATGTCACATCTGGTTACGGTGACATGACACGGTGTCAATCGATACCCAGCATCAATGTTTTTTCTTTCATGCGTGTAATGCAGGTTTGGTTGAGCTTCTGTTTATGTTTGCTCATCAATATATGAATAAAAGCTTAAATAAAAAAAAATTAAATCTGTTCATCATATAAAACGCTTGTCTCCTCAGAAAATTCGGACTAAACCACTCTATTCATATGGATTAATTTTACGATCTGATCTTTTTATTTTTTTTCAAAATTATAGAGATGTATAATCGTGATTATCAGTTTAACCATTATCGTGAAGCACTAGTCTGAACAATATCTTTAGGTGTGGTAAGTAATAACTTTGCATTTGTCACAGTTTCACTCCTCACTTGTGTTTCCCTGTCTGTGTTTCCCGCCAGTGATCAGTCACCAGGGACACCAATCACCGTCATCACAGCTGTCAGTCATTTGTTAATCATCTCTGTGTATTTAAGTTCCTGCTTGTGCCCTGTCTGTTGTTCGGTATTGTTTGTATCACCCGTATGTGTATGTGTTCCCTTCGTCTTCTGGAATAAACTGCTATTATTTAGATTTGCTTGCCTTCGTGAACTTTTTTGAACTTGCCTCACGCAGCATCGTGACCGCATACCGGACCGAACTATACAAACACAACGTGTTTTTTTTTTTTTTTTCTGTTTTCGTGTTCAGTGTTTTTTTTTCGTTATCAACCCTGCATACACCATGGACTTCCCGGCAGTAAGACTCTTGTGCCTTGAGCAGGGAGAACGCTCCCTCGAGGAACACTTTGAAGTGTTTTTGGATCTCGCCCATCAGACCACCGTCCCGGACGACTGCCTGTGCACGTTCCTGCGAGTCGGACTCAACGCTGCCACACGTGCACAGTTGTCTGGGCAGGTTCCTCGAGGGAGCTTCGCGTCATATGTGGAGAAGGTGCTGGCATCATGATGATCTGTGTTCACCGTTGAGGATGCCGCCAGAACCACCCCAACGGCAAAGACTGTCGACCTGAGCCCACCGCAGGTAGCGCGACGGAGACCGCGGCGATTAATGAGCCCGCGCCAATAAGAGCAACCGAGGACCACATCGCCATGGAGCCCGAGCAACGCGCGCCTGACCAGGTGTGTGAGCCGGCCGAGCCATCCATTACCGAAGGAGTACTGGTGGACTTTGAGGGTTCGGAAGTGAGCCCCGCCCACCCCTCCGCTAATGAGAGTGCGTCTCTGGCTGGTACACTTTTTGATTTTGAGTTTGGAGAGGAGTTTTGTCTAGCCCCTATTCTGTTGTCTGAACCTGTCAATCCCGATCCTGTCAATCATATGCCTGTCTCATTAGCCCCGCCCAACCTCCCTCTCCCACCTCCTCTCCAAGGTATCCCAAACACTTTGTTTTTTTTAGGTATCTGCATTAGACTCCAGTCTCTTTCCTAGTCTCCAGCCATCTGTACTACCCAGTCACTTCTGTCACCCTTCAGTCCCTCTGTACCACCTCTGCCTCTCAGTAGCGGGGTACCACCTCGGACCTGTCGGGAGCCATCTTCTCCCGAGCAAGAGAAGCCTGTAGCTCCGCCTGCAGCCTCGGTGCGCTACGCTCTGCCTCGACCTGTCGCCCTGGCTCCCGAACCTGCGCTCCTTCCACCTTCGACCTCAGCGTGGACCATCGGCCATTCGGTCTCGCCGGACTCCCTCTGCACGTCGGCTCCACTGAGGTCAGACATCGCTTCACCTCCACCATGGACTTGCGAACCGTCCGCTGCTCTTTGGTTCTCCACCCCTTCTGCTACGGCTTGCTCCACCCTACCTCAGGCTCCACCTCCGCCCTCGGTCGCTCCAACTCACCCTCAGACCTCCGGATCCCCACCTCACTCTCGGGAGGTCGTCGCCGTGACTCCGTCGCGGTCACCAAGATCTTCACCATCTCTCCACTACCTCGACCCATCGACTGCGCGGTGGGCTCTATCCTCGCCGTCACCTCCGGTCACCACCATGGCGTCCCTCTTCACTATTCCTACATGGTTCCTCCCTCCGTCGATGCCGCCGTGGGGCACCACTCTGGCAGTGGCCTGGGCACCTTCCATCACGCCCCTGCCCAAGGCCCTTCACTGGCTCTCACCACGATCTGCACCACCCTGGACCCTTCAGTTCTGTCTCTTCCCTGTCATCCGTCCTCCGCCCAAACCTCCTCCAGCTTCCTCTGCCTACGTTGCCTACCCTTGGCCATCCCTTCACCATACCTTCGCCATCTCCTGGGTCCGTGCCTGCGGCATCGCCTCGCCCACTTTCTAGACCCCCTCCATTCTTCTGTTACTGCGCGAGGTCGCACCTACCGAGAGGGGGCGTTATGTCACAGTTTCACTCTTCACTTGTGTTTCCCTGTCTGTGTTTCCCGCCAGTGATCAGTCACCATGGACACCAATCACCTTCATCACAGCTGTCAGTTGTTTGTTAATCATCTGTGTATTTAAGTTCCTGCTTGTGCCCTGTCTGTGGTCCAGTATTGTTTGTATCACCCGTATGTGTGCGTGTTCCCTTCGTCTTCTGGAATAAACTGCTTTTATTTAGATTTGCTTGCCTTCGTGAACTCTATTGAACTTGCCTCACGCAGCATCGTGACAGCATTAACACCTTGGGTGTGCATTATTTTTCTAATTATTTTTCCCATTATTTACTGAGTACTAATTTATCAAAGGAGCAGAAATGTCTGCTCAGATGGTCTTTTACTGGGCTGGGCAAAATATATTTGCTTGTTTTATTATGTATGTTATTATTTATTATGTTATATGTTTTATCTTGTCTGAGAATTGTATAATTCTTCTTCTCCTCTAGATGTCACTCTCTCCTTTAAGGTCTTATTTAAGTAACAGAAAACTTGATTAAATGTTTCAGCGGTCAATATAAGCAAATTCAAATAATTGTTTTAAAAGATCAAGTGAACCGATAATATCTGCTAGTTTTAGCATGAAATAGACATGAATGAATGTTAGAAGGAATGTATCAGGGGTTGTTACACCAATTTGACGCTGGGAGAATGAAGGGACGTGTTTTTAAATTGACCAAATGAAGTTTGTGGATGTATCTTTCACACTCTATGGCAGGCAGGGTGGACATATAATTACATGACATGTTTAATCTGAGTGATTTCTTAAGTTATTCACGACTGCCTGCTGTGTTAGGACATACACTCACCTAAAGGATTATTAGAAACACCATACTAATACTGTGTTTGACCCCCTTTCACCTTCAGAACTGCCTTAATTCTACGTGGCATTGATTCAACAAGGTGCTGAAAGCATTCTTTAGAAATGTTGGGCCATATTGATGGGATAGCATCTTGCGGTTGATGGAGATTTGTGGGATGCACATCCAGGGCATCAAGCTCCCGTTCCACCACATCCCAAAGATGCTCTATTGGGTTGAGATCTGGTGACTGTGGGGGCCATTTTAGTACAGTGAACTCATTGTCATGTTCAAGAAACCAATTTGAAATGATTTAAGCTTTGTGACATGATGCATTATCCTGCTGGAAGTAGCCATCAGAGGATGGGTACATGGTGGCCATAAAGGGATGGACATGGTCAGAAACAATGCTCAGGTAGGCCGTGGCATTTAAACGATGCCCAATTGGCACTAAGGGGTCTAAAGTGTACCAAGAAAACATCCCCCACACCATTACACCACCACCACCAGCCTGCACAGTGGTAATAAGGCATGATGGATTCATGTTCTCATTCTGTTTACGTCAAATTCTGACTCTACCATCTGAATGTCTCAACAGAAATCGAGACTCATCAGACCAGGCAACATTTTTCCAGTCTTCAACTGTCCAATTTTGGTGAGCTCTTGCAAATTGTAGCCTCTTTTTCCTATTTGTAGTGGAGATGAGTGGTAGCCGGTGGGGTCTTCTGCTGTTGTAGTCCATCCGCCTCAAGGTTGTGCGTGTTGTGGCTTCACAAATGCTTTGCTGCATACCTCGGTTGTAACAAGTGGTTATTTCAGTCAAAGTTGCTCTTCTATCAGCTTGAATCAGTCGGCCCATTCTCCTCTGACCTCTAGCATCAACAAGGCATTTTCGCCCACAGGACTGCCACATACTGGATGTTTTTCCCTTTTCACACCATTCTTTGTAAACTCTAGAAATGCTTGTGTGTGAAAATCCCAGTAACTGAGCAGATTGTGAAATACTCCGACCGGCCCGTCTGGCACCAACAACCATGCCACGCTCAAAATTGCTTAAATCACCTTTCTTTCCCATTCTGACATTCAGTTTGGAGTTCAGGAGATTGTCTTGACCAGGACCACACCCCTAAATGCATTGAAGCAACTGCCATGTGATTGGTTGATTAGATAATTGCATTAAGGAGAAATGGAACAGGTGTTCCTAATAATCCTTTAGGTGAGTGTAGTTTTGTGATGCTATTTTGGATTGAAGTCCATGGGAAGTCTACTTTATTTTCCCCTAAAAAGGGGCGGTGACAGAATTGACAGTAAAGTTCCCGGATGTGCCGGTAGGACGTATTCTGTGACACTTATTCTGCATCCATTAAAAAGCTTGATGCTGGTCACTATTCACTGCCATTATATTGACAAGCAGAAGGGGATTTTTTTTCATTTTGTGGTCTGAAAAAGAGAGGAGGACATACGACAACACCAGGGTGAGTAAAAAAATTAAATAAAAAAAATGTTATTTGATAACTATCCCTTTAATCTTTTTTTAAGAAATAAAATATTTTTAATATTGCAGAGTTTCATCTTTTTTTTTTACAGCATGACAATCTTTATTAATTATGACCTCAGGAAAGAGGTAGTATTTTATTTTGTAAAATGTCACATCAGAATTTCACAGTGAAAAAATCACATCAGAACACCAAAGATACAGAGAGAAGTTATTCAGTACAGCGTGTCTGATTGTAGAGTCTGTAGCGCTGCTGGATTCAGTGCATCAGGAAGAAGGAGAGCAGAGAACAGCCGAGGAACAGGAAGCTCTGGGTGACGCTCTGAGACCCGTTACACAGGTTCCCCTCACAGCATGTGATGCTCTCAGCATTTTTAACCGATGATGTGTCATCACAAACTGATTTAGAGGCACAGCCTTTTAGAACCACTAATGGGCCATCAGAATTATCTAATGAAAAGAAAGAAGAACAACAAAAAACAAAGGCTGATTCAGTCTAAGCTGTACATTGGTATTTGTGATCTGTATCAAATGTTTAAATATAAGAGAGTTTAAAAGGTAATGATCTCTTTCTTTTCCAGATTCTCGCCTGTTACTGTAATGCAGCGGTCTTCGTCCCCTGAACAGCTCAATGTTTTAGAGCAGCTCTTATCATCACAAGTATAACATTGCTTTCCATTCGGGACAGGATCTACAGAAGGAAAACAAGTTGTTGTTTTTTTTTGTTTGTTTTTTTTGTACAAAATATCTAATATCTAAACAGTATTTTATCTGCTCCATTCAATCAGTTCATGATAGACAGCCGCACCCTGCGTTTTATTTTCTAATTGAATGTCATTTGGAAGTAAAATGAGTGTTGACTTTATAGAAGATTTGCACATTGTCATTTTAGTACAATACCAGGAGGATCTTGTTGGTTACACAGGTCAGTGTTACAGCAGGAAGAGGTCGTCCTTGCATTGCCGAAGTTTACGGATCCATTTTGACAGTCAGAATCACAACCTTTATACATCGCTTTTTGAGTAATGTCACCTAAAAAATATGAATAATACAGGAAAGACCAATTAAACTTGAAAATTAAAAAAAAAGTGTCAACATTTAGAACTGTTCTTATTTACATTTTTTAAATACAGATCATAACAGTTTGAGAGAAAACTAATTAAACAAATCTTTGTAGAATATTTTGTGATTGAAATAGTTAATTCCATCAGAAAAACAAGACTCTGTTGTGTCGCAGCTTCAGCAAATAACTAGCCTGGTTAAAACCAGACCATTCTCAGTTGTAACTGAGTTATGGTCTGGCAAAGCGTCATAGTCAAATAATTTGCAGAGGGGCGTCACCAACGGACGTCGCGGATAGACCTAAAACCAATCTGAGCAATGAAGGACAGGATGTATGCAGAGCGACGGAGAAACATCTCAGAGTGTTGTTCTTTGCTCGGTTTTTAACAAAAAGGAAACGTTCAAATCGCTTAAAACAGACGCAATAGCCGATTCGAACGAGTGATGTTCCACGGCGGCATCCATCTTTGTAATGTAGGCTACAAAATCTGCTTCAAAATCCCAGCGCTGTCATCATCGTGTAAAGCCCGCCCCAACGTTTCTGATTGGTGCCGCGATTTAGACGGACTGGAAATGTGCTTGAATGAGCTCTTTGCCAGACTAACTTTCAGAGCAAATCTAAATTTGCCGGAAGTTGTCTGAGTTTTCCCAGGCTAGCAAATAACAGCAGCATCTCCTACTTTTAATCATACTGGACTTACCAAATTGTGTTACTGTTGAACTCCAGCACCAAGGCGATCCACCTGGACATGTTTGAACCGTTTGACCTGCACAAGAACCCGTCTGACTGTTGCACTTATAACACTGGAGAGAGTGTCCTTGAGTAATAAAAAAGACAGAAAGAGACATCAATTATCTTTATTTGTACCCAGTAACTTACAAACGTTATCTCTTTGTACCTGCAGTGAAAAGAAGGACAAGAAGAAAAACTGAGATCTGCAGATCCATCTTTGATCAGGAGGTGAATGAAGTAATGTGCCTGTTTCAGTGCTCGTTTTATAGGGTGTCAAAAGGGGAGGATCTTTATGAGAAAATTAAACTTTAACAGAAGTAGACATTTCTTGAAACAGAAACTGTAGCTCACATAATTTATTTGCCGGTTAAAGATGAAGAAAAGTTTAATGAGGATTTGCAAGAAATGTAGTAATTAAAATAAAATGAATTTATATATGTAGCGGGACCTCACTCTTCCACGTGAGGATCAGCTATAGAAACGCCACCACTAGCTTAGGCATGACTACGCCACCCTGTTTATCAGGGAAATATTAATCCTAAAGATGTAATGTTTTACACAAAAGACACACAGGAACGTGATTGTCAGAGGGCCAGAGACGTGGATACTAAATATACAAAAGTTTTATTTTAATACTCGCAACCAGGCCCGCCCACAGAAATGACTGGGCCCCTGAAAAGGTCCAGTGAATGGGCCCTACCCAAATCTGCTATTGGCTACTCATATCATACATGTGCTCTCTCTCTCTCTCTCTCTCTCCTACATTAACATACACTACCGGTCAAAAGTTTGGGGTCAGTACGATTTTTTATGTTTTTAAATGAAGTCTCTTCTGCTCACCAAGGCTGCAATTATTTGATAAAAAATGCAAAAAAAACCCAGTAATATTGTGAAATATTATTACAATTTAAAACAGCGGTTTTCTATGTGAATATATAGTAAAGTGTAATTTATTCCTGTGATCAAAGCTGAATTTACAGCATCATTACTCCAGTCTTCAATGTCACATTTTTCAAATTATTATAATATGAAATTATTATAATATGATGCTCAAGAAACATTTATGATTATTATCCATGTTGAAAACAGTTTTTTACATTTTTATTTCAGGATTCTTTGATGAATAGAAAGTTCAAAAGAACAGCATTTATTTAAAATATAATCTTTTCTAACATTATAAATGTCTTTACTGTATAACTTTTGATCAATTTAACTCATCCTTGATGAATAAAAGTATTTTCTAATTTCTTTCCCCCAAAAATAAAAAATAAATTCTTACTGACCCCAAACTTTTGAATGGTAGTGATTAATGTTACAAAAGCTTTCCATTTCAGATCAATGCTGTTCTTTTGAACTTTCTATTCATCAAAGAATCCTGAAATAAAAATGTAAAAAACTGTTTTCAACATGGATAATAATCATAAATGTTTCTTGAGCATCATATTATAATAATTTTAAAAATGTGACACTGAAGACTGGAGTAATGATGCTGTAAATTCAGCTTTGATCACACGAATAAATTACACTTTACTATATATTCACATAGAAAACCGCTGTTTTAAATTGTAATAATATTTCACAATATTACTGTTTTTTTTGCATTTTTTATCAAATAATTGCAGCCTTGGTGAGCAGAAGAGACTTCATTTAAAAACATAAAAAATCGTACTTACCCCAAACTTTTGACCGGTAGTGTACATTTAACTGAGAGAGACTTACTCGGTGAAGGGGGCTACATAGCAGGTACACACACACACACACACACACACACACACACACACACACACCAAGGTTAACAAACAATCTGACTGCTACACTTACACATTTTGTCAGGAAATGCAGAAATGCAGTTTATTACCTTATGGTATCATCTTTGCCTTTTATACAGCCATCTTCCTTGTCTTTCTGGATGCAAAGTCCTTTATAATGTCTTTAAAGTCAATCTGTTTAGCCAGTTCACACTCAATGGAAAATATTGCCAGGTTATTGAGTCTCTCTTGGCTCATTGTGGAGCGCAGGTAATTCTTTATTATTTTCAGTTTACTGAAGGATCTCTCTCCTCCTGCCACAGTTACAGGTAAAGTGCAAAATATCCTAAGTGCAATGCAAACATCACCATAAATGCTTTCAAGCTTCAAGTCATAAATCCTGTTGAGCAACTCCAGGGGTGTTGATGATCCTGCGAATGTGGCACTGTAAATCATTTTCAGATGGAGGATTTGTTTTTCCAAATCTTCAGATAGATCCTTGGAATATTTTGTTATCAAATGTCTACAAGATGACTTAAGATCCTCCTCACTCAACTGCTGGAACTTGAGTATTCCCTTGAAATCATTGCAGATGTTTCTGATTGACTGAAATCTGGAAGTCAGCTGTGCTATGATAGTGTCCACTGCAACATAATACACAGAATTCCTAAATGTTACATCAGCAGTCTCCTGTGCATCTGACCTTTCTTCAGTGCACTGGCGCTTTCTCTGCCTGCTGTGGGGAACTCAGGTGGGATACCGATTGCATCCGCTATATTTTGAGCTTCAGCAAAGATTAAGTCCCACTTATTTCTCAAAGAAATGATTTCCTGCTGTAGAGCTTCAATGTTTGCTACTTCCTGATCCAAAGATAGGCTGCCACTCTGCAAAAGCAAATTCCTATCTTCGATATGCTGTAGTATTTTTAACCAGAAAGTGCACATGACTACTGCAGTAAATGACCTGAAATAGTCTCTCAGTCCTCGCGCATCTGATAAGGCCTCATTGGATAGTTTACATGACGATATTAGGCATTCGATTGCTTCAATCACACTGGGGGGGTGGTGAGCAATAGATCTCACCGCGTCAATTCGCGAACTCCATCGCGTGTCACTCAGGCGGTGGAGTGAACATCCCGTCTTTTCCTTTAACATAGACCACCGTTCTGGACTCGCGCTAAAGAGTGTGTAAAGGCGATTGACACATCCGAAATAAGTTGACATTTCCTTACATGACTGGACAGCATGTACACCTACTAGATTCAGTGTATGCGATGCGCAGGGGGAAAATGTGGCCAAAGGATTTACTTTGATAATTTGGGCTTGCACACCATTAACTTTTCCCGACATAATACTTCCGTTATCATACCCTTGTCCACGGCAGTCAGTGAGGTCGATTCCATGCCTTTGGAGAGATTCCTCTATCATGCTGGTGATTTCTTTACCTGTCTTTTTTGCAAAATCCACAAACTCAATAAAACGTTCGTTTATTGTCCATCCTTTGCTGTGTGCATTATCGTTACACACGTATCTCAGAAGCAGGACATTCTGCTCGACATGTGATATATCTGGGGTTGCATCACATATTATCGAGAAATATATTGACTGGAGTCTTTCCCCGAGAATGTTGTTGAGAACGTGATTTCCACACAGTTCAATGAATTCATTCTGCGAGCGTTGTTTATGTGGGCTGCTTTTTTCATGCTCTGGTAATTTACTGTAGAGTTTTTGCCACTTCGTTGTAGACGCACTAAACCCTTCTCGGCTATTAAGAGCGCTTGTAGACTTCTTTTCTAATTCGTCAGAAAAGAGAATGCATGGAACACAGTACAATGACTTGTTACATTCGCTAATAAACAGCCAGTCTATTTTGACTTTCTCACGCCCATTTGCTGCTTTAGAATATGACAAATACTCTGGGAAAGGCCTGCCTTCAGAATCTTTAACTGACATACCTTTTAACAATGTAATGCTGTCAACACCTGCCAGTGCTCTAACAATGTTGTCTCTCTCTAAACCGTTAAGTCTTTCGGGACATTTTCCTGGATCGGTATAGCTCCCGGAATCGGTGCCGCTCTCACAGGTTTCCCCTTCATTTCCAGCCTGTGTTCTTGGTTCTGGATCCATAGAAGTAGACGCAAAAACATCATTATCCGTACCGTTACTCCCCACAGATGTTGCCGAGGGTTCAAATCCTGGTGTCGGGGTTAAATGCAGAACATCTTCGCTATTATCATCATCCTCTTTCTCACAGGAGTTGGTGGCTCTGTCGTCGCTAAAAATAACAGCCTCCTGGCTATCGTTAGCCTGACTCGGAGCAGCTTTCTGAGCTGTCTGAAAAAAGTTGGTCAATAAATTATTATTTGGGTCTAAAACCTTTGCCAGCTCCCTATTTTTCTTCTCCTTTCTTTTCTGGCACCCTGATTTATGCCCAGGCCCTGGCATAGCAAGGAAATTTACTCCAACAACATTAGTTAGTATTTTTTTCAGGTCACTTGCGCTGCTAAACGCGAAATGGCACGAAGCACTGGCGTTTTGACGTTACGTACAACAACAAATAGCCTACTCAGACCATTTTTAGGAGAGGGGTGTTTCATTATGACACAGGCTAAATTTTACTCAAGCAACATTAAATAAAATGCATTTTTTTCTCACTTTCAACAATTAATGGTGCTATTTTGCTTCAAAATAAAATATGGTAACCTTTGCTTACATTTAGGATGAACATAATTATTGCTGGACTACATGGGCCCCCCCTAGCGGCTGGGCCCCAGAAAGCTTTCCCCTTTATCCCCCCTTAAGGACGGCCCTGCTCGCAACCATTAAAAAAAAGACATTAAGAAAGAACTGGGTCATCAGCATTCACCACAAAAGAGACCAAGAGATAAAGGAGGCCGAGGCTTAACGGCAGATACACAAATTTCAGTGCGCACAAGGCTTCTATATCACTCTCAACACCCCGTGTACAAGCATCAACACACTGCAATCCAGTCCAACACAGCACTCTGTGACGAGCCCACCACCGCACGTAAGGGCCTACTAGTGGCCTGCCCTGAAGCCTCGGCTCCTGTAACGAGAGTAAAAATTACTACAGGTCTCAACACACAAGACACTTACTCCAAACATGCACACATAATAAACATTTAGACAAGTAAACAAAAAAACATATTACAAAAAAATGAAAATCAAGGTTTGATGTCACCACTGGGTTTCTGTTAACCTCCCTGACTTTCTACCAGCACATTTGAGGGAAATCGGACCTCAAAACAAGTACAATTCTGCAAAACGCTGACAAACCAAAACAATCAGAACATTCAGTTAAGAAACCAATGACAATTGAAGATCCAAAAAATAAAGATAAACAAACAAAAACACAATTTGAAAGACTAATTAGTAAAAAAAAACGCCCAGCGATCACAGTGACCCGTACTGGAAAACAAGTGTCACACAAAACACTTAGGCTGTGCACACACGCGTTGGGAAGAGAGTTTGTTATCGCAAATAATCTGAAGGTACAAGCAGCAGCGTCAAACAGCATCGCCCACCAGGCGCCGCAGAACATCGATTACTCCTTTAATTTATAAACCGACGCCCATCCACGCCACGCCGAACATCACCATCCCCCAAAGCACGGAAATGCGAGAGGGACATGCAAAGGGGAGAGCGGCCGCCGCCCAGAGCCCACACAGCGAGCTATCCCCACAGCTCAAAGCATCAGGAGACACGGAACTGCAAGAGAGGCATGTAACGGGAGAGCCGGGGCCGCCAACAGCCGCGAATTATCCTCAAGCTCAAAGCGGAAACAGCAACGAAAACCAGAAGGGGCGGTCCCCGAGCAATAACGCGACTCAGACGGCAAGCACACGCAAGAGGTGACTACAATTCCTTTTTATACTGTCCCTCCTGCTCGTGATTGGACCCTCACTACCCCCGGCACATCAGTTTAATTAGAGAGCCACAATAAGTCCCACTACATATAGCACATTTCACAGATAAAAATCACAAAGTGCTTCACAATAAAATAGGAATATATAACATTAATAAATACATTACAATACATGATCCCAGTAACTAATGCAAATATATATATATATATATATATATATATATATATATATATATATATATATATATATATATAACTATTAGGGCTAGGCAAGTTAACGAGTTATTGCGTTAACGCATTAATTAATTAATGCCGACAATTATTTTATCTCGCATTAACGCAGTTTTTTTTATTATTATTATTATATTGAAAGTCCGTTGCTCAGTGGCCCTGAATACACATACAGACAAACCATGGGTCACAGGAGGGGTAGGATGTTGATCACTAACTGGCTTGGGCGTCCTCACGCGTCTCAAAAAATGAGAGCATTTGGGGTGGGCCTAAAGTAGGTCCACACCGAATGAGAAGTGTATGCGGCACGTCTTGGACAACTCAAGGTATCGCACACCGGACGTGCACATTCTCAGTTCATGGCCAGCAATATTGTTTAAGGACATTGTGAAATTAAGATAATGTCTGTACTATGTTATGTTATTGTAGGCTACTGTACAATTAAATACAATTGTTGCTGAGTCTGAAGTCTGAACACTTTACCTCAGAGCGTCCGATAACATCAGAAATTTTCATCCACGCAGCTGATTTATGTAAATGAATGTAACAACTAAATGTATCTCGGAGCACAGGTTGAAGTCAGTCTACATTAACAACGATTTGAGACAAATATAATGTACATTTAATATAAAACTATGTAAATGGCACAGCAGGAATGAACAGAGAAGCTGGGCGCTTCAGACAGTCGCTGAATGGCGCTGCCGGTGTGTGTACACTGTATGACAATAATGTGCTCGAATTTTAAAGACGCAGCGCTGCGCTTTTCGTCCGGTGTCCGACTCCCTTAACATGGACATTTTCATTTAAAATATCTTCCTGATGGCGGAGTTGATAGAACCAAAGTTATTTTTAACCACTACAAAGTTGACTTCAGACTAAAAATTCTCCCCTGGCCTGCACAGTGAATCCCAGCTGTGTACTTTTTTTTGTGCTCCACCACTTGACCTAACTGCGTATCTATACCACAAATTTAATTTCTTGTGCCATTTATACGCTAAAAATGTTTTTTTTTGCGTGTATATGATACGCGCTTTAAGGCATGTAATACGCACGCAGTCCACACCCTAATCCTACCCAAGGGGTTTACAGTACGTAGCATATGCACACAAAAAATATTTTTAGTGTATAAATGGTACAGATATACCATGGTATAGATATTCATGGTATAGATATACGCACTTTTATGAGATTGTGTTGGACACCTACTGGACGAACGAAAGTTAGAGAAAATGCATCGTTCGTCTATCGATTCATATCAACGACTCAGAGTCGACTTACTTTTGAGAGACAATAACTTTGTCTACGGTGAACTTTCATATTTAAAAATTTGCAGGATGTTTTCGTTCACTTAGATCTATGTTACACACTACATGAAAGGTAATTTTCAAAATTCCATGATAGGTACCCTTTAAAATCCAAATGTATTTACTGTGTGGAAGCAGGTTAAATGGCAGTGTAATTAGGCTCTATTGAGGTGCTGAATATATGTAAAATGATGCAATCCCAGAGAAATAAAAGTATCCTAAAGTAAGCTATGTGTTTAAGTGAGCTCAGCCCAATGAAAAATTTAACCCACTTATCCCAAAATCTTAACTCATCAACTAAAATGGCTTGTCAGTTAGAACTTAAATCTCACTGAGTATCAAGCAGATGCACCGTAATCCTAGATAAATTTCACAATTTTCACAACTATTATTAGAATTTATTAGGATTAACCCCTTGAGATGTATCATCTCATTTTCGAGGGGGTCCTTACAATGAAACACAATTAACTTAAAAAACAACAAAATTACAATCAACAATACATCAAACAAACAACAAGACACCAACAATAAAAAAAAAAAAATATATATATATATATATATACACACACACACACACATATACATATATATATATATATACACATACATACATATCTACATATATAAACAACAATACACAAAACTACAACAACAGTTTCAATGATAGCATGTGCAATCTACTTTCAAATAAAATAATAAAGATTGTTTAAACAACCGAAGTGAAGTAATGGATCTAATATCTATAGGTAAATTATTCCTATCTAATAGGGCTTTAAACATAAATGCTCTCTTACCAATTGTTTTTTTAACACGAGGAACAAGAAAATAAGTCTGGACAGAATGCCTAACTTGATAGTTTGAGGAAAAGAGTACAAAATATTGTTGTAGATAACTAGGATAATCAAAGTAAATACATTTAAACATAAATTGGAGCCAGTGCATCTGCCTTCTCACATTCAAAGGTGGCCACTGAAGTGCATCATACATTGTACAGTGGTGAGTGGAAAAAGAACATCCTAAAACAAATCTGCAAATTCTATTATATGCCGAATTAAGTAAGACAAGATCAGATTTTAATGCCGTCTGATAAACCACATCACAGTAATCAAAAAACGGAAATATTAATTGAGCAACTAATTTCTTACGAACACTATAAGTAAAGCAATTTCGAGATCGATACAAGATACTCATTCCAACATTGACTTTTCGTAAAACATGATTAATGTGAGGTTTAAAGGAAAGTTTAGAGTCAAGCCATACACCAAGGTATTTAATAGTATCAACTCTATGCCACTCAATACTCTTTCTTGTCTATAAAACTATCCAAATATGTTTTACATCACAGCTAATTACTGAAATTGAAACAGTTCAATCACAGTTAAGATTCCCAGAAGACTGTAAAGGATATAGTGATGGCAGATATGTATCCCCAAAAGCACCAGTTCAGTTAAGAATTCCAGTTCGTTATTTAAATATAGTTCAGCATTTAAACCACTGGCTGTAGAATTATCTTCCTCTTCGGTCTAGCAGTGCCACAATCCGGGTCGCGTTACCAAAGATGTAACCCTGGAGGCTGCAGACCTGGAGCCGGCAGATATACGCCCCTGGCAGTTTTACGCCCCGGCAGTTTTAGGACCCTGTTGTTCCTGATGCGTCCAGTAGAGGGATATACTGCGAAATAACATCATTAAATCGACGTTTACACATTAATAACTGTCCATAGACTTGACAATTTTGTGTTTTTTGTTAATTTAAATATAAACGTTATAGTGTAGATCTGCACAGATTAAATTATCTGTTTAACAAAAAAACAAGGGGGTAAACAGACATCAAAAGAAATTGAATTAGGGTACAAATCAATACAATATTACATTTTGTCAATATAAAAAATGTAAGGTTCTTTACAACAGACTCAAGGATATTATTTGTTTTAGAACCCTTTGAGTTTAAAGGTTCTGACATTTTCTTAAAGGAAGAAAAAAGGGACTTTATATCAGAGGAGAATATTCTAAAATCAGGATTGCATTGAACGGTTCTGTCTTTATGAAGATGAAACTTGCCCAGAAAACAAAGTAATAATACCGTATAATCAAGATTAATATCGTTAGAATGAAAATCTGACAAAAATAGATTCTGTCATTTGTATGTTAAATAATCTGCTAAAGTTATTGTTGTTTAGCAATGATGCAACATTTATTATTTATAAACGATTAGCTCGATAGAGCTAGGGTAGGTAGATATCAATTCATTTATATATCAATGGATGGGTCTATAATGTATTTTGACAGGTTTATGTTCTATCTGGCTTAAACTTAGCTAACCACGTGTAGGTTTAGCTGCCCCTATAGTCTTCTCTACTCAATTTAAAATAAATTTGAATTTTCTTTTGTTGCCTGTCTTTAGCTTGGCCTCTTCTGGTAAGACTCTGTTTACTCATTGCATTAAAACATACTCCACATGGTTTATAGAGCAACATTACAGTAGATAATTTTTTTTTACAGTCTATGATGTGAACACACAAAAGGCACATTTATAATAGGTATGTAAATCTCTCTCTCTCTAAGTAAAGAGTTAAACTGCACACTCACTCAAATACGTTAAAACACATTAAAAACTTTCCCCATATGGTTTGAATGTAGATTCTGGTTTGAGTTGTTTCTTATAAATGAGATGATCTAATTATCTAATTTATATCTTAATATAATTTTTTTCTTAAAATAGCTTACTGATCTGGACTCAAATGTAGGGTATGTGCACTTAATGTGGGTTTTTATCATACTCTGTCTAAGTTCTCTTTAACTTGGATCTCATAAAGGTGTGTTTGCTTTAGCTGCTTAAGGAAACACACACACACAGGGACAAGGTCAAATTCACCATGGATGTCCTTTTTTACTTTTTTTAATGTTTCATTTTTTAATGTTTCATCAGTGAGCGGGAGCAGTTAAAGAAAAAAACAGTTAAAGAAGAGTGGCAAACCATAGGGGAGTCATCATAATTCATAAATGGTGTTAATAAATATTTTTTTGTGAACAACAATATTGTCTATATCTCCTAAATGGCCCATGAAATTTTAGAAAAGGGATAAATTGTGTTTGTCTTCATAAAATGCAGTGTAGGACACTGTTTTGTAGCTGTATGATGACCAATAGAGAATAGTACAGCAGATATTTCATCGAGGATCCATATGATTACACGGTAGGCCTACTGCATGTCTAATGGGCTAAATATGGTTAATATCTAAATGTGACTTTATATAAATTCACAAAAACATATTTCACTCAGTCTCCTGTATATAAAAACCTACTATGAATTAGGCCTATAACTGCAGTCATAGCATCACCTGTCATAACACATAGTGTATCCAACTATGTGTATTTTTAATTTTTCAATTCACAAAAACAAAGTCTTCTGTTGGCTGAGTGAAGAGAGTGAAGCCCAATCCGTGCAGATCTACACTGTAACGTTTATATTTAAATGAACAAAAAACACAAAATTGTCAAGTCTATGGACGGGTTATTAATGTGTAAACGTCGATTTAATGATGTTATTTCGCAGTATATCCCTCTACTGGACGCATCAGGAACAACAGGGTCCTAAAACTGCCGGGGCGTAAAACTGCCAGAGGCGTATATCTGCCGGCTCCAGGTCTGCAGCCTCCCCATATAGCACTCACTGGCCTCTAGCACCGCCTCTGCTGCTCTGCGTTGTGTTATGAATGATCGTGGGTGGTGGTAGAAAGCGAGGACTCGGACACAGAAGGGTTCGGGATCGTGGCTTGACCGTTTATTCCACAGCACAGCGTCTATAACGTTGACAACATGAACTCAGTTTAAGTTTTAAACTCGCAAAGTACATTTTAATGCACATTGCAATTCAACAGCAAGCTCGTGCTGCTTATATTACCATAAATAGCTTTGCATTAGCCACATTAATCACATTTTAAAGGAAAAACTAAAAAAATTTAACTCTCTGCATTACTCTGCATTTAGGTCTTTAGCAGTTCAAAACACAAAATATCTCAATAAACTGAACTTTAGTGCGATAACAACAAATATATTTTACATTGCTTTTTTCCTCTACCATTAACGTGTGGCTTACCTATAACGTTGACAACATGAACTGAGGAAAAGATGACATAGGCTACTACTCACGTATCAATGCTACGGTATCTCAAGAGTCTCAAACAGCGCTAAAGGCACTTGAATCAGTTTGAATATAGCCTAATAGCATTATGGGGACATCTTGTGGACAAGGCAATATACTGCCTTACATATACATTATAGCCTACATGCACTGTTATTGATACAGTTTCCACGTGTTCACCACAATATATTAGAAACACACTCTGTAAATAAATTAGTACAAGTAAAATAATCCGTTGATGGACATGCACTTGTTAATGCTGATGGTGAGGAATAGCAACATCTCATAATGTACGTTTCCTCAAACTGAGTAGTGGATCACTGAAATGTCCTGCTCGAGTCGTCCTGCGATGGAGGTTCGGGTTGAATTAATGGTTCTTCTTCTTCTAGTGTTTTATCATCGGACTCGCGCTCGGATTGATATGGTTAAATCTACGTCATTGTTCGTTTTTAGTTTACTGTGAAGGAAGCCTCAGGACACACAGAGCTGTCGGTGTTAAGGCAATGGGTGTTTTTGTTTTCGACACGCGGTAAACCAATCACAACAGCCTGAGCCGTCTGGCCAATCAGAGCAGAGTAGCTCGTGGAAAGGAGGGATTTAGAGAGATTGATTCATTTGGCGAGTCGTTTAAGAATCATCGAAAATCTGGTGATGTGCAAATGTATATTATGAGAAAATGAAAATGAAACAATTTTTTTACGTTTGATCCATGTAAACCTGTTGTAGGAGACTCCAAAACAACATTAGGAAACTTTAAAAAATCCATGATAGGGGCCATTTAATAAAAGCGTGGTAACACTTTATAGGACAATTCACCATGACGTCACAACAGTAATAGACGTTCTTCCGGGTGGCAAAAGCCAAAGCATTCCTATGGCAACGCTAGTAAATTGCTTGGAAGGGAGAGCCGCCGTCGACAGTAAAAATGTAATAAAAAAATTTTTTTTATTAAATATAATGCGTTTTTTTATCACAATAACAACTGTGTTTAATGATATAAGTAAAAAAAATATAATAAATATGTTATATAGTAGGCCTACACATAATTAGCAGCCCTCTTTGCTTCAGCCAGTAACTCGCAATGAGTCTTCAAGAGAGACAAGTTTACTAATATTGTCTCGAATTTCCCCGGCTGGAGATAAATGCACTGCTATGATTTTGTAGATGGACCGTTTTGAGAATACACGAAGCAGAGTTGAAGGGCAAGCAGGATTGGCAGCAGAAATGTAAACGTTGATGAATCATATAAATTAGGGGATCATTAAGATTTCCAACTTTTGACGACACGACGTCCACTCGCTATAATAACCTCCTCATCACGGGAAATCGACAAAACCCCTACACATTTAGCTGTATATCAAGCAGCGCAACCCCAAAGATAACGTGTTTTCATCATCGTTTCAACTTTTATCAACAACAATGTTTTTAACTATGTAACTGTTACAGTAGCCGGCTGGATCTCTAGTTAGTCAGTAGAAGCCGCTCGCGTTCTGCCACCCGGAAGTATCTGGTGCCAATTGTTTACAAACATTCTGAAATGCCGTATAGTACGACCTGCAAACACCTGCGTAAGTAAACCGAAATTACGGTGTACGTTTCTGTAATTATAGTGTACTTCCGTGTAGGTATAAGGGAACAATTATGTTAAGTTTGGGGTAATAAGGGGTACAACCAGATACACAAGCAAATTATTTATAATGTAATTATTTTAAAACTAACAGGTACCTATTCTGTTAATATATTCCAGGCAAAACATTTTACGTCTTTTGTATAAAAGTTTTTAGCACATTTCTGGCAAAATATGTTCTTGTGCAATGTAGTTACAGGGTAATTTTGACATCTGTGGGTTGTAAATTAAACATATACAGTATATATATATGTCTGTATGTAAGCACAGTATGATAAAAATTTAATTTATTTTTCTTACTAAACTACTTAATGTTAAGCCAAAAAAATTTACCTTATCACATTGTATTGTAATGACACTTAAATGTCAGGGCAAATATACTGTGACGTCTAGCACTTTCCCAGAGAAACAGACAGGAGACGAGGATCCGGTTTACAAGCACCAAACGGCTGAGGTTTATTTCCTGAACATGTACAACCTAAACATGGGATTCGGGAGGTTAATAAAATTTAACAGTTAATAAACTGTTTATAAACTGACAGTTAATAAAATTAACTGTCCCCAAAAACAACATAAACGTCCAAAAAGAGATGTAACGATAGACTGACTTTTCCTCCGCACCGCTCACAGTTTTTTTTCTCTCTCTTCACTTTTCGTCAAGCCCTTAACTATCTCCCTCTTAACTATCTCCCTCCCGGACACCTCCCCCCAACAGCAGGTGAATCAAGTAATCATATTTATAACAGAGAATAACAGTGTCAGCGCCACAATACTGTGTAATTAAAACGTTATTTTGTTTTGTTTTCTTAATAAGAGTACCTTTCTCTGTAATTACTGTGCAAATAGTGTTGTTTCGTATTGTTACAGTGTTTTTTACAAGTTTCAACTGTGTATTTACAGTGTAAGTGTAACTCCTGCGGGATGTAAATTAAAGTGGCGCTTGTTACCCCTTTATAACCCAAAACTTAACATATTGTTCCCTTATACCTACACGAAAGTACACTATAATTACAGAAACGTACACCATAATTTCTATTTACTTACGCAGTTGTTTGCGGGTCTAATATAGCGTTCTAAAGTGCAGCAGAACAAAGCTAAAACACTGTAACTGATGTTAAGGGCTTCTGCCTTTGCTTTCCCTCTACTTTTGGCAGTTATGGCAAAAACAACATCTTATTTTTAGCAGAAAAGAACAAAATTGACGCAAGATAATTCTCCACATGATAAAACTGATGTCCATTGTTCCAAATATGGCAATAACTAATTTTTGACAAAATTGAAGTTAAGGTCTTTTGCCTTTGCACGGCAGAATAGATCTAATGCTATAATCAACACTTTTCATGATTATTGAACCTTAAGAAATTTAACCGTAAAAGTGGGCTAAAAGTCTTCGAGAGAATTTCACTTGTAATTCTTAGCTATTTCAAATGCAAAGATGTTAGCCAATCACAGCAGTGGGTGTTTTCACTTAAGTCTCACTCAGACACGCCCCTTCAAACAGAGAATTCCTTTTATTTGTAAATGATGACAATTTTTGATGTAAAAATCATTATAACATTATGTGCATTCCAGGAAAAATTATAAAATAATAAACTAATGCAATTCATGACCCCTTTAATAAGAAAAGAAATGTTATTTGGTTATATTACATGTTTACTTTTTTTATTTAACCATTATCAAGAGTTGCACTGTGACACAATGCTAGTACCAGCATGGAAAATAATTAGAAATTAAGATAAAAGTAAAAAAGCAGAATTTTACCTTTGCTAAACAACATATCTGTCAATTGAATGAATGTATGTTTGAAAATAAAATTCTATCTTGATTAAAGAAGCTTAAGTTTAAGGCAAATAAAACCATGAAATGTTTGTAGTGTCTGGAAAAAATAGAAATCAAGATCTATTAATCTAACAACAGTCAGCTTCAGTTTTCTGCTTCCTGGGTAGTTGGACTTGCAGACTGTCCATATGACATATCATGTACACTGTGCACAGAGCAAAAGAAGTTGAGCTTCTCCTCACAGTCTCTGTGTGTCCAGACTCCTGTTTGCTTGTCCAGGGCTCCACAACGAAGGTTTATGGCAGGACACTGGGGCAGTCCCGTCTCAGACCAGGCTGTAAAGTCAAGATCATCTCCACTGACCCAGAACCACTCTCCTGCTAGAAAGCGCAGACCAGTCCACACATATTCAGTTTCAGACCGTGTGATTATCCCTAAAGCAGAAGTCATCCTGTTCGTTGAGTTCAGACTCACCAGATCCTTATAATGTTCTCTACAGTATTCCAGAGCTCCTTCCCAGCTCTCTTCCTGCCGCACCAGAACAAACTCTGATATGTTCATACAGAAGAAGGCATATTTATCTGTGCATTCAATGGCATGCAGTTTCTTATGACCTTTGTGTAGAAAAGCACATTCTTCATCTTCAGGTTGTTTAGTATCCCAGCTAATTTGTGTTGCGTTTTCTCCTGTGGTCCACTTCCAGGCTCCTGATACTTTAAAGAGACCAACCCAGGCATCAGAAGTTTGACCAACTGCATCTTCCAAAAACTGCTGCTCCTCGTTCTCAGTGGTGAAGGTGGACAGGTCATGGAAGAAAGTTCTGCAGTGCAGTCGCGCAAAAACCCATGGTGTCTTCTGATTCACAAAGAAATGTTGTTTAATGAGACCGGAGGAGAGTCCGTAGAGCTCCAGGATTAGGATCACAGTGAGTGTCGTCTTCATCTTCATCCAGTGAGAAGTTTGGTGATTTTTCAAGACTTAGTTGAGGTAGAGGCCAGAATTGTGCATGATGACACTGAGTCTCTTTTACTTAAACTGACATACAGCCAATGACAAAAGAGTGTGAGGGTCTGACCAATCACAGCACACATTTACAGTCAGAACAAACAAATCAGCTGCCTTAACCAATCAAATAAACCTCATAATATTTCTAAGAAAGACATTGTGGCCAGGTAAAACTGGCATGAAACATACAAATACACACACTAGTGTCCACCTGTGAACCCTTCGGAACATATTTTGCAAAGTATCCTTGGAATGTTTCCAATTCTTTTCAGAAATGTTTGGGTAGATTCTCTCAGTCCCTCTGCTGAAATACTCAGTTGTGGAAATGCAAACAGATCTAGTAAAGCATATCTTGAATAGCATCCAAACAAACTGAAATGCATTTGCCTTTGGGCTGGGCCGTAGCTAATGAGGTGACAGGTGCAATTGCAAGGTGCAGGCAGGATTGATGTAGGATATAACATCATAAATTACATTTGTTGAACATCACAATTAAAATTAGAAGACAAATTGTCTACGCAGCACAATATGCACAAACTATGATGTACTGTGTCTTCTGACACCTTTCTATCACGGGCAGCATTACTTCTTCACCAATTTGAGCTACTGTAGTGATCGGACCAGATGGGCTAACCTTAACTCCCGACATGCATCAATGAACCTTGACCCATGACCTTGGCGCCAGTTCACTGGTTGTCCTTCCTTGCACCAAACTTCCTTTTGGTAAGTACCATCCACTGCATACCGGGAACACCCCACAAGACTTGGAGATGCTCTGACCCAGTCATCTAGCCATCACTATTCGGCCCTTGTCAGAGTCACTCAGATCTTTTCACTTGTCCATTTTTCCTGCTTCCAAAACTCAAATTCAAGAACTGACTGCCTGCCTAATACATCACACCCCTGGACAGGTGTCATTGTAATAACCTGATAATGGGTGGTTTTGTAAAAGTGAGCTTTGCATTCAAATGCTGAAAAATGACCTCACATACAGTAGCCTAATAGAGAGCAAGTCAGATGATGTTTTGTTTGTTGTTTTTTAACACTTAGGGATCACTCTGAAACACAATCAGGGAAAACAATGACAGGTTTTGCATGATTCATGAACCTCTATGTGCTAAAGAAGATACTTCGACCTCACAAAACTAGGGACTTCATATTGTATAATCGCATTGGAGCCAAGCAATCATTGGATTGTCGGAAAATTATTTGAAATAGTTTTTAAATGAACTTAGAAAATGCTCCTAATAAATATAAATTATTTACCATGCACATATGTTTGCATGTTTCACTTAGATTTAGACGATTAGGTGAGGATTTGATTTTCAAGTGAACTGTGAGTGAATGTAAATGTGTATTTGCAGTGATGTGCATTCTCACAGCTGACGTAACAAAACCAAATTATTGGTGACCAAAGTTACCAACAACATAAAGCAAAACATCAGTTTGTCTGAGAGTATTTGCCCTACATTTTCTGTTAAATGTTTAATCATTGTAAATTATCTTATTATTATTATTACTGTATGCTTTAATGTCTAACACCTCTTGTTATACTCAAGATGGCTTTGTGGATGTCTCACTGCAAAGTCACAGTGACAGCAACATAATACAAACAAATAAAGAAATAGCCATTAATCAACATCCAAAATCATTCGAAACCTTTTGTATTGTCAGAGCGCAATTTACTAACATGAAGGGTCAGGCTGTTGGAAGTTCACTCCAGTTTACTGCTTAAAGTTGACATGAAACGAAAGTTGTGATAGTCTTTTCTTCCCTATTGTAATATATATCCAAGTGAAAGGGCTTCTTGAATGAGAAAAAAATGTAGGCAGGACTAAATGCACCTGTTTATAGTAGGTTGATAGACGACAAACAGCCTCAGATTTGATTGCATTATCAATTATTCATTCTGAAATTTGGTAAATATTACGCATTTTATTTCACTTTGCATGCATTTTGAAAGAGGTAGCAATGTGCTTGAACTGGCACCTCCACAAGTTTGTGCCTAATGATCAAAATATAAGTTGAGAATGTTAAAAAATATATGTTTTTAACTTTTTGTTTCAAAGGCACACCTAATAATATCTCCATCAATGTCTCAATCAAACTTCAAAAATCAAAAGCAGCCAAAGAGAAACAGCTCAGAAGATATCTCAGATTACGACTGTAGACATAGTTCCCTGAAAGGGAAGACGCAAGCCTCTGCCTGATTGCAACTTTGTTAAAACAAATTTCATTCACGCTTTCTTAATGTTAGGATCACAAGGATGGGAATATAAAGACATATCAGGCAATACGTCCTCCAACCACTAGGGGTCACACTCCTGCCATGACCAGCGGTACTGCTCCCAGTCACTAGGGGGGGCAGGAGGTCTTTTGCCTGCAATCCTCCTCCCAGTTGCCAGGGGGAAACCATTGGCAAGAACTCTGTTGTACTTGCCAATCATTGCTCCCCTGTGAAGGGCTCTATTTAAGTTTGCCTTTTGTCACTGTTTTTTTGTTCAGTCTTGAGCCTACCTACCTGTGTATCCCGTGAGTTTATTGTGAGTCATTGTGCTTTTTTTGTTTTCCTTTTAGTGACCATTGGAAGCTTTGCTTCAGGTTTATTTGTTTGTACTAGTGATGGCCAAATGAAGCGTTTCAAAGCATTATTGCTTTCTGATACAATTGTGTCGAAAATGGTTCATTACTCGAAGCTTCATTCAGATAGAAATTGCAGCACTATCTCCTGGTGAAGTAAATGTAATGCAACAAAGCTGACAACCATAAAATGCAATAGGCTTATATGTTAACGCCCCGTTTATTACGTTTACCGAGGCGATCAAAGCTGAAACAGTGTTAGTGCTGTGAAACTCATTTATGTTGGTGAATTTTACAGATACTGATGAATTTCATGTGTTCTTGATAATAAAACATTAAGCATGATGTGTGTGTAATTATTTCTTTAGACAAGGGCAGAAGATCAGACCAGCTTAAAAAAAGTTGGAAACCATCACAGAAATTCTAATGGTTTATATTAAAATACCAATAGGAACCATTGGCTTTTACCATTTAAACCACTACAGAATTATTTTTTGTGTGTGTGTATGTGTTTGGGACATATTCCATTAGGATTTCATTAGGCTTTATCTTTAATGCCCCCACCAACAGAACCCAACACATATCAGTAGAGACCCACAGAGACCACTATAATTCCCATTACAACCAATAAAATTCCCATGAAAACCATTAAATCCAATAGAATTTCTGTAATGGTTTCTATAGTTTTTTTTTTTAGCAGGGCAGTATCATGTGTGAAAGCTTTATCTTGTTTAGCTGTGGGAAGCAGAACTCTATAACTTGTTAACTGGTGGGACTGATATTTTTGTATGTTGAAAAGGATGTGTTTGTGTAGCTGGTTGCACTAATAGTGTAGCAGAGCAGAGGGTTTTTGAAGTTTCTGTCTTTGATGCATGTTTTTATGTAACAATGTTCATATGTTCTCTATTTAAAAAAATGTGGCAGAGGGTGTGCTTTGGGTACATCATGCAGAAGGCTTAGACAAAGTGTTCATTAAATGGTATGGTTTTTATTCAGAAATATTATTTTACTATTATTATATTAATATTATTTAAATATTATTTTTATTTTACAAGACTGAAATAAACTCAATCCACTCTCCTCAACAATAACGCCAATCCAAACACCGACTACTACTACAACCCACGGTGTTGCCATGGTTTGGCTTCACTTTTATAAGAAATACAACCGCCAGGTTTCAAACCTGTCAACACTGGATTGGACTGTCAAAGCAGTCAGGTGGGTCACTACAGGAGTGAACCAGTAGGCTTGTTCGACTTCATGCAGCTCTGCGCAGACCGATCGGCGGCTGACTTGAAGCAGTGCATGCCGGTTAGAAATTTTGTCCGACTTGATACAGCGCAGACGCCACGTGACTGTGAAGTATGCCATCAAAGTACCGCGAGAGCGATTCGAGAGTAGCCGGAGAACTTAGCCAGCGCAGCTTCTGAAGAGCGGCTGCTCTGGGCTGCACGAGCTCTGATGACGACACGGCTGTTCCACGATTGGCCGAATTCACCGCATGACAACGATCACGTGTGTTTTGTGTTTATTCGACCACCTTTAGTTCCTCTACAGCTCACAAATCATTTTTTATAACAGTAAGCACTCTTTTCATGTAGTCGCAATGTTATATTGTGTCATGTTTATTCAAATAAAACTTACTAAAAAACGTTGATTCCATTTCATTGATAGTAGCTGTAGGCTTATGGTGAACTTTATTCTTGTTCAAACTGACGCTGTATGAAGCAGTACTTAAAGTATTGAATGAAAATGTCTCTGAAACATCTGTGTATTAAGCAAATATTGCATTTATTTCACTTCAGCTGTGATAAAGTATGCAAACACCACGTGAGCGGTCACTACGGGAACCAGAAAGTGTCCTGCACGCAGCTACTCTCGCCGATCGCTTACATCCAGCTGCAGCCGATGTCCAACACACCTAGGGCCCTATCTTGCACCCGGCGCAATTGACTTTGTACACCGACGCATGTATCATTCCTATTTTGCACCCGCGCAAAGTGGACTTTTCCCTCCACAGACACACGTCGGTTAACTAAGAAATACACTTGCGCTCCCCGGGGCGGTTCAGCGCAAAGAGGAGGCGTGTTCCGGCGCAAACTTTCCCTCATGCTATTTTGCTGTTCTATAAAACAATTGCGCCACTGACCAGAAAAAAACTAGTCTAAAGTCATTGGCGCGTTGCGCGTACATTCAGATGCTATTTTAAGCGCGCGTGCTTGGCCATAATACATCTGAGTGTGAACAACGCGCATACACTGTAGATGATTCTCTCATCTACACAGATGCATTTTTCTTTTTGCAAATGATACATTATTATAAGGAAAAATATTAAAACACGAGGGAAATCATTGTTGTCAAGTCAAGTATATTTATATAGCGCTTTTCACAATACAGATTTTATCAAAGCAGCTTCACAGTATCAATATGTTGTGTCCATGACGATGGGAAAAATAGGCATAAAGCTTAGGCCTACATATTTACCCAAATTATTATATGCATGTATAACCGAAGCTAATTTGGGTGGGTTTGTCCCATCTCCGATGTCACTTCTCTTTTTACGGCCCTGACGAGAACATCGATCTCCTCGGCTGTGAACCGATTCTGAAGCGCTCCTGGTAAATGCGCCGTTATAATAGTATTGCGCCATGGAACAAGCGCACCTCGTTCATCATGCTCTTAAAGGGAATGTGATATGACGCTCTGATTGGTTTATTTCACGTTACGCCCAAACCACACCTATGAATAATGAAGCTACTTCAGACCAACCCCTTTTAGATTTGCACCAGGCGCAAGAGGCATTTATCCCGCCGGGAAAATAGCAACAGCGCCGGGATCCGCCCACAAAGGTACTTGCGCTTTGCGCTTTGACACTTGCGTTTCAGATCGTGCGCTGAGTGCAAGATAGGGCCCCTAGTGTGTTTGCTTCAGACGTCATTTTCACGTGACTAGTGACGTAATGATACAAGCTCCGAAGCAGTGGTTCATTGCAAGGACCGTTCGAGTTTGAAACAAGCTTCGGAGCGTCGGTGTCAGACGTAACATCACTAGTTTGTACTTTGTTCTTTTGATCATTCCAAAAGTAACAGCTATTTGGAGTTTATGCTGCTCGTCTCCTTGAGATCTTTGTTACTCCTCAAAATCCTCAAAATTAGCTCACTCAGGAAGAACACCAGGGGCCCGTTCTTCGTACGTCGCTAACTCACTTAGCTGGATTTGATTGTTGCCGATTTGACATGATCTTGGATTGTTTGGTTCTTCGACGCTCATCCTGGACTTGCTGTCATAGCAACAGGTGCGCAAGCTTGAACCTGCTCGCGAGCAGGCTTATTTCATGTTAACAGGATTAGATCGCGGCTTTATAGGCAGAGCTGATACGGGAAATATTTTAGTGCAGCGCGATAGTTTAGGCCTACTTTTTGAGAGATATTTTTCTCATGACTCGTGAGGATGTCGTTTACATCATTAATTATTTGGAAACTCATAAATTCGACTCGTCGAAGTCTTTAATAACAGTGCAGGCAAGTTACTATTGCGATTCTTAATATTCCAGATTGTAATATTATATCAAATTTAAAAATCTCTAAAATCTCTAAATCTCTTATATGTTCCATATCACAAATAGGGCCAGGATCTGTGCATGACTCCAGAATTTTCAGAGATTTATCCACATTATTTGAACGTGGTAATGAAAAATATAAATATCAAGCTCACTGTATTACACTTATGCTTATTGGTATGTGTGGTGAGCAGGGCGGCCGAGGGACGTGAGAGAACGTCGCGAGGCCGGTGGTGCGATTGCTAATGAGCTGCACCTGTGAAGCACACCGGTCTCGCATCTCTCACGGAGGAGCGGAAGCATAAAGGGGGAGCGACGGAGTGGATGATCGAGAGAGGAACAGGCCTGTGTTTTAGTTGATGTTTTGTTTCTGTTTGTCGGTAGCCAGCAGTTCCGTGAGGGACTGCTGGCAGGTATTGTTTGTTTTATTTTGAAGCCAGCAGTCGTCCGCGAGGGGCTGCTGGCAGTTTATTTTATGTTAATAAATGTTTTGAATGTTCGCCGGTTCCCGTCTCCTTCTTCCCACAACCTTCAACATTGTTACAGTATGGTTAAGTATAAAAACACTTATGGTTTTGGTTATCATACTAGAGGTGACCGATCAGTGGCGTAACGAGCCAACACTGGGCCCTTATGCAGGATTATCAAGGCGGGCCCCCCTATAAAGCACGTGATGACGCAATGTCCACGAGTAGGCTAACATGAACAGGACAGAATAGGATCATAGAGACACAGGCAGCATATAAGAGATGAGATGACTGACAAAATCAGGAGTAGGTTACGCGCACCAAAAAAAAAAAAAAAAAAAGTTGTCGATTAAATCCTTAAGATCCAGATGGCGCTCACGGGCATTCTCAATTGACAGTATGGCAAGTCCAGAGAGACGACTCTGTCCCATTGAACTCCTGAGATAGCTTTTTATCAGTTTCAGTTTTGAAAAAGAACGCTCTGCAGAGGCCACTGTCACTGGGATGGTCAGAAAAAGCATGAAAGCAGTGCAAACCTCCCCGAAACTCGCAGTGATGCAGCTGTTCTCGACGATCAGCATCTTCGTCAGCTGTTGCACTGTTTTCATTTGTGAGATACGGTCTTTCAAGCATGAACGGAATGATAACAATTGCATTGGGAAATCAGTAGTAATGTCCTCTCTGTAAATCTCCACCAGCCTGTTTGCTTGCAAAAATAGTTCATCATCTGTTGGAGTGCAAAGGGTCTCTGGCAGTAAAACTTTGAAATTGTCAACTGTTGATTGTAAACCGGCGAATCTCTGGGTTAACTGAGAGATGACAATATCAAGGCAGGCATTAAACACATGGACGCGAAAATAAGACTCAGCATCTGCTAAACGTTCATCTTGACACAGCTCATCAAAATGCGCTTTCGCTTTTCTCAACCGAGTGTTCTCAAATGCCTTGCTCACTCCCCACTTCTCTGAAAAGCTCTTCGCTGTTTGTTTGGCATCTTCAAAATTTTCTCGGAGCACAGTTAGGTCTCTGATGGCGCTGTCCAGTAGCTGGACTGCTGTAGCCAGATCCATGTCTTGGGATTGTAGAAGTTTTGATATCACATTAGTTCGTTCCAGGATTTTGCTTTGGAGGACAACAAGACAAACAAATGAGAATTTCTCAATTGCCTGTTTCAACGATGCAGCCTCGTCCCGTTCATCTTTCTTACTGCTTGTCAGTGAAAGTTTTGCCAATGCCTTCATCACATCATTGTACCAATATCTCAGAGCGGTTACTGCTTCGTAACGTGAGGACCATCTAGTCGGGCATAACTTTTTCAGTGTTATGTTGGAGTCATTGTTTGTGTCGTCACTGAGTGTTTTATTTGAGAGCATTGCCCATCTCTTTATGCTGTGCCCAAAGAACACATAAATGCGTTCAACAATGTCAAAGAACTGTCTTACTTCTTGTATCTTCACCGCATCATTAAGGATGAGATTCAAATTGTGTGAGGCACAGTGTACATGCACGGCAGTTGGCTCCTTGGCAGCTATCCTTGCTTGGACACCACTGTATATGCCGCGCATATTTGCGGCACCGTCGTACCCTTGCCCTCTGCACTTGGAAAGGTCTAAGCCGTTGTCCTCCACAGACGCAACAATCTCCCGAGTAAGCTCGCTGGCCGATGAGTCGGTAACTTCACGAAATCCAATAAAGGACTCTTTGATCGTCACATCAGTGGCAACACCGCGAGCATCTCGCTCAACAATGACATATCTGAAGATCTGGCTCATCTGATCAACTTTAGCCACATCTTGTGTTGTGTCCATAATCACGGAGAAAAATGGAGCTGATCGTATTTCGTCTAGAATGTCTTTCTGAGTATGTTTTGCTAGAATTTCGATTAGCTCATTTTGTATCAGTGGGCTTAGGTACTTGATCGAGCGAGCAGGGCGGCTAATCAGATCTTTAAGCACTGGGTCGTACATTGCCAGGAGCTCAATGACAGAAAGGAAATTACCATTGTTCATTTCCCCTATTTTTTCCCTATGTCCTCTAAACGGAATGTTGTTCATAGCTAAAGTGAGCGTAACATTAACCACACGGTGTAGTACCTGTCTCCAAAAGCTGGCCTCATGAAGTATGTCCCTCTCCATATCCTTATCCATAGTTCTGTTCTGACGCCAAAGGTCGCATATCACACATGCAGCTTTATGTAGAGTGGATGACTCGTGTTGTTGAATTTTCTTTGATAAATTACGCCAGGTATTTGTTTTCCATGTTGACTTGGCAAAAAGCCAACAGGGCTCGCAGTAGGCTACATCTAGTGTGGGGGAGTAGCACAGCCATGTCCTCGGTATCTCCAAACCAGACTTGGTTTTGCAAACGTAATATGCCGTAGTAAAGGAGCGGTTATCCTGTGCGGGATCCCATGGGAAAGGGCCAGTATAGGTTTGCATGACCCCGAAGATACTATATATCGTTTGACATTTGAGTCTAGATACTCAGGAAAATTACCCATGTCGGTTGGATGCTCATGCAAAGAGGATATATTAGCAGTGATGGGCATAGAATCTACGTTCTCCTCGATGCTGTTGGATGGCCCGCTGGTGTTAGCGCAGGCCACCGAGCTCGCAGTGGGTGCCTCACTCCCATCCTCCTCAACATTTTCACCTTCAACATCGATGTTGCTTGATCCACTGGTGCTAGCATTAACCACGGAGCTGCTACTACCAACGGTCGCTTCAGGTGCTGGCAGAAGAACCAGCAAGTACACATGGCTTTCCTCGACCTCGAGAAGGCATTTGACCGTGTGCCCCGAGATCTTATCTGGCATTCCCTCCGCTCTCACGGTGCCCCCGATCCAGCTTCTCTATTCCAATACCACCAGCGTCGTCCGATGCCCTGCAGGTCTGTCCGAAACATTTCCGACTACCGTGGGCGTGCATCAGGGATCCGCCCTCTCCCCGCTCCTTTTTATCCTTTGCATGGATACTGCCACGGGGGATATCCAGGTGTCCCAGCCCTGGTCACTTCTATTCGCAGACGACATCTTCCAAGCTGACAAAACCCGTTGAATAAATCAATGAACAAATCAATAACGAACATTCCAGCCTGGAAACGCACATTTCACATTTCCAAGTAAAATAACTGGCTGTAGAAGTTTTTTTTTTTTCAGAGAAACGAGTAGGTGAACTCAGCATGTTTCCTCAATATATGCAAACATATTATGGTATTATTATGCTTTAGTAGAGTGAAAAAAGTTACATACAGCACCTTTAAATATACAAGCAAATGAGGATAATTAACAACACACACCTTCATCTTCTTTTCTTCCCTTCCCGTTTTTTTTGGCGCACCAATTTCGCACATTACCGCCACCTACTGTGAACTCGATCCTGACACTCTAACCACTTCCCCACTTCCCATCCCCCCCTGAACTAAATCACAGCTAATCAGAAACCATGACAAAGAACTCAACAGTGGAAATTATGCAAACTGAAAACAAAGTCCAAACTAAGTGAGAGTGTGACATAACGCAGCACAAAGAGACATTGAAGTCTTATGCAGCTCCGTCCCCTGCTGGAGGGGAAACAGAGAGACATGCTGAAATATAATTCAGCTACACCTTTACCCAGCAGATACAATGGTTTGCAATGTTGTTGTGTGCAGTGTCTTGTGCCACAATATCAAATAATACAAAAATACCACAATGATTCATATTATTCATATTATATTCAATGTTCTTTAAGAGGACATCAGGACCCAGCTTATGAAAATAAATATTTATTTTTATGTTTTAAGTATAGTATATAGTCTGTATATAAATGTCCCATATGGTTGTATATTTCAACACACTCTATAAAATAAATGAATTTGCGTTATCTGCATTTAACCAGTACACCTAATGTTTGTCTTTTCATGAAATGTGCTGAATTGTGATGTTTGATACATTTAAAGATCAAGAAAAAAGACATTGCTGTGGCCAGACCTAAAACAAATCTCAATAAAAGCCATGTGGCTGTGTGCCAGCTTAATTTAGTCATATTTAGTTATATTAAAAACAAAATGTCCTCCACAGATCAAAATAGCCTATTTATTAAACAAAATGACAGAGAGTTATGAAATGGTATACACAAAATAATTGTGTGATCCAGGCAGCCCTTTTCATGGACAATATAAGGGTTGTGCTTTAATTAAATGTAAAATATATTGGACCTATTCAATATAACTCCAACATTACATATTAAATGAAGTAAAACACGTAAATGGATACAGTAGTTTACTCAAATCAAAATACTTTTATCATCCTCATGTCAGTACATTATACATTATACATTACATACAATATACATTAATTAACTATATGGATTCTTCTATTCTGATGTTGATTAGAAAACTGTCTAGGAAATTCATCCAAGTTAACTCAAGTCTCTAAGGTTACTTGCTTCTTAAATACTCGATTCAAATTGCGGCATTTAGCGTCACATATTTCCTAATGTATTTTCACAAGAGACAAAAATGATTCTAGAAATGGCCATTGACTTACATTACATTGCATTACAACCTGAAATTCATAGTGTACAGTGAATAGATATGCCCTAAGAACGTTTAAAAAAAAAGATCACAATGCATAATTACATATAATTCAAAATTAATAATACTAATAAACAATTTGTTATTAAGCACTAAGATATATTTACTTTGTGATTTAATAATTCATGCATCGGGAAGCTACAGTTTGCTGAATTTTACATGATCAATTTAACAATTTCAGAAGTAAAGAAGTAAAATATGTCACACTCAGCTCATCTAAACAACTACTAATATGTTTATTTGATTTTATATTAAAAGAAACTTTGTAAAGTTATAAAACAAAAGAACATGAACCATTTTTGTACATATAAGATATGCATAAAAGACACCAAAATTAAACAAAAACTAGTACTTTCATTGAAACAATTTTCTCGATTGTTTTAGACAGGAACTTTATAGTGGCACGCACTGCTTTATGCAGTGAAGCCGGATCGGGTTACTTTCTTCTTTCCAGTAAGTGTGAGCTGGAAATGCAAAGCTGAGTGGTGTGGAGCTGTCGAGAGATTGTTGAATGCTTTGAGAGAGGAGAATAAATTGTTGTTGACCCAATCCCTTCTGCTAGTGATCCAGTTTGTCATATTAAAAAAAGATGGTGGTTTACATACAAGACAATTTTAAACAGTTAGCAATAGCGTTATTAATGAAAATGTTGAACAGTTGTTAAAAGATGGCCCAAATATTTTAATGGTACCAAATCTATTATTGTAATCTGTGCTCATAAAATATCTGTGTAAGTGACGTACCATTTACTGACAAAAGAAGTTGAGCTTCTCCTCACAGTCTCTGTGTGTCCAGGCCCCTGTTTGCTTGTCCAGGGCTCCACAACGAAGGTTTATGGCAGGACACTGGGGCAGTCCCGTCTCAGACCAGGACGTAAAGTCAAGATCATCTCCATTGACCCAGAACCACTCTCCTGCTAGAAAGCGCAGACCAGTCCACACATATCCAGTTTCAGCCTGTGTGATTTTCCTTAAAGCAGAAGTCATCCTGTTCGTTGAGCTCAGACTCGCCAGATCATTATAATGTTCTCTACAGTATTCCAGAGCTCCTTCCCAGCTCTCTTCCTGCCGCACCAGAACAAACTCTGATATGTCCTCACAGAAGAATTTGTGTAATGCATCACAGTTTTCATCATGCAGCTTTTTAGTACTTTCGTATAAAAAAACACAGTTTTCATCCAAACCTGCGAGATTCAAAGTATCCCAGATTATTTGTGTTGCATATTCACGTCCAACCCACTTCCAGAATCCTAAATATTTATGGAGACCAACCCAGGCATCAGAAGTTTGACCAACTGCATCTTCCAAAAACTTCTGCTCCTCGCTCTCAGTGGTGAAGGTGGACAGGTCATGGAAGGAAGTTCTGCAGTGCTGTAGCGCAGAATCCCAGTTCTTATCCTCATTCACAAAGAAATGTTGTTTAATGAGACCGGAGGAGAGTCCGTAGAGCTCCAGGATCAGGAGAACAGTGAGTGTCGTCTTCATCTTCATCCAGTGAGAAGTTTGGTGATTTTTCAAGGATTAGTTGAGGTAGAGGCCAGAAGTGTGCAGGATGACACTGACTCTCTTTTACTTAAACTGACATACAGCCAATGACAAAAGAGTGTGAGGGTGTGACCAATCACAGCACACCTTTACAGTCAGAACAAACAAATCAGTGTCACGGTTGGTAAATCCTATGTCTTCTTCTTGTCTCGTGTTTCTGTTGTTGTATGTGTGTATGTTGATTAGAGGGGCGTGGCCGCTCATCAGCGCTCGTTCAGCAATCACTCATCACCTCTTCACCAGCTGCAGTCTATCCATTCCTGTGTATATTATCTCATCAACTTCTCATGTTCATTGTCAGATCGTTGTTTGTTGGTGTCCGGTGTCTGATCCCTCTACGTTCCAGTTATCCTTCTTTGTTCCTGTCTATGTTCCTGTGGATGTTCTGGATTCGTCTCGTTTATCGTCACCGCTCATCACTTCATTCATCTGCTACATCTGACCATCGAGTTCCTGCGTCACTAGCCTGTTGCCCTTTGGACTGTGACATTTATCTTTCAATAAACAGTATACTTGCACTTGCTTCCAAAATGTATTCGTTACAGAACGATCTGACCAAGAATGGATAGACTGCAGCTGGTGAAGAGGTGATGAGTGATTGCTGAACGAGCGCTGATGAGCGGCCACGCCCCTCTAATCAACATACACACATACAACAACAGAAACACGAGACAAGAAGAAGACATAGGATTTACCAACCGTGACAGTACCCCCTACCCTAGGAACGCCTCCTGGGGTTCCCAGACTCTCCTTCCGGGTAGACTCCGATGGTCCAACCACTGTCAAGACTGTCACGCACTTCTGGACTCGGGCGCCGAGGGTAACTTCATGGATCACACCTTTTCACTCAACCACCAAGTTCCCCTCAAACCCCTCACCCATCAGATTGCAGTACACGCCCTCAATGGTCAAGAACTCCCCACTATATCTCTGGTCACTGAAGACATCACCCTCATCACGTCAGGCAACCACACAGAAACCATCTCCTTTTACATCCTGGACACTCCGCTTGCACCCATCGTTCTTGGTCACCCATGGCTCACTCGTCACAACCCCAAAATAGACTGGCAGCTCAAATCAGTAGCGGCGTGGAGCAGTTTTTGTCATAAGTCCTGTCTTGTGTCTGCCTGTCCGTCTGTTTCTGTTCATGTGTTGCAGGAGGAGACAGTGGATTTATCTAACGTGCCCACGGAGTATCGGGATCTGAAGGAGGTGTTCAGTAAGTCTCAGGCTGATTCTCTTCCTCCACATCGTCCCTATGACTGTGCTATAGAGTTACTGCCAGGTACGTCTCCGCCTAAGGGCAAATTATATTCACTCTCTGTTCCAGAGAGAGAGGTCATGGAGAAATACATTTCTGATTCTCTAGCAACGGGATTCATCCGCCCTTCCTCTTCTCCAGCGGGGGCGGGATTCTTTTTTGTGGGGAAGAAAGATGGATTGTTGCGACCCTGTATTGATTACCGGGGGTTGAACAACATCACGGTAAAGAATACTTATCCTTTGCCGCTGATGTCTTCAGCCTTCGAGAGGTTGCAAGGAGCATCTATCTTCACGAAATTGGATTTAAGAAATGCTTATCATTTGGTCCGCATCAGGGAGGGGGATGAGTGGAAGACCGCTTTTGACACCCCTAGGGGGCACTTTGAATATTTGGTTATGCCTTTCGGCCTTTCCAACTCCCCAGCGGCCTTCCAAGCACTTATCAATGACGTTTTGCGAGACATGGTTGATCAATTCATATATGTCTACCTGGATGATATATTGATTTTTTCATCGTCTCTCCAGGAACACGTGCAACACGTCCGACAAGTGCTTCAGAGGTTGCTAGAGAATGGGCTTTTTGTCAAGGCGGAGAAATGCGTGTTTCATGCACAATCTGTTCCTTTCCTAGGTCACATCATCTCGGTTGAGGGAATGCGCATGGATCCTGACAAGGTTAAGGCTGTGGTAAAAAAGTCCAGATTCCCGTAAGACCCTACTGAGGTTTCTGGGGTTCGCCAATTTTTACCGGCGTTTTATTAGCAATTTCAGCCGACTAGCCGCGCCTCTGACCGCTTTGACCTCCCCCAGAACGACGTTCAGGTGGTCAGACGCAGCAGAAGCTGCGTTTGCCAAACTGAAGGGTTGCTTTGTTTCAGCCCCCATTCTGATAACCCCTGATCCATCACGTCAGTTCGTGGTGGAGGTCGATGCGTCAGAGGTGGGGGTAGGTGCAGTGTTATCCCAGCGCTCTCCTTCAGACGACAAGATGCACCCTTGCGCGTTTTTTTCTCATCGTTTATCTCCTGCCGAAAGCAATTATGACATTGGCAACAGAGAGTTGTTGGCGGTCAAGCTAGCATTGGAGGAGTGGCGCCACTGGTTAGAAGGGTCGGGGGTACCTTTTATCGTCTGGACCGACCACAAGAATTTGGAGTACATTCGTACAGCTAAAAGACTTAATTCTAGGCAGGCTCGGTGGGCTCTTTTTTTCGGACGTTTTGACTTTACTCTCTCGTACCGCCCGGGTTCCAAAAACATCAAACCCGATTCTTTATCACGCATTTTTGACCGTTCCGATCGCCCGTCTACTCCCGAGTGCATTTTACCAGAGACCCTATTTATCTCTACACTCACATGGGAGGACGAATCGAAGGTCAAGAAGGCCTTAGAAGGGGTAACGCCTCCGACTCGTTGTCCACCGAACCGTTTGTTAGTGCCAGAGAATTTACGTTCCAGCGTTATTCAGTGGGGACACTGTTCCAATGTGGCTTGTCATCCGGGAGTTAATCGTACTATGTTTTTAGTCAAGCAACGATTCTGGTGGCCTCTCATGGCTCGTGATGTTCACAATTTTGTATTGGCCTGCTCAGTTTGTGCCACGGGTAAAACTTCCAATCGACCTCCAGATGGGTTACTTCAACCGCTGCCGGTACCTTCGAGACCCTGGTCCCATATCGCACTAGATTTTATCACCGCCCTCCCACCCTCCCAGGGTCACACGGTAGTTTTGACCGTGGTGGACCGGTTCTCGAAGGCTGCCCATTTCATCCCCTTGCCCAAATTACCTTCAGCCAAGGAGACAGCGTTGATTGTCGTTGACCACGTCTTTCGGATTCATGGCCTCCCGACAGACGTGGTTTCTGACAGGGGACCCCAATTTGTGTCCAAATTTTGGCGAGAGTTTTGTAAACTTCTGGGGGCGACTGTCAGTCTGTCCTCTGGGTTCCATCCCCAGAGCAATGGCCAAACTGAGCGAGCCAACCAGGATTTGGAGCGAACGTTGCGATGTTTAGTACCAAGAATCCTTCCTCTTGGAGTCAGCAACTGTCTATGGTGGAGTACGCCCACAACACGTTGCCAGTGTCATCCACGGGCCTATCACCATTTGAGTGTAGCATAGGTTACCAGCCACCTATTTTTCCTAGTCTGGAATCCGAAGTCGCGGTCCCCTCCGCCCACGCCTTCGTCCAGAGGTGTCACCGCACTTGGACCAGAGCCCGTGAGACCCTACTCCAAGTGGGGGCGCGCACCAAGGCCAAAGCCGATCGCCACCGGCGGAGGCCTCCCGTATACGTCGTCGGTTCTAAAGTGTGGCTTTCTACCAAGGACATTCCTCTCCGCTCCGTTTCGAATAAGCTCGCACCTAAATTCATAGGCCCGTTTTCTGTCACCAAGATCATTAGTCCGGTGACAGTCCGCCTTAATCTTCCTCCAGTGTACAGGAGGATTCATCCCGTCTTTCATGTATCTAAAATTAAGCCCGTTTTCTTTGCTCGCATTAATCCGCCAGCCCCAGTTCCCCCCATTTATTCGGTCAATCGTGTTCTGGACTCGAGACGGAGGGGGCGCGGATTCCAGTACTTGGTGGACTGGGAAGGTTACGGTCTGGAGGAGAGAAGTTGGGTACCGGCTAGAGACATCCTGGATCACTCCCTTATCGATGATTACAATCGGCAGGTAAGGGAGTCTGGGAACGCCAGGAGGCGTTCCTAGGGTAGGGGGTACTGTCACGGTTGGTAAATCCTATGTCTTCTTCTTGTCTCGTGTTTCTGTTGTTGTATGTGTGTATGTTGATTAGAGGGGCGTGGCCGCTCATCAGCGCTCGTTCAGCAATCACTCATCACCTCTTCACCAGCTGCAGTCTATCCATTCCTGTGTATATTATCTCATCAACTTCTCATGTTCATTGTCAGATCGTTGTTTGTTGGTGTCCGGTGTCTGATCCCTCTACGTTCCAGTTATCCTTCTTTGTTCCTGTCTATGTTCCTGTGGATGTTCTGGATTCGTCTCGTTTATCGTCACCGCTCATCACTTCATTCATCTGCTACATCTGACCATCGACTTCCTGCGTCACTAGCCTGTTGCCCTTTGGACTGTGACATTTATCTTTCAATAAACAGTATACTTGCACTTGCTTCCGAAATTTATTCGTTACAATCAGCTGCCTTAACCAATCAAATAAACCTCCCCTATTGAAAAATAAATACACTGAAACGTATTTGAAATACATTTATTTTATGGTACGTATACATTTACATATTTATACTTAAAGGGATAGTTCACCCAAAAATGAAAATCCTGTCAGTAATTCCTCACCCTCATGTTGTTCCAACCCCGTAAGACTTTCGTTCATCTTCAGAACACGAATTAAGATATTTTTGATTAAATCTGAGAGCTGGATCACTCCTCCATAGGCTTTCTAAGGGACTGAAACTTATTAAAGACATCGTTAAAATAGTCCAAGTGACTATAGTGGCTCAATCTTCAGTTTATTAAGCGACGAGAATACTTTTTGTGCGCAAAAATTTTTTTTACTTTATTCAACAATTCATTTCCTTCTCGGTCGGCCTCTCGTAGTAAAACCGCGTAGCGCTTCTGTGTCGTACGTCACACGCATCACACACATGACCAGCGTCGGCCAATAGGGACTCTTCGTGTGACGTAGCCCTACGCTATCACACTACGCTATCACACTACGCTATCACACTACGCTATCACACTACGCTATCACACTACGCTATCACACTACGCTAACTGACGAGGCCCACAGAGAAGGAAATTAGTAGTTGAAATAAAGTCGTTATTTTTGTTAGTTTTTGCGCACAAAAAATATTCTCGTCGCTTAATAAACTTAAGATTGAGCCACTGTAGTCACTTGGACTATTTTAACGATGTCTTCAATAACTTTTCAGGGGAACAAGTTTCAGTCCCTCAGAAGCCTATGGAGGACCCTAACCCTAAGCTCTCAGATTTAATCACAAATATCGTAATTCGTGTTCCGAATATGAACGAAAGTCTTACGGAGTTGGAACAACATGAGGGTGAGTAATTACTGACAGAATTTTCATTTTTGGGTGAACTAGCCCTTAATATAAATACCCTGCAGTTGTACTTTTGGTATAAATTGGTATACTTAATGTCTGCTTAATTTGAACAACTAATGTTGTACTTTATACTTTAATAATACAGAAATAGTGCTGAAGTCCAACTAAAGCTATACTTAATATTTGATTGTACTAAGGTGGAACTATTTCAAGTATATTTTAGGTACACTTTAAATATCTTGCATTTAAAGGCTGCTCTTGTAAAAAGGTGTTCTTCATTGTATTGAAAGTGTGCTTTTTGTGTACTTCAAATCTTAAAAGTATACTTTTTTAAAAATGCACTTGCAGATAATATAATTAAAATTAAAGTCTACTTAAGTGTGCTTAAAGAGACAACACTTTAATGAGAATATTTCTAAACATTTATCTATGATTGCATTATAATAATTTAATATGTCGGAATGTGATCGTGTGATTGCGTAAATCATTTTTAAATGAACTAAATTACTTCAAGTCTGTGTAAAGCAATATTAAATATGTGTTCTGAGTTTGTCACACCACAGAAAAATGTGCTATTAACCACCTAGCCAAATTTGAATGATAAAAAAAACACCAATTAAATAAAATAGGTAATCAAAATCTTGAACTTGCTCTCATTGGTGGGCACACTCTGAGGACGAATCTGACGAATGCACCAGATGCCGGCGGGACGGGAGGATGAAGGCCGGGATGGGAGATAGTCAGTTCAAACTCGCGATCCACTGATGCTAATGTGCTCTAGTTATTATAGTGTTAGGGGAAGGGTCATGCTCAGTGGCTCCCGTGTGTCATCTAGCCATGATTTCAGGCCAACTCAAAAAAGACTAAACACAAACATCGTGAAAAACTGTGGTCTACCGTTTACAGCACGTGTCGGAAACAAAACCTTCAGCTCCATCCGGAGACTTTCTACAGTTCAGCGATTGTACACACTGTAAACTAAAGACAGTAATGAACGATGACGTTGATTTAACCATATCAATCTGAGCATGAGTTCAATGATTAGTAGAAGTATTTCAGTAAGACGGTAATAACGTGAGTTAACCGGAAACTTACACAATATAAAACACAAGTATTTTGATCACCCGGTAGAAATTATATACATCAATAATTATTTATGATTACAGGTTGTGATTCTGAGGAGCAAGCTGGTCCAAAAAAACTGGGCACTGACACATCTTTCTAGAGCAAGCGTATCGCGAATCCCACGTTACACGTTGAACTCCGAGATTTGAGAAGCAGTCGTCAGTAAAGTGATTGTTGTGGGCTGGTCAAGTTGTTTGCGGGCAGAAAACATACAACATAGGCGGGAATTATATGCAAATGTATCTCCTAGTGACTTAGAACCGTAAAGCAGAAGGATTCAAAACCCAAACAACTTGTAAAGGCGGTTCAGAGTCGATTCTTTCTTTTGGGAGACAATAACTTTATTTATAGTGAACTTTCAAATTTCAAACACAAACAGCTACATTACACACCATAATAAGTGACAAAGAAAAAACATAATAGGGTCACTTTAAGAAATGTTCATTTTACAATAAAGAAGTACTCCAAATAAAGTTGAATTATAATATCAATCAGTAAGTCTCAAGCAACATGTCAGTAAATATGTTAATGGGTTTGTTGTAGTATACTTAGTATGAAATAAATGCATTTTAAATAAGAAAGAACCTGTGGGAAGGTAAAACTGGCATGAGGGTTTTTTCATGTGCTTCCTAGTTTGGTTAAAGTAGAGATCCCAGATTAGGCTCTCAAATGAACAACAAACAAATACAAATTTTTTACATAGTTCCACTATAACTCTTCAAAAAATAAACACTATATTTTCAATGTATCCTGATATACCTTAGTATCTATAATCATCTGGCTTTCTCTCATGTTCGCTGTTTTAGGATTATATTTCCATATACAATGCAAATCAAATCCAGTAAAATCGTGAATGCCATACAAACAAGCTGTCAAACATTTGCCTTTGGGATCGGTGGTGCAGAGAAAACATTTACTGTGTGTTTTGGGTAAGAAAACCTCCTTTTTCCACAAACTCTGTAGGACCAAATGGCCAAGAGAAGCCTTTGTAACCTTAATGCGTAAATCCATATCAGGAATCAGAGACTTGTGAAGACAGTCTCATTTAACTCTCTTTAACAAAAAACGGTCTAAAAATGTCAACCGATAAGCTGAATTAATCACCAGTAGTTGCCCTAGATATATCTTATGAATCATGTATGTTTTATACCTGTGGAGTTCTTTCTGTGTGTTAAACCTTTACATTACAGCTAGATTATTATGAACTTCTACCTAAATTATGGGAGGTATATGTTGTTTGGTATATTTTTGATGGGTGAATGATTTCCAGTATTTTTATACCAAGTAGATTTGTATAGGATACACCATGTTTACACTAGGAAACTTGTTTTCTTAAAGCGTTCACTAAACTCTCAAAAGGTTTAGCACACGCTACCATATGGATATTATGCTAATTACTTGCAAGAACAGGAAGAAGACTGGGAGAAACATTAATTGAGATTTAGGAATGCACATATCCTCACAGAAACTGATGTATGATGTTACGGTATCTGTGAGCTCGTCCAGATCGGTGGCAGCAGCTTCAAAAACACTCCAATAAGTGCAGTCCAAGCAGGCTTGTAAATCCCACTCTTTTTACAGTCCTTATTACAGGTTTAGCTGATTTCAGTTTCTGCTTGTAGGCCGGTATAAGATGAACCAGACAGTGATCACAGAGCCCCAAAGCTGCACGTGGGACAGAGTGATATCTATTCTTTATTGTGGTGAAACAGTGGTCCAGTATATTACGGTCTCTGTTGGGACATGTAACATGCTGTCTGTATTTTGGCAGTTCACTGGAGATATTTGCTTTGTTAAAATCCCCAAGAGGGATTAATAAAGACTCTGGGTAATGTGGTAGATTTTTCCCCTACGCACCTGAACCTGGTGTCGTTGACACCTGAAAATATTATATTCAGTTGAGTTACCTCTGAATGCGTGAGTTGACACCTAAGACCACAATCTAACCCCGCCTAAGAGTCTCACAAAGAGTCCAACGACGTCTCGCCCTCTATTGAACACTATCACTTGAGAATAAGTCAAGTCAAGTCAAGTATATTTATATAGCGCTTTTCACAATACAGATTGTATCAAAGCAGCTTCACAGTATCAATCAAGACAACATAACAATGTTCGTTTCTTAGTGGAAAAAACATCCACGTTTGGTATTAGGCCTGATCAATGGTATTAATGATTGGTTAATTCATTTGAGTATCCCCAACTGAGCAAGCCAAAGGCAACAGTGGCAAGGAACCGAAAAACTCCATCAAGTGACCCAATGGTGTCCTAAAACTCCATCAAGTGACCCAATGGAGAAAAAAAAAACCTTGGGAGAACCCAGGCTCAGTCGGGGGCCAGTTCTCCTCTGGCGTTTATGAACTAGAGGCCGGATTTACAGTAACTGTAAGATAAAAATGTATATGAATGCCTGGCTGAAGAGATGCGTCTTTAGTCTAGTTTTAAACTGGGAGAATGCTCTCCCTTATTTGGTGGATCTGGATATCCTAGGAATGACCAGAAGCCTCAAATTTAGTGATCTTAAAGGCACACTATGCAGGAATTTTACCTTAATATAACAGCTTCAAAGTAATTTCGGTGGTAAACAAACTCATAATAGGGCGAATCATCCTGGTAGTAAAGCTTGGGGGGGTCGCCGCTGGAAATACCAGCAATGCAAGTCTGAGAGGGGCGGACAAATCTCGCGAGAATCGCGACTTGCTTTACAGCAACGACGTCACACACAACAACAACATATGAAGAGTTCAGATGCAAAAGCCTCTAAGTGCCATTTTAAATTTTCGGTCTCAGCGCAGGGCTCACAGATGCGTCTGTACACATTCACGAAAATGAAAACGAAATACACACACAGTGAGTAGAACGGTTTGCAGTTTATGAAGAGCGCGTCTAAATTAGGACAGCATATCTTCTTCAGCGTTGTTACATCTGAACATCAACTTTCGTTTCGTTCACAGGTTTCAGTGATGCACAATGCAGCAGAGTTAAAAAATCCCTTGTTGATGTGGGTGAGGAGAAGAAGTTAGAATCTGATTTGTTAGAAAGTGATCAGACATTCGCAAGATAAATATTTGGGAGCGCAGTGCGAAAGCCGACATCTGACCGCACACTTGAACAGCACCGCTGTCCCACCGACAAAAACGTCCAACAAAAAATCTGAATAATCAAAAAGCAGAAAAATATTGTCTGGTATGTGTTGTTTAAACTTAAATAATTTGTATCTGGTAAAACTTATAGAAGAAGAATGACTAAACACATAAGAAAAACAACAGCATTTTCTTCCTAACAGAAGGACGATATAATAACAACAATAATACTCTCTGTATTGAGATATTGTTGTTCAGCCATTAAAACATTTTATTCTAGCTTCATGAATTTTATCAACACTTGAATGTGGGGAAGTTTCATTTTAAACAAAAAGTTGAGAAAAATGTAATTTTTGTCAAAAGACTAGGTCCAGATCGGATTCAGAATGATGACCAACACAAAACACAGATGGAGTAGATCGAGTCCATCAAAACCTCTAAAGCTCCGCAGTCATTAACCCTTCCTAAGTCGACATTTCATTCGATACCATTAGGCAGTGTATAGGTTTATAGGCACTTATAGGCCAAATACTTTTCTGTCAGTATAATTGATTCAAGTATACTTAAAGGTCCAATATGTAATAATTTTGTAATAAAATATCCAAAAATCACTTGCACAGTGTGATATATTTCCTGCAGTTGTGTACTTACAATATTCCAAAAGTCTCCAAAGATTTTTTATTTCAGAGAAATTCTCCACGTCCGCGACTAACTTGGATTTGGCGGAGCTCCACGTCCGCGACTAACTTGGATTTGGCGGAGCTCCACGTCCGCGACTAACTTGGATTTGACGGAGCTCCACGTCCGCGACTAACTTGGATTTGGCGGAGCTCCACGTCCGCGACTAACTTGGATTTGACGGAGCTCCACGTCCGCGACTAACTTGGATTTGACGGAGCTCCACGTCCGCGACCAACTTGGATTTGACGGAGCTCCACGTCCGCGACCAACTTGGATTTGACGGAGCTCCACGTCCGCGACCAACTTGGATTTGACGGAGCTCCACGTCCGCGACCAACTTGGATTTGACGGAGCTCCACGTCCGCCACTAACTTGGATTTGATGGAGCTCCAAGTCCGCCACTAACTTGGATTTGATGGAGCTCCACGTCCGCCACTAACTTGGATTTGACGGAGCTCCACGTCCGCGACTAACTTGGATTTGACGGAGCTCCACGTCCGCCACTAACTTGGATTTGATGGAGCTCCACGTCCGCGACCAACTTGGATTTGACAGAGCTCCACGTCCGCGACCAACTTGGATTTGACAGAGCTGCACGTCCGCGACCAACTTGGATTTGACAGAGCTCCACGTCCGCGACCAACTTGGATTTGACAGAGCTCCACGTCCGCGACCAACTTGGATTTGACACAGCTCCACGTCCGCGACCAACTTGGATTTGACAGAGCTCCACGACCGCGACTAACTTGGAGCAACACCGCTCTTGCACATACTTTATTAGACAGGTGAGCAAATGTACATAAAACAAAAGGATGTACCTATCTGTGTTTCATTGTAACCACATACTGTCAATAACATCACTTATAAACAATGCGAGATACATAGGCGTATGACGTGAGAGATCAATAATTATGCATATGTTGATTCACCTAAAAAATAAATAAATCAAGTGATCGTTATATTGCTCTATGTACTTAATGCTTTTTATAACTTGTGTTTTGACCGAGATTATGGCAGTGCAATTAAATACAATAGTGTTGTTAAATAGCCATTACTTGTAAATTCGTTCAAATTCACTTTGAGTATGATTGGTTTGAACACGTAAAACAACACGGCATTAACCATAAACATGTAAAACTGTGCAGCATTAACCCAACAAATCGTTTGACAAATAGCTGTAACAGGATAATAACATTTCGCGTTCCTTGCAGTTAATTCATTATGATGACATAAAATATTGCGATTAGACGTACAGGTAATACAAAAACGAATAAATTACCTCATCCGTGATCATGATTCATTAATTTCATAACATCTCTGGATGGTAAAAACGGCATCTCCCATCGTTCAACTCTCCCTCATAGCGTCATCAAGCTTTGCCTTTGTTATTGTTGGAAACTGCGCCCTCTTGTGGCCAAAAAGTTACATATTGGACCTTTAAGTGCAATTTTAAGTATATTTCTTAGAAGTACATACAAAGTAGACCACTGAACTTTCTTATTTTTAGTTTTTTTTAAGTATATTAATAGCACACATGAATAACTTCTTTTTCAAGGGTGGCCTTCTCTCTCTCTCTCTCTCTCTCTCTCTCTCTGTCTCTCTCTCTTTCTCTTTCTCTCTCTCTCTCTCTCTCTCTCTCTCTCTTTCTCTCTCTTTCTCTCTCTCTCTCTCTCTCTCTCTCTCTCTCTCTTCTTAGCCGTGTCCCCCAAGTTGCACTCAAAATGTTCTCCCCCAGAGACATTATCATGTCTTTATTATTGACATTATTAACATGACATTATCAGTTAGCAGTGCACTTCACTAGAGGCCCACGGTTCCAGCAAACAACACCGAACTGCCCATCACACACTTAGCTCACACACCCTTTTAAAGATATGTGTCAGCTCTTTTCCAGGTCTCTCCACTGTGTGCCAACATGTCTTGCACTGCTAATCCTATTGCTGACTGGTAAGACTTCGAGAAATGGTTGAGTGCCATGACAGACAGCCTCTTGCCCAAGGCTGCCAACAACCTTGAGGCAGAACATGCAAGAACAACTGGATGCCAACATAACAGACCTCATGGCACAAGACCCAAACCACCGCCGCCTACAACCACAAAGAATTAGCAAAGATCACTGGCTTCCTGAGCCACACACTGACAGCCACTCTCAAACTGAGCGACAGTCAAGCAGCAGCAGCTTGACTATGCAAGAGTCCGACACGGTCAAAGAGAAACTCAAGCATGCCTACAAGCTGCACCCTGAGTCAATGCATTAATCGAAACTGTAAAGGGTCTGTTTTTATTTGCATACACTTACAATAACAAAACCTTGTGCTTTTGTAAAATAAAGAAATATACCTTGTGCGCTCTTTGCCGTCTTAGTCTCTGTGAACTTCTTTCTGGAATGCGCCACAAAAATTAACCGGAACTCAGCGAATATTTGCCACACAGACATGAGAAGTGTCTACTTTTAGATGAAGTCATATTGAAAACAAGTATTCTCTGTTTATGTAATCCATATGAAACCAACTAGTCTTCCATGTCTGACCTCATTTTTTTTAATGTGGCCACACCCACATTCTGTGCAAGCAATGCTCCCGGTAATCATCCACGTAAGCCACCAGACCTTTGAACGCCCCCATCACCTTGAAAAACAAAGCATCAAACTTCATCAGATTTATCTGCATTTTATTGAGTTTGGAAGATGCATGAGGAATAACCTTGAATTTACCTCAGAAGAAGAAGAACGTGAAGAAGAACTGATCCAGCGGAGGCAAGTAATTTAGTCTCACTTACATTAGTTAATTTGTCATTGTTATATAAATTTGTACACATTTACTTCACATTTTAATAGTTGATCTGTTGCCAGACTAAAATGTGTGAAATCGACGGAAACATGTTGAAATATGAAATATAGGTAGGTAGGCAACCTTTCAATGCTGAATATAAATGTTTGACACAAGGATGTTTGTATGCTCTATAATAAGACAGAGCCGCAGCGACGACATCGATTCGGTTTTGGCCGCGACTCTGGATGATTTGAAGTTAAGCTTTTCTTTGAAACAAGAACAAAGAACGGCACTGGAGTTTTAAAATTTTTTTAAAAAGGAAGATATAAAAGACGTCACCTTCTTCGTTGCTCTGGTTGGTTGTAGTCCTATCCTATTGCGTGCAGAGGGAATTTGAAAGACAACCGTTTATCCGCCCCTCGTATTGAGCGCTGCCAATGGTGAGTTCCCAGACCTAACATCCTGATGTAGGTCTGGCATGCCAGGCTAGCGGGCTCACACATTGCGGCTGAGTCTGGCTTTGTGTCTCATTCGGTCCAAAGTTTCCATATTTGCAATGTAACATTTGGATGCTAACTATTAATGTAAATGTAATGGGGTGACCCTTTTAAGGGGGTTTTCCGTTCTGTGGGTGGATGGAGCTGGGCGGAAGTTAAGCTCACGGCCCCTTTAAAATCGCGGAGATTTCCTTTCAGTTCCGTTCTCACTCCGGCATGGTATGCAGGCTGCGTTCTTTCGGGTCGCAAGAGCTACCTATGGTGCATCAAGCATTGAGCGCGTATTAAGTGCCGTAGACCTGAATAAGTGGGAAATTCCCTTTTCTTACTCCTGGCATGGGCCTGTGGATGTTCGACTGCGTTAACATATTTTCAGGTATGTTACTGTAGTGATATGTTGTATTTATGCGAGTTGTGCCGTTTTTAATGATGACTCGTTTATAGCGTGATCAAGGCAGATTGGTGATTTTCATTTGTTCACCGTTCTCACCGAGGGCCAGTTAATTGTGCTGCAGGTAAGTTTTTATGGTATTTTATAAGTTTTTCGTTAATCAAAGATGTAATATTAGATAGTGTATGTGTGGTTAATGACCAAAGTGGGTAATTATTTTCCAGAAATCTGCCCGCTGTTGTTTTGCTGCTGTGTGGCTGGCCTTTACGGCGACCCGTGGTGCTGTGCTGCGGGGACTGGAGAGGTTGCACGCTCAAGTCCCGCTGACGACTGTGATTTAGCAGCCCACGGCTTTGTGTGCGTAGTTTTATTGTGAGAGTGTGTGTGTTGATGTGACCGAGCGTTGATGCGATCACATAGTTGTGTGAGCACAGTTTTATGTGAACGAGTCTTTATGTGAGTGTGTGTTGATGCAAGCGCGTGTTCGAGTGAGTTCGGTGTAAACGCGTGTTTGTTGTGTGTGTATGCGTGCGTGCATACGTGCGTGTGTAAATGTGTTGAGATTATTTGGTAGTGAATGTTTCTTTTGTTATATTAGTTGATTTCATTGTATTTTCTTTCATTTGGTATTTATTTTTGTTTGTTATTTTGGGTTCTGGAGTCTACTGTGGGTGGGTGTTGTCACCGCTCTAATCTATTGTCAAAGTCCTCTATATCCAACAAGAGCCATTAGCTGCTGGGTTTGGGAGGATTTACTTTATTTACACTTTTGAATTTGGTTATAAACTTGTATGAGGGTGTGAACAGAGGTTGTTTGAATTTAATTGGTTTTGGATTTTCTTTTTCTTTTCTCCCTTCTCAAATGCGAATTTATCCCATGGGATATTGACTATATAAGATCTGACTTTACAGTTGACCACTGTATGACATCAGGATTCATTTTATTTTTTGTGTGAATGTTATTGTATTTGTAAATTGTGTATTTTTTTTCTCCTTGCCTGTTTTTGTATAATCATACTTCTATATTTATTTGAGTGTCGAATAAAGATTGTGCACATCTCTGCTTGTTCTTTCCATTTGTTTGGAAACCCTGTAGTTGAGAATATTTAAAAAAAAATACAGGTGGCATAGGCAGTGGCGGATCTAGAGATTTTTTCCTGGGGTGGCAAAGGGGTGGCATGAGGTTTCAGGAGGGGGGCCATGGACATTATTCATAATTTAAAATACTACGGTTTTCATTGAATGTGTTTTGTTCTCACTACATTACACAGAGTGGGAGTCAAATCAGAGATTTAGCTGGGTTTTTGGATGGTTTGGGTCTTAATTTGTGAATTGTGGACCCTGTGTAATCATTATCAACAGTCTGTGTAAACAGTCTTGTCTCAAAAAATATTAAACATTAGGCTCAGACATAAATAGTGATAGATTCTAGGGCTGTCAATCTTCCTCTATAATACTATTCGAATTCCATTCCTTATTTTATTTAATATTCGAATATTAAATGCTCAAATTCATCCTATTATTAATATTTACGACATTACACTGGTTTATGGATCGCCAATGCCACTATAGCATGTGGTTGTTGTTACACGTTCTGTCCACTAGAGGGACATCTAATAAACATGTTATTCGTGCTGAATATGGTTGAAGCGCTTCCGATGGTTTTCAGCTAATATCTCCGCGAAAACACCACCAAAAATTCTGAAACTTATATCGTTCTTTTCAGTTCGACTAGACGGTCCCAACGAGCTCGCAGAATCCGTTGAGTTTTTTTGCGTTTTTCGCTTCACGGGCGCTTTTTACGTTGTTAAACATTTACCATTTTTGACAGTATTGTTATGATGTTACAACGTGGATTGGAACCGAGAGTTGTCATCCAGTCTCTTTGGTAGAGAGAGAGACGAAGAAATTATGGAAATGGAAAATGGAAATAATCGCGGCTGGAAAAATGGTTGAGCTAATTTTTTTTTTTTCGTGTGATTAATTTGATTGACTATCGCGACAGGCCTAAGCAGTAGTTTAAACACACACAAAGAGCTAGACTAACGTTAGACCCTTATCTGACCTGACGATCATAGAAAAATTCAATCAGACAACAAAGTAACTGTTATTGCGGATGTAAATAACGTAACAATGTGGTTGTTGCAGGGTTAACTGTCTGCTATGGACTTTTTCAAACTAATTACCTCTAAACTCACTGCTAACTGCTTATCAGCCTCTCTTCTCCAAGACACTGCGTACTGCAGACAGATACACTGCCCAGACTGCCCTGCTGGCGGCGTGACTGGTGAAATTTCGCGGGGGTCGCTGCCGTGCTGGTGATGGGTGAAACCATTGTGAGGGCGAGGGGATTCTAAATCGGCGATTTCTGTTTTAGAGGAGTTTGGTGCGGGTCTCCTTGGCCTTCAACGTGTAGGCTATGAACATAAAATATACTTAAAAAATATTATCTGATGTATAAATGGGGTGGCAACAGGGGTGGCAAGACTGATCCCAGGGGTGGCAGCTGCCACCCTTTGCCACCCCGTAGATCCGCCACTGGGCATAGGCCTCCATTCACATAAATAAGGCTTCGTACTTCAGTCGAGTTCCAATATACACGTATGCTAAATCACCATTTTTCACAGCAAGGGAAATGAGTTTGGAATAACAGCAAGTATGCTAGGTGGTGACTGACAGCACTGCCTTTATTGTGTACAACAGACCAATTAAATTAAGAATAACTTTGTATATGTTTGGTTGACTGTTTTATCTTAATAATGAACAGGCTGCGATGTCAAGTTAGCAATGCCAGAAGTGAACTCATAATATGTTGTGTGAGCGAGCGATGCGCCGACGCCATCACTTGGATTTGTTGCTCAACAGGGGAAATAACTTACTACTCTGTTGTTTAATACTCTGTCATTCGAAACAGTAACATTTATATATATTTTTTTTTGTGTGTACAAAATGACTACAAATTGTCATGCCTTTGAAAAATAAAGAAAACAACATGATGCGCTGCTTTCGCGCATCTCCGTCTCCGTCTCCTTGAACATCTTTCTGGCGCACACCAAAAATGAACCAAAATAGCCTACAGCGAATGGCCTTCTTGGGGCGCCTACTTTTGAAAGTCAATATTTAGATTATTTGAAGTAAAATGCATTATATAGACCTAAGTCACTTATGAACAAATCACATCGTGCTTCATGATTAAAAAAAAAACGTGACTTTACAGTCCGGAAAATAGAAACAATACAAATTATTTCACGGACCCCCTGGCACTTGAGAACTTCTGGTCAACACAGAAGAAAGCCCTTTCTAGTCTATTCCCCTGTACGTGTTGTGTCAAGCCATTAGTCTGGTTGTTTGATGAGAAAAAGATGAAATGTAGTTACAATAAACGCGTTAAGAATCCGCACATCAGCTGCAGCAGCGGAGGACTCTTATTCTGCAGTGCGGAACTGAGGAAGAACTGATGACAAATCAGAGGAAAGGGGCGTTTCATTCCCGCCCACGTGTGGAAATCGAATATTCCAGCGGTTTATTCATTGTTCTACCCCAGAACGAAAAACGAAAAATAAAAAATGAAAAATCAAGCTGAAATCTTGTTTTTTGTTTTTTTTTGGTAAAAATGAAAAAAATAAAACGGAACTGTTTTCTAATTTTTCTGCTTTCAATATTAAATTAAAAAACGACTGAACGAATGATACACGGATTCCTAAGGTCTGAGGAGGTCTGTTTTTTTTCTCAGAAAATCAGAAAACGAGTCATTAGGTCTATTAGTTTTTTAATTTCAGTTCAGGAAATAAATAATGGAAAAACAAGTCGTTTTTATTTTTTTTTATTTTTGGTTTTAATTTGAAAAAACGATTGAACGAATGATACACGGGCCTATTTGTAAACCAGTTTTGGCCCGTGGGCCGCCTGTTGCTGACCCCGGCTGTAGTGTGTAGTATAGGCTGATCGGCTCTGCCTATTGAGAGGGAGTTGTCGTCATGGTACAGAGCCCCTCGATCTCACGGGATCTTGCGGGATCTCACCCTCTCCGCCATGTTGGCAGGATTCCGGCAGCAAAACATGATTGTTTACGTGTGTTGTTAACTCGGTAGTAGAGGAGGTTCTCCAAAAAAACTCTGAAGTGCATCTGAAGTTGCTGCCTAGCTAACTTTCTAACACACAAACTGTTGCCTCTTCGAAAATGCTCAATGGCCAACCATTAATGTTAACTAAAAAGTAGTTGAGGTTCTGCTTATGACATTACCTTGTTGGTGGAATATTGTTGGTGGAATATGGTCGCTGTAGTGCATTTGTCTCTGTCTCTTTGTTCTCGACACCAGTGGTTCCCAACCTTTTTTTGTCTTGTGTTCCCCCTGACCTGAGCCCTTTTGTCATACCATGAGTAGCGTTACCCTAGGCTTTACACAATTATTTGTAAGTTTGTTTGGCCATATGGCTTTACTAAACTGCTTCCTTGTGCTTAGAAATAAGCAGTTCACATAGCTACACAATAATGCATTTTGTGTTAGCAGCAGCGTAAGGATTAATGTGCTTTATATGAATAATGCTATTTAGGGTGTAAGGACTGAGCGGAATGACGGATCATCTAAATAACTAAATGTATTTCTTCCGATAAACCCTGGGACTTCAACACACACACACACACATACACAAACTGGTACGAATTTCCCCATTAAGGACATTTTAATGAGATATATGTTATATGTTGTTATGTGGGTCTGAGTGCCCAGGGCCTATGAAGATACCTGACTGTATGGTAGTTCTAAACGAACGATAAATGCTTGTATTATGCATTTTAATGAATAATCCAGCATTTTCACTCCTAACAAAGTCTGTGAAACTTCCCCCCAAATCCAGCTAACACTGGCTGAAAGTGTTCTGTTACAAGTTTACGACCCAAAAGAATGTGCATGCAGGATCTCTCTCTCTGTCCACACTACACACACCCATTAGGACTTTCAAGGAATTTCCAGTCAAAAAGACATTTAACAATACATATTTGATATGTTTTATGTGTGTTTGATGGCCTACGTCCGATTGCAAGATCTGGGAATGTTTGTAGTTTAAAAGGAACCACAAATGCCTATATTACATATATTTGAGACGTAAACCTGAATTCCTCTCATTGTTACATGTCGTGTTTGAGGTCATTTGAAAACTCTTTGTCTGACGCAGCCAGATATATGTATTGTGTTACCGTAAAAAGTATGATTGCCTGTATAACATCTCTCCTGTTATGTTTAAGAATCTGTGGAAAGGAAAGACAGGTTCTGCCTCTGTCGTAATTTATGTAGATAAAGCTGTCAAACCAAACAAAGACAACTTTCCCGCTCAAGATTTCCTGAACAATGATTGAACAATCCGCTTCAGAGGAGGCGGAAACATCAGGTCTTCAAAAGGACTGGCCCTCTCCTCACCCCTGTCTCTTGCCTCTGACCTCCTTGCCTACGTCTGCCTTAATCATGTAGTCTCTGATACGATTTCCCCTAGGGAAATCCTTTCTTTCTTTTGTTTGTTTAAAAGTTTTGTTTTCTTTAAGTTTTCCAACCTAATTCATCTCACAGGAGAGGAGATGAATTCAGCTGAATTTGGTAATGTTACCTCAAAGACTTTAAATTTCTGTTCAAAGCGCGCGCGCCGAACGCCACGTGACGCGCGCACGGAACAAAGAACGTCCGCTCCTGCACGCGGCCGGGACAGGCCGTTTTAGGAACACAGAGAGACCAATAAACTTTGCAAGTATCTTTCAGCTTCTAGGAAGCATTAAGATGATGTTTTTCGTGTTGTTTCAGAGAGGTTACTGTCTGGGTGAAGTTTACCAATGCGCTCTCTCTCTCTCTCTCCCCCTGTCTCTCTCTCTCTCTTGTCTTACTCTCTCACTCTTGCCAGAATGTGATTCCTTCGTGAGTTCCCTTTGGGGATCTCTTTTTCTTTTGTTTTGTTTCTAGTTTAGTTTATGTTTTTCAGTCTTAGATAAGTCTCCGTGTAATTCCAATTGACGATTGAAAAGAACACCGTGTGACATGTCTCTTCAGCAAATCCATCTACAAGGGACCTTTAAACGAGCGCGCGCTCGCTTTGAAGGAGAAACACGCGCATGTGACCGCATGACGCGCAGGGCCGAGAGACACACACATGTTTCTTCACCAGCCATGCAAAGAGTTTACCTACCTGTGCAAGTATCCGTGTTTGATCACGCTTTTAAGATGTGTTGAAGTCTTGTTGTCTCTCAAAGTCCCGTGTCTATGCGAATTTGCTATTTAGTAAGATCCTCGGGTCTTTATAAAACTCCCTCGTGCATAACTGCAACTTTCTAAAAATTCTCTCTCTGTCTCTATGCATTTCTCGTTCATCGATGCCTTATCGTGTTTTGTTGTTTATTATGTTTGTAATGTTTGCGTGTTTCGTTGTTTATTATGTTTGTAAATACATATATCCCATGTAACCGTAGTAAATGCATAGGCTAGTTATTTCTTATTAAATTTCATGATACTCATTTGATGGATTGACTGACTGCTCATACTTCGGGTCCCTGAAATGCCTAGATCAAATGCTACGAGCTTTACAAATTAAAGATACTTTAAAGAGTATTTGTTTATAGGGCGGGAAGGCTAATTCTTGTGGCCACAGAATTAATTTTCCTAAACTCTATAAATTAATCGAGCTAATTAATTTTACCTGTTTGTGAAATGTGGTCCGTGTAAATAATTGCAATCAACTTGTGGTTAATCGCAAGGATTCACATGCATGCAGGTAACAGGACATATAATCCCTTATCGGGAGATGTATTAACATGTAAGACTGATCTGATACAAACCTGTATGAATAATTATTAATTATAAATTATTAATTATTATATGCAAATTCCCCGTTATCAGATCCACCCCTGAGTCTTTACAAGGTGAATATGGCGCTGTTTGTTTTTAGTTTGCGCTTACTTTCGGACGTGAAACAATAGTATTTACTATAGTAAATTGTAGTATACTGTATTATAGTATTTACAGCACTTTGTTAATGTATGCTACAGCATACTATACTATAGTGAACTGATAAACTGTAATAAATACCGTAGTATACTTTAGTTTTTCCTACAGTAAATTGTAGTGTAGTAGTATAATATACTCTATAGTTGTAGAAAACTTAATACAGTATTGGGTAAAGTAATTTGTTTATATTACTATAGTTGTTTATATTATGACAACTATAGAACAATTCATCTTTGGCTAAGCCCCGCCCCCCTTAGTTACTGTCGCTATGTCCGTCAAGCTACGCCGCTCTCAGGCTACATTTACACATAGCCGGGTATTTAGAGAAACGAATATTTTCCCCCCCTCCGGTTTCAATAAAAACATCGTGCACACGACCCGCATAAATACGCCGCGAGCGCCATCATAACTATGCCAAACCTATGGGCGGCAGTGTAGGGAGAAGGATAAAGCCAATCAGAATCCTCAGAATCGACACGAGAGAACCTAAAACCCCGTTTCTCCCAGTTGACACGGCAACACATAAACGGCGTTTTCAGAAATCTCCACTTTGGCCAGAGTTTTTAGAAATAATCGTTTTCTGTGATAAAAACAGGGTTTTCGTGTAAACGAGAGGCCAAACCGCAGGGAAATATCTGCGTTTTCCCTCCGTGTAAACGGGGCCTCACACACACACACACACTTTGTTCTCACGCAGTGAAAATACATCGCGGAGCAGAGAGGAGACTGACAACAGGCTGACAGACAGGACAGACTAGGTTACTTTTCGGTTACTTTGGATATTAAACATATTAAACAAAGTCTCACCTTTCAAATTTGGTAATTTTTTTAAAGAAATTTAAACAATAATGTTGGACTGTGGCAACACGGTGGCGGTAACGTTAGTCACCTTCAAGACTACCACAGCGTGTCTGTAACATTAACGTTAGGTGTTTGTATCTTGAATAACAAAGTTAGCTAACATTCAGCCGCTACTCAAAACATACAATCCTGACTTACGTGATAACTAAACTATCGCTAAGATGGCTTGCTAGCACCTTGATTCTTCATTAATTAGGGTAGAGAACCGAAATCATAACCTAACAGCATAAAACTGTCTAACTAGTATAACTTCACAGTAAGGTTAAAAGCAAAATTTACTTTAGAGTACACAAGTGAGCTTGTTGAGGGGTTTAGCTGACTGAGGACGTCCACAGTTTAATCCAAAGACGACACTTGTCAGGATTTGACTTCAGTTTTGGGAAGGGAAAAAACGGACACCCCCTCCAACCTCTCTGGGAAACGCGTATCTGTGTTACAAATGCCCCAGGCACAACGTTTAACCATATTTTTGATAAAACTACGACGGTAATAGCCTGCCGAGACCAAAAATATGAGACGCCTGTGTTAAAGTCAATGGAGCGCTGTAAAAAAGTGTCGGACCTCTGTGGGAGCTCGTTCTTGGCTGTGCTGTGATTGGTCAATCTACATTCTAGGGTGTGGCTTAGCCAGAGGCGAATTACAAATAGTATTTTAATAATAAATGTGCGAAAATTAAACACCTGAAAGAGCGGGAAAACAGCTGGTGATTCAACCCAACCAACAGTCTCCATCGTTCATCAGTCTCCAGATCTCTATAAAGGTTTAAGTCTGAGAATGAGCCGAGAGGGAGACCTACCCAGCCTGCCCACCTCCATGATGTTCCTACCCTCATCATCAAAGAACATCATGTCAGAAAACTGGACGCCGCTGTCAGCTTTCAGCCTGGAGACAGAACAACAGTCGTCAGACGGTCTAAGGTAGCAGGATCACAAACACACACGAAAAACAATAAGCCGCCCCTCTATTTGCAACATATACCAGCAACAACACACAAATGTTGACCAATAGGCCTACTAACGCAAATAGTGCGCAACGCTAGTGTGCCCAAAATGTCAACAATAATAAAGCTTATGCAGTAATGCCTGCTGGCATTTTTATTTAAGCAGTCATGCCAGCACTTTTCCAATCACATTTCTGCTCCTAAAATTTAATTGTAAACTTTTTCTTAAAAAGTTTTCTTAAAAACAGTCAGGAAAATAAGTATTTGAACACCCTGCTATTTTGCAAGTGCTCCCACTTAGAAATCATGGAGGAGTCTGAAATGGTCATCTAGGTGCATGTCCATTGTGAGAGACATAATCAAAAAAAAAAAAAAAAACAGAAATCACAATGTATGATTTTTTAACTATTTATTTGTATGATACAGCTGAAAATAAGTATTTGAACACCTGAGAAAATCAATATCTGGGTATCAATATTTGGTACAGTAGCCTTTGTTTGCAATTACAGAGGTCAAACGTTTCCTGTAGTTTGTCTCCAGAGATTTGCGGGAAACGCAACAAGTGTCTGTCGGTAATATTTCTATGTTCCCCTCTTCAGGTAACTTAAGCCCTTTAAAGATCTGAATATTTTATGTTAAATATCTGAATATTTGATGTTAATATGAGTTTGTGAAAATAGGATGTTCGATAATTGTTAAATACCCGTATTGTGGAAAAAGAGATGAGATTGTCGCACATGGCGAACGTGAATATTTTCCGATGCTACCATCAGCATGTCTCAATGCACTGTATTGTTAGTACATGAAGTTTTATGGGTTTCTAACAATTCAAATAATGAAAGTACAGTGTTAAGATGAGTTTGGCTGTAATATTATTATCGCCTAACACTGTTTTATGTTTATTTGATTTTGTATCGTACATGAGTGAGTGTTAATGGGTCATGTGCTGAACCGTCCATGTTCAAATGTGAAGGCCATAGACTGTAAAAAAAATATGGGGGTATGGGCGGCGCCATGTTTGAAAATCTTGGGAAATCCTAACCCCGCCTTTGTGTGAGACTGAGCCGGCCGGTGGACGCGCCTCTTCAGCCAAGCAGCGGCAGCTCTCTGTAACTGTGCGTTCACACCGCCGCCGGCGAGAGTGTCAAAGTGGCCGGAAGTCATTCATTTTCAATGAGAGCTGGCGGCAAGTGCCGGCGCGGCGCGTCGCATCTTGGACGGCGAGAACGGCGAGGAAAAGTTCAGGTCAACTTTATGGTAATGAGCTATGACGCGGTTCGGCGGCAACCAATCGGATTGTAGAAGTGCTCCCCTTGAGAGGATTCAAGAGAACGCAGTCAAGTAAACTTTGGTTCCGACCACATTAGTTCCTAGCAAAAAGAAGTTGATAATTTCTGTGTCAGGATTCCCAATACTGTATGACTTGTACCTGTTTACGTACAACAACAAAAAACGATGCGTGGACGAAGGTGTCTGAAATTGTTGGTGTTTCTCGTGAGTTGCTGATGTGGATTAACGTTATATATTTTCCGGAAAAAATGCGGGAATTGCATGCTAACTTTAGCGCTATAGCACGCATAACAGTTGTTGATGCAAATCAGTCAGTAAGGTTAACTTTACAATTTTCACAAGATCAGTTTTTGTCTATACATAATTAAATGTGCAACTATGATATGGCTATTTACTGATGCTGTACTAAAGCCTACTTTAGCCCACCAAATTTCATTAGATGTCATTATCAGTGGTTCTAATTATAGTTATCTAATTTCGCAGTACGTTACATTTGAAGTACAAAATATTTCTGATATATTTTAAATTGAAAGCAGTCACTTTTTTTATAATAATAATTTATAATATTTTTTTCTGCAAGGAAAAACAAAAGTGTACTATACCTGTTCCCCCTGTGGTATTATCAACACATTCCTTAGCTGGAGAAAATAATGATAAAATGTCCTATTGTCTTTTCACTAGCGAATGAGTGCAGGAAAAGATGGAAGTCGCTCAGAGACACATTTAGAAAGGAGAGGAGGAAGGAGGCAGAGAAGAAGCAGGGGCGAGCAGTGTCCGGCCATGGCGCTACAGTGGGGTCATGGGCTTCCTCAACCCATTCCTGGAAGATCGATTAACTGACAGTAATATGGTAGGGGGGCTTGGGCAAGCCCTGACCCCAGAGGAAAGAGAATATGCCATGGCCGGGCAAAGTCAGGCAGAGGAGACCGCACACACACACAGTACACAGTGTGAGTCCAGCCTTCAGGGACAGGCATGTGTAAGCCAGAGCCAGCCCTGCATTCAGGGCTTTCAGCCCTCTGCGGTGAGGAGAAAGAAAGCACACCACAGCCAAATTTCGACGAACGCATGCTAACAGCTTTGGAGGCTGTTAGTAGAAGAGCTAGCACTCATGACGACAGTGACAGCCTATTCTTCCAAAGCCTCCTGGAAGACTTCAGGACACTGTCAGTGAGGACCAGACATGACTTAAAGTTCCAGATACATAGGCTTGTATATGAGGCTAAATCTCTGGAGGCTGATAACAATGGGGAGAAAGTAACGACAATGGGGAGAAAGTAACGGGGGGCAGCTGCACCTTGTGCTTTCTCCCTTGTTCTAACAGTGTTCAAAACTGTTTCTGTAATTAAATATATTTGTTCTATCTTACTTGTTTAAAACTTAAAGTTATTCCTTTTTTTCTCTTTTTTTAAGTTATTATATATAGTAAAATAGGCAATAAAATATTGTCAACATTTCTGATTATGTGTTTTTGTATTATTACAAATCTATCATATTCTACCATATCATTAAAAAAACATGTAGGGGACCCAGGTGAAATAAAAAGTACACTTCCATAATGTACTTTAAGTGCTCTATTTTTGCACAACAATTTTGTACTTGGTATACTAAAAAAATTTACACACCATGAATATGATTTAGAACGTGTTTTTAATTTGTGGCTCTTAAAAGAGCCGTTTAAAGCCATAGCTTATGCCACAGGTTGCCAGGGGACAGCTCCCTCTGTCGAGAAATAGTCCATATATTTATCCCGGACACGGATGGCCTCCCATGTGGCGTTATTGCTGCCCACTCGGCTGACCTCCTGTAGGCCAGCAGCTCCTCTGTCTCCAGCAGATGGTATGGGCGTCCTGGTGATGGTAGTAGAAATCCACAGGAAGGTGTGCAGGACACAGGTAGCCTTCACACAGGCATCCATGTTGGCAGGGCTGATCGCAATGACTCCCCTGTACATGCGCCACTGGGCTGTGAGAATACCAAAGGTATTCTCAACAATCAGCCTTGCCCGTGACAGCCTGTAGTTGAAGACTCTGTGCCTGCCGGAAAGATTGTGTCCTGGGAAAGGCCGCATGAGGTCTCGGCGGAGTGGGAAGGCCTCATCAGCCACAAACACATGTGGCCGTGGTCCCAAATGCTCTGCACCTGGCAGCAGAGCATCCTGTGGCAGGGCAAGTGTCCCATCTCGAAGTGCCTGGCCGAAGGTGGAGTTAGCCAGCACACCGCCATCACTTGTCCTCTCGTAGCTGCCGACATCCACTACCCGGAAGCAGTACTGTGCATCCACCACTGCCAGGAGCACAACCGAGTAAGTCCCCTTGTAGTTGAAGAAAAGGGACCCTGAGTTATCAGGGGCCCTGACAACAACGTGTTTTCCATCGAAGGAACCTAGGCAGTTAGGAAAGTTCCACCGATGGAAGAAGTCAGTGGCGATGCTTTGCCAATCCTCAGTGGTGGGGACTGGCATGACCTCCTGTACCAAGGCGTCCCATATTGCCCTGGCGACGTCTCCAACAATTCCTGCCACGGTGCTCACTCCCACACGATAGCTGAAAGCTATGGTGCGGTAGGAGTCTCCAGTGGCCAGAAATCTGCAAAAAACAAAAAATATAATTACTTAAAAATAATTACTTTTTTGAACAAACAAAAAAAATCTGTTCATTTTTTTCCACCTCAACAAACTTCTTCTAAGAAACTCCAAATTCTGTGTTTACATTAATGCATGAGTAATAATAATCTAATGATATAATGGTATAATAGTCACAGTTCACTTTTCAAGTCAATTTTCCCGATTATACTTAAATTAAGTAATGTTTATACCTGATTATACTTACCGTAAGTAAAATTTTTAAAGGGGTCATGACATGGTTTTTTGTTTTGTTTTATTATGTTCCCTTAGGTGCAATTATAGTATTACTATAGTTTTTTTACATTTTTTTTTTTAAATGTAGTGATTTATGACCTTTTCCCACCCTGTTTCTCCCCCTCTGATTCAAACAGTCTGTTTTAAGGGGCGTTTCCCCTTTAAAACTTAAGTGTTAACACCCACTGTTATGATTGGCTAACGTCAGTGCTGCTTATGCATAAATTATTAACGTTAATCATTTTGTATCACATGTAAGTCTACATGTGATACAAAATGTGTAGTCACACAATGCTCCACCACGTGAAATTTCGGTCTTCCAATCTTTTACCATCGTGTCAATTCTCAATTGATTTTTATTCATATGTGCGAGGGAGGGAGAGAGAGAGAGAGAGAGAGAGAGAGAGAGAGAGAGAGAGAGAGAGAGAGTTTGAAGGCGTGCGCGCGGCCGGGGCTCGTTCGCTCTCTGCTCGTTCTTTCAGTAACATTCCCTGTCACACTCATCTCACTCACCGTTCAAATAAGGCTCTGGCGCGCTGCATATGCTGCAAATAAACTCCATTAATTCAAGCAAGTCTGGTCCACTGCCGCAGCAGTGTCATCTACTCCGCTCCCGCAGGAGCTCCTTGGATTCAAGCAAGTCTGGTCCACTGCCGCAGCAGTGTCATCTCCTCTACTCCCACAGGAGTTTCCTTTTCCAAACTTGCTCCACTGCCGCAGCAGTGTTTTCTCCTCTACTCCCGCAGGAGCTCCTTTTTTCGCCATCTAACTCGCTTCCACTGCAGCAGCTATACCATTCTCCTCCGCTTCTGCAGTAGACCATTCACATCCTACCACCCAAGAGGCACACCCATCCGACCTCAAGACAACCAACTCCTGTCCTATGTTACAAGAAGCCTTCCAGCGAATCACCCCTTCCCGCGACTGATACTTTAAGCTTTGCATTCCACAAGTTTTGGGGGGTCATTAACATCATTCTGGCGGCTGTCCCGCATTTTATTTGCAGCTTTTTGGGGGAGTATTCTGGGTTCGGGCCGAATACCGAGCCCGGAGCCCTCTCCTCAGACAGCACGCCAAATACGCATTTATTTTATCTGACTTATTTATAAGTGTGAACTCGTGAAATTATGTTTTATAAACAAAGTTCGGGAGGAGCACGTTCAAATAATTGATCCAATTATCACATCATTCGAACCAGCTGTCGACAATCAGTAATCAACATGTCTATCCAATCAGCTTGAGTTGGAGACCTGTATATATACACTCATTTGACTCACCAATGTTCCTCTACAGTTTTTCAGCATCCCTCCATCACCCCGTCTCCTCACACTCGCCTGGTTACTTCTTAACCAGCAATACGGGTGGAGTATTCTGGGTTCGGGCTGAATACCGAGCCCAGAGCCCTCTCCTCGGACAGCACGCCAAATACGCATTTATTTTATCTGACTTATTTGTAAGTGTGAACTCGTGAAAGTAAAATAAAAAAAAAAAGCATTCGATCTACATCAGAGCGTCCACGAATCTTTCCACGGCGTCTTTGGCATGGCGGCGAGAGCGAATTTTTCCGCTCTCGCCGGCGGCAGTGTGAACACACAGTACCGTTATAAGATCGACTGGCAGACTAGGCTAGCTACTACATTCACTGCAAAGCTGCTGAAGGGTACAACCCATTTTAAATTACATGCGTGTTTCACATTCTTTTTGTGACACAGAGAAAACATTTCTATAACTTCTGAAAGTGAACAGTGTTTTACTGTAGCATAAGAAGTGTTATTTTAACATCAGTGTAAAGCACAGCTGTCACAGTTCATGGATTCGCTAGCTGTGTCCCAATGTGAAGGCTGCATCATGTAGTCTTCGTATGATTTGTAATTGCGCCACCAGGTGTTCCCCATTATGCTGTCGCCTAGCAACGCGGTGATAGGAGAGAGTTACCATTCTACACGGCATTACTTTTTGAAATGGAGCAAGAATATATTATTTTTATTTTTATCTTTTATGTTTTACTGGAGGAGATGGTGGGGATTCATCCCCGGCGCCGCCGGGTGATGTATCTCCGGCTTGATCAAGACCGTGGCCAGGTAAGGTAATCTGGTTTGCTGCATCCCAATTCAGAAGTTGCGAATTTAATTGCTGCAGTACACTTTAAAAAGTACATAAGTATTGGGTGTACTTGAGTAATGTAATAGTACTTATGAAAATACTAAATACACATAAAGCTGTTCAAATGTTCATTTATAGCCTACCTTATGAAGATGCGATTTTTATGGAGTTTATTCTCTTGATCATAGCGATCTTATTTATGCATGTTTCCAGCGTGTTTTGTTTTAACGCAATTGAAGCATAAAACCCAAAACAATAAATCAATAAAGTGAAATATGCCCTTTTTTTAAAACAATCCTGCAACGGTACTCCCGCTCGACTTCGGATGCAGCCTTATATGGGACGCATCTGTTGTTAGCAACAATTCCTTAATATTGTGAAAATAAATCATAAAAAAAAAAAACAAGTACATTCGTTAAGTATTCACGTATAAATGTGAAGTAATGAGGGTGTTTTCTCTCACACAGGATAGCAACACAACAAAAACATCGTCTTTTACAATATTATACATTGTTGTATAGTAAACTACTCAACAGTAAAGTAGTTAAAATATAAAACCCTTCAACATATTCAGAATTAAAATGCAACATACACATAGCGCAGCACTACTATTAATGCAACAACATCAATATCTAAAACCCCTGACAACAAGGTTTTTTTTATGCATAATACATATAATACATACTAAATAAAAGTAGTTTATTAAAACTCTTTTGTTTCTTTCCCTAAATCAGACCAGACCCCTGTACTGCAGGATAAACCTGAGCGTGCCAGTTCTGGACAGTTTTTTTAATGATTTGGACACACGACCTGATTTTCGGCTGAGCAGGGAGGCCCTGAGAGCGCTGATGGACCTGTTGAGCACTGAACGCCAACACGGATGGGGTTCCACAATAGAGACCCTGGTATTTCTTTTCTGGCTGGCGTGTGGCACATCATACAGGGTTGTGTCCAGAGTGTTTGACATGCCTCGTTCCACTGTCCACCGCATTGTCCACCGGGTCGCTGAGGAGGTGGTGGCCATTCGCCACCAAGTCATTCATTTCCCCAACACCCCAGAAGACCTGGAGGCAGTTTGCCATGGGTTTGCAGGGCTGGCGAGACACCGAGCTTTCTTGAAAGCTGCAGGAGCAATCGACGGCTGCCATGTCCGCATCAAGCCTCCAAGCGGCCCTGATGGTCAGTGCTACAGGAACAGGAAACTGTTCCCGTCCATCATCCTGCAGGCTGTTTGTGACCATCAGGGCCGCTTCATTGACACCTACGTGGGCTGGCCCGGGTCAGTGCATGATGCGCGGGTGCTCCGGTACAGCCCACTGTACAGGAGGTCAGTGTACCCTCCTCCAGGGCACTTCATCCTTGCAGACGGAGGGTACCCGTGTCTCCAACACCCGCTCCCCCTCATCACTCCCTACAAGAGGCCAGTACGAGGTGTGGGAGCCCAGCGCTTTAATCTTCATCATTCCAGGGCACGCTCCATTATAGAGCGTGCTTTTGGGATGATGAAGACCAGGTTCCGATCCATCTTCCTGAAAGCGCTGGAGGTGCACCACACTTTTGTACCTCATGTAAGTGAATTGAAAATACATTTGCAAAAAAACATAAAAATAATTAACATCTTTTTTCCAGATCATATCATTTCTTGTTTTGTTTTTTCAATTCAGGTCATCACAGCCTGTGCCATCCTCCACAACATCTGTCTTGGGGTTGGTGACATCATGGCCCCGGAGGATGAGCACGAGGAGGATGATGCAGAGGATGAGGGGGAGCATGTTTTGGAGACAGTCAGCGGTGCTCCCTGGCGTGACCGGCTGACTGCAGAGGTGTCTGCCCTGGAGGAGCTTCCCATCGACCACGACTACTTGTAACAGGCAAGTCAGAGAACTGTAAAGCTATAATGGCCAAGACCACAAATTAATGTCCATAGAATGGATTTACATGTTGAAAAATTTTACGCTTTGAATTGAGGACGCAAGTTAATTTTATTCTTCCCTCTTTTTAAAATTATCTTAGTGAGATGGCAGCCGTCTATTGAGTCAGCCCTGCAAACCTATTGAGACAACTTATGGCGCTTTTCCACTACACAGTACCAGCTCGCCTCGGCTCGGCTCGACTCGACTCGACTCGACTCGCCTTTGTTTGGTTTTCCACTGTGTAAAAGTTGTACCTGTACCTGCTTTCGGGTACTTTTTTTCGTACCACCTCCGGCGAGGTTCTAAGCGAGCTGAGGCGATACTAAAATGTGACTTGTAAACACAGCAGACTGCTGATTGGTCAGAGAGAATCATCACTATTCACTGCGTCATCATTGCACGCGCCAGACGGAGTATCCTGAATAACCCCGCTATTTTTAAATAGTTTGGCCAGATTGCGTGAGATCCCCATTACTACTATTTTTATGGCAACTCGGAAGAATATGCCGTGGTCAAACGAGGAGTGTGTGTCGCGGTTGTGTCGCGACTCGCGGCTCGCGCAGAAGATTACTTCACGGCAGTTTCCTGCAGCGTCGCTATGACGACCAGGTACTATTCTGGAGGTACTTATCTGCAATGGAAAACGGAGCGAAAAGCGAGCCGAGTCGAGGCGAGGCGAGTCGAGCCGAGCCGAGTTGAGCTGGTACTGGTAATGGAAAAGCGCCACTAGTGGATAGTGGAAACATGCACTCAAACACTCTGGACTGGAGCCCAGCCCAGGTGATGTCCCACCAGCAGGAGGCTTTACCAGGGTCTCTATTGTGGAGCCCATCCCAGCCCAGCAGCACCACCAGGGTCTCCCTGTTCAGCTAAAAGCGTACATTTTGTTGTTTTTGTTTTTTCCAATCTGTTTTATGTACCGTTAATTTGAATTGTTTTTCTATTTTTGTAAATATTTGTAAAAACTACTTGAAATAATTTTCATTTTACATGCTAAAAAAAACATGTATAGAAGTCAACAATGTCCAGAATAAAGTTGTTTTATTTCCAAATGTAAAAAAAAATAAAAAAAAATTGCATTACAAAAATAAACAATGAATAAAAATTGCCTTGCCTCATTTACAAATAACTTAAATTAGTGACAAATAACTTAAATCAGTGACAAACAACATAAATACAAAAATTTAATTATATATTTTTTTTTCAATCATTCTCTCAAGTAAAGTAAACAGTCTGTCCATTCGATCCCTGCTCTCTTGTGCTCTCCTCTCCTCTGTTTCCCTTTGAAGCCTCATGTCCTCCCTCATTAGCTCAATGAGCTCGTCGCTGCCTCTTCTTCGGTTGGCGGGGGCTCTGGCCGCTGCGGCTGCTGGTGCTGCGGCTGCTGGGGCTCTGGCCGCTGCTGGGGCTGCGGCTGCTGGGGCTCTGGCCGCTGCGGCTGCTGGGGCTGCGGCTGCTGGGGCTCTGGCCGCTGCTGGGGCTGCGGCTGCTGGGGCTCTGGCCGCTGCTGGGGCTCTGGCCGCTGCTGGGGCTCTGGCCGCTGCTGCTGCTGGTGCTGGTGCTGCGGCTGCTGGGGCTCTGGCCGCTGCTGGGGCTGCGGCTGCTGGGGCTCTGGCCGCTGCTGGGGCTCTGGCCGCTGCTCGGGCTGCGGCTGCTGGGGCTCTTGCCGCTGCTGCTGCTGGTGCTGGTGCTGCGGCTGCTGGGGCTCTGGCCGCTGGTGCTGCGGCTGCTGGGGCTCTGGCCGCTGCTGGGGCTCTGGCCGCTGCTGGGGCTGCGGCTGCTGGTGCTGCGGCTGCTGGGGCTCTGGCCGCTGCTGGTGCTGCGGCTGCTGGGGCTCTGGCCGCTGGGGCTGCGGCTGCTGGGGCTCTGGCCGCTGCGGCTGCTGGGGCTCTGGCCGCTGGGGCTGCGGCTGCTGGGGCTCTGGCCGCTGCGGCTGCTGGGGCTCTGGCTGCTGGGGCTCTGGCCGCTGCGGCTGCTGGTGCTGCGGCTGCTGGGGCTGCGGCTGCTTCTTTATCTTGGTGAGCCACCGCTGAACTTGGCCCAGGTTTGCCCTCAGGGATGGAGGCAATTAGGACAGGGGGGTTGTTGGAAGGCCTCTGTCCCAAGACCTCATCCATGTGGACAAACCAGGGCCAAGTTGCAGCAGTGGATTTCCCGCTCACCCCCTCACCTGTCCCAGGACACTTGCAATCCTAAGGCAGAGCAAAACCTGTTGTTAACAAGAACACCACAATACAGTTCAGCAAAGATGTGTCAATTAACTTGCTTACTTTGTATTTTTTTTTTAAGTTGTCCCATTTTCTTTTGGCCTGCAAGGGAGTGACCTTCCCTAGCAGGTCCATTTTCTCCAGAATTCTCCTAAAAAAAAGGAGAAAAAGGAAAGACTTACGAAAAATATTAAGACAGGGGTGCAATCTTAAAATTACAAAATCACACAGCAGCACATGCAATACTGCAGTACATGCAATACTGCAATACCAGAAATTATATTCCTGGATCCTCAAGTTTGCTTAAAACTTTTGTTGACAAAAAAACTAAGTGAAAGACTATTGCCTTAACTACTCATTGCTGTGGGCTTTGTACAGGGTGAGGGCTAATTTTTGTATACAATAGGGAGCTAGTGGAAATATTCCAAATGGTTAATGATTTTACCTCCAAGCCACAGTGGCCGAGTTTTTGGCCCCTGTAAATAAGTGGTCATTTTCAGCACGCAAGTGTATAAATGCAGCCGTCTGCTCCTTGGTCCCTGAAACAAAAAGTATTATAACAGGTTTTGCTTCATAAATTAAGCTGCAGTTTTTTAGTTTAAGTTCAGTTTTTTTTAAGAAACACCCCTGGGTTTTAACACTTGTTTTGCTAGCTATTTTGGGTAAAATAAATAATGTATTGCAGACACCGCTATGTTTATCTACCACATTTCAGCTGGATTTGTGCTGCTGTTTTATTTACTTCAATATACCCTCCTACTTGAAATTCACTGCAAAAAAGTTTTTATTAATATTGTGTCTTGTTTCTAGTTCAAACATCTAAAAATTCTTAAATCAAGAAGCATTTAGCCTACTAGACAAATAAAACATGTCTTGCTTTGAGGGAAAATAACTTAAAATTAAGTGAGTTTTTGCTTAAAACAATAGCATAATTTGCTAATGGGTTAAAATAAATAATCTTAAATCAAACAGAAAACAAGATTATTTTACTTACACTATTTGGCAGATTATTTTGCTTATTTTAAGCAAAAGCTCACTTAATTTAGTTTTTTTCCCCCAAAAAACAATACAAAAAATTTTGCTTGTCTAGTAGCCTAAAAGCTTTTTTAAAAATGTATAATATAAACAAGACCAAAAAACTAAGCAAGAAAAGCATTTTGTACTTTAGTATTTGCTTCATTTAACTCAGTTGATTGTTTTCCCACAGGGGGTTCAGGGCTTGATCCATATTTATGACTTTAACAATTGATTCGCTAGTTATTTTAATAAATTAATTCACAATACTTACATTTATAACTGAATTCCTCGGCCACCACACAACTAACACCTGCCATTCTCCTTGAATAAACTCGCGTGAGTCGTGTCGTCACCGGCGCGCTATGAATTCTGGGGAAGCGTAGGCCGCGAAGTGTCCATTTTTGTACACTTCGTTTGTCCGAGAAACGAAGGGCGCATTTGGGGTCGCATTTGAATGACATACTAAACTTCGTCGCGCCGCGGTGACGCAATTGGCCTTCCAAGCGTGCAGAGTTTGAATTGGGACAGTCTTCTTAGCACTGCTGTGACGCAATCTGCTTTAGAATGCGGCCTTCGAAGGGCGCAGTGTTTGAATTGGGACAGCCTTCGTCGCGCCGCTGTGACGCAATCGGCCTTCAAATCCGGCCAATCGGACTTCAAATGCGGCCTTCGGAGGACGCAGCCTTCACATTGGGACACAGCTACCGACTCGCCCTCGCTAGGTGTGTGTGTGTTGTGTGAATGGGCGCGGCTCATCAGCATGGCTCGTTATCTCAGCTGATGAGCTGATCAGTGCCAGCTGTTTTGAATAAGAATGTCCTATATATTGTTTGTCATGTTGTCTGGTCTTTGTCAGATGGTTGTTGAGGTTCACGGGTTGCTCACAGTCCTTTCTCCTCGCCCCAGTGTCTGTTTTTCTGGTCTGTGGATTCTGCCTTGTTCTGAGAAGCGTCTGCTGTATCCAGTCTGTTCCTGATCTGTGGATTCTGCCTTGTTCTGAGAAGGTTCTGCTGCTGTTTCCTGTTTCGTCCTGTGTTACCGAGCCTGGGTTCATCCGCCTGCCTGTCATCTACTGCACTGTTTTCTACTACCTTGTGTTTAATAAACACCAGTATTCACTTGCTATTGAATCTACGACTGTTCTTTCGAGCCGTGACAACAGCGTTAAGGGTTTCAGGTTATCCTACATTAGGATTATTTAACAACAGAAACTGAATAATCAAATGTAAAAAAAAAAACACTGTTTAGTTTTCACTGTATGAATTAAATATATAAGCTACTGATTCTTATTAAAGTTACAAAAGGTAAAGTACAAGTCTGGTAAAGTACCTCGGACGCTAACTTATGAGGCGATTTAATGATAACTGTTGCAGTGCCACTGCAGTTCACTCCAGACAATTTTGATTGGGGGGACAATGGGAGGGTCCTGGTCATTTCAAGGGGGGGTCTCATGAAAACCAACAAAAATACAGTGGACACAGCTAATAACTGCATATTACTGCTGCTCAGGGGCATTTCTAGGCTTTTCATTTTAGGGGAGCTAATCCCCCAATGAGTATGATTTAAAAAAAATAAAAAATAACACTTTAGTTTAGGGTCTAATGCTCACTATTAACTAGTTTCATTGCCATGCAATGGCAGGGTTTTATAATCACTGTGGTCCCGAATGTGAAGCAGGTTAGTTAGGGGAGTTCGGGGTTTCCCAGAGAAATCTTTTATTTCTCTGATCTACATATGTGCGTTTTAAGAGGTTTTGAAGGCCATAAAATTGGATAACAACATTGATCTTCTGCCTAATACAGGGCAGTAGACAGGGCTTTATAATCAAAGAGGTCCTGAATTTGAGGTGCGTAAGGGGTTCAAATTTTTTATTTCTCTGATATGTGCATTTCAAGACGTTTGAAGACAAAAAAAAAAAAGGATAAGAAATAGCTTTAAAACCATGTCAGTGGGCAGTAGACTATTTGTCAATACCTGCTCTCTCTTCATCTCATCATCCTTTTTTTTTTCTCAGATCTCCTCATCGTGCCCTTTCTCTTCCTGTCCTAAAGCTCGAGCTTTTTTAATTTACTAAAGGCTATTTTACGCAAATTGTACGCAATACGCATTCATTATTAATCCTGTGCCTAACATGATGAAAACGGCTTTGTTAATGTTTCTTCTCCCCTCACAATGATGGTAAACTAATTATTATATTACATGAGCTATAGGCCTATTTTCAGTTCAAAATGGCGAAATTAGACAAAACTATATTAGTTTGCCTGATCATTTTTTGTCATTCGTTTAACGTATTTATGACCTGAAAAAAACTGTAGAATATGAAATGTTTAGTTTAGCTACTTGCATCTTATCTCGCACTTGACCGTACACTGTCGAGTAGCTCTGCAAAAATTTGCGCTCAGAAGCGTGTATGAACATAAAGCCCGCCTACTTTGATTTGATTGGTCATCTCAAATATTCGGACATTGACGAGGAGTGACAGACCAATGAGGCTCAGATGAACACGCGCACACACACACATACACACACACACACCCTCCTGTCCTCTGTTTCTGACGTGCTCTCTGCTCGGCGCCGCTGCGGATTGAAGATGAATCTTGATTCATGATGATGATAACTAACTGGAAAACAAGATGGCGGACCTGAGATGCAGTGTGGCAGGAACTGCTCTTAGGACTAGATTAAAGCAAACTGATCTTCATCTTTCTGATGTGTTTTGTTTGATGATTGGTCTTGCTACGGCTTTTTTGAATTCCCATAGGATGAAATCCATGCAGAAAATTTTGCTTCTTGCATATGTATTTGCCCTCCTTTGCATTTCGGTTCAGTGTTGTTGGATCGGCCGTGTGTACGGCAGCGAGTTTCAGTCGCCAAGCAATTTGAATGGACTGGGACAGTTTGCCTCATACTCTGTTGTTCTAAAGAACGGAAAAGCTTCAGCACCGTTTGTATCAAAGAACTTAACACGAGAGAAATCTACATGGTTCCAGAGGAAGGCTCTGCTTTATTTGATGACGACGCTTCTCCTTGCTGGTGATATCCATCTTAATCCAGGCCCTGGAGACATTGGAGGTGCTCGGTGTCTTGCTTTGAAATCCGGTGTAGCACCTGGAAATGTTTCTCAGTTACCGTTGGTGGACATCTCTGGTCGGATTGAGTCCAGGATTAGCCGTGGTCTGGCTGTCTCGCCGAATTGTGCTGGAGGCTCACCTGGATTTACTGCGATGGCTGCTGGTGGTCGGGCCGGGGCTGGCTATGATCTGGATGTGCTGTCCGGCGGTGTCGGGGGGGCTGGCTTGGCCTGTCATCGCCGTGTGTTGATCGACGGGAGGCGTGGTGGATTGTCAGCTGCTGAGAGGCATCGTAAGCTGCAATACTTTCAAACAGTGAACCATTTGGGACCGTGGGGCTAAACCAAAAGGTATTTTAGGAGGACATTTAAATATCAGAAGTGTAATACCAAAACATGAACAAATTTAAAATTTGCTTAATTATTCAAATTTAGATTTTTTGTGTTTATCTGAAACATGGTTAACCAAGAATTCTCCTAGTGCTGCTTTGACAATGCATGGGTATAATTATTTCAGACATGATAGAAAAATTGCCAGAGGAGGAGGGCTCCTTATTTATGTTAAAGATCATTTCAAATGTGAACAAGTCCATCTTGAATGTTCAAATGAATTCGAATGTATTGCTGTTTTAATCACTTTATCTTCGCAAATGTCTTTTACTATAGTTGCAGTTTATAGACCCCCTTCATCTGATATTTCATTTTATACTAATTTAAAAAAAACTATTTAAAGAAATTGATTTGCCTAAAGAGTGTCTTGTTCTGGGGGATTTTAATATGAATTGGTTTGACAAAATCACAAAAAAGAAATTAAAGGAAATAACAGAATTGCATGATCTTACACAAATGGTTGAGGGCCCGACACGAATTACAGCCTCTTCGCAAACCTTATTAGATCTTATTACAAAGACTTTTAATTTTTGTCAGATCACAATCTAATACTTATTTCCAGAAAATTAAATGAAATCAGATTTGTTTATCATACTACTACACAGAATAAACAGAACTATTCTTTTAGAATATTAAAAAAGGATGTGAGTGCGTTTGAAGAAGAGCTTGGACAAATCAATTGGTCACCCCTTTTTTCTATTGAAGATGTGGAAACTGCGCATAAATTCTTTATAGAGGAAATAAAAAACATAAGGAATAAACATACACAATTTGTTGGAAATAGGCTTAAAAAGAATCATTTACCATGGATTACTGAACAGGTACGGATGCTCATGAAAAAGCGTGACAATACTTTAAAAAAAGCTGTAAAATCTGGATTACTACAGGACCGACTTCTTTTTAATAGTTTGAGAAACAATGTCGTTAAGATAATACGACAGGCCAAGACACAATATTTTATTAACATTTTAAATGAGGCCAAAGGTAATAGTAAAAAGGTTTGGCAAACTATTAATCAATTAATAAAGAAAGACTCCAAATCATGTAGTAAATGTTTAGAATTAAATTTTAAAGGGAGAATAGTTGATAAGCCTGGCGAAATTACTGACATATTTAATAATTATTTTGTCGACTCAGTTCAGAGTCTGACTGATAAATATGGAATTAAATTCTGTTAATTCAGTAAAACCTGCATTGTATCTAACTACAGTTTCGGAGAATACCATTCAGAATATCATAAAGGATTTAAAATGTTCAAATGCCAAAGATATAGATGGTTTGGATTGTAATTTCTTAAAAACCAACAGTGATATTTTTTTTAGCATCACTCACTCATCTTGTGAACTTATTAATAAGGCAATCTATTTTCCCAAATTGTTGGAAAACTGGATTAGTTACTCCAGTTTTCAAGGCAGGTGATCCGAGTAATGTAGTAAATTATAGGCCGATCTCAATTTTGTCGGTAGTGTCTAAAATATTAGAAAAAGTAGTAACTGAGCAAATTGTAAATTTTTTAAATGTTCAAAATAATTTATTATGTCCTATGCAATTTGGTTTCCGTAAACAGCATTCCACGGAAACGGCTGTATGTTATTTTATTGAGCAAGTAAGGTCGAAATTAGATAAGGGTGGGGTTGTGGGTGCTATATTCCTTGATTTACAAAGGGGATTCGATACGTTAAATCATAATATTCTATTGTCTAAATTATTAAATATGAATTTTTCTGTTGAAACAATGAAATGGATTGAATCTTATCTTATATCAAGGAAACAGTGTACCCGATTTGAAAAGCATGTATCGTCTTTGAGAGATTTTCTTACAGGGGTACCTCAGGGGTCTGTATTAGGGCCCCTACTTTTTAGTCTGTATTTGAATGATTTACCAGACGTCTGTCCTGATGTAAATATTCAAATGTACGCAGATGACACTGTGATTTATGTGCATGGTAAAACTAATGAACAAGTTGCACAACAATTAGGTGTCGCAATGTCTAAAATTTCAGACTGGCTCACTCAGTGTTGTTTAACACTAAATGTTAAGAAAACTGCCTGTATTTTAAAATTAAAAGGAAGGAGGAGAACCTTCCAGATATATTAGTTTGTGGTCAAAACTTAAAAATTGTGCCAGATTTTAAATACCTTGGAGTTATCTTAGACAGGCATTTAACATTTGAAAAGCATATTAAAAAAATAATTCGCGCAGTGACACCTCAACTCAGAAATTTTAGATTTATACGGGGTCACCTTTCATTGGAAGCAGCAAGAATTTATTTGCATTCTTTGATTTTCTCTCATTTTTCTTATTGTATTACTTCGTGGTCACAATCAGGAAAATCTACTCTTAAACCTTTATATATATTATATAAACGTGTTTTAAAAGTATTTGACAAGAAACATAATAGTTATCATCATTGTCTTGTGATCCAAAAGCACAATTTCTTTACTTTTGATAATTTTATTTTGTTTCATAATTGTTGTTTAATGTATAAAATTGTTAATGATCTTGCACCCCCACCCCTAAAAGAATTAGTTTCTTCGCGTAAAGATAATATAAGACAAACACGAGCCTCATTAAAAGGTGAATGTGAAGCACATTTTAGAGTAACTGAGTTTGGTCGATCAGCGTTTTCAATAAGAGCTGTTAATAACTGGAATAATTTACCAACTAATATTAGACAGTGTCATACTTTTGCACAGTTCAAGCTGCATTTGAAAATGTGGTTAAAGGGGAGTCAGGTCTGTAATCATTGAATACTCTTATGTTTTGTCAAGGTTTTACAAATTCGGGGGAATGATTTTGTAACATTGTGTGATGTTTTGTTGGATGTATATTTGGATGTATGTATTACTGGTATTAATTATGATTTTAGTTTTAATGTTAAGTGGTCTACAATATTTTGTATATTTCCCATGTGTGATTTGGTACTTTCCTGCCCAGGGACTGCAGATGAAATTTAGCTCTATAGCTAATTCTGGGACAGTTCTTTACTGTCCATTGTCCCTGATAAATAAATAAATAAAATAAAAATCTTCAATTAATTCTTGTTTATATTTTTTATGTCGAATAAATTATTAATTATTATTGTTCTGCATAGTTTGAAGAGAATTTTTTTTAAATCTTTATCCCGGATATATATTTTTTTTAATCAGGAAGGGGGTGGGGGGTCAAAGCGTTTTTGGGAGGGTCTTGAGACCCCCCCCTGGCGCCGCCGCTGTGCCACTGCCCACAAACATTGATGCTAAATAGTGCTACGTGAAATAGTAGTGGAATGTCACTTACAGGAAAAAATGGAGCGAAGTACTCCTACAGTGTCGGTTAGTGCAGTTTTTAGCAGAGCAACCCATTTTATGACCGATATTTCAATACAAATGTTCAGAAAGGATACAGAGGTGGTATGATGTGTTGTGTCAGATCATGCAGAGACGTCAAATTTCAGGAATTCCACTCGGTGCAGCCCGTTATCAGCTGTCAATCAAGCTGTCAATCAAAGTTAACCACACCCTTATTTGTCATACATTTATATCTAAATACAATCTAAACTAACGAGTTAGAAAAAAATTCACACCCCCTTCACAGTTGTCAGGCACTCGGAACCTATCGAAAAATACAATAAAAGTCCATGGGACCAACCTGTAAAAACATGAATTTGTGCTGTGAAAACGGACATTTTAACATGGGGGTCTATGAACATTTGCTCCCTTTTGGGACCGGCCCCTAGCGGATTTTAGATGTATTGCAGTTTTTCGCACTTCCTGCGACTAACCCGATTTCGGAGGCGAACGCTGGCGCACTTTGGCTGCCACTGGCTTTTCGAACTTTTCTTTTGTTTCTTTGTTGATCAGTTTGTGCGGATTAAGTTCGAATATAAACTGAACTCATGGTGAACTTCAAGCTTCCACAGTGGATTATTCTTTCAACTATGGTCTTTATCATCACAACCCAGAAAACACTGAAGTACTCACCTAATGAGCTATACCAACTGCGAACCTTGGTGCAGGCTGGATTTCCAAGAGGTCTTAAATTCCATCGAGAGGCTCTCCTTCGGCGAAACTACTGCATTTCCGACGAGGAACAGGCCGTATCAGTTCATTTTGTACTGCTGGGCCACGAGCTCGGAAGAAGAAAGGTTCCGATCGGCGTGTTAGTGTGCTAACTCCACTAGCAAAATTCGTCGAAAAATCGTGCAACACTTTCCACAAAGTTTGCCCTCTACAACGCCCGTTCCATCACCAACAAAGGCCTTTTGATCAATGATCTTATTATTGACCAAAACTTGGATTATTTAGGTCTAGTTGAAACTTGGCAACAACAGAATGATTTTTTCCATTTAAAATGGAAATGGATTTGTTTATCTGTCAAACCCCCGAACTTCCGGGAAAGGGGGTGGTCTTGCGTTGATCTACCGCGAGTCTCTTAAGGTGGAATTACTTAATTTACCAGAACAGCCCTCATTTGAGATGCTGGCCGTGAAACTTCACGGCCACACGCCCACTGTTATTGGCGTGCTGTATAGGACACCTAAGCCGTCAAAGTATTTTAACCATGAACTTTCAACTATTTTAACAACAATTAATGAAATGTCTCCGCACATCATTCTGATGGGGGATTTTAAATATCCACTTCGACCACACTGAAAATTCGGTAACACTTTACTTGAAGGGGTGTGCATAAGACTGACATGACACCTTCATAATCATGACATGGCAGATGTCATAAATATGAAGGAGGTCTTGTGCATGTTTATGACAACTGTCATTAAGTGTCATTCGCTCAATTATGACATTTTTAGTGCAAACATGACATTGTTTGAGATGTCTTTGTTATGACAACTTGACATAAACCAATACATTATAATCTGTCAGTGTCTTTGTCATGACAACTTGACATTACCAAGACAACATGAATTGTCATAAACATGACATAGCAGATAAATTATCAAACTTAAGAAACCACTTAGCTTTATTCATTTCATTAAACTGTCAGGTTGTTGGTTTTGACATTGGCTGTCATGAGGCCATTATAACTGTGTCATGAATGTTTTTCTTGACCTCAACTACAGTGGTACAAATGTAATTTGTCATTAAAATGGCATAATGGCTTCATGACAGCCAATGTCAAAACCAACCACATGACAGTTTAATGACATGTTAACCCATAAAGCTAAGTGGTTTCTTAAAGGAGAACTCCAGTCAATTTTAACATTGAGCAAATTTTTTTGTACATTTGGAGTGCAGTCAGTACAGAGAACAACGACAAAAATCGCCTACACCGTGTTATCTTCTTTTAAAAAATTGCACCCTGTTGACTTCAATGGGGCAAGTTTTAAACCTGCTTTTAGCCTCTTAACATCCTTGATGTGTCATTATAAGTGCACAGCCATGTGAGTGGTGTTATTAAGAGTGAACACGGTCAATCTGACTGCAGTAGATGTTAAAGATATTAATAAAAATGATGTTAATTCAGCCAGCTCACATACCTGTATTTACTTCCTGTTTTCGGTCGAAGTCCACAGTAGTCGATTGTCGAGTTCGCGCACGCGATCAGGCTGTATGAGATCCCATTCTCCCAACTCAATAATCGACTGCTTTGGACTATGAGTAAATACAGTAAAGTCTCCAATATATACAGCAAAATACTCCATCCAATATTCCCTTGTCTGAATTGTCGGTTTCTGATCACAAGGTTGTCTTGTTCTATGCTACTTTGACACTCAGAAAATTAAAAGTGAATAGTATAATGTCATACTGTAACATCAGACATATAAAGAATGAAGATCTCATGGAATTAATTACCTCATACCCAAGCCCTGCTGCCACTTCTATGCCCTCGGACTTAGTAGACTACTACAATGACTGCTTATCTACAGCACTTGATGCACTAGCCCCTATAAAAACTAGGTCTGTTTCCTTTGCTCATACTGCTCCATGGTACACACCAGAGCTACGTCAACTCAAGGCTAAAGAGCGACGTCTTGAGGGGCTCAGCAACAAGACAGGACTTACAGGTCATAAACAAATGTACACTGAACATGTTCTCCACTATAAAGACATGCTGAATACAGCTAAGAATATCTACTACGTGAATAGTATCAGTGTGGGTGAAGGGAACACAAGGAAACTTTTCTCCACAGTGAAAAGGCTACTGAAACCTCCAGATTCAAATATTAACAACCTTTCTGGTGATCACTGTTCTGCTTTTCTCAAGTTTTTTTGACTCAAAAATCCATCAACAACTGGCCGTGGCGAACATCACATAGACATGTACTGCCGGCAGCATTTGTGATAAATTTAGCCCCACCTGTTTTTAGTAACTTCAGTCTTCCAACTGAGGAGTCTATTTTTGAGCTCATCACTAAATCGAATTCTACATGCCACCTGGACCCCATTCCCACCTCCCTTGTTAAGACCTGTCTACCTGCCTTAGATAACCTCCATTATCAAATCATTGTTGTCAACTGGCATAGTCCCTGCATCACTAAAAGCTGCGATAGTCAGACCCACATTGAAAAAACCAGGACTGGACTGTAATAACTTTAATAATTATCGTCCTATATCAAACCTGCCCTTCATTTCCAAAATACTCGAGAGAGCGGTTGCAATCCAACTCCAGACTTACCCTCATGAGAGTAATCTTCTTGAACAATTTCAATCTGGGTTTCGTTCACGTCACAGTACCAAGACAGCCCTCGTCAAGATCACTAATGATCTTCTCCGTGCAGCTGATGCTGGCCTATTATCCATTCTCATTCTCCTAGACCTCAGTGCCGCCTTCGACACAACATCCCACCAACTGTTGCTTGAGCGGCTTGAAAGTATAGGAGTCTGTGGTACTGCCCTTAACCTGTTAACCCTCGCCAGAGCGCCGGCGCACTGAAGCGTTTTTTTTTTAAAATAGTTCAAAGTTACTATCAGATTTAATGTTATTACCTTGACAAACTATACATCATTAAAAAGATATAAGTCTCAAGGTTCAGTATTTGACCACTATTGTATTCTGATAAACTTATAGTGACAGTTATGTCTTAATTTGTGTCTGGAGTTATGTAATCAAAAAATGAGTCGATACCTTTAATATGAATTATGAGCGTCAGCCGCTCTCTTTTTTTTTTTATTTTATTTTTTTATTTTTTTTTTATTTTATTAATGCCACGAACCAGAACAATACAATGAGACATAATCCTTCAAAGTGAAACAAAAACCAAGAAAATAAAGTAAAATAAAAAAAGAACAGTGCCAGAGGACAAGAAAAAAAGTATTACAAACAGAAAAGGGGTGCTACATTATATATCATACCTGCTTACAATGCTATAAGCTCTAATTGCCTTTTTACTTGTGCAATTACACAAAAGAGAACAATAAAGCTTAAAATCATTCTTGAAGCAAGAAAAGTTAGGTTTGGAGCCAGACCATTTCATTTTATGAATGTGAAACTTCCCCATCAGTATTAACAATTGTATAAAGTATGCCTTATCTTTCTCAATCCCATGATCATTGAAGTGTATCATAATGTCAAATCCACTCAGCTGTAAGTCAATGGTCAATTTTCCCTTAATTAAACGCTCCACATCAATCCAAAATATTTTTGTATGTATACAATGGAAAAATAAATGAAAAATTGTTTCCTTTTCACCTTTACAGAAATCACAAGAGTAATCAATATCTAATTTAAATCGTTCCAATACATGTTTTACTGGATATATTCTATGCATTATTTTAAAAGAGACTTCTTTTACTTTGTTATTAACGTAGAATTTATCCACTGTTCGCCAAGCATTACGCCAATTTACATCTCCAAACACAGAAGACCAGAAAAAGCGAGCTGGAGGGTAAACAATATTATTAAGTATATTCCTAACATAGTTATTTGAGACTTTATTTTGTAAAATATTTGTATTTCCTAGAAATATTTTACCCATAATGTCTGTAAAATTTAGATCTTCCTCTTGTGATGCATTTTTAAGAAGGATCAATACTTTCCTGGGAATCGCATCCATTACAACTGCAAAGTCTTTAGGTCTAACTGGTATTTTGAATTTACTCAAAAATTCTCTATATGTTAATAAATTTCCATCATTATTCAGAAGCTGGCTAACTAATATAATATTGTTTTCAAACCAGTAATCAAAAAAAAGAGATTTATTTTTGTAAAGGATGTCTTTGTTGTTCCAAATATAATATCTCCTAGGTGAAAAGTTATGTTTGTAGGCCAGTGTCCATGCCATGAGAGCTTGTTTGTGAAATTTTGCAAGCTTAAATGGTATTTTTTCAATCGAAAAATTACACTTCAATAAAAATGAGAGGTCGCCCAATTGTTTAAACAGATAATTGGGGAAGGAATTCCAAATGCATTCCTTATTTTTTAAATACTGAATAAGCCAATTTATTTTAAATACATTGTTCAAAGCATCATAACTCAACACCTCTAAACCACCATGATCTTTAGGATTGCATAAAATTTCTTTTCTCAAATAATGTGGCTTGTTTTTCCAAATAAAATCAAAAAGCATTTTATCTAATTGTTTGGTAACTTTAGTGGGAATATCCAATGATAACGAAACATAGACTGATCTGGAGATTCCTTCAGCTTTTGACAAAAGTACCCGCCCCAGAATTGATAGATCCCTTTGTAGCCATGCATTAAACCTTTTACTAGTTTTGTTAATAATTGGGTTGAAGTTTAAATTATTACGCAAATTTTCATCTTTACATATAACAATTCCCAGATATGTTACTTGATTTGCAATTGGAATATTACATAAATTAGTTAAACTACATTCTTTGAGAGGAAACAGAACAGACTTATTCATATTCATTCCTAGCCCTGATACATCCGAAAACTCTTTTATGCATTTTACTGCTTTAATGATTTCATTTCTATCCTTCAAAAATAAAGCAGTGTCGTCTGCAAACTGACACAACTTAAATGTTTTCCCTAATGCTGTAATTCCTTGAAAATGTCCTTTTTTAACGTGAAGGGCCATTATTTGTGTTGCTAACAAAAACAAAAATGGGGAGATTGGACACCCTTGTCTGATCCCTCTACCTATTTCAAATCTGCCAGAAGTCCCCCTTGCTAATTTTACAGAACTGGTACATCCTTTATATAGAGTTTTGATTGCCTTTTGGAAATAATTGCCAAACCCAAAAAAATCAATTGCTTTAAATAAAAAGTTATGTTCTATGGTATCAAATGCCTTGTGAAAATCAATAAATAAGATAAAACTATCATCTAAAACATAATCATTGTAGTCTACCATATCAAGTATCAATCTAATATTATTACTAATGTGCCTTCCTTGAATAAATCCAGTCTGTTCCTCGTCTATAATATTTCCTAATCCTTTTTTTAATCTTTTGGCAAAGATTAAAGCAAATAATTTGGCATCATTATTTAATAGACTAATGGGTCTCCAATTCTCTAAATAAAGAATATTTTTGTTTGGCTTTGGAATTAATGTAATAACACCTTGTTTTAAAGAGGAAGGCAGTTCCCCCTTTTCAATAGATTCTATAAATACGGCCAGCAAAAAAGGAGCTAACTTATCTCGAAACACTTTATAGAACTCACTGACAAGTCCATCATTACCTGGAGAACGATTATCTTTAAGGTTGCCAATACACTCTTTAACTTCCTCTAGCCTTAAATCACCATCACAAAACAATTTAAAATCATCCTCAATAACTTTGGCATTATCTAAAACATTATCTAGAAAGTCACTCAGGTCAGAAGACAAAGAGTTGGAAGCGTACAGACCTTTGTAAAACTGAGTAACAAACTGTGATATCTTTTTGTCATCCTCTGTAACTGTATTATTAATTAACAATTTGTTTATAGAGGTCAATTCACCATTTCTTTTTTCCAGATTAAAAAAATACTTAGTATTTCTTTCCCCCTTTTCCAACCATTTATATCTAGATCTGATAAATGCACCCTCTGCTTTTTCTTGATAAATGTTATCCAGTTGAACTTGTAATGATGATAAATCTATTAGTTCTTGCATGTTCAAATTTTCTTTACTTGATAGGCGCATTATTTCTTTAATAACAATATATTCTTTTTGTCTTTTAACTGAAGCAATCGATTTCCCCATTGAAATAGCTAGGTTCCTAATTTTGTATTTCATTATTTCCCAATGTTCTCCATAAACATTTGTTATTTTAGCCTGAGACCAGTGCTTATCAATTAACTTTGATACCATCAATTTAAATTTGTGATCATCTAATAACTTTTTATTCAATTTCCAATAACCCCTTTTTAATTTAGATTCATCTGGACCGTGAGTATTTATCAAGAGCGATACACCCTTATGGTCAGTCAAAACTGACGGCTCTATAGAAACCATCTGGACACACTGTTCCAGTTCATTGGATATTAGAAAAAAATCAATGCGTGATTGTTTGGAATAATCTTTGTTGCTCCATGTGTAGATTCTTTTGTCTGGATTTTTGAGTCGCCAGATGTCAACTAAACCAACACGGGTACATACATTTCTGATTTCACAACGAGTTTCATTGCTTTTTGATGGCCATCTATCCAAATCCTCATCAAATACACTATTGAAATCTCCTCCCCATACTATTTTTGCTAAGGGAAATTTAGTTATAACTTGTTTCAATTTAATTTCTATATTTTGGAAAAATGTTTCATTAAACTGTTTATTATTGGTGGCATATGAATTTACAAGAGAGTAATGAGTTTGATCAATGTTAACATGCAATATTACCATTCTTCCCAAACTATCTATTTCGTGGCTAAGAACCTGACCTCTGAAGTTTCCTTTCAGTATAGCGACCCCTGCAGATCTATTGCTGAAATGTGAGAACCATATGTCATTTCCCCATTGACTTCTCCAGAACTTTTCATCTTCCTTACAAGCATGCGTTTCTTGCACAAAATAAAAATCAGCACCTTTTCCTTTACAATATAAAAATAAGGATTTCCTTTTCAAAAGATCTCGTAAACCTCTGGCATTAATTGAAAAAACTGATATAGACATCAACGTTTACACTTTTTTTTTTTTTTTTTTTGAACAATCGAATTATTGAACTAGGGTCTTTTAAAGCTATTGTTGTTGCATAAATATCTTCCATATGCTCTGCAATATGCCTTGAAAAAAATTAACAACCTATAAATACAAATGCTGTACTTATAATTGCATATGAACACAAAAACACAATTTGAAATGTAATTGTATAAGTATACCATTTCTAACATAACTTGTTACCTATACAGCCTACATGTGGGCTACTCAAAAGTAAGAAAGTGAATTGCTCCAAGTAGCCTAGCAACTCAACATTTCAGTTTCTGAGACATTAGCTAACACGAACTTCTTTCTTATCTATGTAAGCCTTGTTACCTACAAAGTACGCTCTCTTTCCCTCTTTGCGTGCTTTTTCAACAAGAGGCCATAATTTTGTGCGTGCTTCTTTGTCTGCAGCGGTCAGATCCTCTTTAAAACGGAGATGTTTTCTTTGCAGATATTCATTTGCTTTGGCATTTCTCCATACCAAGTCTCTTGCCGTCCGTGAAAGAAACCTGATGATCACTGGCCGCGGTGTGACGTTGCTCTTCATCTCTGGAGGTTTGCCAATCCTATGAACTACATCGATGGCACCTGTCACAAAGGTGCATTCAGCTTCTGGAAGGATCTCTTTGCATATTTCTTTCACAACCGCTTTAACGTCTTCTTCTGGTCTCTCAGGAGATCCATAGAGACGCAAGTTCCATCGCCTGTTATATCGCTCAGCGTCGTTTAACTTCTGCTCCATTTCATGAATCTTCTTGTGAGATTCCACGCTCTGTTTTTTAAGACATGCACTTTCCTTCTTTAAATCAGCAATGTCTTGGTAACAGTTATCGAGTGATTTTTTGAGACCTTCAATTTGTAGAGTGTTTTGCTTGACTGCCATGTCAATTTGATCGGATCGTTCGTCGATTTTCGCCGTCAGAACGCGAATGATGTTCTCTTGCATCTCAGTCAAAGAAAGTTCATTTCCTCCATCATTCTTAGCTTTCTTTGGTGGACGTTTCACTGGAGTATTGGGATTTGTATTACAGGTACCTCCCTCAACCACTGAACAGGTATAAGAATGGAGATCATCAATACACCTTTTTTCTTTCGCAGATTCAATCTCCATCTCCAAAGAATGCTCCATCTATGATCTTTTCAAGGTGTCCGTCTCCCAAGCGGCCGATAGAGTATCGTTTATACACAAAAAAAGTTGTTAAAATTCTCCAACAGTGTCTTTACAAATGCATAACTAGCAACACTAAGCAACCATACGATTTAAATTGTATTAAATTAAGTGGACCCTATGTTTCTGTCTCAGCTCAAAATACCACAACCGCTCACGTCGCCATCTTGAGCCCCATTCCCCCTCACTCCCGTCAGCCGCTCTCATTCAGAAAAAAACTCCAGTGAGATCGTCATGACAGAGCTTGACAAAACAACGTCCATCAGGGCTTTTAGCTCAAAAATGTGCAGATTTGGAGAAATATTGATAGATTCTCATAGGTTTAGATCAGATTTATAAAGACAGGAATCATATTTATTGAATATATACCCAAATGCGTCGATGTAATCATTATGAGCGCTGGAGACTCTGATGTACTGTGTTATCAATCCATACTGGCAGCCTGAGGGCGCCGGCGCTCTGTGCACAGTATAATAGTCCATATATGGAACACACGAAGAAGTGCCATAATCATGTGACATTCCAGGAACTCCCTAACACAACAAAGCTAACAGAGATCGCTGTAACATGCATATAAAGATGTTTTGAAGACAATAAACATGATTGCAATGATATTTGATTTACCAATGTTCTTCGAGCCATGTCAGGTATTTTCATAATAATAGATTATATTGATAATGTAATGCTAATCGATATAGACTTTTTCATTGTGCAGAATACTATACAATAATATATTTTCTATCTGATTTTTTATCTGAAGCCAAATCAGAGCACAACATGTTATTTAAAACACTCGACTTGTGCTATAAAGTAAGTTTTAGAGCACAAACATGGTTTTAATCTCATAAATTGTCGTGTATTGGTGGTGTGCTAAGCTAATATGCTAGCTAGCTTGGTGCACCTGCTACCTAGCTGTTATTTTTATGAATATTTTTAAATAGGACTGCTTGCTGAAATGTTTCTTTTTTCAAGAAGGTCATTTTATATAGTTTAAAATGTAAGGTGAGAACTTTCCCTAAAAGAGATTAGGGATTGAAAGAGTGTGAATAGCCAGTCGTTAGTAATTATAATGCAGACAAAAGAAAAGCATATTTAGAGCCATAACCAGGCCGGAGAGGTGTGAATGTGTGCAGGGGAGACTGACACTGAATGGAGATCGTTTACACCACATAAATAAGAGACAATAGACTGAATAGATGCTTAGAACATGCCAATAAACATCAGTTTGCATTTTAGAGTCTAATCAAAATAAAGTTGTATGACATGATCTTGAAAAACATTTAACTAAATAAAGAGTTTTAGACTTGTCATCTTAAGATTTTAAATATAACATGGTCAGATATGTGGCTTTAGCTGCAGTGCATTTCTAGATTGATACAATGCCAACTTCAATTTTATTTTCATGAAAATATTTCATAAAAATAAATTTCTAATAACTTGACAAAACTTTGAAGCTATTTATAACTATTTTTTTTCATTATGACAATAATTAATTCTACATTTACAATAAACTGCCAGGTGTCAGCTTTCAAATGAGATCATACTTGTGCTTTTAGAACAAATGGTTTATGAACTGTATCTGTTTCAGTTTGGGTATGCCATTTCTGGGAATTTTTCAAAAGTGGGGTTGCAGCTTAACAGGTTAAGTTGTTTGCGCATTACCTGACAGCCCGGACATATTCTGTGCAAATTGAAGACCACCAGTCAGAGAGCTCAGTACTCCAACATGCAGTTCCACAGGGGTCAGTATTGGGGCCACTTTTATTTATCATCTACCTTCTTCCATTAGGCAATATTTTCAGACATCATGGCATTCACTTTCACTCATATGCAGATGACACACAGCTTTATGTATCTACCAAGCAAACTGCCACACTTCCCCTAAACACCCTCACCACCTGTATTCATGATATCCAGGCATGGATGACTACCAATTATCTCCAACTTAACAGTAACAAAACAGAGCTACTGCTCATTGGCACTCCATCCACACTCTTAAAATACAACCTTTCATCAGTCTCCATTGGGGAGGATGTCTGTAGTGGCAATTTTAATATTGACTGATTATTAAGAGACATTGCATTGAAATATCGTATGGTCTCTTTATCTATATTCCTGAATTACGAGAACAGAAAGCCTTGTTTTCTAGTGTCATGTTTACACATCTGCGAAGGCATGAGTAAAGACATTCTGAGAGATGAGAAAACCCCTGGGTAGTAGAAACAGGAGATCATTTAGGTTGTAAATGAAGGCCTTTTGACTTCTCAGGAACAAAGAACCATTTGACCAGCACAGGGGGTTAAAAAACTAGCCCAAACCAGTTAAAGATAGACTTTTACAGATACTGGGTGGGAGGGGTTTACGATACCAAAGAAAACTGTATAAAATTTTTATGTTTTGTGGAAACAAACAGGTCTTCTGTTTCCAGGCTGGGTGGCTGCGGTCTGGAAAAGAGTCCTCAGAGAATAAACCTTTTCTCTTTAAAACAATTTTGCTTCTTGAAAGTTTCTTACACCTTTTGATGCTGTTTTATTAACCTCTGAAAATTGCTCTTACAAGTGGTGTCAGAAGTGAGGATCTCGTGGGGAATTTTCTTCTCTGGTCTTGAACGGAGTTGATGGAAATGTGTGCACAAAACCCCGACAGCAACAGGCGGCCGGTCTCATACCTCGACGGTTTGAGATAGAACTCAACAGGTTACGAGAGAGAGAGCCAATACCCGCATTTCAGGACCAGAGGAAGAAATCCCACTAGGATCAAAAGAATCCGTGGCAATAACAGAAAAGAAAAAGCATCTGGGTAAGATAACTGCAAATTGTTTTATTGATGGTAAGCGTAAATTGATAATTGTGAGTGAACATGAACCATATTGGCTGAGTTTGTCTCTTTGGTGAGCAGAGTAAGTTTTTTTTTTTCTGGGGAGAGATTGATCTGACAGAATCGGACCGGTCTCTAAAAAAAACTAAGCTCCTGTAGGTGGGAACGGAAGTACCATAATTGCTCTTTGGTGAGCAGAGTAAGTTTTTTTTATTTTTTATTTTCTGGGGTGAGACTGATCTGACAGAATCGCACCGGTCTCTAAAAAAAAAAAAACGAAGCTCCTCTAGGTGGGAACGGAAGTACCATAATTGCTCGTAGGTGTACGTAAGAGACACGAATGAAGTATTGGTTTGCTAAAAATCTTTGATTGTAACTTAATTAATTCCAGTAAAAGCGCTTGAGTTAATTCTAGTAAAACAGCGGGCGGAAGAACCGCGCTTGAATTAATTATTGTGCACGCTTGATTGATTGGGTGCGCGGAAAGATTGAGCAAACCATAATAAAGCATATATGCTAAAACCCGGCCGATTTTGGGTGAAGAAAGTCGGATCTATCAGAGACGTCTGACAGATTAATAGGACGCGCGTCAAAAGGAAAAATCCAAGAGAGGAGATTCAGCCAAAATGGGGTCATCTAACAGTAAATTAGACTATTTTTATAGTTTTCTGTCAAATGAAAAAGAGAATTGCGTTTGTAAAAAGTCAGTGAAACGCAACAAAGGGGTTGCGGGTGTTTTTGTCATGTGTGTGTAAAAAACGTCTCCAACGGAGCAGAATTCTACTGATAAACAGTGTGTTTGTGTTCTCCAAAATGCAACTGAGGGTGTTTTGGCGCACGTTGTGTACGCCGAGGATAAGCTGCAGGAAAGGAAAGACCTAAGGCCACTCGCGATGGCAGTTGTGCAACGTAGGACAAACAGGCCTGAAATTTCCTCTCGTCATTTGTTGAGAGAAAATGGAAGGAAATGGCGAAGCTGTATTTGTGTTGCGAGTGACCATGCGGTCGGAGACTGTCAAGTGCAGAGTGTGCCGAGGAAACACTGGAGCAGTGCGTGTCCGAATCTGAAGTCGAATCAAAAACGAGAGGAACGGAGAGTTTTTCGGTCAGAGCGAACAGCGACAACACAAGGGAAGTGAACATCTACTTTACTAAATACTTTACTAATTACTTACACGCAAAACACACACACACACACACGCAAACAGACAAACACACACACAAAAACACACACACTGATTTAAACTATGCTATCTGAAATAAAGATTCTGTTGTAAATCGTTGTGTGTTTTGAGATAAGAGTGAGCGAACTATACTGACTGAAACTGTTTTCTATGGTGCAAGATCAAGAGAGTTATGGCATAGACTGAGGCAAGAGGTCCTCGATCAAGAAATTGAGACCGTTAAACAGGTTAAGAGATTTTCTAAACTGAGGCTGAGTCAAGAAGTTGTGACCGAGAATTGAGCTCTCGCAAAGGTGGGAAATTGAGACCTACGAACAGGTCAAGAGATTTTGCCACATCCAGGAGAGATAGCGTTCAGCCAGTATAGGATCACCTACAGTTTTAAAAAACAGTTTTCTTTGTGTGCGTGTTTTGAGCAATGTTGTGAACGAGGAGCAGTGTCTCAGATGAATGTTTGAAGAAAAAGTGAAAAGCCGTTATTTGTGATTGTATTCATAATGCGTATAAAGAATGTGAGCAGAGATTGTTGGATTGAAGAAAGGCAGGTATAAGAAAAGAAAGAATTTGCATGTAGGATAGATGGTAGGAAAATGCAAATTTTTCCACACAGTGAGTGTTGCATCGAAGCAAAATGCAAAGCATCAGATTGTAGAAAGATGGCATTAGAATGTAGGGGGAGAAGAAGGCAAAAAAAAAAAAAAAAAAAAAGTTTCAGAATAAAATAAGGCATTGAATATGATTAACAGTGATATGAAATGTTTTATCAAGTAAAATGGGAAAATTCTATATTTTAAAAGTGCAAGCGTATTGTCTGTGTAATTTAGGGACTGAGACGAGTAATAGAATCTTGTGTTTCTGTGAAACAGTAGAGATAAGTGGGACTGAGGAATAATGATAATATTAAGTTGAATCTGCAGACTTACAATTTGATAGAAGAACAAGCTTTCAAACCAGTGTTAATGAAATTGATGACATGCTAAATTTATTAATACTGTATGAAAAGTAACTGAACAGTCATGATACAAACAGGGGAGACAGAAGAGAGCAAATGCTGTAAGCAGCTCTGCTCTGAAGCTCTCACTTAAAGAGATTTGCAGATGATGTTTAGTTTTAGTTAGATAATATGCTGAATGATTTTCCATGCAGTTTATGAAAATTAATGCGCTGCCAGTGATAATGATGAAGATTACGATTCGGCTATTGTGATTGAATCCACCACTGGTGGACTGTAAAATAATACAGAGAATTGCTTATCAGTGGATCTGTTTTACATTCCTGATTGGGACACACTGCCAAGGGGGGTGTGTGACCAAACCATGGACGGGGTTTCTGATGCTGTTGAAGCTGACACGTGAAACAAAAGAGGACAGAGAGTGTTTTAATTGTGGTCAGCAGGGCCATTTAACACGTAACTGTAAATGCCCACCGTGAAGTTGTTTAAAAACATGATGAAGTGACAGAACATTCTGTGTTAATATGGGTTAGAAAGCAGATTGATGTTAATATGATGAAATTAAAGGTTTCATTTAAGAAAAAAAAACAGGAGATGAAAATAAGGTCATAAGGGGAAGACAGTGAAGCCCAGGGGGGGTCAAAATATATTATGTATTGTTTTGACCTCACAAAGGTGAGAACAGTAAAACGCCCAGGAAGGGGGGTCAGAGGGACCATTGTATTTCTAAAAACCTGCAAGATCTGGTTTCACTGAGGTTGATGTAAAATTCCAGATAAGAAAGGAGTTGCAAAATACTTTTAAAAGTATTGCTAATTGCAGTTTGGTAAACTCTTAGAAAAGAAAACAGATATTAAACTATGATAATTGAGAAACCGGACAACTAAAATTTTGATGAAATTTGAAACATTACTATTTTTATAATAGGCTAAGCAGAAGCAGTGTTACAGGATTAACAGTTGATAAATGTAACATGCGTAAAAAGCTTGTTAGTATTGAACAAGAAACCAATTAAAAGCTGATGTGTTGATTTTAGAAGATAAGCTTATGATTTGGCTAAAACAAATTGCTGAATCTGGTGAGTGTTGGGGCTGAAGCTGCCAGCACGAGAGACTCAATCTGAGTTGAAATTTATGATGTCTAAATTCCCTGTATGGGCAAGAGAAAACTATAAAAATTATGCTTGTATTGAAAATACATGTAATTTTTGGAAAAGATGCCTTAAGCTGGGCTAGAGTTAAAAAGATAGTAGATAAGTCTGAAGTTGAAAGTACAAGAGGTACCAGTCCTGAATGGCTCAGAATCAATCTCTCCCTCATTCAATGTCAGTTAAAAGCTGTTGTCAGCTGAACGTGTCATAAGTGATAATAAGCTATTTGTAGAAAATTGCTCTTACAATGTCATACCAGTCTCTAAACAGGTAAAGAGCCTTGGAGTTATTTTGCACAGTACCCTTTCATTTTCCAACCACATTGTAACAGTCACTGTCTGTCACATGTTTATTTGTTTTTATTTTCAGTGCTATGTTCATCCCATCCACTAGGGGACACCAGTAGCACCTCTACCTTATAGATAAAAGAGGAAGTAGGAGAGTAAGAGGTAGATTCAGTTTGAGTAACCACATGGTATCTGCTGTTCTCAATGGTAATCCTGGTCTGAGAAACATTAAGTTTGCTGCTCAACCAGGATTTTTGTATTACCCGTGACTTACATAGCCCTTGAGTGCTGGATTGGGAGTTTGCTTGGGTGCAGGAGGGCAACTGCCCAAGGACTTTATTCAAAGACTCCTGGGCTGCAACCAGAAGGACAAACACTTCAACAGTTACTACCATTTCCAGGAAAGACTGTTAATGCTAAAGACTGTTCACTTCATCAAACCACATTATCCGTCAACATCTTGTATGGCAAGAATATTTCACATTCATCCACTCCCAGGACTCTTCCTCTATGACATCTTGTTTGTTTGTGTTTTGTGTAAAATTCAATATATTTGATGAGAAAAGATTTTCATTTTGTTGTCATTTGTTGATTCATGCGCACCCTGAACATAGTAACTGAGGCAAGACTGATTTCCCCCTTATTCTACTGTAGCAGGCCTGGTATAAGATAGTCAGGACAGTTATAACATCAGTAATGTCTGTCGGACGGCTTATTTTCACCTAAGAAACATCTCCAGACTGCGTCCCTCACTTTCGGAACACTCCACTGAAGTTCTGGTCAACACCCTGGTGACCTCTCGGATCGACTATTGCAACGCAATCCTGCAAGGAATCCCCAATAAATTACTCCACCGGCTCCAACTTCTCCAAAACTCAGCTGCACGCATCATTACCCGTACCAAGTCTACCGATCATGTCACACCCCTGCTGATTCAACTGCACTGGCTTCCCATATCACAACGAATCAATTTCAAAGTCTTGTTAATGACATTCAAAGCTCTGCACAACCTCGCCCCCTCATATATCACAGAATTACTACAGACTTACATACCCACGCGCTCACTCCGTTCATCATCAGCAAGATTACTGACAACTCCAGACATCCGACTGTCCACAATGGGAGCAAGGGCCTTCTCTCATGCTGCACCAAAACTATGGAATTCTCTTCCCCCTCATATTCATGCCATAGACTCCAATTCACAGTTCAAAACCACTCTTAAAACTCATATTTTCAAGTCAGCCTATACACTTTAAGCACCTCCCTCCTCCCCCATCAGCATTAGCCTACTAGATGCTTTTAATTACTTTTAATAAAAAAAAAATATATATATATATATATACATATATATATACAGTACTGTGCAAAAGTTTTAGATCGGTAAGATTTTTTATGTTTTTAAAAGAAGTCTCTTCTGCTCACCAAGGCTGCAATTATTTAAATTGTAATAATATTTCACAATATTACTGTTTATTTTTTATCAAATAATTGCAGCCGTGGTGAGCAGAAGAGACTTCTTTAAAAAACATAAAAAATCTTACCGATCTAAAACTTTTGCACAGTACTGTATATATATATTTATATATATATTTTTTTTAGCTAATACTTTTTTACTTCTGTTTTTTGTAAGGTGACCTTGGGTGGTCTGAAAGGCGCCTAAAATCAAATGTATTATTATTACTTCCGGGTAGGCTTCATTTTTCAGATTAGAATGTTGCCGCTTGGTGAAGGCCTGCAGTTATCAAATAAAATGAATGACGTGCAAAGTGGTATTATATTGTGAGAACTAAAATGTTTTGAGATTAATATGCACAACATATATAGAGTACAGAGTATAATATACAGTATTACATTCATTCTGATTTATAAGTTATGTCAATTGCAATTTCTTAATTTTATTTTATTCATTTCTTTATTTAATATTTTATTTTGTCACACATAGAGATGCAAGCAATCTTGTTTATTGTGTGTAACAGTAAGGATATAATGTTTTTGCCAATTGATGCTCACATCTTTGTGTTTTGACAGTAAATACAATATGGGTCACTTGAGAATGCAACATTGTTATATGCAAGTTGTTATGCATTTTATGGTAATTTTGTGCTACTCATAATATAGAGATTTGAGGGAACCGCAACAAGTGTCTGTCGGTAATATTTATATGTTCCCCTCTTCAGGGAGACTACAAAAACACTGCATCTCAAGTTGTAATATTTTTATTGAAACATATTTGAGACTGTTCACGTCACAACCGCCGAGCCAGTGTCTCCAGACAAGATGGCCGTCGCCGAGCCAGTGTCTCCGGACAAGATGGCCGCCGCCGAGCCAGTGTCTCCAGACAAGATGGCCGCCGCCGCCGAGCCAGTGTCTCCGGACAAGATGGCCGCCGCCGCCGAGCCAGTGTCTCCGGACAAGATGGCCGCTGCCACCGCCGCCGAGCCAGTGTCTCCGGACAAGATGGCTGCCGCCGAGCCAGTGTCTCCGGACAAGATGGCTGCCGCCGAGCCAGTGTCTCCGGACAAGATGGCTGCCGCCGAGCCAGTGTCTCCGGACAAGATGGCCACCGCCGCCGAGCCAGTGTCTCCGGACAAGATGGCTGCCGCCGAGCCAGTGTCTCCGGACAAGATGGCCGCCGCCGAGCCAGTGTCTCCGGACAAGATGGCCGCCGCCGAGCCAGTGTCTCCAGACAAGATGGCCGCCACCACAACGCCTGGACCCTCAGCAGAGATGGCTGCCGCCATGCCTGAGCCCTCAGCAGAGATGGTCGCTGCCACAGTGTCTGTTCCTTAGCCGGTGTCTGTTCCTGAGCCAGTGTCTGTTCCTGTTCGTGAGCCAGTGTCTGTTCCTGTTCGTGAGCCAGTGTCAGTTCCTGTTTGTGAGCCAGTGTCTGTTCCTGTTTGTGAGCCAGTGTCTGTTCCACGAACAGGAACGGACACCGGCTCAGGAACAGGAATAGACACAGACACTGGCTCATGAACAGGGACAGACACCGGCTCAGGAACACCACCCTCCTGAACAATTCTTTTGTTTTGTTGGGCGTCAGGAGCCACCCATAGAGGGGCTGATCTGTTCTTTTACTTCTGCACTTTTTTAGAAAATGTGTGAGATCTTAAAAGTGTGCATCTTCTCTTAATCCGTGCACACTTTTTAATCTGTGACTTGCAGCACTTTTTTTGCAGTATTTTGGCTGCCTGCTTGTATATCCAGCTGTTGTTTTCCCTTCTGTATTTTGTAGCTGTATTGTGCACAAGGTCCTCATTGAGGATTGCCAGCTGCTCCAGGAAGTCTATGTCGGGCTTGATGTATCTTACCTGTATGAGATAATCAATGGCTTCCTCCACTGTCATGTAATGGTGGATCATGACGTATGCCAGAAAAAGAGTAGGGGCATAGCTGACACCATCAGTGCAGTGAATGAACACCTTATCTGTGGAAATAAAAACAAAGACAGTCAGAAAAAGTCCCAAACAGTTTGTCACTCCAGAACACTTGATAAAAGCTCTTACTTTCTGGGTTTTTCTTGGCCTTGTGGATGAATTTGGCAGCTGGCAAGAAGTATTTGCTGATGTTTGAACTTTGCGTTGTAGGCAAGCCACAATAAGTGATGTTCATGCCTCTGTAGTATCTCGCCCCTGTATCAACTGTTTCTCTCAGGTCTGTCTCCCATGGGACTCCCAACAAGACCCTCAGCTTCTTCTTCACAGCAGCAGCATTGAGGATGTGAGTAATACCCAGCTCCTTCAGTGTCATTCGGTCCCTTGCTATCTCTCTGCACAAGAACACAACAGCCAAGATTAGTCTTTCACTGCATAGGGTTTACAATGTAGAAATATAACTGTGTTTGATTCCTGTTCCTACTCCTGCATTAGGCTACATTGTTAATCACATGGTTTATATTAGTCAAAATGTGTTGTAAACTTACTCATTTCCAATGAAGATGTTGTTCCAGACCACAGTGACAGGATTCTGATGTTGTGTGCTGCCCTTCACAAGCTCCTCCAATAGGAAACAGGTTTCTTCTTGAACTAGTTTCTGCTCGGAAGAGCATGCATAAGGAACACTTGGGCCCGGAACGCATGAGTCATCTGAATCAACCAGATCCAAATCAGAATCCATCACAGGAACACTTGGACCCGAAACGCATGAGTCATCTGAATCAACCAGATCCAATTCAGAATCCATCACAGGAACACTTGGACCCGAAACGCATGAGTCATCTGAATCAACCAGATCCAATTCAGAATCCATCACAGGAACACTTGGACCCGGAACCCATGAGTCATATGAATCAACCAGATCCAATTTAGATTTCGACTCAGGCACGCTTGGAACCGGGACACACGATTCCTTGGGATCGACCAGATCCAATTCCGGTTCCTGCACAAAATCGCTTGGAACCAGGACATACAATTCATCTGAATCAACCAGATCCAATTCCGGTTCTGGCTCAGGAACGCTTGCATCTGGGAGACACAAGGGCTCTGGAACAGCTGGATCAATCCTAAAAAGCTTTTGGAAGAATGCACTAATCTTGCTCACTGTAGTACTTTCTAAAAAAAGAAGAAAACAAATATGTTATTAGAAACATCACTAACCACAGATTAAAAATGAATAATTAGTCCAACTTGTAATATATTTCTGTTTGCATCCCATTTGTTCTGTACACACACATTTCAGTAATTTCCGGGAGTGGCAACTGCATTTACAAAAATTCTACATAGTGTGTACTGAACCGAACCGGACAACTAGTTGTTAATGACGTACGACGAGAGATATGAGAGATGACAGACGTGTATCTCATCTTTATGTGCGGTGCAAGAAATCATAGGGGAAAGTGGTATGAGCCTTGACTCCTTTTTGTTGCCCGATCTTGCAAGCAAATCGGTAAACAAGCCCATAAAAAAGCGAAATAAATTAATTATTGTGACCCACACCTACTCACTTTAATAACGCCATATTTGATCGCTGTATGAGCCAAGCTTAAACAAAAACGCTTATAAAATGTTGATATGGCAACACTGCAAGAGTGAGTCGTGTCCCGAACACACATGGAATGATAATTTAATGGACTCGCTCCTGCATTTAAATGCGGTTGTCACTCCTGAAACTTTACAGAGTGTACATGGCCATTGTAATGTTGCATCTCAAATGCTCTGTTGACATTCACCTTTTGGGCTGATCTTTTCAGGGGTTTCTGGAGAAGCATCCATGCCACCCTGATCGATCCCTCTGCTGCTCCCTGAAGGCCCTGCTGAGTCGCTCAGATCGTCGCACACCAATGTAGGGCTCTTCAGATCTGAGATGGCATACCTGACTCCAACTTCACCTTCAGAGGACACTGGTTCTGGCTCAGAACGGTTTAGACCTGAGACACTGGATTCCTCTGGATCAACCAGATCCACTTGAGGTTCCTGCTCAAAAACACTTGGAGCCAGGACATACAATTCATCAGAATCAACCAGATCTAATTCAGGTTCCAGCTCAGGAACGCTTGGACCTGGGACACTTGATTGCTCGATATCGACCAGATCCAATTTAGATTTCGACTCAGGCACGCTTGGAACCGGGACACACGATTCCTTGGGATCGACCAGATCCAATTCAGGTTCCGGCTCAGGAACGCTTGCATCTGGGAGACACAAGGGCTCTGGAACAGCCGGATCAATCCTAAAAAGCTTTTGGAAGAATGCACTAATCTTGCTCACTGTAGTACTTTCTAAAAAAAAGAAGAAAACAAATATGTTATTAGAAACATCACTAACCACAGATTAAAAATTAATAATTAGTCCAACTTGTAATATATTTCTGTTTGCATCCCATTTGTTCTGTACACACAAATTTCAGTAATTTCCGGGAGTGACAACTGCATTTACAAAAATTCTACAGTGTGTACAGAATCGAACCGGACAACTAGTTGTTAAAGGGTCATGAAACCCCAAACCAATTTTTCTGAGATTTTAACAGAGGTATGTGTGTTGAACACCATTGAAGACAATGTTAGCATCTGTAAGATTTAATAGTAGGGTGAAAATGATTAAATTTTAGTTTTTTTCCGCTTTTTTCGTCTTCCGGGTTTAAAATCTTCATCGCAGGCTGTGACGTGGCAGTGCACAGTATAGTGCGTTGATGACTCATCGGTCTCTCATAATTATTAATGAGACTGAGTTTTCATATCCTATGAGAAGACACTGTCTCTTAATTATTCATGACACCACGTGGATCTTTCCAATGACAGACATGTCAAACTGTGATATCGCGTAGTAGAGGAGAGAGACAATCATGGGACGCAAGTGTATATTTTCGTGGTGCAGAAGTTCAAGTGGATTGAATATGTTTCCCCGCGATGCTGCCAGGGCAGGGCTAGCTAGACTCTGGCTCTGGGCGCTTGGTTGGTTGGCCATCAACCACGGACATATCTAACTTGTACGTGTGACGATTTTTTTTAAGCGGAAAATTAATTATATTAAAATGCATTTATAGTGTGTATAAACAACTATATATTTTATAATGACATAATTATAGGCTACATGTATATTAATGTTTTAAATAGAATTACGATTACTGTAGGCCAATATATGTAGCAGGGCATTCAGTTACTTTTGAAAGGACAATAATAAAGTGTCCGTGTATTTCATTAGACTTTAACTTTGCCAGCTAGAAAAAAAATCTAGCATTTCCTCACGTTTTACCACTGATTTTTAGTGACAGTCGATATGCATGAGCCACTGGCGATGACAGTTCCCCCTACCTCCCCTCCCCTCTCCCCTGCCGTGTCATACCACACCCACAACCCTCCCTTCTTCTCACAGCCATCCACGCCCATTTAAGTTGCATTTTTCAAAAAGATTGTGAGCTAGACCTGAGCTGAAAGAGGGGGGTTTCATGACCCTTTAATGACGTACAACGAGAGATATGAGAGATGACAGACGTGTATCTCATCTTTATGTGCGGTGCAAGAAATCATAGGGGAAAGTGGTATGAGCCTTGACTCCTTTTTGTTGCCCGATCTTGCAAGCAAATCGGTGAACAAGCCCATAAAAAAGCGAAATAAATGAAATATTGTGACCCACACCTACTCACTTTAATAACGCCATATTTGATCGCTGTATGAGCCAAGCTTAAACAAAAACGCTTATAAAAAGTGGATATGGCAACACTGCAAGAGTGAGTCGTGTCCCGAACACACATGGAATGATAATTTAATGGACTCGCTCCTGCATTTAAATTTTAATTTAAGCGGTTGTCACTCCTGAAACTTTACAGAGTGTACATGGCCATTGTAATGTTGCATCTCAAATGCTCTGTTGACATTCACCTTTTGGGCTGATCTTTTCAGGGGTTTCTGGAGAAGCATCCATGCCACCCTGATCGATCCCTCTGCTGCTCCCTGAAGGCCCTGCTGAGTCGCTCAGATCGTCACACACCAATGTAGGGCTCTTCAGATCTGAGATGGCATACCTGACTCCAACTTCACCTTCAGAGGACACTGGTTCTGGCTCAGAACGGTTTAGACCTGAGACACTGGATTCCTCTGGATCAACCAGATCCACTTGAGGTTCCTGCTCAAAAACACTTGGAGCCAGGAAATACAATTCATCAGAATCAACCAGATCTAATTCAGGTTGCAGCTCAGGAACGCTTGGACCTGGGACACTTGATTGCTCGATATCGACCAGATCCAATTTAGATTTTGACTCAGGCACGCTTGGAACCGGGACACACGATTCCTTGGGATCGACCAGATCCAATTCAGGTTCCGGCTCAGGAACGCTTGCATCTGGGAGACACAAGGGCTCTGGAACAGCTGGATCAATCCTAAAAAGCTTTTGGAAGAATGCACTAATCTTGCTCACTGTAGTACTTTCTAAAAAAAGAAGAAAACAAATATGTTATTAGAAACATCACTAACCACAGATTAAAAATTAATAATTAGTCCAACTTGTAATATATTTAGGGCCCGAGCACCGATGGTGAGAGGACCCTATTGTTTTTGCTCTGTTTATTATTATTCTTCCGCTTCTTCTTCTCTTAAAAGAATCGCTTTTTAGAGGGCCTAAACATGCTCGAAAACTCATGAAACTTTGCACACGCTTCAGAAGTGGTGAAAATTTACGCGTGATGTGGTTTTCAAAATTGGGTGGGGCAAATTCTGTAAATTATTGCCCCCACATTTTGCCCCGGCTCTACGTTTCACGTACAGGTATGAAATTTGGTACATACATGTAATGACCCAATACCTACAAAAAAGTCTCTTGGAGCGTAGCCCTAAACACAACAGGAAGTGAGCTATTTTGAACTTCCTCCTAGATTTTGTGCATTTTTCGTAATTTCCTGATGTTGTATTTCAACGAACTCCTCCTAGAGATTTAATCAGTTCCACATCATATTTTGTCAGTCTAATCTTAAGGCCTTTGCGACGTTAAATTGCGAAGATCTAGAGTTTTCGTCAAAGGATGTGACCTCGGCGGCCTGACAAAAATGTAGAAGTGCAAATCCAATTTCAGCCTCTGGGTGAAATATGCATCATCAGATCATTTCTGTGTAAATGTTGAATGCAGTTCCGGTGTTGCTAGGCAACCACAGACAGCCTGCAGTAACTCAGCCATACAATGTCCGATCTGCCCCAAACTTCACATGTTTGATAAGAGTCCTGGCCTGAACACATTACCATACTCATATTAGATTATTGTAATAGCACCACCTGCTGGTAGCAGGAAGTGTGGCAAATACAAATACTTTTGTGTTTGTATTTTTTGTGTTACAACCACAGACAGTCTGCAGTAACTCAGGCATACAATGTCCGATCTGCCCCAAACTTCACATGTTTGATAAGAGTCCTGTCCTGAACACGTGCCCATGCTCATATTTGGTTATAGCAATAGCGCCACCTGCTGGTAGCAGGAAGTGTGGCAAATACAAATACTTTGACATAGTCCTCCTGTATTTATTATCATTACATACTGCCCACCGTGCTCTGTCTTCCTAAAGCCACTGGGTGGGGATGGCACGGGTGCGAGGGCCCTTTCATCGCTGCTTGCAGCTTTAATTCTGTTTGCATCCCATTTGTTCTGTACACACAAATTTCAGTAATTTCCGGGAGTGACAACTGCATTTACAAAAATTCTACAGTGTGTACAGAATCGAACCGGACAACTAGTTGTTAAAGGGTCATGAAACCCCAAATAAATTTTTCTGAGATTTTGACAGAGTGTTGAACACCATTGAAGACAATGTTAGCATCTGTAAGATTTAATAGTAGGGTGAAAATGATTAAATTTTAGTTTTTTTCGGCTTTTTTCGTCTTCCGGGTTTAAAATCTTCATCGCAGGCTGTGACGTGGCAGTGCACAGTATAGTGCGTTGATGACTCATCGGTCTCTCATAATTATTAATGAGACTGAGTTTTCATATCCTATGAGAAGACACTGTCTCTTAATTATTCATGACACCACGTGGATCTTTCCAATGACAGACATGTCAAACTGTGATATCGCGTAGTAGAGGAGAGAGACAATCATGGGACGCAAGTGTATATTTTCGTGGTGCAGAAGTTCAAGTGGATTGAATATGTTTCCCCGCGATGCTGCCAGGGCAGGGCTAGCTAGACTCTGGCTCTGGGCGGATGGTTGGTTGGCCATCAACCACGGACATATCTAACTTGTACGTGTGACGATTTTTTTTAAGCGGAAAATTAGTTATATTAAAATATATGCATTTATAGTGTGTATAAACAACTATATATTTTATAATGACATAATTATAGGCTACATGTATATTAATATGTTTTAAATAGAATTACGATTACTGTAGGCTAATATATGTAGCAGGGCATTCAGTTACTTTTGAAAGGACAATAATAAAGTGTCCGTGTATTTCATTAGACTTTAACTTTGCCAGCTAGAAAAAAAATCTAGCATTTCCTCACGTTTTACCACTGATTTTTAGTGACAGTCGATATGCATGAGCCACTGGCGATGACAGTTCCCCCTACCTCCCCTCCCCTCTCCCCTGCCGTGTCATACCACACCCACAACCCTCCCTTCTTCTCACAGCCATCCACGCCCATTTAAGTTGCATTTTTCAAAAAGATTGTGAGCTAGACCTGAGCTGAAAGAGGGGGGTTTCATGACCCTTTAATGACGTACAACGAGAGATATGAGAGATGACAGACGTGTATCTCATCTTTATGTGCGGTGCAAGAAATCATAGGGGAAAGTGGTATGAGCCTTGACTCCTTTTTGTTGCCCGATCTTGCAAGCAAATCGGTAAACAAGCCCATAAAAAAGCTAAATAAATTAATTATTGTGACCCACACCTACTCACTTTAATAACGCCATATTTGATCGCTGTATGAGCCAAGCTTAAACAAAAACGCTTATAAAATGTTGATATGGCAACACTGCAAGAGTGAGTCGTGTCCCGAACACACATGGAATGATAATTTAATGGACTCGCTCCTGCATTTAAATGCGGTTGTCACTCCTGAAACTTTACAGAGTGTACATGGCCATTGTAATGTTGCATCTCAAATGCTCTGTTGACATTCACCTTTTGGGCTGATCTTTTCAGGGGTTTCTGGAGAAGCATCCATGCCACCCTGATCGATCCCTCTGCTGCTCCCTGAAGGCCCTGCTGAGTCGCTCAGATCGTCGCACACCAATGTAGGGCTCTTCAGATCTGAGATGGCATACCTGACTCCAACTTCACCTTCAGAGGACACTGGTTCTGGCTCAGAACGGTTTAGACCTGAGACACTGGATTCCTCTGGATCAACCAGATCCACTTGAGGTTCCTGCTCAAAAACACTTGGAGCCAGGAAATACAATTCATCAGAATCAACCAGATCTAATTCAGGTTGCAGCTCAGGAACGCTTGGACCTGGGACACTTGATTGCTCGATATCGACCAGATCCAATTTAGATTTTGACTCAGGCACGCTTGGAACCGGGACACACGATTCCTTGGGATCGACCAGATCCAATTCAGGTTCCGGCTCAGGAACGCTTGCATCTGGGAGACACAAGGGCTCTGGAACAGCTGGATCAATCCTAAAAAGCTTTTGGAAGAATGCACTAATCTTGCTCACTGTAGTACTTTCTAAAAAAAGAAGAAAACAAATATGTTATTAGAAACATCACTAACCACAGATTAAAAATTAATAATTAGTCCAACTTGTAATATATTTAGGGCCCGAGCACCGATGGTGAGAGGACCCTATTGTTTTTGCTCTGTTTATTATTATTCTTCCGCTTCTTCTTCTCTTAAAAGAATCGCTTTTTAGAGGGCCTAAACATGCTCGAAAACTCATGAAACTTTGCACACGCTTCAGAAGTGGTGAAAATTTACGCGTGATGTGGTTTTCAAAATTGGGTGGGGCAAATTCTGTAAATTATTGCCCCCACATTTTGCCCCGGCTCTACGTTTCACGTACAGGTATGAAATTTGGTACATACATGTAATGACCCAATACCTACAAAAAAGTCTCTTGGAGCGTAGCCCTAAACACAACAGGAAGTGAGCTATTTTGAACTTCCTCCTAGATTTTGTGCATTTTTCGTAATTTCCTGATGTTGTATTTCAACGAACTCCTCCTAGAGATTTAATCAGTTCCACATCATATTTTGTCAGTCTAATCTTAAGGCCTTTGCGACGTTAAATTGCGAAGATCTAGAGTTTTCGTCAAAGGATGTGACCTCGGCGGCCTGACAAAAATGTAGAAGTGCAAATCCAATTTCAGCCTCTGGGTGAAATATGCATCATCAGATCATTTCTGTGTAAATGTTGAATGCAGTTCCGGTGTTGCTAGGCAACCACAGACAGCCTGCAGTAACTCAGCCATACAATGTCCGATCTGCCCCAAACTTCACATGTTTGATAAGAGTCCTGGCCTGAACACATTACCATACTCATATTAGATTATTGTAATAGCACCACCTGCTGGTAGCAGGAAGTGTGGCAAATACAAATACTTTTGTGTTTGTATTTTTTGTGTTACAACCACAGACAGTCTGCAGTAACTCAGGCATACAATGTCCGATCTGCCCCAAACTTCACATGTTTGATAAGAGTCCTGGCCTGAACACATTACCATACTCATATTAGATTATTGTAATAGCACCACCTGCTGGTAGCAGGAAGTGTGGCAAATACAAATACTTTTGTGTTTGTATTTTTTGTGTTACAACCACAGACAGTCTGCAGTAACTCAGGCATACAATGTCCGATCTGCCCCAAACTTCACATGTTTGATAAGAGTCCTGTCCTGAACACGTGCCCATGCTCATATTTGGTTATAGCAATAGCGCCACCTGCTGGTAGCAGGAAGTGTGGCAAATACAAATACTTTGACATAGTCCTCCTGTATTTATTATCATTACATACTGCCCACCGTGCTCTGTCTTCCTAAAGCCACTGGGTGGGGATGGCACGGGTGCGAGGGCCCTTTCATCGCTGCTTGCAGCTTTAATTCTGTTTGCATCCCATTTGTTCTGTACACACAAATTTCAGTAATTTCCGGGAGTGACAACTGCATTTACAAAAATTCTACAGTGTGTACAGAATCGAACCGGACAACTAGTTGTTAAAGGGTCATGAAACCCCAAATAAATTTTTCTGAGATTTTGACAGAGTGTTGAACACCATTGAAGACAATGTTAGCATCTGTAAGATTTAATAGTAGGGTGAAAATGATTAAATTTTAGTTTTTTTCGGCTTTTTTCGTCTTCCGGGTTTAAAATCTTCATCGCAGGCTGTGACGTGGCAGTGCACAGTATAGTGCGTTGATGACTCATCGGTCTCTCATAATTATTAATGAGACTGAGTTTTCATATCCTATGAGAAGACACTGTCTCTTAATTATTCATGACACCACGTGGATCTTTCCAATGACAGACATGTCAAACTGTGATATCGCGTAGTAGAGGAGAGAGACAATCATGGGACGCAAGTGTATATTTTCGTGGTGCAGAAGTTCAAGTGGATTGAATATGTTTCCCCGCGATGCTGCCAGGGCAGGGCTAGCTAGACTCTGGCTCTGGGCGGATGGTTGGTTGGCCATCAACCACGGACATATCTAACTTGTACGTGTGACGATTTTTTTTAAGCGGAAAATTAGTTATATTAAAATATATGCATTTATAGTGTGTATAAACAACTATATATTTTATAATGACATAATTATAGGCTACATGTATATTAATATGTTTTAAATAGAATTACGATTACTGTAGGCTAATATATGTAGCAGGGCATTCAGTTACTTTTGAAAGGACAATAATAAAGTGTCCGTGTATTTCATTAGACTTTAACTTTGCCAGCTAGAAAAAAAATCTAGCATTTCCTCACGTTTTACCACTGATTTTTAGTGACAGTCGATATGCATGAGCCACTGGCGATGACAGTTCCCCCTACCTCCCCTCCCCTCTCCCCTGCCGTGTCATACCACACCCACAACCCTCCCTTCTTCTCACAGCCATCCACGCCCATTTAAGTTGCATTTTTCAAAAAGATTGTGAGCTAGACCTGAGCTGAAAGAGGGGGGTTTCATGACCCTTTAATGACGTACAACGAGAGATATGAGAGATGACAGACGTGTATCTCATCTTTATGTGCGGTGCAAGAAATCGTAGGGGAAAGTGGTATGAGCCTTGACTACTTTTTGTTGCCCGATCTTGCAAGCAAATCGGTGAACAAGCCCATAAAAAAGCGAAATAAATGAAATATTGTGACCCACACCTACTCACTTTAATAACGCCATATTCGATCGCTGTATGAGCCAAGCTTAAACAAAAACGCTTATAAAAAGTGGATATGGCAACACTGCAAGAGTGAGTCGTGTCCCGAACACACATGGAATGATAATTTAATGGACTCGCTCCTGCATTTAAATGCGGTTGTCACTCCTGAAACTTTACAGAGTGTACATGGCCATTGTAATGTTGCATCTCAAATGCTCTGTTGACATTCACCTTTTGGGCTGATCTTTTCAGGGGTTTCTGGAGAAGCATCCATGCCACCCTGATCGATCCCTCTGCTGCTCCCTGAAGGCCCTGCTGAGTCGCTCAGATCGTCGCACACCAATGTAGGGCTCTTCAGATCTGAGATGGCATCCCTGACTCCAACTTCACCTTCAGAGGACACTGGTTCTGGCTCAGAACGGTTTAGACCTGAGACACTGGATTCCTCTGGATCAACCAGATCCACTTGAGGTTCCTGCTCAAAAACACTTGGAGCCAGGACATACAATTCATTAGACAGTGGCTCTGGAACAGCAAAAATCATTTGAAAGACTCCACTCGTTTTCTTCATCATACACTCGTTGGTACTTTCTGAAAAAAAGAAAAAAAAGAAAAACATGTTATTAGAAACATCTCAAATAAAAGATTAGACATGAAAAATGAGTCTGAAAAAGACATTTCTATACTTCACCAAAACCACACTACAAATGAATAGTGTAAAACCCAGTAAACCTTAAGATTATTACTTGACATTAGAACAAAATAAATTGATATGAGAACGTATGCATACAACTAAATTAACGATCTCTGGTTATCTTCGGGGTCTTTTTAACCCGCAAATGACTTTTACTCAATTTTAAAAACATGTTCTCTTTGTCCAAATGGTATGAAACTTTCTACGGCTCTAAACACTTTCTAGATCTAAAAAAAAAATAAAAAAAATAATTGAATGATATCTGTTTTTATGTTAGCGTAAAAAAAAAGTGACACTTGTTGTCTTCGGGGTCCCTGGAGACCCCGCATAGTAAATATACAAAATTCATCATCAAAATCAGAAACAACGCAGATCACATAGGCAGAAATAAAGTGGCACACTTCCAACAATGCAAAATTACACACACATTAATATAGGCTACTTTATTTGATACCACATTACAAGTCAGTTTAATTAGGAATCCATTTTTTTAATAACAGATTAAAACAAATCAGCGCATTGTTATGCATTACTACAGTTCTATGGGTACAGGAAACATCGTCTTTCCAAATAAACAGGCTTCCTATAGTTGCTGAGATTGAACAGTACTTTGCCAACTGTTTGGCCCCTGTTTTAGAAATCCCCCCAATGCAAAGTCCACGGACCGTCAGCCTGTGTGCATGACCTGGACTACCAAACACTAGCACAATAAGCTGGCATTTGTACCCAAGGTTCTCAATGGTCGATATCAATGACTGATATTGTAGAATCTTAGAGCAGTAAAACTCCTCCATAAACAAGTCAAATGCACATGACACCTCAAATAGTGTTTTGAGAGATGTTAACAATATCGGGTGTATTAGCAATTCCTAAAAAAGTGTTTTCAGGCGAGTTAAACCATTCGGACTGTACAGAAGTGTGTTTAAAAATCTGCTCATCAGTCGTTTGTTATTGCTGTTCAGTTCATTGCATTTTGATGTTCATGTCTTTGATGTTCATTTTTTACTCAATATGTAATATGTTCATTTCTGTAAAGTTTTGTTCTGTACAGTTAGTAACTGAAAAGTTTATTAAAATTGTAGAATTATATTAAAATCAGATGACTAAAATTTTTTTTTTCTAAAGACTCCACAATTTCTTGTTCAGGTTTGATTCTAATCATAATGTAACATTATTGAACAACTTTTTTCAGTACAAAAAATGCTAAACTTTGACAAAAAGTATATATTTTTTTTATAATTGTGATTTCAAAATATTTAGATATGAATCCAACTGAATCCAACTTGTAAAAAATATATATTTTGGTTAGTCAAACAGCAAATAGCATATAGTGGAGCTCTATAGCCATCTAGTCGTTAAAGTGATTTTTTTTATTTTTTTTTTACTGCATTTTCCAAAAATCTTACATTAAATCATGTACAATTATCTATGTTAAATGAAAGTTAGAAATCTGGGTCTTTTATAAAGTGAATTTGACATAAAATGCTGTTTTTTGTAAAAAAGCCTATTTAAATAAATATTTATTTATTTATTTATAGAAATTTAAAGGATATCAATTTTTTTTTTTTTTTTACAAATTTAAAAAAAAGATTCTGTTACAAAAATTGTCTGGGGTCCCTGGAGACCCCAAAGATAACAAGTGTAGACACAAATGAAGATAATCAGATAATACATATTTATATATATATAATAAATAAATGTAAATATTTTTTTGATGCTGTTGCATTTCCAGTCCTGTGAAAAGCTCCCCTACTTCCCCTGAATATATTGAACATGTCTCAGTGGTGCATGTTGACCTGTTGTGCATGTTTAACATTCACCTGTCGGGCTGTTCTCATGGGTTTCAGGAGAAGCATCGATCCCACTGCTCCCAGTCCCTGACACTTCTGGTGGCACCAACACTGAGAACACATGTTTTACTCCATTCTCCAGCTGCTCATCTCTCTCGACACAAGCTGAGGTTGAGTCGTTCATATCAAAGCCAACCTGCACAGCGTCCCCCTCTAAAACACTGTAACTAACTGACATGTCCTCAGGTGTATCAACCTCCAGCTGGGCGGTGATCACTGCAGAGCTGCCGAAAAGGTCGTGAATGGCATCGGTGATCCTAAACTCCAGCTGAGCATCTTTCTCTTCTTGTACCCAGAAACTCTCATCGCTATGAAACACGCCGTTGACGTATATCTCCAGACACACCTCTCTGAGGTTTGCAGACATTGCGAGTTTTGTATCTAATGCTGACAGATCAAAGACGTACAGTTGTCCAACTGTGTGCGATACACAGTGTGCGTGACTCTGTACAGTTTGAGTCTATAAACTGTGAATAGTCTATGTAGGCTACACGCTGATATAGACTCTGTAGAGAATGACGTCTTGTTGCAGTGTTTCTAAAGTTTGTATCGGTAGGCTTCTGCTGTTATGTATAGGTATTTCACTACAACTCGCTTCTGCCCGGAATATCGCTCAACTGCACTGACTGCTGTCTGTGACGTAATCAAACATTATGACGCGCCATGGTTGCCATAGAAACAGATTTGTTTACCGGCGCCGTGTCATTCGCTCTGTGCACAGGAGACGAACGTTCGAAATCTGTGTGGTGGGCGGGGGGACTTCCGGTTTAGGTTACTACCGGTATTTCCGATGTAGATGTTGTTGAAGAGTGAGCGGCAAGCTATCAGTGAGTACCGTATGTAAAATGTTAACAGTAAATAAGAAACGTCTTACATATCAGTATCAAATTGGCAACTCTAAATTACATATTATATTAATTTGTTAAATGGTCATGTAAACAAGCTTTTTTTTTTCATTAATGACTGTTTATTGCAGAGTTCGGACTGTTAACATGTAATTTTTAATGCTGAGTCGGTAACGTTAGATCATTGACAGGGGGAGCTGAGCAATATTTTATAGGCTATATATAACATTGAATACACGCAATGCAAGTGACCGCGCCGGCGCCTCCATGTAATGATTATATTGTCTTCTATGTTTGCAATTCTTATTAAATCCAGGCAATTTGTTGATGAAAAATCGATTAAAATTAAGATACAATTTATACAAAACGAAATTAACTTTAAAGAAAGGCTTTCTACAAAAGAAAACTTAATGAAGTGGTCAAAATCATGTCTGAGTCTGACCCATATATTGCGCATCCAATTTTACTCATGCTGTTCACTTTTCATAATCAACATGAAAAAAAAAACATTATTATATTTTAACAAATATGAAACTAAATGCGCTTATTTAATGGCTGTAATAGACCTACTCTCTATTGCTGCACATTCATTTAATTTTGAATTTTGCACACATACGTTTACAGGCATTTGTTTGTGCATAGTAAAAAATGTCTGCAACATTTATCAAGTTCACGGATAATTGTGCGTGCATGTATTAATCATTATGATACTAAAAATCATAATAAAGTAGGCTATAGGCCTACTAGAAAAAAAAAATCAGATGAGCCCAGAATATGAACGCAACGCGTTTAATTAAACGTTTAGCATTTTCCTCCCATAGAAAACCATTATAAAACGCATGTGGCTTAATGCAGATTAGAATGTCCCCTTATATGTCGAAATAACGAGATATATGTCGAAATAACAAGATTATGTCGAAATAACAAGATGTGTTGAAATAACGATTTAATATCTGGAAGAAAAAAAACTTTTCCTGAAAACCGCAGCCTGGTGGTTCATGGATTCCATAGAATACAGCCTGAATATAATTGCTTCCAGAAATTATTTTTGGGGGTGCTTTGGTCTTTCTTGGGGGTGCTGAAGCACTGCTAGCCCCTCCTATCGCTGCCCATGACTGTTAATAATTGTAATTATGCCCTACAATTCAATGTAATCGACCTAAATGTTTTTAGACTATTTTTAATGAGGAGGGAGTACGCTTCTAATCTTCGCAGCATGTCGATTATGCTGGGATGCGCTATAAAATGATTGCCTTGCAAATTAATTATAATAGCCTATACATTTAATAATAAAAGTAGGCTAGGCCTTAATAATACAAAAATACTAATGATAATTGAATACATTGGAAATGCTAAATACTCTTGATATTGATAGCTGATGCTTTTGACAATATCTCTGGATACACTTATCATGGTCTATAGACCTTATTCACAGCAGCGCCATCTTTAACAGGAATGAAAGCGAGGCTGTGAGGGATAGACCTCCATCTCTTCAGTGGGTTGTACTGCTATTAAATGTGTTTGTGGATTGTTCTGCTGACGAAACCATGCAAAAATATTTTTCTGAGAAATTCCAGTAGACCAAATAATCCAGACAATATGATCGGTTTAAAATTATAAGTGATCTAGGAGCTTTATACAGCTTTTTACATCGGATCCCATTGAAAACACAGTAAGTCTATCCCTCACAGCCTCACTTTCATTCCTGTCATGGCGCTGGTCTGAATAAGGTCTATTGGCGCGGTGATCGGACCGTATAGTGTGAGAACATAAAACGCGAGCTTTGGCTTTACATCGCATGCGATCTACTCGTTCAGTGTGAGTAGGTAACCTTGCTGAAATCGCACAGACATCGCACAGTGTATGCCCGCCTTTACCAGTTACCGGCGCCGTCGATGAAGCTAACGTAACGTTAGACCGGAAATGCCATCGCCCACCAGTGATGTCAGACAATCATGGAACGTTCGTAAAATCAACTAGCCTATAAAGTGCCCAAAGCTCCTCTAAAATCTCTAACGCCCTGTCCCAAATGGTGGACTTTCGGTCTCGTGGACTTAAATTGCGCATGCTCGCCGAGTCTACGAGTCCGTAGGCCGTCCCATTTACCATTTTAACGCTCTGAAGTGTGCTCAGCAGCGCCCCCTTTGTACCCTTGAAGCGGTCTTCTGCGAAGCCCACATAGATGCAGGCTCCACCAATCCACCAGCCGGAAACTGAAGCTTCGCTTGGGAGCCGCCATTGTAGCTGACTATCACTTGCTGTTAGCATTCCATTGACTCCCATTCATTTTGGCGTCACTTTGACAGCGAATAACTTTACATCTGAGGTGTCCAAAGAATCCATTTGTCCATTATACATTTGTCCATAGATTTACTGTCTATGAGGCAATCGGGTGGACATGGAGGCATAAAGTCAAGGGAGAAGCCCATAGATAGAGAGTTCATAAAAGCAACAGGACAAAATATTTCAACAACAGATTTGTTTCAGATTTCAATTCAGATTTGTGTCGGCACAGCTACTAGAAGGTCAGAACGGTTGCTCACGTCACATCTACGTCGTCCAGCTCAGTTTGAGCCTGCGCAGTACGCTTGGCTATCAGGAAGTGAGTGCTTCTAATGGGCTTCAACTTTCTCCGTTGAAATCTATGGGGTCGCTGTGTCCATTTCTTTTACTGTCTATGGGCTCCACGCACTTTAACTACCCAGGAATCCTTGCGGAATGCCAGAAAACGGATGGGAGGAGATTTCGCTCACGGACTGTAAACATGGCTGAGAAGAGAATATTTAAGAGCATCATTATGGTTTTTATGATATACGCGTACATTTAACCAGTTGTTACTTACAGTTTATACAAACATTATCGACCAGTGGTTGATATCTCAAACATTATAATAGTGCGTTAAATAATACGATCGCATTATGATTCATTACATAAATAGAACCGAATGTCATGGCTTTACTGAGTCTAAACGTAGTATGAATATTGAAACCTATAAATTTTTCTTAAACTCATTTTCATTTTATGTTAAAATTGAACATTATGTATTATTATGTACAAATGTATTTATCATTTACTCTGATTCTCACTAACTAACTAATTCTCATTTTTATTTGCTTCTTATTTTTATGAAGGAATATCAATTCTTAAATTCGAAGAATCAATCTTTTAGTCAGTCATTTTTAGTTGATGAACGAACAGAACATTGTATACCTTTGTATACCATTGTATCTTCAATAAATTGCAATATGCTTTTGTGCTTTGTTATAAAGTTTCAGATTTCAAATTATGTCAATATTATTATCAAATTTAAACAAAAAATGCCATTTTCACATGTTTAATGTCACGTGTTGTAGCTCCTCAGTTCAAGCGGTTCTTAACTGAATATCATTTCTTCCTTTTTGCTAATTTCTTCATAAACTAATGTCTCATGTCATCACTCAAACTAAGAAAGCTTGAGAGCAATGTTACATTTACCTCATAAAAGTCATTCAATAAACTCATTAGAAAATTATAAAAAATAACTCTAGAAAATATCTTTTGGCACTATATTACATATTCATGTAATCATCATCTGCCTGCCCTGTCTCTGGCTGTCGGGTCCGACTAGACTAGAGTCACAAGCTGTTCATCTGCTTCGCTGCATCCTCCAGGGGATTTCCTGAGCCTAGTGTGCAGACGCTCTTCAGTTGTCCTTATCGACTAAGCTTTCTGTTTGAGCTGTATTGCCAGTTGGCTCCTGATTTCTGTTTATCGCCTTGCGGCTCCCATGAGTTATTAAAGAGACATTTGATCTGCCTTTGCGTTTTTGTTCTCTCTCCCCTTCATGACAGAATACTCTGGCCAACTCATGGACCCAGCAAAGGAGAGTCATTTCCAGTCCGCCCTTGAGCTTCAGGGTACCATGCTGGGCAGCCACGAGGATGAACTCGCCGCCTCCCGTCATGCTGTGGAGTCTCTCGCCGCCCAGGTTACCGACCTAACCCAACAGGTTTTGCATCTCCGCGTTGAGGCGCCCCTTTCCAAGTTCCACGCTTCACCGGAGCCCAGGGTCAACAACCCGCCCTGTTACGCTGGTGAGCCGGCTGAGTGCCGTTCATTCCTGACACAGTGTGAGGTGGTCTTTTCCTTGCAGTCGACCACCTATGCCAGGGACCGCTCCAGAATCGCCTTCGTCATTTCTCTTCTCTCTGGTCGTGCTCGGGAATGGGGGACCGCTGTCTGGAGCGCTGGATCGGAGTGTCTCAACAGTTATGACTATTTTAAGGAGGAGATGCTACGCGTCTTCGACCGCTCTGTCCATGGTGCTGAGGCTTCTCGACTTCTTTCCACACTTCGTCAGGGCAGGAGGTCAGTAGCTGACTTTTCTGTTGAGTTTCGTACGTTATCGACTTCCTGTGAGTGGAATGAGCCTGCTTTAGTGGCCCGTTTTCTAGAGGGATTGAATGCCGATTTAAAGGACGAGATCCTCGCTCGTGAATCTCCCTTGCGCTTTGATCCTCTTATTGATCTTGCCATCCGTACAGAGAAGCGCTTCGATTTACGCCGCCGGGCTCGCGGCTTGGATAGATCACTCCTCCCTGCACCTGTCTCACCCTCTCCTGCCCTCGCTGAGATGGAACCTATGCAGTTGGGAGGATTACGTATCTCCGCGGCAGAACGCCAGCGCCGGATCACCGAACGCCTCTGTATGTACTGTGGGTCTGCTTCACACTTTCAGTCCTCATGTCCAGTAAAAGCCAGAGCTCACCAGTGAAGGGAGGGCTACTGGTGAGTGCTTTGACTTTAGTTCCTCCGCCAGGCCGTCGCACTACTTTCCCTGTACATCTCCGCTGGCCGGGCTCGGCCGTCACCTGCTCCACGCTCATTGACTCTGGTGCCGAGGAGAGTTTTGTCGACGAGACGTGGGCTCGCAATCAGGGGATCCCCCTTATTGATTTAAAGGACTCCACCCCAGTTTACGCTCTTGATGGTAGTATCTTTGCCAGGGTACATCTTTCCACGGTTTCGGTGAGTCTGACTGTCTCGGGTAATCATCGTGAGAACATTTCTTTTTTAGTTTTTCACTCCCCTTTTACCCCCGTTGTTTTGGGACACACCTGGCTAGTCAAGCATAATCCGCAGATTAATTGGGCCAGGGGTTCCGTTCTCTCTTGGAATTTACCTTGTCATGTTAATTTAGTGTCTGCCTCTCCCTCTGTTTATGTGTTTCAGGAGGAGCCTGGTGATTTGTCCGGAGTTCCTGAGGAGTACCATGATCTGCGGGCGGTTTTCAGTCGTTCCAGGGCCACTTCTCTCCCTCCCCATCGCCCTTATGACTGCGGCATCAACCTTCTTCCGGGGACCACCCCTCCCCGGGGCAGATTATATTCCTTGTCGGCACCCGAACGTGAGGCCCTCGAGAAGTATCTATCTGATTCGCTCGACGCTGGTACCATAGTTCCCTCATCCTCTCCTGCGGGGGCTGGTTTCTTCTTCGTTAAGAAGAAAGATGGTACGTTACGCCCCTGCATTGATTATCGTGGGTTGAATGACATCACAGTCAAGAATCGGTATCCCTTGCCTCTGATGTCATCCGCCTTCGAGATCCTGCAGGGGGCTAAGATCTTCACAAAGCTAGATCTACGTAATGCCTATCATCTCGTCCGCATTAAGGAGGGGGATGAGTGGAAGACCGCGTTCAATACACCTTTAGGGCACTTTGAATATCGCGTTCTTCCGTTCGGCCTGGTCAACGCTCCTGCCGTGTTTCAGGCGCTTGTCAACGATGTCCTAAGAGATATGTTAAACATCTTTGTTTTCGTTTACCTTGACGACATTTAGATTTTTTTCTCCCTCTCTCCAGATACATACTCAACACGTTCGTCAGGTTCTCCAGCGTCTGCTTGAAAATCGTTTGTTTGTCAAGGCTGAGAAATGCATGTTTCACGCTTCGTCCGTCACGTTCCTTGGTTCGGTCATCTCCTCCGAGGGGATCGCAATGGACCCTACCAAGGTTCGTGCCGTCACGGAGTGGCCTGTTCCCGATTCCCGTGTCGCGCTCCACCGGTTTCTGGGGTTCGCTAATTTTTATCGTTGTTTTATTCGGAACTTTAGTCAGGTCGCCGCTCTGCTCTCTGCTCTCACGTCTGCCAAGATTAATTTCTCTTGGTCGCATTCAGCTCAAGTTGCTTTTGATCGGCTCAAATCCCCGTTTACCTCCGCTCCTATTCTCGTTACTCCTGACATTTCCAGACAGTTTATTGTCGAGGTCGACGCTTCCGAGGTGGGCGTGGGAGCCATTCTCTCCCAACGTTCAGCGTCCGATGAGAAGGTCCATCCATGCGCCTTTTTTTCCCATCGCTTGTCTCCCGCCGAGCGCAATTATGACGTCGGTAATCGCGAACTTCTAGCCATCCGTTTGGCTCTCGGCGAGTGGCGTCAAGCGCGCTGGGCACTCTTCTTTGCCCGATTCGATTTTACGATTTCCTATCGCCCCGGTTCCAAGAACCTCAAACCTGATGCCCTTTCGCGACTACTCACTTCTCTAGAAGCAGTTCCCACACAGGAGGTTATCCTTCCTCCGGCTTTAGTTGTTGGTTCGGCTGTCTGGGGAATTGAACGAGTCGTCAGACGCGCTCTTTCCCACGCTGTCACTCCTCGTCTTTGTCCTAAGGGTCTTTTATTTGTCCCTCCGGTCGCACGTCTCGCTGTCCTTCAATGGGGGCACTTTTCTAAATTATTCGCCCATCCTGGCATTAGGGGAACAGTCGCGTCCATTCGTCAGAGGTTCTGGTGGCCCACTCGTGAGCGCGACATTCGCCGTTTTGTTGCTGCTTGTTCTGTCTGCACGCAGACCAAGTCTAGTAACACGCCCCCCGCTGGTTTGCTGCGACCCCTCCCTCTTCCGTCTAGACCATGGTCTCATCTCGCTCTAGACTTCGTTACAGGGCTTCCCCCGTCTGAAGGGAACACTGTCATTCTCACGGTAGTCGACCGCTTTTCCAAATCCGCGCATTTCATTCCTCTCCCTAAGCTGCCCTCCTCCAAAGAGACAGCCCAAATTGTTGTTGACAAGGTATTCAAGATTCACGGCCTTCCGTCTGACATTGTCTCTGATAGAGGTCCTCAGTTCTCCTCCCTTTTTTGGAAGGAGTTTTGTCGACTCATCGGGGGCTTCTGCTAGTTTGTCGTCCGGTTTTCATCCGCAAACCAACGGCCAAGCCGAGCGTACTAATCAGATCGTGGGTCGCATCCTACGCTGTCTCGCATTTCGTAATCCTGCGTCTTGGTCTAAACAGCTTCCCTGGGCAGAGTATGCCCATAACTCCGCTCCTGCCTCCGCTACCGGTCTGTCTCCATTCCAATGTTGCCTTGGTTACCAACCTACGCTTTTTGCCTCGCAGGAGACTGATACCAGCGTTCCCTCCGTCAAGGTATTCATTCAACGTGCTAAACGTACCTGGAGAAGGGTTAGGTCCGCCCTATGTAAGACTCGTGTTCGCACTCGCATGGCTGCCAATCGTTTGCGTGTAAAGGCACCACGGTATGTTGCCGGCCAAAGAGTTTGGTTGTCCACCCGCAATCTCCCGCTCCATTTTCCTTCGCGTAAGTTGGCCCCTAAATTCGTCGGGCCCTTTCGCATCCTTAAGGTGCTCAGTCCTGTCGCTGTCAGGTTAAGGTTGTCCGTCGTATTCATCCTGTCTTTCATGTTTCATGTGTTAAACCCGTTGTTCGTTCTCAGTCTTGTCCTGTCACTCTTCCTGTCCGCGCCATGGACTCCCACACTCTGGTCGATTGGGAGGGTTTCGGTCCTGAGGAGAGAAGTTGGGTCCCGGCCCGGAACATCCTGGACCGCTCGCTGATTGATGACTTCTTTCGATCTCGCCAGTCCTCCTCGGGAGCGCCAGGAGGCGCTCCTTGAGGGAGGGGTACTGTCATGAATCAGGCTCCCTCCTCTGTTTCTTTTCTTTCTCTCTTACGCCCCCTCCTGGTCTTTTCCCTCCTTACACCTTTTCCCCTTTTCTCCCTTCTTGTTCAGCTGTTCCTTATCTCATCATCTCGTTAACGCTCACACCTGTTCTCTCTTCCTTTTGATTTTTCGCCCTATTTCTTCTCCCTCTTTTCCTTTGTTCCCTGCCAGAGTATTTTCTGATGTTCGTTACGTACCTGATGTTTCTCTGTCGTCCTCCAGTCCTGTCGTGTCTGCTGTGGTATGTGCCATCTCCAATTGTGTAATTTGATCATCATCTGCCTGCCCTGTCTCTGGCTGTCGGGTCCGACTAGACTAGAGTCACAAGCTGTTCATCTGCTTTGCTGCATCCTCCAGGGGATTTCCTGAGCCTAGTGTGCAGACACTCTTCAGTTGTCCTTATCGACTAAGCTTTCTGTTTGAACTGTATTGCCAGTTGGCTCCTGATTTCTGTTTATCGCCTTGCGGCTCCCCTGAGTTATTAAAGAGACATTTGATCTGCCTTTGCGTTTGGGTTCTCTCTCCCCTTCATGACAAGTTAGCATTATAACTTAATTCTTATTAACTGTGATCTTACAGGATTTGCTATCCTGTGACTCCCTCTGGTGGACAACATTAGTATTCATGTCTGACTCTGAATTTTTAACGAATAAATTTTTTTATTTATTAGCCTACTAATAATAGCCACATCAAACTAATGTATTTTGTATACAACAGTTGTATTTTAAACTTCCATTTTGTAGCTAATCAGTAATTATACATTATTATATCACTTGTTAAGTAGTTATTTAATAATTACATTCAGTCCTGCATGAACAGATTCGATGTGCGCTCACGCGCTCTGCTCAAGCACGCGACTTCGGGTGCGCGTATGAGCATATAAGTGATTCGAAGTTTAGTTGCTATGGCGACGGGTGTTATGAATTCTGACTGCAAATATCAACACTTTGATCGCTGTCTGTTGGTTGAGAGACTGAATATTTTGAATATTTTCTGTGGTGATCTTGAGATTTTGCAGCTGTTCGGTAGCCTGGCTAACGCCAGACCCAATTCTCGTTGAGACTTGGGTCTGGGAACCACATGTACATTTTCTCGTATTTGAGGCGTGGTTTGCGAATGCCCGGCGCCGTTTATTGGGTGCTAAGAATGTCTATAAAATGCGCCTGCCAACATATGTCGTCATCGTCTTGCTGCTCCCTCCCCGTTCTGTGATCCCGTTCTGTGATTGGTTCCCTAAATGAGGCGAAAATCTGGGCCATGGTATCCATACTGCCTTTCAGCGTGAATAAAATCGCGCTGCAGGAAGGCAGCATGGGGAAACCCAGACTAGCTGTTCGGAGGATTTCAAGGAGATCGGATAATATATCCTAGCTAACGTTACATCTTTTTACTTTTTAAAAGTTCATATTATTTCTGAGAACTCTTTAATTTGATTGTCTTTTCATATTTTAGAGGGAGTTTGGAGTTTTACTTTATTTAAGTTATTTATTTATTTGTTTTTTTGGGGGAGGGGTAGGCTATTTCTGAGTAGCATTGTATTTTATTGTATTGTATTTTGTATTGTATTTGTATTGTTTTTTTGCAGTTTGAAGTAGGATGCCAGGCCCGACCCAGGCACAGAGCCAGGAGCTTATTCCTGGACATTTAACTCCTCTATCTTGTGAGTTTGTTTCTGTGTCCACAGGTCCGGCTCACAGGGAGAGAGTGGCAGAGTGACAGCCAGCAGAGCCCAGATGATGGACGTCCGTCCACTTCATCTCAACACTCTCGCAGAGGTCCGGCACTGAAGAGAAAGCTCAGCTCCAGCGCTCAGGGGTCCGACTCCCATCAGAGCTCATCCTCCATATCCAGCACCCATGCGGCTGAACACCAGCAACCCGTCAGTGCCGGGAAGAGGAGGAGGATGGAGAGTTTTGAGGGTAAATCTAATGACCATGGAGAATATCACTGGTGTCATTATACCATATAGACACACCATATTATATCAAAATACAACTGAAGTTTGATCAAGCCAATAATCAGATTTATATATGATATGTCATAACATTTAAACAAGGATTGTTTAAATAAAACATTTTAACAGAAGAATAGCCATAATATGAGTATCCAATGTTTAATAATTATAATTATTAATTTGAAACATGCTTTTGTTTGATATTCCCTGCTTTAGGTGTCCAGTCCAGTGCCTGTGCTGCAGAGGATCATGGTCTTCACCACAAATGCTTTAAGGTATTGGCCCTAATAAGATACAAATGAATTTGAATATATATTAACATTTGGAAGATTTTGACACCTTTTTGTGCATTTGTTTTAAATGTTCTTTGTTTATTGTGATCTGTGAAGAAATGGAGGTCAGATCTGTTGTGTGTGCTCTATGTAATCATCAGCCTGTTAGTGAGGACAGTGATAGTCAGGAGAGCCAGAGGAGGAAGAGTAGTTGTGTAGATCTGCTGTCTCTTCACTGGAGTTCTGGAGAGCATCTCTCTCTCCACAGCAGTGGCTCGGGTCCGGGGCCGAGCGAGGAGGAGCAGACCACTGACACCATCAGGGAGAGACACGCTGAGGGCAAATCCAGTGAGTCGAGGATGTGGAAATGCTGTGTTTATTAGTGCTCTGGACATCAGAAATATACATCATTTTCAGCTAGATATGAGGATCCATTAATGGAAACGTGTCATTCGTGGGAACTTTGTTAATTAAGGGAATTTTTCTGTTCCCTTGGATGAAGTGCCGTTAATTACCATATGTTATAAATTCACCCCTATATCAAAATCCAAAAGTTTGATCAAAGTTATGATTTTTCAGCTCCAGTCAGTCCAGCTCCAGTCAGTCCAGCTCCAGCTCACAACAACAGAGAGAACGCGACAACTGAGGCTGAGTTTACGGCCGTGACCTCAAACATTAAACTCACGGCTGTCCATGACACTAAATTTAATCATCTTTTGCAGATGACATTTTGAGCCGGTATGAAATGGGCAGAATGCTTGGAGAGGGATCGTTCGGCTCCGTTTATGAAGGGAAACTCTTGGAGGACGGCCATGAGGTATCGGCATTTGCTTACAATATTTAGCCAACTAATTATTTGTCTCACTATATCCATTTCATGTCTTTCTGTGTATATTTGTCCACTATTTACTGCATTTGACATGAAATGTAACATTGTCTTTTTGTTGGTTGATCAGGTGGCGGTGAAAATTGCCAGAAAGCCGCAGAACATGAAATACATCTATATTGTAAGTCGGCTACACTCACTATGTGGTTTTCAAATGAAAATATGTAAACATAATGACCTTCATATAACAGTGATCTGTGTTCCAGCCTGGTCATCCCGCACCCGTCCCATTAGAGGTCGGCCTATTAACGCTGGCTAATAGCGGCCCCAGAGTGTCAGAGATCATTGAGCTGCTGGACTGGCAGGACCAGCCTGACCAGTACATCATGGTCTTGGAGCGTCCCTCACCCTGTGAAGATCTGTGGGAGTTCTGGAACGGTCACGAAGGCGTCCTGAACGCGAACACGGCACGGTTCATTATGGCGCAGGCAACAACGGCTGCTCAAATGTGCTGTCGCCGTGGAGTGTTTCACCGGGATATTAAGCTGGAGAACCTGCTGATCAACACACACACTCTTCAGCTCAAACTGATCGACTTCGGGTGCGGGGATCTCCTGCAGGAATCTGGATATGAACGATTCTGTGGTAGGAATTATGAATCAAACCTGTAGTTTGTTCTAGTGACTAGTTCAGTCGGTATCATATAAACCAGATATAACACCAGCTGTTTTTACCACATGCTCTGGTATTTAATGCTATGGCCTTACCCATCACACAACTCTTTTCCTGCAGGCACTCTAGACTACCGGCCGCCTGAGTCCTGCACAGAGGGCAAGTACCACGGCAGACCAGCGACTGTGTGGTCTCTGGGAGTGCTCTTATTCCTGCTGGTGTGTGGACGCTTTCCAGAACCAAGAGACCGGCGGATGATGGAGGAAGACATCTGGGCTGAGCCGGGCTTGTCCAACGGTAAGATGGCGTTCATCACAACTGTAATTTAAATCATACAAAACAAAGAAATTACGAAAAAGTAACACCAGAAGATAGATATTGGATCTTACAGCTTAACAGAAAGACAGGAGTAAAGTTGAAGGTAATAGTCTGACTCTCTCCTGTCGCTCTGCACAGAATGCTGCCTCCTGATTCGCTCCCTCCTGAAGGAAAGCCCAACACAACGGATTTAGTTGAGGAAAATCCTTCGACATGAATGGTTTAAGGTAATGAGCCTAAGATCAGCTACAAATCATTTTGAAGATTATATTCCCTTTTCATTTCTTCTAATTGTAATCTATGACTGTAACCTTTTTTGTTTGTTTGTTTCAGGTCTCAGAATAAGACACGAAGAGGAATGTCAGCATCTCCTCTCCCAGAAGTCCCTGTGAAGCTGCTCTGCCACGGCCCTCTCCACAGATCCGGCACTGGATCCACAGAGTCTTCGGCTGCTTCTTCTTCTGCTGTGCATCTGACAGGCTGGTATGATCCCACAATGCTTTAGCTACTTTGTCTGTGTCACAGTCACCAGTTAATCATCCAGCTCTTCACTACATTTCCCAGCATCCTCCTTGGCCCACACCTGCACCTGTCAGCAATCACCCTCATCATCTTCACTATTTAAGCACTCTCGGCACACAGTCTCATTGTCTGCTCCCGTCTGACATACCGGGTCTATGACTAGCACTTCAGACTGCTCTTCTGAGAGACCGCCGGTCCATCATCATCATCATCGTCATCGTCATTCACCACAACCATCGTCTGGCTTCTGAGTGTGACAGTCTGGCTCCTTGTTTTAAAGAAGTCATATTTTCATCTAGCAGTATTTGGTGACCACACATGAAAATATAATGTAGATACTGTAAATGATATTACAGATCTGTTTGTTCCCGATGAAATAGTTTTGACTGAGGGCAAAGTTTTATAACTTTATATTTTTATTTAACCCTTTGTACTTTGACTGAATTGTTGGCTTGTCTGTTTGCTATTCTACAAATGTTGTATTCTCGTATAATGGATGTTATTGTTCACTAACTATTATTGTTAAATAAATGTTTTATATAAACAATATTGGCGTACCTGATTTTGAGAGATGGTATGTGTGTTAGACCGCTTAACATTGTGATTGCTATCAGGATATGAGGAGACTTTCAACCAGCATAATAAAAGTAATCACCTATTGCACCTCAGCATTTTCCAAACACTTTTATCTTTATATGGGAAAAAATCTGTATTCTTCAGGAGGGGCAGGTCCTCTATCCACCGTATTTTTTATTATTTTAATGCCAATTGTCACGAGGTGACGAACTGAAGCGGAACTAAGTCCCGCTGAAATTGTGTTCCCCCCGGAACGGCATTACTGAAACACCGAGCGGGTTCCGGTTGTGTATCCGTCGCCATGGCAGCGGCGGCTGATAACAGATCAGCATCAGGTGGGCAGGAGTTACGCGGGGATCTGCGATAGGGCTATGCAGACAAATGGAGTGTATAAGAGGAGAGGGAAGAGACAGTTCAGGGTGGTGCTTCCTCGGGGGAAATCGTTTCTTTGGCAGTGACGCTGATTCACGGAGATATCTGGGGAATGCTGTGAGGATTCGGCTGAATTGGGGGTGCAACGGAGATCGTGTGAACACGAGTTGAAAACGTCAAAGGATGGAAAGTGAGTAATTGTGGAGATCGAGTCAAGACTGGAAAACGCTATCATCATTGAAAGGGAGATAAGTAGTATGACATCGGATATATGTGAATGTGTGCTCTGCACCGAGTTGAATATGAAGTTGTGAAGTGTATTGATTGCGAGGGTAACTGTCACTTGGGAGTGTTTGGATTGAGTCATCATTGAATTCCTGCTATCTTTCTTCTGAACGTGAGAGCATTGAAGACGCTTGTCCCCCATGCCCGTGAGAAGTTATCTGCATCTCTCGTCCTCTGAGAACGGATTCAGCACAACAGTGGAAGGCTTGATCATTGGGTGAGTGCTGGCCTTATTGCACTGAGAGTGAGAGTGCCATACATATTAATACAGAGAATACATATTAACTGCCGAGTATTCCCCAGTTCATATTCTTGCCCGCTGTTACTGAAGAAGACTCCAAGTGTTGAATGTGCATGTTTCACCTCTGCATGTGAGAAGAATGTGGGCACGTGTATAACTTGTTCTGTCTATTTAATAGAAGATTCCTCCGCTATGTTCCCATGTGCACGTTTATTAATGCACTGGACTGTAGCTTCGTTGTCACAATGCACTACGATACTGCTAGCAGGCCATTCTTTCCCCCACAGGAAGGCTGCTACTACGAGAGGGTAAAGCTCGAATAATGCAGAGGACTGTAGCGTGTCCTGTATTTGGGGGAGACGCGAACCAGCGTCCTTGGCAGAACCCCCCAAAGCCGACTGAGGGGTCTGCATCTGTGAACAGCTGGATGTTGATGGGGGAGGAAATTAGATCCTTATAGAAAAAAGATAGGCCGTTCCACTGTTTAAGGAAAGTTATCCATAGCCTGAGTTCGTCGCGGCATGCTGGAGTTAGGGAAATGAGATCCTCAAGTGCGTGACCTGAAGACGCGAGAGAGAGGAGATGAGAAATGAAAGGGCGGCCTTGTGGAATAATGCGCATGGCGAAGTTTAAGTGGCCGAGCAGGGATAGGAGTTCGCGTTTGAAACACTTTGAACTGTCTACGAGGGTAGATGAGATAAGGATTATTCTATCGATTTTTTCCTTGGGCAGGGAGGCCTGGTATTTAACTGAATCTAGGGTAATGCCAAGGAACTCGATGGATGTGGCGGGACCCATGGTTTTTTCTTGGGCGATGGGGATTCGGAGCTCGGAAAAGACTTTTTGAACTGTGAGGATCGGGGCTGCTGGAATGGCGCCGGGAGGCGAAATTATTAGAAAATCATCCAGCAGGAATGAGGTGAGGAATTGCGTAATTGTTTGACAAGATCCAGCAAACGGCTTCAGATAGCATGTCAAAAATGTTGGGGCTGCTTTTGCATCCAAAAGTTAAGCGTACGGCGAAATAGAATTTCCCATGCCAGCGCACTCTGAATAAGTGCCATGAATCCGGGTGGATGGGCATCACTTTGAAAGCAGAAAGTGATGACGATTTTTGCGAGCCAGGCACCCCGACCCACGATTTTTATCAGGTCGACTGCGTGATCTATGTAGCGTATCTGGGTAAATCATGAGTCACTCCTCTGAACATATATCCACAGTTGTTCATCTGAACAAATAAATGCACATTCTTGCGAAAGCCCCAAGGCTTTCGGGCCCTAAAAAGCCTGAATGTAAATCATTGACTCGTTCCTCTGAACACAAATAAAGCACATTCTTCCTAAAACCCAAAGTCTTTTAGAATGAATGTAAATTACGGACATTGGCATGAGAATGCCTAGATGAGACTGTTTCTGAAACATTTACGACTCTGTGATGTGTCCCAGAACACCTCACGAACTTCCCCCACTGCAGGCACCAAACTCCGGGTGGCTTGCAGGACCTACCAGAGACATCCTTTCACCCCACACACATAAGAACTTGAGGAGTTTCCTCATAAAAAGGCATTTACTAAGTTATATTCAATGTGTTTTTATGTGTGTCTGTTGCCCATGCCATGTTGGGGTATCTGTGATGTTATCATAGATCTAGACGAACCTTCCCCAAACTCTAGGTTCAAGCCTCAGAGATTATCACCTCACCACCACTTTCTCTCTGCAAGAGAAAGGAATTCCAGATGGCCCAGACGCAAACACACACACACACACATACACACACACATAAAGAACTTAAGGAATTTCCTCATCAAAAGACATTTATTAAGATATATTCAATATGTTTTGATGTGTGTCTTTTGTTATGATTTTATCGTAGTCTCAAGTGAATTGTAAATCCTATATTATGCATTTTAAATATAACTCTCAGTTTATGATAAAATGTATGTTTACATGTATAACATTTCTCCTGTTAAGTTTAATCCTCTTTGGAAGGAAAATGACTAAGTCTGCCCCGGTCATAAATTATGCAGATAAGCCGTCAAACCAAACAAAGAAGGATTTTTCGCGGGCACTTTTCTCCCAGCTGATTGGTGCATTCCCGCAAGAGGAGGCGTGAACCAAAAGTGTCTTTAAATAGACGCACCATGCTCCCTCTTACTCCTGTCTTCTTGTACTCGTTTTCATCATGTAACGCCTCGCCCTTGGGCGAGCTCTCGTTTTTCTTTTGTTTGTTCTAGTTTAGTTTTGTTTTCAGTCTTAGATAATTCTCCGTGTTCATTTCCACCTACGAGTGAAAAGAACTTAGCCTGAATTATCTCTTCAGCAAATTCACCCACCGACATTCAAACGAACCGCGTTTCGCTTTGGAAGGACCAGAGCGACCACGTGACCTCCCAGGACCGGGAGACACACACACACGCTTCTTCATACCAGTCATGCAAAGAGTTACCTGCGCAAGTCTCCGTGTTTGATCGCGCTTTTAAGGCTTAAGATTTGTTGATTCTTGTTGTCTCTTGAGGGTGAAGTGTCTGTGATTTTGCTTTTCTGTCGATCCTTTGGATCGGCCCAACTCTCTCTCTGCATATAATTCTCTCTCTCCCTTCCTTCCTCTCTCTCTCTCCCATCTCTAACGTTATGTATTTTCGTGTTTTGCTGTTCATCGTGTTGTAACGTGTAACTGTAGTCACGATATAAGTAGTTTCTTCAAGGGTTAACAGTTAATAAACATTTTATGGTCAGTTCGCTGGCGAGCAGGCTATTGGATGACAAATGAATCCCCTTGGGAATTATCATGAGAATCAAACGATTCTAAACAGTTGATATATTGATATTTAATTATAATGCGTTATGATTGAATGTGAATGTACACAACTGCAGTCATTTTGCCCTCCTGTATGTACAGCTAAATACAATCCGTTATGTTTGGTTGCCCATAGAGATAGTGGCAACGATTCCCTTTACGGGGAATTTTTATTCTGTAATTGATAACTCATAACCGGTGTGATTATTGATTATGAAATATTAATCAAGTGTTTATCATATTAATCCCCATTATTGAGCTTTGAGAGATTCCGTACATCTACGTCGTGGTATTTGAGAGAAAATTCATCGAGTGGGATCAGGCTGTTAATGCTTGGGAACAGGGATTTATGCGGAGCTGACAGATCGACTATGAGGCGTTTCTTACCTGAAAACTTCCTCGTAGCCACTCCAATGGGGCTAATGCGAAAAACTTTGAAAGGAGGATCATCAAAAGGGCCAATCATAAAGCCTGACTCGACTTCTTTTTTAATCAGGTTGTCTACCACGTCGGGCTCGGCGAGAGCCGATTGGAGATTATCGCAGATGATGTTTTGGGAGAGCAGACATACCACTCCAGGTTTAAAACCGTGTTGGAGGCCGGACAGCAGATATTCAGTAAGTCGGAGTCCGGGTGGTGAGCTAGTTCGATAGAAAGGCGAGAAATATTCACGTGAGTCGATAAATAATTGTTTTATTTTTTAAACACAGGGCATACAGGACGGGCATGAGCACCGTCACAGAAGCTACATACAGTGAAGAAAATAAGTATTTGAACACCCTGCTATTTTGCAAGTTCTCCCACTTAGAAATCATGGAGGGGTCTGAAATTATCATCGTAGGTGCATGTCCACTGTGAGAGACATAATCAAAAAAAAAAATCCAGAAATCACAATGTATGATTTTTTAAATATTTATTTGTAAGATACAGCTGCAAATAAGTATTTGAACACCTGTCTATCAGCTAGAATTCTGACCCTCAAAGACCTGTTAGTCTGCCTTTAAAATGTCCACCTCCACTCCATTTATTATCCTAAATTAGATGGACCTGTTTGAGGTCGTTAGCTGCATAAAGACCCCTGTCCACCCCATACAATCAGTAAGAATCCAACTACTAACATGGCCAAGACCAAAGAGCTGTCCAAAGACACTAGAGACAAATTTGTTCACCTCCACAAGGCTGGAAAGGGCTACGGGGAAATTGCCAAGCAGCTTGGTGAAAAAAGGTCCACTGTTGGAGCAATCATTAGAAAATGGAAGAGGCTAAACATGACTGTCAATCTCCCTCGGACTGGGGCTCCATGCAAGATCTCACCTCGTGGGGTCTCAATGATCCTAAGAAAGGTGAGAAATCAGCCCAGAACTACACGGGAGGAGCTGATCAATGACCTGAAAAGAGCGGGGACCACCGTTTCCAAGGTTACTGTTGGTAATACACTAAGACGTCATGGTTTGAAATCATGCATGGCACGGAAGGTTCCCCTGCTTAAACCAGCACATGTCAAGACCCGTCTTAAGTTTGCCAATGACCATTTGAATGATCCAGAGGAGTAATGGGAGAAAGTCATGTGGTCAGATGAGACCAAAATATAACTTTTTGGTCATAATTCCACTAACCGTGTTTGGAGGAAGAAGAATGATGAGTACCATCCCAAGAACACCATCCCTACTGTGAAGCATAGGGGTGGTAGCATCATGCTTTGGGGGTGTTTTTCTGCACATGCACTCAAAAAAATGAAACCTTGACTTTAATTAATTTTTTCTTGTCAACAGGTTCCACATAACTTAAGTTGTAAGTAATGTAAGTTGAAAACAATATTTTAAGTTTATCTAACTTAATGGGGTTGTTTTAGGGATAAATAATATTTTTGACTTAAGCCAACTATTATCAATCATTTTTGCTCAACAAGAGACGTTTGAGTTTGACTAACTAAAGTCAGTTATGTTATATGAAGTAATGAAATTTGTTTAGAACTTGCAAAATACATATGTCAACTCAAAGTAAACTAATTATTTTACAATAAAACATTAAATTCAAGCTTAATCAATCAAAATAAAATGCTTTCACTAACTTAAATTTTTACTAGTTAGGTTGAATTAATTATAGTTTGTCAACAGGTTCCACACAAATTACTTAAGTAAACTCAACTTAACTTTTGTTAGTTCCTTTATTCACCAACACAAGAGTTATCAACAACAACTTTTTTTCTCTCTTTTTTAACTTCTGTTTTACAAAAGTCAAACATACAACTATTAGTGGGTTTTCCTTAAAAAAAAAAAAAAAAAACTCTGGACAGGCCCTGGGTTTTTAACTGGTGTTGGGCAGTTTACTGTTCTTTTTGTGTCTGAAGGTATCAGTGCCCGTTAGCCAGATTGGGAGCACCTGCGGATTTTTTAGCAGTTAAAAAAACCAAAAAGGGCCATCACCCAGAACAGTGGTGCGTTTCACAAAAAAAAAAAACAAAAAAAAAATCAACTTTCAATTGTTTTTCTATTAAATGTTTTCAAGTGCAAACCATGCCTTTATGTTAAAGTCCACAATTTTTTTTAAGTGCTCAATGTTGGTTCCTACACATGACAAAGACACGTCACCCAGAACAATGGTGCGTGTCACAAAAAAAACATTCACCTTTGAATTGTTTTTCTATTAAATGTTTTCAAGTGCAAACCAGGCCTTTGTTAAGGTCCACACATTTTTTAAAGTGCTCAATGTTGGTTCCTACACATGACAAAGAAACGTCACCCAGAACAGTGGTGCGTGTCACAAAAAAAACATCTGGTAATACCAGTCTGGTAATACCAGACTTTGCTACTTCAATTTGCTTCGTAGACAGAGTCTGGAATAGCATAATAGAGAAGTGTTTTCTCTCTCGCTAGGGGGCGATTTCTGAAGTTTAAAATCATTGGTTACTAGTGTTGGGCGATATGCTCTATTTTCAAATCGTCCTATCGTTAGCCTGTGAGATCGTCGATACACGATATTATCGTGAGGGGGCGGGGCTTATTTATTTGATTATATTTACTCATTAATTTGCTTGTTTAATTACTTTGTTTTATATATGAGAATATTTTTCTATTTTGCTAGCTAAGGTGGAGTGTTTATTAATAGTCTAAATCAGGTTATTTCCCGGTAGAGTGAGGTAAAAAAAAAATAATCCTACTCATTAGTGTATCTGACTCCGATCATTCAAACATGTTAGTGGGAATTTTACGGACGCATATATTATCCTCATGCCGTTACAGAAGCTGCATTTTGACTATAGCCTTCTTCTGAGATGAAAACACGCTTTTATAATTTCTTGGGTGAAGAAAGTGTTTGCGATATATTCTCCTACGACTCTGTCTGGATGCATATAAATTCACAGTAAGGACGCTTTCCTGTCATGCCTATATACGCACTTCAATAAGCCCAAAGAACGCGGGTCAATGTGTTTTAATGCCAGGAGAAATCAGGGCAATGGCCAAAATCTAGCTGAGTCGATCGGTTTATAGGCTACTTAAATGCGTTTACATGACCACATGCACTGTCAGTTTATTCAGCATAATCGGGTTAACCACGCACTCACTTATTTCCTGAAAGTGAAAGCAGAAACGGACTTTCGGCATCATCTGCTTAACGCCACATTCTCTCAGAGACGACGATGGATATAACGGTATAGCAACTAACTTAATTTACTGGCTTAATATTTCTCTTGTGAACCTACATTAATGACAGTGAAAAAATTAGAAGAATATCTTGTTAAACAAGTTGTTTTTAAAGTGTTTGAAGCTGCTTTTGATTTTCACAGACAGATGACTGATTTGTGCCGTGTTTGTGAACTAAAGACTGTTATAGGTCTATATAATTTTATTTTAGTGATATTATTATTAACATTTTGTAATCTGACGAACAACACCACCTAGAATGATGCGTCTGTTATAACAAGCACTCTTGACGATTTGTCACCTTGCAATTCAATATTGATGTGGATGTAGTTTTGTAGTCGGTTTTAAACACATTTTCTTTGAGGAGTTCTCAATCCTCGCGCGTGTCGGTGATGTCATTATGAATTTAGGCAAGACAAATTAATTGTAGTTCCTAATATTAATTTAATAACAGTATAACCTTATAATAATGATACTATTTATTATTATTTAATACATTAATTGGAAACCGAGCCAAATATCGTATTGATATCGTCAAAGGCAGCAGCCATTGGTGACATCTCTGACTATCGTTGTCATAACGTGTCCCGTAGAGATCAAGGGGAGGTGGTAGATAGGCTCAGGACTCAGATGTCATCCCAAAGAGGATTTTATTAAATGCCAGTGGAGAAGTAGGGGTGTACAAACTCTCAGTGCAGTGTCACAGAAACAATTACAAAATTAAACCAAAAAGAAATATTTACAAAATAAACATACACTGGACTCAGTGCAAACTTTGATGTCAAAACCAAAGAAAACAAACTGCTACAGGCAGCAAAATCTTCAAGATACGTTTCAGCAATATAACCCCAACCTCTCCTGCCAAGGTTCAGTTTAGACTGTCTTATATAGCCTAGAACAGGCTCATTACACTGAAGACCATACCAACTGCAGGGGTATCAATACAAAACCTTTGTAGCTTAAACATATGACCATTATCTCATTCACTTTTAAACATCAAAAATACATAAAATAAACTCATTCAGCAACTTAAACTAAATGCAAACCGCATAAGACATTTCTCCATGCATACTTTACCAAGGGTTAAGTTCCCTTCTTAATAGAAATGGTTTAACCCAGCACCAGAAAAGGGGAAGCTATGATCCCGCCCCTTCCTTTGAGTCACAGGAACAAGATCTGGTGAGTAGACAACATGTGGGTAACTGTTTGCCATGCAGGAATAAATACAGATTTGAAATAATAAATAACAAAAATGCATAACTAAAAACTTGTCTCTGAGTGGTTAATGGGGAAAATACATCAAAGAAAAACTATAATAGATATAACCCGTTGTGATGACCGCTGACATGTGCACCTATCTGCAATCAACTCAAACAGCATATCTTAAACTTATAAATGTACATTTTAGAATAATGAACCAGATTAAACTATTATATTGTAAAACTAATAGACTAACAATCAACAGAAACACAAAACCATAAAAGTAACTGTAAAGAAACAAATACCAAAACGGTTTGCAAAAACTTCACATGTTGTCCACAGTAGTGGAGTACAGTAGTGTACTCCCAGTAGTGATGACGTCATCTTAGCACCCGTCATCACAATCGTCGATACACGATACTATCGTCTATCGGCACAACCCTATTGGTTACCCGTAAGCCAATCAGATAAGTTTATTTATGACGTATGTTATGCGCCGACACAGCCGCATCGAACTACAGACATCATGCATCGAACTCAAATCTATGATCGAACTTCCACTGTAAACCTGCTGAAAACACTTAATGATGCGAGCGAAATACCGGAGTGAACATGGCTGTAAACGACTTTTTTGATCGGTGAGTGATGTAATAGAATGACTGCTGCGAGAGAGAGAGAGAGAGAGAGAGAGAGAGAGATAGAGAGAGAGAGAGAGAGATAGATAGAGAGAGAGAGCCCCAGCCGCGCCCGCGCGCACTCTCATGTCTTCAAACAACACGAGCGCTGTCTTACTCTCTCTCCCTCGCGCATATTAATCAAAATCAATCGACAAGATAGTAAAAGGTCGGTAGACCGCGGTTTCACGTGGAGCATTTGGAGATTTTTAGAGATTAGAGACTCTAGGAACAACATCTCAATGAACAACATCTCAACACTAAATTATAAAGGCCTGTCTCATAGACGCCTGTCTCAAATACAAGCCGGTGCAGTTCGACGATTTGGGCAAATAAAAGCCCGGGCTATCATTTGAAGTTTTATGGTATTTAAGACCTGGAAAAGAAAGGAGACACTGACCTGTCAAAAGGCTCCCCAGTTTCTCGCTGACGATCGGTAATAGTTGATAAATTACACTTTTCCCAAAGGGAGTAGGGCCACAACATCACCTCCATTCAAAATGTTTAATACACACTCTTCTTGTTCTGGCTTCAGTTTGCTAATGCCGGGAATATTCTCCACAACAGAGCGAATTGCATCCGCGTCTCCATATCCGCGGTCGTTTTCGATTTCCCTGACCTAATCTTAAACTCGGCGCTTAGCGACTACGTCACGGCTTTCAGCCCGCCCTCTGTTCGTTGATTGGCCCGGCTGTTTTCAGGCCGGAGGAAAACTGAAAGATAGGCTGCTATCTCAGACTGACTACAGGAGCGAAATGAAATTAGTGGAAGTAGGAAGTCTGACGTAGTCAGGCTAGTAGCATCCAGCTGAAGAAAGATTTTCTGAAGTACCTCAAAGAATGCTTTCAATTCCTCCGGATAACTGAGGTTCACTGCATATATGACACCCATTAAGAGTGCACATGCAGAAGCGATGTCTCCCAATTCGTGAAGCACTTCAACACCCTCAATAACTATTCCAACATCAGCTGGAGTGGTGGTGGCATCACCTCCCTCTACATTAATGCTGTAGATGCCAAAGACAACTTGCTCAAGGTCCCTCTGGGCAGCACAGCCATCTGAATCCTTTCCACACACAAAAAAGGACAACAATGAAATCACCAGCCAACTACACAATTCCAAAGAGCTCATTGCATTGCAGTTTTCTCCATTTAAGGATTTAAAACAGTGCTTGATTACTAACTTTTGGTTCAAACTGATTCCTCACTATTTGTACACCCATTGGCCACTTAAGTACACCTGTATGATCTGATGTCATCCAGCTCTGCCATAAATTCTACTTTAAGATTATAATTTTACAATTTTTATGATTAAATTATCAGAAATGTGATTTGTCTAGACCAAAATTGCCATTCCTACAAGCCATATCCCACAATGTTAAATGAGTATTGTGATATTCTTAAAAGCCCTAGGATATCATTACTGCTGCGGCAATTGCTCTTACCTACCAGATACTCTTTGAAAAGACTGCTTGGATCTTCATTTAAATAGATACAAAGTGCCCTTAGGAGGCACTCCCTCTTCTTTTCAACAGTTTCATTCTAAATAGAAAAAAGCAGCATCAACATACATAATATACAAACCTATTACACTTTATGTGAAATGGGTGAAACTTTAAATTACATCCAGTTTGTTAGCAACACCGTGTACGAGCGTGAATCCCGTTAATCCCGCGATATCAGACTTTGATCTCACAGGTGTCTGATCCACTGCGAGAACCGAGATTTGTCCGGCTTGCCTGCGCTTTTTTCACTCCTCCCCTCACTGCAGCCGTCTACTCTCGACTACACTTCAGGCGAGGCAAGGCGCATCTCAAACAAGCCTATTGTGTGCCTACTTTTATAGTTAATTTACAGCCCGCAGGAGTTACACTTACCCTGTAAATACAGTTGAAACGGGTAACAAACACTACTTAATAAGTAACAATACAAAACAACATGATTTGCACAGTACAGAGAAAGGTACTCTTATTAAGAAAACAAAACAAAACAATTTTTTACACAGTATATTTGCCCTGACATTTCAGTGTCATTACAATACAATGTGATAAGGTATGTACTAAGTACTACATGTTACGTTCTAAATTAAAATCATAGCAGAAACAAAATTTTTCTTGGCTTAACATTAAGTAGTTTAGTAAGAAAAGCCAATAAATTAATTTTTTATCATACTGTGCTTACATACAGCCATATATATATATATATATATATATATTAGGGGTGGAACGGTACACAGAAGTCACGGTTCGGTTCATACCTCGGTTCAGACATCACGGTTCGGTACGATTTCGGTACAATGGAGGGAAAAGCAAAACAAAAATGCATAAGGCATTGTATTTTTTAAATAAGTTTTATTAATAAAGGCATAGAACCAGTTTATTTGTAGTGCACTGACAATAGTTTTATATAATTAGTTTATTAATTAAATTAATAAAAAGACCTTGAGATGTGTTTGGTAATTGTACCTGAAATAATTTAAAATTAATTTGCTATATTTCAGATCAATATATTTGTTTTCCTTAATTTTAATTAACATTATTACTTAACAATGTAACATTATTCTCATCTGAATTATAAATAATGGATTTCTGTATAAAATAATACTACCATTAAAAACACATTCGATTTTCTTTTTTAATCAATGTAGAATGTGTAACTTAAAAATAAACAGATTAGTGCTCCGAGGACAAGAAATGAAAACCAATGCAATATGATGAATGTCCAAAAGATGGGACCCACAGACTGTTTTGAAATGGGGTTGGATAAATATGTTTTGCTTTTAAAACAGTGTGTGTGTGTGTGATTTTGGTTGGGTGACAGTTGTAGGTTACAGTTTGACAAGAGTTTACAGTGTGACAAAAGCACAATGTTGTGTTTTATTGCGAGTGTACATAAAGTAAACACTTTGCAGGTTTAATGATCTGTATGAACAAAATGACGAGTATGTTTTTTATGTTTCCATTGTTCGCTCGCGCCTCTCTCTCTCTCACACACACACACACACACACAGTTCGATCGCGCCCGCGCCTCTCTCTCTCACACACACACACACAGTTCGATCGCGCGCACACACACACACACACACACACACACAGTTCGATCGCGCGCACACACACACACACACACACACACACACAGTTCGATCGCGCCCGCGCCTCTCTCTCTCACACACACACACACAGTTCGATCGCGCGCACACACACACACACACACACACACACAGTTCGATCGCGCACACACACACACACACACACACACACACAGTTCGATCGCGCCCGCGCCTCTCTCTCTCACACACACACACACAGTTCGATCGCGCGCACACACACACTCCAGCATTGCAATCTTGACATCGCAGCCTGTTCATTATGCGGTCACACACCAAACGCGAATACAGCGTCAAATTCGCGTCTAGTTCGACGCTACTCCAAAGCGAATAGGACGCGCGTATAAAGCCAACGTTTGAAGTGAACGCGCGTTCAGAGCTAAGCCGAGGGTACAGATTATGTGTCCCTAAAGAACCCGCGTATCTAACAGTAGTTCCGCATTACATTAATTAATTTGCACGCGAGTTTTTTTTTTATACCGTGTATTCTGCGTGTAAATTCGTGCACCGAACCGTGACCCCCGTACCGTTTCGGTTCAATACGAATACATGTACCGTTCCACCCCTAATATATATATATATATATATATATATATATATATATATATATATATATATATATATGTTTCATTTACAACCCACAGATGTCAAAATTACCCTGTAACTACATTGCACAAGAACATATTTTGCCAGAAATGTGATAAAAAATTTTACATACAACAGACAATTTTTGCCTGGAATATATTAACAGAATATGTACCTGTTAGTTTTAAAATAATTACATTTTAAATAATTTGCTTATATATCTGGTTGTACCCCTTATTACCCAAAACGTAACATATTGTTCCCACGGAGGTACACTATAATTACAGAAACGTACACCGTAATTTCGGGTTACTTACGAAGTTCTTTGCAGGTTGTATATCTGCTTGTTAGCCCTTTATTACCCAAAACTTAACATATTGTTCCCTTATACCTATACGGAAGTACACTGTAATTACAGAAACATACACCGTAATTTCGGTTTACTTATGCAGTTGTTTGCGGGTCGTAATATAAAGTGTTACCGAATATTCTTGTAACAGAACCGTTGTAAGCTTAATTTTCATTATAAAATATTATAAATTGGTATAAGCCTTTAAAAATGTGGAATAGATGAAGAAACCTGTTTTGCAGGGTTAGTTTTAAAGGAACACGCCGACTTTGTGGGACTTTAACTTATTCACCGTATCCCCCAGAGTTAGATAAGTCCACACATACCCTACTCATCTCCGTGTGTGCTGTAACTCTGACTGACGCACACACCGCTAGCCTAGCTTAGCACAAAGACTGGAAGTAAATGGCTCCAGCTAGCACACTGCTCCCGATAAGTGACAACATAAAGCCAACATTTTCCTATTTATATGTTGTGATTTGTATAGTCACAGCGTGTACAAATTACAAGGTCATATGAGACACAAGCATCTTTTAACCGTGAACATACTGGGAACTATATTCTCAGAAGGCGAAGCACTGCTACTTGGGCGGAGTGATTTACTTGCATTGCCTGAGAAGCCCCGTGGCGAGGAGCAGAGAGTTCGCTCAGAGTGTTGCGCTAATCACTCCGCTGAATTGATCCAGCTATCCAGCCGCTAAACACTTCCACAATAAACTCCATGAAGGTGCAATTTATGTAATTTAATCATGAAAAGTGTGAAACTACAAAGAAGAGAAAATACACAAGCATGAATTTCACAAAATAGATACATCATAAGAATGAGCACGCTCAAACACACAAGGCAAATAATCAACAACAATACAATTGTATATCAACAGCATAGATTAATACTTTCTAAAATGGAGTAAAAAAAAGTAACAAACATGCTGAATTAAATGCTACATTACACAGCAATAAAGTACTCATAATGCTCACTAAACAAAATCAAACAGTCACTTACAGATATTGCATTTCAAAGGGCTTTGATAGGCAAGATGAAACTGGATGTCTGCAACCACACGGAGCACCTTGAACAACTCAAGCACAGAAGAAATCTTCTTCTTCTTCTGTTTCTTGGCAGATGACTATTTTGTAGTATACCGCCACCAACTGTACAGGAGTGTGTAATACCATGAACGTCTTACTGTGCGTTCACACCGGACGCGAATAGCGCGTCAAATTCGCGTCTACCGCGTCTAGTTTGACGCTTGACCACTTTGTGTTAATTCGCGTGTCAAGAATGAAACTGACGCGCGTAAAAACAAAAGTTTGAAGCGAAATTTACGCGCGTCACGCGAGTCAGATTGGAAATCTGTTGGCGGCCATCTGATGACCTGTTGTCCCGCATCGGAGCGAGGATCACCCTCGCCCTCACCAACCTAATCTGTCAAATATATATAACAGACCGGACACCGTCGGGTCTAGAATAATTATGTACTATGTTGGTTGTCTTTACATTAGAATAATAATGTTTCATATAATCTAGAAATGGAATAAAAAGCATTCAATACAAAATGAATATGTCTCATATATTTAAATCAAGTTTTTATGTGATAAAATATTTGCTTTGTTGCTGCATTAGAACAGAATAGAATAGAATAGTCATTTTATTCCATTTTGTCATATTACAAAATAATGTATTGAGGCATCCAGCATCCGGATACTTCACCACGTGACAGCAAGCAGGCTCCTGATTAGTTAACGCGGCGCGAATTGACGCAGAAGTTCAGATTTTTCAACTCGGGTGGCAGACACGAATTCGCGTCAAACGCGTGAATGCACAAATAGCACTAACTAAATCATTTGCGCGTAACGCGCTTAACGCGCCAGACGCTTAATTCGCGCGAACTTGACGCGCGAATGAGGCGTATTCGCGTCTACCGCGCCGCGCTCTACGCCTCATTCGCGCTGCAGGAATTTTTTACGCACATAACGCGTCTTTGCATTGACTTAACATTGAAATCATTCGCGCCTGACGCGCTATTCGCGTCCGGTGTGAACGCACCATTAGAGTCTAGGATTCTATTAAAGGAACTGTATGTAAGATTGAGGCCAAAACTGGTACTGCAATCACTTTCAAATTACTGTAGAGCGGTGTATCCATCCCCCTCCCCCCTGACTCGAGGTTGCCAGTTAGGCTGCTGGCGTCTGTCTTCAAATTCTTCTCCGTTTTCAGCCGTCTCCATCTTTCAAAGGCATCTCCTATACAAATCCTTGTTTTATTTCGGACTTTGTCACAAAGTATTTCAGAATCATAACGAGGTTTTTTTGGATTGGTAATGTTAGACATTTTTTTATCCGACACGTTTGTATCTGCACCTGTGGTAATAGAGCAGACCTGGCAACCCGGATGCCGCAACACTACTGACTTCGTGATTGGTAGATCGGTGGAGGGTGGAGCATCAGACCAAAACACAACATGACAACATCAACATCAGTTGAGGGCTGCAACTTCACTTTTTAAATGACAATATCCTGGCCGGACTACTGTTGTCTGTGATATAAGTATTTGAAATGAACATGATTTCTTAATGTCTAGTGACATATCAGGGCCATTTTATGATTAATTGAAATACATTTCTTACATATGGTTCCTTTAATTAATAATAAAAAAAGGGTAATTATACTATTTCCATTAAACCAGTATTATTAAGATAAATAAATAAAGCTTTAAGTCTCTCCCTTGTCATGCCTTTTTCTTCCAGAATTTCATGAATAGAGTTCTCTCCTTCCATTTCCTGCCAGATTATTCTATTATTATCATTATACTTCTCACAAATAAAAAGTACATGATTAACATCTTCTCTGTCTTGGCACACTATACATAAACCATTACCCTTTCCTACTATATGTAGAGTGGAGTTTAATCCGCACAGAAGAAATATGGCTTACTTCCTCTTTTAAACAGGAAACCATAGGAAAATAAGGAAAACTCAAGTATCAAAATAAAAGTCCTTGTTTAAAGGTGGGGTATGTGATTTGGAAAACGACCGGCAGATTTTGAAAATACACAACTCAAATGGTCCTACCTTCTTTCCTCCAATGCTGTCTCTGATTCGCGGGAGGGGGATGGGGGGAGGGGGGTATGGTACGACCGTTTGATTGACGGACTCACTGTCCAATGATTCTAGGTTGTCTTGGAAATGATTGGCTGGAGTTTTTCGAGTCCTGCCAGTTCCACAGATGATTAAATTGTTTAATTTTTATTTCAGTGCTTCTAACTCAGTGGCTGTAAGTGGGTTAGGAATAGGATTTCAAGTGATTTTGAAAAAATGGACAAAAAAGAGAATCACATACCCCACCTTTAAACCGAAGTTTAAAGTCCAGCACACTCCCTGCCTGGGGTATGTAAATACCTCACTTTAGCTTTTTACTCCTAATATTAGTGATGTTACTTCTGACACCGACGCTCCGAAGCTTGCTTCAAACTCGATCGGTCCTTGCAATGAACCACTGCTTTCGGAGCTTGTATCATTACGTCACTAGTCACGTGAAAATGACGTCTGAAGCAAACACACTGGTTCACTCCTGCAGTGAACCACCTGACTGCTTTGACAGCCCAATCCAGTGTTGACAGGTTTAAAAACTGGCGGCTCTATTTTTTATAAAAGTGAAGCCAAACCATGGCAACACCGTGGGTTGTAGTAGTCTGTGTTTGGATTGGCGTTATTGTTGAGGAGAGTGGATTTTATTTTTTTATTATTAATTAGAAAACATATGAACATTGTTACATAAAAACATGCATCAAAGACAGAAACTTCAAAAACCCTCTGCTACATTATACAAGTACTGTCACGGTATACAGATCCAATGCTTCCTTCTCGTCTCGTGTTTGTGTTGTGGTATGAAAGCACGTGTGCAGTGGGCATGATTGTGTTGTCATTCCTTGATCCGCTCCAGCTGATCATCATCATTCATCACCAGCAGCAGTTAATCTCCCTCACTGCTTAAATATTCACTGTCATCTCATTCCCCTTGTCAGATCGTTGTTTGATGTCCTGGGTGTCAGTGTTGAGTCTTGTTTCCTGGTTTTCCGTCATCTTGTTCCTGTGGATTTGTCGTCTCGGTGTTGGATTGTTCGTCTCGTCTGGGCACTTCACGTCACGAGGATTCACCGCACTCTGACCATCGAAGTCCCTGCGTTACCTGTCCACACCCGTGTCTGAACCTGTACCTGTTCTGTTCCTAATAAATCCTGAGTAACTGCAATTGCTTCCTGTTCTCTTTACCGATCATGACAAGTACAACCAGTTACACAAGCACATCCTTTTCAAAATACAAAATTATCAGTCCCACCAGTTAACAAGTTATAGAGTTCTGCTTCCCACAGCTAAACAAGATAAAGCTTTCACACATGATACTGCCCTGTTAAAAAAAACTATAGAAACCATTACAGAAATTCTATTGGATTTAATGGTTTTCATGGGAATTGTAGTGGTTGTAATGGGAATTATAGTGGTCTCTGTGGGTCTATACTGATATGTGTTGGGTTATATTGGTATGGGGCATTAAATCCTAATGGAATATGTCCCAAACACACTACAAAAAATAATTCTCTAGTGGTTTAAATGGTAAAAGCCAATGGTTCCTATTGGTATTTTAATAGAAACCATTAGAATTTCTGTGATGGTTTCCAACTTTTTTTAAGCTGGTCTGATCTTCTGTCCTTGTCTAAAGAAATAATTACACACACACATCATGCTTAATGTTTTATTATTAAGGTGAACACATGAAATTCATCAGTATCTGTAAAATTCACCTACATAACGCGTCCAAAAAACGCGTCTCTGTAGGCAGCCTAGGCTCTGAGATCTGCACACAAAAACATTGGTTTCACCAACCACCAAAACCGAAATAAACAGTGTTCCAACCAATCACCGACAAGGGGGCGGTTGCTCACAACACCCGCCCCCTTGTCGGCCAGAATCTATGAGCTGGGCCCCCTCAGAGGCCAAGCCCACAGCCTCCATAGTTCTGGGCGGGGGTGAAGGATCGACCCACTCGCCTGAGAAAGTAGATCTCTCCTGATCGGTATCTCCAGGGGAGAGCCGTCGAGGAGAGACACTAGGTCCGCAAACCATACTCGGGCCGGCCAGAACGGGGCTATTAGCAGGAGACTGAGCCCATCCTGGCGAACCCTCTCCAGAACTCCCGGGAGCAGAGCAATCGGGGGAAAAGCGTACAGACGTGACCTCGGCCACGGATGTACCATCGCGTCCAACCCCAGTGGGGCTGGCTGGCTGAGAGAGAACCACAGTGGACAGTGTGATGTCTCTCGGGACGCAAATAGGTCTACCTCGGCACGACCGAAATGTTCCCATAGGAGCTCCACCACCTCGGGGTGAAGACTCCACTCCCAGGGCCTCGGCCCCTGCCTCGACAGGATGTCTGCCCCCTGATTCAAATACCCTGGGAGATAAATAGCTCTGAGAGAGAGAATTTTCCCCTGGGACCATAGAAGGATCTGACGTGCCAGTTTGTAAAGCGGGCGAGAACGCAGACCCCCCTGATGGTTGATATAAGAGACCACCGATGTGTTGTCTGTCCGGACAAGAACATGGTCTTGGGTCTGGGAGGAAATGTTTCAGGGCCTGAAACACTGCCAACATCTCTAGACAATTTATGTGCCATAGACGGTGATGGTCCCCCCACAGACCCTGAGCTGGGCGACCACTCATGATCGCCCCCCAACCCGTGAGGGAGGCATCTGTCGTTAGCATCACGCGACGACAAGGAGCCCCCAACACAGGACCTTGGGAAAGAAATCAAGGATCTTTCCACATGATCAGGGCGCGATGACACCGTTGCGAACTCACGATCCTGCGAAGCGGATTTCCCATCGGGGAGAACCCCTTGATTCTGAGCCACCACTGTAACGGTCTCATGTGCAAGAGGCCAAAAGGTATCACGTTGGACGCAGCTGCCATGAGACCTAATATCCTCTGGAACTGTTTTACAGTGAGTGACTGGCCTAGCTTGACCTGTTCTACTGCGGCGAGAATCGAAGCAATACGAGCAGGTGACAATTGTGCCTGCATCGTCGTCGAATCCCACACTACACCGAGAAAAGTGGTTCTCTGTAATGGAGAGAGGACACTCTTCTTGGCGTTGAGCCTCAACCCCAAACTCTTGATGTGAGCAAGAACGACATCTCGATGCCGAACCGCCTGATGTTCCGATTGAGCTAGAATTAACCAATCGTCTATATAGTTCAGAATACGGATACCCTGCAGCCTCAGCGGGGCTATGGCTACATCCATACACTTCGTGAACGTGCGGGGTGATAATGCTAGGCCGAACGGAAGAACCCGATATTGGTATGCTTCGCCCCCGAAAGCGAACCTCAGGAACTTCCTGTGTTGAGGGAGGATAGATACATGGAAGTAAGCGTCCTTTAGATCTATCGTGACAAACCAGTCCTCGGATCTGATTTGTGACACGATCTGTTTGAGAGTGAGCATCTTGAACTTGAGCTTGCCTACAGTGCGATTTAAAAGACGCAGATCTAAAATGGGACGCAACCCTCCATCTTTTTTCGGAACGATGAAGTACCGGCTGTAGTATCCTAACTCCCTGCTGGGTGGAGGAACTCGTTCTATAGCTCCCTTTAGTAGCAGAGTTTTTACCTCCTGTTCTAATACCAGAGCCTGCTCGGGGCCCACCAGTGTAGGCAGAACCCCTCTGAAACGAGGTGGACGCGTTCTGAACTGAATAGCGTACCCGTTCTTTATAATATTCAGGACCCACTGAGAAACATTGGGAAGCATTTCCCATTCCGCCAGGAACTCTACTAAGGGAACCAGCCTCTCGAGGCTGGCCTCTGGATGAACATCCCGAGTGACAGACACAGCGCCCTGTAACATACTGGCAGGAAACAACTGGTCTGAGCAGACGCGACACTCTGCTTCTGCTGCGCTCTACTAGAAAAGGAACTCGGCGGCTGGGACTGCCCTTTTCGTTCAGCAGCCCCAGCGACCCGTACTTTGAGGGGAATAAATTTATGAAAAGCAGCCGCCTGTTTTTTCTCTTCCTGGAACCTCTCAGTGACAGAAAAAAGAGCGTCACCGAAGAGACCCGCAGGCGAAACTGGAGCATTTAAAAGAAAAGATTTATCTTTTTCCTTCATAGAGGTTTGACTCAACCATAAGTGTCTTTCTGTGGCCACCATGGCTGCCATAGACCGACCAATAGATTTAGCTGTCTCCCTGGTGGCCCGAAGAGTGAGATCAGCGGTCTGCCTCAGCTCATTGATCATATCAGCAGAAATTTCCCCCCCCTCACAAGCGTCTTTAAGCAGGTCGGCTTGATAAGCCTGCAAAATGGCCATAGTATGCATACATGCAGCCGCCTGACCAGCCGCCGAGTAAGCCTTCCCTACGAGCGCAGATGTATTTTTTAAAGGTCTGGATGGAAGAGATGGTGCTTTAAGTGAGGATGACGAAGCAGGAGAGAGATAGCTAGCGAGCGTCTCCTCCGCCTTCGGCATCATCACATACCCAGCAGTTTTAGCACTAATAATGTTACCATAAGCATTAGACTGGTTAGTGTAAATTCTGCTAGAAACAGGTCTAACCCAGGTTTTTGAAACCTCAGCGTGGAGATCTGGGAAAAATGGTAGGCACCGACGAGCGGGCTGAGGCCGTGCAGACAGAAATCTATCGTCTAGTTTGCTTTTACTTCTAGACTCCTGCCTATCAGCTGGCCACTCAATGCTGAGCTTTTCAACAGCCCGAGATAAAACATCCATCAGCCCTTCCTCATTAGCAGTATAATGTGACAAACTCGTTTCTTCTGATGCAACACTATCGACATCCAGCTCCTCGGAACTGGATAATCTCAGTTCAACATCATCATGTGCCTCCACCCGGGCAGAAGTAACCGCCGCAGCGCGTGCTTCCAGAGCCGAGTGAGAGGCACTGGATCCCGCCGGAGATGGCTGAGATAGGGCGGAGCAATGCACACAATCGACCCCCTCGAGAGCCGACTGGGCATGCTGCATTCCTAAACAAGCAACACATAACTCGTGTGAATCCCCACCCGTGATGTATCGAGTACAGGGGGGAGCACACTTTCTATACTGCTCGCTCATATTGTTTTTTTTATATATAAATATATATATATAGTGATAAACTCCTGACTAGAACAGACAAACACAATCGACAGATTCCAGACACACACAGAGAGCGCTGCTGAAGTAACAGAAGCTGGCGGCTTGTGTATTCAGGGGATATTTATAGCTTCCTGGTCGATGACGTCATTCGCCGTACGCTCATTCTCTCCATTGACTGATTTCATTCATTATTCAGACGCGCTACGCTGGGGAGCGTTCCCACTGCGATTACATGCAGCGGTAGTCCCTGAAGGGGAACTGTGGGGAACCTGTGGGCCTTTGGGTCTTTCCCGGGTAGTAAATCCCGGGTGGCGTAGTTGCTGCTTTTCAGTAGAATAATTGGGTATAAATTTACCAAACTGATAACCTCTGTGTTGCCACACTAGCAACGAAGAACCACACTAAAACTAATGAGAACAGTAAACACTCACTGATGTTCTCTTCTGTTGCTCGACTGCTTCTAACAAGTACTAGTAAATAGCTGTAATAAGTACTTTAACTGGCTTTGGCCACGCCCTGCTACTTAGTAAAGTACTTTTTGAAGCGTAAAAGTTGTAGGTGCGTAGCTGTCATTGGAGGGACTTTTTGCGGTGCTAATAGTGTCATTAATGTGGGCCGTGGACAGAAGATCAACGGCCGAGTTCAGGATTTTTGTTGAATAATACATTCATTTTGGTTTGTATTTCACCAAACCTTATCATATATTCCCAGAACGCTTGTAATATACAACACATTGCATGGGACCATTCTGTGGTACTTCTGAATCTTTTAAAAAGCTTGATCCTGGTCACTATTCACTGCCATTATCTGGACGAGCGGAAGCGGATCTTTTCTTTTTCTCTTTTTGTGGTCCGAAAAAGAAAGGAGGACATACAGCATTAGAACACACCAGGGTGAGTAAAATTTTAATTTGATGAACTATCCCTTTAATCTTTTTTTTAAGAAATAAAAGATTTTTAATATTGGAGAGGTTTATCTGACTTTTTTACAGAATGACAAGCTTCATTTATTATGACCTCAGGAAAGAGGTAGTATTTTATTTCGTAAAATGTCACATCAGATTTTCACAGCAAAAAAATCACATCAGAACACCAGAGATACAGAGAAGTTATTCAGTACAGCGTGTGTGATTGTAGGATCTGTAGCGCTGCTGTATTCAGTGCATCAGGAAGTAGGAGAGCAGAGAACAGCCGAGGAACAGGAAGCTCTGGGTGACGCTCTAAGGACCGTTACACAGGTTCCCCTCACAGCATGTGATGCTCTGAACATTTTTAACCGATGCCTTGGTATCACAAAGATTTTTAGAGACACAGCCTTTTACAAGCATTATCAGGCCTTCAACATTATCTGATGAAAAGAAAGAAGAAAAACAAAAAACAAAGGCTGATTCAGTCTAAGCTGTAGATTTTCGATCTGTATCAAATGTTTAAACATAAGAGAGTTTAAAAGATAATGATCTTCTTCTTTTCCAGATTCTCACCTGTTAATGTAATGCAGCGGTCTTCGTCCCCTGAACAGCTCAATGGTTTAGAGCAGCTCTTTTCATCACAAGTATAACATTGCTTTCCATTCGGGACGGGATCTACAGAAGGAAAACAAGTATTCTTTTATTTTATTGTCTGTACAAAATATCTATTGAAATTACAGTATTTTATCTGCTCCATTCAATCAGTTCATGACAGCCGCTCCCTGCGTTTTATTTTCTGATTGAATGTCATTTGGAAGTAAAATGAGTGTTGACTTTACAGAAGATTTGCACATTGTCATTTTAGTACAATACCTGGAGGATCTTGGCGGTTACACAGGTCTGTGTTACAGCAGGAATAATCGTTCCTCATAGAGCCGTAGTTTAAGGAAAAACTTTGACAGTCAGAATCACAACCTTTAGACATCGCTTTAGTAGTAATTCCACCTAAAAAATATGAATGACACAGGAAAGACCGATTAAACTGGAAAATTGATTTTTAAATGTCAATATTTAGAACTTTTCTTATTTACATTTTTTAAATACATATCATAACAATCTGAGAGAAATTTTTTTATTAAATAAAAATCTTTGTAGAATATTTTGTGTTTAAAATTGATAATTCCATCAGAAAAAACAAGATTGTGTTCTGTCGCAGCTCCAGTAAATAACAGCAGCATTTCCATTTTTAAATCATATTGGACTTACCAACTTGTGTTGCTCCTGTTGAACTCTGGCACCAAGACTGTCCACCTGGACATGTTATAGCCGTTTGACCTGCACAAGAACCCGTCTGACTGTCGCACTCATAACACCTGAGAGAGTGCCCTTGTGTAATAGAAAAGAGAGAAAGAGACATCAATTATCTGTATTTGTACCCAGTAAAATTACAAAAGTTATTTGTCTTATTTGTTATTTACCTGCAGTGAAAAGAAGGACAAGAAGAAAAACTGAGATCTGCAGATCCATCTTTGATCAGGAGCTGAATGAAGTAATGTGCCTGTTTCAGTGCTCATTTTATAGCGTATCAAAAGGGGAGGGTCTTTATGAGAAAATTAAACTTTAACAGAAGTAGACATTTCTTGAAACAGAAACTTAAGCTCTCATTTGACAGTTAAAGATAAAGGAAAATTTAATGAGGATTTCCAAGAAATGTAGTCTACTGTGTATATTTGATCCCCTGCTGATTTGTAAGATCCCACTTACAAAGAAATGAAGGGTCTATCATTTTTATGGTAGGTTTATTTAATGGATAGGCTAGAGAATATCAACCAAAAAAAATCCAGAAAAAAAGAAGAAGAAAAAAAACATAATATAAAGGTTAAATTGATTTGCATTTCAGTAAGTGAAATAAGTATTTGATCTCCATGCAAAACATGCCTTAGTACTTGGTGGAGAAACCGTTGTTGGCAATTAGGAGTACTTTCTTAAAGCGACAGAAACGTACAAAATCAGCAGAGGATCAAATAATTATTTCCCCACTGTACTTAAATCAACCTTCTTAAAGTGATAGTTCACCCAACAGAAATTCTGTCATCTTTATTCACCCTCATTGCAAGAAGCATAATTATGGAACTAAAATAATGGCAAATGTTTTTGAAATCAAAAAGCCTGTTGAATTGCACTACTTGAAAAAAAATATGCATTGCATACCATGTTTGCATTTTAATGCATTGTATTTTAAGGGCTTGCATTTTTAAGGGCTTAAATTCAGCATGGTTGACTATTTAAATTCAAAACATTTCAAACACATTTTCATATTTTACTTCCAAAATATTCAAACTGTTAAAAAATATTCAACAGGCAATTGTCTGTCCATTTTATTTCGCTTCCACAAATTCAGTGGTTCAAATTTGACATAAAATTCTACATTGACATCCAGGAACTGCAGGAAAAGCAGTAGATTGCCGAGCATACTTAAATTCATCTGCTGTTAGTCGACAGCTATAACTACATTGTGTGGTGAAGGTTGTTACAGCGTTGTCACAATGTTGACACTGAACCACTGTTCAGGAGTGTGTTTTCCGTACAACGACGTAACTCGCTGCTTCACTACCATAGTACGATGCATCGTTGAAGAAATTAACTAGCTAGTCGCGACTGTTTCCCGAAACCGTATGTCGCAAAGTGGTCGTTCAACCACGTTGGTTTATGATTTCATGCAGGTGGTGGAGTAATAACTACCTTTAATGAAACTGTTTTAGATCGAATTAATGCTAGATGTTTTGATACAAATTACAGACATGGCATCTGATGACTATTTCTCATTTTTCTCAGTTATTTTTCATTATTTCCAAATTCAATCATAGGCTCGTTCTCACATAGTCGAGCACGTTCGCACATGCGTAGTCTTCAAAAACGGTGCTTTATATCTCTTGACAAACTAAAAGATGTAAATGACATTTGTATGTATTCTAAATAAAAGACACAGATTGTACTGAATGTCAGCTTGCTTATTTGGCTCAAGATAAGGATTTATTGAGTCCACATGTCATGCAAACAAGAAACTATGCTTCTAACTACAGGTCGAGAGCTGTCGCTCCAACCACACAACTTTGCGATGCTGTTTGCGAATGTTCGTTGGAACGATGGTTTCGGGAAACACCAAATCGTTGGACTATGTTAGTAACGACGGAACTTGCGACCATAGTTGGCTAACGATGCTTTTGGGAAACGCAGCCCAGGTTGTGCCAGGGTGTCTGGACAACCACTGGACGACACGTCACTGCCCTGAAGCGCAAATCAGGCTTTTAAATTTCAAACGACCGTTGGGCCGTCTCATTCTTCATCGAGCAAGGTTACGTGCCCTATTGAAAAAAAAGGATCCTTTATTGTATTTGAAATATATTCCCTTTTTCAATAGTACATTGCAAATATAGCCTACTAAAATTTTTTTTGTATCTTTAAATACATTTAAAGTATATTAGCATCATGCTTTTACCTATTTTCAACTCATTTTTAACACATTGTACTTTAGTATTTTATTTCCAAAAATATATATTTTTTTAAAATATACTTGAAGTGAAAAGTCAGTTTATTTTTTAAAAGTGTATTTATTTGCACTTTATTAAAAATATATTTTAGGTATATTTTAACTGTGTGCTGGAAAGGATCATTGTAGCAATGCATTGAAAGTATACTTTCAAAATACAATATCGTATACAATAGTATTTTGTACAAAGTATGGCCAAGTTTTATTTATCTAATAATGCACATTTGTTATTGAACACAAAGTATGGACTTCATTAATTTTTACTCAGTGACAGTACATCACACCACAATAGCCCTAACACTGAGGACGGAAGGTGCCCACTTGAAGACCCTAGAGATGTCCCCTACTTGGCTCAATCCAGACGGTTGTCGTGCTGGTCCACTAGGGAGACCACACTGTAGTTGCAGCCGTCGTGTGTGCTGACGCGCCAAGTACACTGCAACCGTTAACGCCGGACAGAAGGGGAGTCACACCCTCATATGGAAAGAAGCGTAAATGGATGGAGAAGCATAGTTTACTGTAAAGCTACATCTTAGTGTTGCTTATCTTGGCGAAAGCCGAGTACAAATCAGCATGAAGTTTTAAGGCGAGACACGGCAGGCAAAAACATAGGTTTTTTTTCACTGGTCAATTTTGAGATTTTGGGCTATTTGTCTTCAATAACATGTATTCTTTCAGACTTGTGCTGAAAAAAAGTCCAAAATACACATTTAGGTCTTTATTTTACTACACTTTGTCTGTTTGCGTGTGTAGATTTCGCCTAAATTCATCAAAAGTTGGCGTTCTAAATCATCCTGCTGCTCCGCGATCGCTGTCTGCTCCCTGTCATCACATATACCGTTGGAAAGCTCTCTCTCTCTCCTCTTCAATGCTGTCAGATCCAAATATGGTCATTTCCTATTTATCAGCAACGAATCATGCAAGTAAAATGGGCCATTTACTCGACATGTGCAATCTCATTGGCTGATGCCAATTTCTGACAACGTGATTCGTTCAGAATCGTCACGTGACGCGCTCTGACATTTCCGTGGTAGTTCAAAATGTGGAAAGATTACGAGTTAATTTAGCCTACTATTTGTATTTATAAGTGATTATTTCTTATATGATAGGTTTAAAGTTTGTTGTCATACCTTGACAGTTTCGACTGCTGACTCTGCAGTCATCTTCAGAAGCGTAACGTGATGTTTCTGTGACGTCTACTATAGGTGTGATATATTTAGTTTTTGTCATTCCACCTGTGTGATGGACTGTTGATGTGTTGTTTTGGATGTTATGATCAGTGATGGATGAAGCAGTAATGCGTTTTAGATGTTAAACAGTGTGATGCATGGATTTTACTTGGACCTAAAGCATATTTTGTCTGTAATTCATGGCTTTCAATAGAAATTAGTGGAATTTTGCCATAAAAATCTTTAAAGGCCGTTTTCTCAAAATGAGTTTTTTCTCACACTCCTAGTGAGGATTTTCCACTTCTGTAGCACCTACATACACCAAACTTTACAGCCGTATTCCTAACTATATTGTGAAGGTTTGTTCAGAGGGATTTGTTGATATATCATTCTTGGCCTGATTTATATGACATTTTATGCCTAAAAATAGGGCGGAAAAGGCTATTGCCAGTATTTTCTGATTTACAGGGTAACAAAAGGAGATATTAATAATCCCCTCTGAAAATGTCTTTTCATTGAATATATCAACAAAATGCAAAAATCAATTTGAACCTTGTTTTTTTCAATGGTCAGATTTGTCACTTCAAAATATATGCAAATTAGCACATAGTTAATTAGATATAGCCTGATTAGCATATTTAAACATAAAATTACAGAAAACTTGCAATACATTTTTTTTCTCCTATTCATGTGAGTAATCAACTGGTAAAGTTTCATGGTGATATCTGTAAGTAAAATTTTTTACCCTATTCACCTGCAGTGTCTCGCCTTAACATCTACTCTCGTGTAATGGAAATCATGAAGATCTGGATACGTCCAGTGACTGCGGTGAATAGTGCTGCTGGCAACAAGGGAAAGACCTTGTGACAGCCTGGAGAGACAGCTGACAGGAGGAAAGAGACCCCAATGGGGCTGGTAAGGGTTAGCTACCCTTGTCGGCAGTATCCAGCTCCGTGTTTTACAGGATGCTGGAGACACCCGCCCAAGGCTTCTAAGAAATTAAAGAGAAAAATACCCCTAGAGTCTGCGAGAGCGGGGGCGGAAGATGACTCGATGTTGGACAACATGGTTAACGACTTAGGAATGGAAACGGATATGAGTATGGAGAGTAAGACTAGTTCAAGATCTGCAGTTAGTAAAGTCATTGAACTCCAAGTTTGTGTCTGTGGCTGGAGCAAGGCGACAACGGTCAGGGGTTTGAAGGTTCATCAAGGGAAAATGAAATGCTTGAGGGAGAAGGGACAAGGGCCTCGCATTGATCAGTACTTCTTACGAAGTCAGTCAAGTCAGTCGAATGAAATCCAGCGACAAGAAGCAAACCACAGCTCGCAGGATATCAGCACCCCTGTCATAGAGGAGAGGAGGGCTTGCACAGTTAGTGATGAACATATTCATACTTGTGAAACCGGTCAGACTAATCAGCATAAGAGAGAAAAGAACCTCAACGGGCATAGGCCTGGAGTTAGATGGCCAAGAGCTTGTGAGAAAACTGCATGGGACACGGTAAACACAGATCTATGCTTTGCATTGGAAAGATTAACTGGTACAGTTGAAAAGAAGCTGGATAAATTTGGGGACATCATTTACGCATATGGAAGTGAGAGGTTTGGTGTGGACAAAAGGAAGGAAAAAGTACAAACTACTCCTGGAATGTCTAGACGGCAGCAGAAAATTGAAGGGTTAGTTAGAGAAAGGAGACAGCTGAGGAAGCAATGGAAAAGAGCAGAACAAAGTCAGAAGGAGGGACTCCTTCTCTTACAAACGGACATAAAAGATAAGCTGGCAACATTACGCAGAGCTGAGCGTCTACGGAAACGCTACAAAAAGAAGGAACGTGCGAGGGCTAATTTCAATAAAGACCCATTCAAATTCGTAAAGAAGTTATTCACCAGTGAGAAGAATGGCACTTTAAAAGCATCTAGAGTTGAGCTAGAGAGATATTTGGAGGAAACGCATACAGATAAAAAAAGGCATGAACATATGTCAATTCCATCAGACATACCACCTATCAACCCACCAGAATACCAAATGGAGGTCTGTGCACCTAAGTGGAAAGAGGTAGAGCAGGCTGTGAGAAAGGCAAGGGCTTCATCATCTCCAGGGCCTAATGGAGTTCCGTACAGAGTGTACAAGAGTGCTTCAGGAGTTCTGCGAATTCTGTGGAAATTGTTAAAAGTGGCATGGGAAATTGTGTTCATCACCTGCCACATTAAGGCACATTTTGACAGGATGTAAGGTGGCTCTTAGCCAAGGTCGGTTTACTTGGCGCCATGACCAAGTACTGCGATGTTTGGCTTTAGCATTGGAAGGCAAGCGTAGTATGACCAATAAGTTGCCGACCTGTTCTAGCAAAACATTACACGCAGAAGACAATATTCCTCCGCCCAGGCGAGCAACCACCAAGAAAAGGTGTTAACACCAATTCTCGCCCAGGACAACTGGAGGCTGCTAGGGACTGGAAGATGCTGGCTGATCTTGATCAATGGCTTATTTTTCCACCTGAGATTGCCACCACTAACCTACGACCAGACATTGTTTTATGGTCTGGATCAGCACGCATTGTTCAACTGATAGAGTTAACAGTGCCATGGGAGGATGCTGTAGATGAGGCATATGAGAGGAAGAAACTGCGGTATGCTCATCTGGCCACTGAAGCAGAACAGCGAGGATGGAGAGTCCAGGTTTATCCAGTGGAAGTGGGTTGTCGAGGTTTTGTGGCACACTCTACAACCCGGTTCCTCAGAGACGTCGGATTCAGCGGCCAAGAGTTGCGTTGCACAGTAAAGAACTTATCTGAAGCAGCAGAAAGGAGCAGCAACTGGCTGTGGTTGAGACAGAAAGATTCTAGCTGGCAAGGTACAGGCCGCCACGCTACTATTTCGTAGAATTCTTGAAAAACTTGAAGAGTCTGTTGGTTTATTTGTATAGGTTGTATAGTATTTACAGTGATTACGTTCCTGTGTGTATTGCGTGAATGACGGGTGGTTGGGCAGATATTGTGTTTTGCGGTAGGTGGTATGCCATACGGAACCGTTGCCACTGAAACTGCTTTAACGCACCAGTGGGGCTCGACAGCCTTAGTCAAACGGGTTGGTGCGTATGGTTGGGTTGCGGAGAGATTGTGAGATTGTGGTTAGGTCTCAGCAGCAGGAGGGATGTAGAGGTCAGTAAGCTGGGCTGAGTTGAGTGGCGGACGGAGGGGGGCTGTCGAGCCCTCTTGAGGTGTCGTGGGCTAGTCGACGAAACACTGAGGACGGAAGGTGCCCACTTGAAGACCCTAGAGATGTCCCCTACTCAGCTCAATCCAGACGGTTGTCGTGCTGGTCCACTAGGGAGACCACACTGTAGTTGCAGCCGTCGTGTGTGCTGATGCGCCAAGTACACTACAGCCGTTAACGCCGGACAGAAGGGGAGTCACACCCTCATATGGAAAGAAGCGTAAATGGATGGAGAAGCATAGTTTACTGTAAAGCTACGTCTTAGTGTTGCTTATCTTGGCGAAAGCCGAGTACAAATCAGCATGAAGTTTTAACATCTACTCTCGTGTAATGGAAATCTTGTGGGCAAGTGCACCGACATGTGCTTCAGGAGACCCAAGTTCGAGTCCCGGTTTGTGGACCTTTCCTTTCCCACCTCATTTCCTGTCTAGTTGCTGTCCTATCCTAATAAAAGGTGAAAATGGCAACAAAACAAAACATAAAAACATTTAACACAAAAAATATACACTGAACAAAATTATAAATCCAACACTTTTGTTTTTGCCCCCATTTTTCATGAGCTGAACTCAAAGATCTAAGACATTTTATATGTACACAAAAGGCCTATTTCTCTCAAATATTGTTCACAAATATGTCTAAATCTCTGTTAGTGAGCACTTCTCCTTTGCCGCGGTAATCCATTCAACTCACAGTGAATTGTATGAATGTGAATTGTTTTTTATTGGAGACAGAGTTAATTGACTGATACTGAAACTCTTGCAGTGCGCACTCACACTCATGTCATTCAAAACCTGTATGACTTTCTTTCTTCTGTAGAACACAGAAGTATCATATTTTGTTCTGCAGAAGTAAATTCAATTTAAATAGAAAGGCTTTAGGGATAAGGAAGGGAGGAGGGAGAGAAACTAGGTTAAATAATTAAGTATTTCAACAGCTGCAATTTACTAGTATATGACCAACACCTACACACTGGATGGAACATCATATATCCTGTTTAAACAAAACCATAAGTTTTGTTTTCTCTGAAATCATTAACGATCAGACTTTAGACATTGTGAAAGACAAAATCTTAAATGACCCTAGAACACATTAGAGTGAATTTCATCATTTTGATCACAATCTCAAGAACATTATAAAAAAAAACTTATTTTGAGGAATACATACACACACACACACACACACACACATGTTGGTGCAACAGCATTATGAGGACTCTCCATAGGCGTAATGGTTTTTATACTGTACAAACTATATATTCTATCCCCTTACACTGTCCCTATCCCTAAACCTACCCATCACACACACACACTGCCCCTGTCCCTAAACCTACCCATCACAGGAGACATGCTGCATTTTTTATTTTTTAATAAAACATTGTTTTTTATGTTTTTTAAGCCATTTGATTTATGAGGACTTTTGAAGTGTCCTCATAAACCACCCATAAGTTGTAATACCAGTGTAATACACATGTCATTATACAAATTTGTGTCCTCATAAATCACATAAACCAACCCACACACACACACACACACAAACACACAAACACACTCACACACTCACTCACACACACAAACACACACTCACATCTGTTAGGACACTGTCACGGCTGTATTCTTTGTATTGTGGTCTTTGCCGTGTCTGGGTGTGTTTTGCTCCTCCTACAGGTGCGCTGCGGAGCTGAGGAGGTAATCAGGTGGATTGGGTGCACAGTGCTTATGAATAAGTTCCCAGTCATCCACCAGCAGTGCAGCTTCTGAAGCAGTTTTAACCTGACGCTCCGCAACATAAGTGGCTATCATCTCGGGAAGTGTATTTCTGTATTGTTCAAATAAAATAAACTCTCTCAGCTTATCAACTGCTGTACTATCTGCCGCTGTACACCACCGATCAAACTGCACATTCAACTCTCTTACGAACTCAACATTTGTTTCATTCACCTTTCGCTGTAACGTACGAAACTGTTGCCGATAACTCTCTGGCACACGCTCATTCATTTTTAACACCGCCGCTTTAATGGCTTCATAATTCTGGCTGTCAGCATCAGACAGCGTAGAATAGGCTCGTTGGGCTTTACCTGTTAAAACGCACTGAAGCAACATAGCGCGTTCTACATTACTCCATTTATACGCTGCTGCGACTCACTCAAACAGGAGAAAAAAAAATCTCCACCTCAGCCTCATTAAACGGCGGTACTAAAAGTAAATTATGAGCCACACCCAGTTTCGTCGAATCAGTATCAAAACTTGCACCCACTGGCTTACCTTCTTCGTGTAACTCTAGTCGACGTCTTTCAATCTGTAAATGCTGTTGCTCTACCTGTTGCCGGCTCTCCTCCAACTCTAACTCCAAACGTACCTTTTTTGATTATACGTTAACTCAATTTTATAATGTGCAGCTAGCTCTAACAATTGCTCTTTGGTAATTTCCTCGAACAATTCCTCAGACGGAGTCTGAGAAAATGTTTCAATAACATCGGTAGCCATAATTGCCAATAATCACGCTTACAAAACACACGCTCAGCAAATATTACGCACAAAAAGCAAAAAGACAGATTTTTTTTTTTAAATGACAAATCGGGGTTTATTTAAAGAAACTAAACCATCCACTTAAACTAACTAAACCCTAGTCTTCAGTTGGCCCAAGACCGGGTACTTACGCACTAAATCCCGCAAGTTTGGGAAGACGACCAATTGCCGAGTCGCCCCCCAAACCTCGGATGTGCCCCGGAGACAACTGCTCTAAGCCCCGAGCCAACCAAAAATAACAAACTAAAATAAGAAACTACGTGCCCAAAGACACGCACTAAACCTACCCGGAAGGTTTGTTCTTTAACTACTCTCAACAAATTATGTTATAGAGCCTAACTAATTAATGGAGCGTTCCAACTTTTCAATTTACAAATAGGCGGATAATATACAAATATTCAAATATCAATTCAAATATCCTACCTTTTACCCTCCTTCAAAGACAAAGTTTTTTTTTTTTTATCATTTGCACGAATCCAAACACAAATTTAGTTCGACGAGCCCCCAATTGTTACGCCCTTATTAGGGAGCAACAATGAAGGAGGAAGAAACGTTTACAGCGGTTACAATACTCTCTTTATTTCACATTCTTCATAACAAAGACTGTCTCTCAAGTTCTCGCAATACGCCGCAACGCCGATCAACATCTCGGTCCTGGCCAGGGATCGATGTGACAAAATGGAACGCTCCATGAGGACGCCAAACAGGAAGCTCTTATTGACAGGCACACCTGTGCACCGGTGCACCCAATCCACCTGATTACCTCCTCAGCTCCGCAGCGCACCTGTAGGAGGAGCAAAACACACCCAGACACGGCAAAGACCACAATACAAAGTATACAGCCGTCACACTCACTCACTCTCACACACACACACACACTCACTCACACACTCACTCACTCACACACACATACACACACACTCACTCACTCACTCACTCACACTCACTCACTCACTCACTCACTCACTCACTCACACACACACACACACACACACACACACACACTCACACACACACTCACACACACACGTTGGTGCGACAGCATTATGAGGACTCTCCATAGGCGTAATGGTTTTTATACTGTACAAACTATATATTCTATCCCCTTACACTGCCCCTTTCCCTAAACCTACCCATCACAGGAGACATGCTGCATTTTAAATTTTTTAATAAAACATTGTTTTATATGTTTTTTAAGCCATTTGATTCATGAGGACTTTTGAAATGTCCTCATAAACCACCCATAAGTTGTAATACCAGTGTAATACACATGTCATTATACAAATTTGTGTCCTCATAAATCACATAAACAAACCCACACACACACACACACACTCACTCACTCACTCACTCACTCACTCACTCACTCACACACTCACACACACACACACACACTCACTCAATCACTCACTCACATTTGATGAGTTGATGGGTGTCACTTATGAAGCAGCTTCCTGACCACACAGACCTCGGATGCTCAGTCTGAGTTTATCTGCTGGCTTCCTCCTCCACCGCTCACATCTTAATCACACATGAAAATAACATGTTCTCTGTCTTTAGTTCTTTAGAGGGAAAATAGCAGGTGTAGAAAAGGAAGGGTTTGGATGTTTAAAATGAGCTTGTCTTTTGAGTATATTGTACATTTTACCGGTAAAGATGGACTGCACCAATTTTTGTTTATATGTGGTTTCCCTCTGTGTTGTCAGATCTTTGAGCTGGTTCATGACAGTGACCATGAGGTCTTATCTTCAGTTCTGCAAGCTTAGCGTACTCATTTAAATCATTTACATTCAAAGCAAATTTGCAGCGCTCCATGTAAGAGAGACAAAAAGTCTCCTCCTGTTGAGAAAAGCTTGACCTGAACACATCAGATGATATGCAACCTCACTATTGTCCATATATAAAGCTGTTTTAAATGCAGTTTCCAGAAAAGTGCAGTTAAATATTAAATATGTTTTAGTGTTTAAAAGTCATGTGTTCTGGCTCCAGCTCCATCTGTCTTTTTACAGTCAGAGTCTTTCACGAGTTTACATGTTAATGAAATCTGATGTAATATTATAATGCGTATTTGGCTTGCTGTCCGGGGGAGGGCTCCGAGCTCAGAATTCGGCCCGACCCCAGAGTACTCCCCCTAACCTTAGAGATCGTAGGTATCTAAGAGCGGGCCCAGCCGAATGTGGGGTGAAGGGGTGGTGGTGGGATGCTGAGAAAGTAGTCATGAGACAGGAGATAAGGGAAGGCTTTATTTATACTGGCTTCTTCTTGTGCTGATTGGATGATTACCTGAACATGCTCCTCCCGAACTTTGTTACATAAAACTTCATTTAATATGAGTTCATTTCTTTTTGTGCGCAGTATCTTTATTTGCGCTCCATGTACAAACCTAAATATCATCGATTTGTAAAGAGGACTTTCTACAACCTAAACGCATCAAAGACAATTCAAACATATAGACAGTCCTCTCAGAAATCTGACTGGACACAGTCAAGCTTTGTGACAGGAGACTCATCAACATGTGAACTTTTTGATGAACTCAGAGCTTCTCCTGCTTTAGCTGTTAGACACAGAGGTGTTTAAACATTCGATACACATACACAACTTGTGAAACACAAGCGTGTTTAATTACTTTTGAAGACAGTTTTCATACAGTAACTTTGTATATTGGACAGGTTATGCATTCAATTTAAATACAGATGACATGGGCAATAATACAATGTATTACAACATTTAAATTCTTGTTATTCATTTAAAAAAATTTATTCAGATCCACTTTAACAATGACACAACTGTAAGGGTTCATTTTTATGCAGCTAGTGTTTATTTATCTTAAACACTTGTTGCAAAGTAGAAAATCTACACCTCAATTTGAGATGGTTGACAAATGTCACTGTTAACAAATAAATCCACATTCACATTAATCTTGGTTAAAGATCATTTGCAGTATTAAAATGGTGCATCCTAAATTGTACATGTTTTGTTAACTATATATAAAACATGTGAAAGTGCTTACTTCGTAAAAAGAGAACAATTCAAATTGGAAACATAAGTCTTTGTACTCTTCACTTTATAGACCACCTCACATGGAAGATCTGGCTGCGTTGAC